>OZ030017.1:43965418-44705418 GCA_964023405.1 Apodemus agrarius
GGTTCCTTTGCACACTGCGAGGCGTCTAATCTATAGGGAAGGTTCAAAGGTATTTTAGCTTGTGTCATTTTTTTAGAAAAGAAATGACATAGGTCGTGGCAGAGAAATTGTGCTCCTTTCCAATTTATCTCATTATTTTAAAAACTCTTCACTCTGCTTTCAAGCCATATGTAGCAAGGCCTGGCTAATTAGCGATCATCCTTTGAAGTATAAAATCCAATATGCTGCTGAAGCTAGATCATCCTTTATAAAAGCTAACTGTCAAGACTCTAGCTTTGTGTTGCCACGGCACGCTGTAATTTCCAGTGCGTCCTGGGTCTTCCTGACATAAAAGTATAAAACTTTCCCTCTACTCTAAGAATTTAAACGTTATAGCTTTCTGCATGATACTCAGATGGATTTTAAAACTATTACTCAAATACGTGGATGAATTCTCATAAAAGTGAATGGTATCTGTATATGGGCACTTTCAATTATGTATTTTGAAAACTTTTTAAGAATAAGCTTTAGGTACTGAAAACATTTGTTACAATGACAAATAGTATGTGTGCACACATGTTGCATCTCTGTGTGTATATTCCTGCACACGTGTGTTTATGACCGTCTTAGAACAAGGTGCTATCCAGATTGCTTCTTTTTAGTTGACTTAAATCACAAGTCAAGGCTTTGCATGGGAAGCAATAGTCCCAAGTGGCTGCTGTTAGAAGTAGTGCCTTGGACAGTACCTCTGGGACTAGTTAGAGGGTACACAGCCCCGAAGGTATCCAAGCCAGCTCAGGAGAACATTGATAATGAGACCTAGCTATCCCAAACATAGGGAAAGAAGTTATGAGGAGTAGTTTTTCCATGGCTAATGCCTTTGCCTCAGTACCTCTCAAAGGTATTAGGAAACCTTGTGTGCTGGGTGGTGAACGCTCATTTTCCTCTTCTCTTCCTCCCCCCTTTTTGTTTAGTAGTATATTTTATTTTGAACTAACTGGGGTGAATTTTTCTCCATAAGGTGGAAAGTTGAATTATAGGGTGAATGCCTGATTGATTCATTTAGGTCTTAATGGCCATATATGTGCTCAATAAATATTTTATGGCTGGTGAAATTAGAAAAAACTAGATCTGAGATCTTGTGGCATTTCTGACTATGTCCTGTGTTTCCTAAGGTTAAAAATGTACTGTTTTGGACATGCACAACTCACAGGAACTTATGATCTATCTCTCAGTAGCTATAAAATGAGTCTTTAACATTTTCCCTGTTATTGGTCAATACTTAGATACTACATAGAAAAAAGTTATTTGCAAATATAGTCAAGTCTTTAAATGTTAATGGTTACTGTTCATTGATCTATGCCTTTTTTTTTTAAATCTCCACAGAAATTGGTCCAGTGACAATTACCACAGATCCAAAAAAATTTCAGTATGAACTGAGAGAACTGTATGTTCAGGTGAGTGAAATGGAAAATCATTTATCTTTGGCTGTCTGTCTTCATTTTTATCATCTGAAGGAAGTACTTGTCTCTCAAGGGACTCAAGAAATGTTTCGTTCTTTCCCCCCCATCCCACCCCCCCCATGCCTAGAATAAATTAAGCAAAAGATACAGGATATGGCATAGTAAGTTCATTTGGGCAGCACCAATAGCCATCTTTGTCCTGTGACAACAGAGCTGAGCAGTTCTGAAAGAGGCTCTTTGGCTTCTTTACAGGAACCATTGGCTGAGTCCAGTCCTACACAGGTCCCCTCCCTTTCTCACAACATGAGAGACATAACTGAGGCGATTGTGATTCCCCTTCTTCTAAATTGCCCACATGGAATTTTTGAGTGTAAATATCACGTGGTTAAGAGGAAAGGCCCATAGTATTCATTTAAGTATCATTTGAAAGCAGTCCTTGGAGAACAAGTTGGTGTGTATTGTCCCCTTAGTGCTGCTAAACCCATTGAAAACAGTTTGCTCGGATCTGAAATAATCCTTTGCAGCCAGTAGAGTAACCAAAGAAATAACATATAAAGTGTGTCAACCTGTGTGGTGGCCATTCTCGTTTCTCCCACCTCATTCCTGTGTTCCCCCCCACCCCCCAGCCACGGCACTTCCATGGTGGCCTGGCTCTTTTAAGAGCTTCAGGATGTGAGGTCACATTTGTATGGAGTCTCAGTCTAAGACAACAGCTTTTTCCTGGTCCCATGGACAAAGGAGTGAAAAACCTGTCCAGCCAGGTAACTGTGTTGCAAGTCTGCTAACCCCCGACAATGCTGGCTTCCCAGCCCAAGTCACTGGGGAGCTGCCCAGTGAAGCCAGCTTCCCTCTACACCAAGGGATTCAGGTAAAGAGACGTAACAATGGAAGTGTGATAGATGGTTACTATTCTGTGTGTGTAGACGCAGATCCTTGTCTCTGTACCAGGATCCTCAAGGTTTCTCCTCCTACTCCCCAATTCAACTACCGAGAACAACATTCTCAGCGTCCGGGGGATTTCTTCCTGGGGTCTTTCAGGTTCCCCTCTCACTGACCTTCTGAGGAAGATTCCCTTTTCCTCTTGGCAATTGTTGGGCTTTGCCAAGGAGAATTAAATAGAGAAAATAAAAGGGGGACACACCGACGGGGTCAGGGCTGAGCTAAAGTGTCTTGGCAGTTTGATGTATGAAAGCAGCTTCAGTATGAAAGCAATTGTTGTTGCTTTCATCCTCCTGCCTCGATGTGTTTCTGGGGTATAAGAGGAGAAGCTGAGGTGTCGCCAAGTCCTGACTGTGAGCCCCACCGACTCGCCATCAGACCCAGCTTGTTCCTTTCCTTCATTCAGCCCTGTACTAGAACCAAAAAAATTTGCAAAGTTAGTTGTCAAATATAATCAACAGTTTGTGAGATGTTCTGAGTTGGTGCTTTCCAAAGTTTGTGCCAGGAGCCGTGATAAAACATATGCATGTGTCATATCAAAACAAAACAAAACAAAACAAAAACTTTTGCTTCTGTGAGGTAGTTTTACAACCCTCTCTCAGTGGCTTCTGGGTCTCTCGTCAGGGCTATTTGTCACCTTCCATGGTTTCTCTAGACGTACAGTAGCTTGTTCATAATTACCTCTCCCCTCAGGCTGTGGCCATGCCTGGAGGGCGACTGCAGTGTGTGTTCACTTCCTACTTACATAGCACCTCCTCACTCCTTGATCTACTGGTCCGGCTCAGTGGACTTCTGTTACTTTTTAGACCTGAATTCTCACAAACACCCCGGATCTTACTGCTATTTCAAGTCCTCCAACTCTCAGATAATTGACTCAGACATCTCGGTCTCCATCAGCACGCTGTCTGCAGAGATGCTGATGCTGCCTCTTAGCTTTCTCCTTTGCCCTCACGTCTGACAGGAAGTTCCGTCACGCACGCAGCCCACGTGCTGTGCTTTCTCCCAGGCCATCGGACTGTTCGATTGGTCTCTTTCCACCATTCCAGTGCAGAGGTTTATCATTTTTAAAACACTGTTCTGACTTCCCTGGTGTAGCAATTTTCAGTTCCGAAGGCAAAACCGTATGACTATCTGCATGTTTCATGCTTATCCACCGGTTTGCCAAGGGCTGGGACAGTCTCACAACATGGTCCAATCTACCACCGGCTCTAGGAGACCTTGCAGTATAGAGCAGGACTCTGAAGAAGTCATATACTGAAGATAGGACTTCGAGGGATTTAAAGATTACAAATTCTGTTTAGGGAATGCAGAAGTGGGTATTTAAAGACAGGAAGGTCCTGTGCAAGAAGACGGGCATGCACACAAGCCCGGGAAGAAGGGTGAGGTCACAGTTATGGGGAGGATTATGCAAGTCCCTCGAGGCAGAACACAGAGCCTGGGGAAAACAGTGGCGTAAGAAAGAGTTGAGAGGTAGAGAGGTCTCAGTCATTCTCACAGGGAGTATTTGATGAGGCCTCAAAGGTGGATGTGAAGCTATTACCTGAATTCCTTACATTCTCGTCTGCTTCTTTGGTCTCTTCAACCTTTAGTTCTTTTTCTGACGGCTTAAAGCCTTACTCACTCCTTGAGCCTTTATCCTCTGACTATTACAGATCCCCAGTACAGTTGCTATCTCAGCAAGTATTCTATGCAGAACAAAAGGCTGAGCTTATCTCTCCAAGCACCATCCTAGTCCCAGTGATTGCTGGTCTGAAGTAACGGAGAAAAGCACCCACAACGTGATGCTTTTGAATTTGCTCCTGCTCTGACTTTTTAGGCCCTTCTTGAATCTGTAGGTGAAAAGTCTCGAAACGTATCTCTGAAGATTTCCGCATAAAGCTGTCACTGACTGATCCCTGCAGGGCCTCAGCGGATGCTCCCCGTGCCTTGGAACGACTGAGACCTGTCTACCCCTCATCCCTTTCTTGAGTCACTCTTTCCCCGGGCTCTGTGTTCTGTCTCAAGGCACTTGCACTGTCCTCTTCATATCGCTGGCCTCACCCTTCTCCCTGGGCTTGGATGTGTGCTGCACTCTGTGCGTGGGAACTTGCTGTCTTTCAGTCCCTTTCTTCTGCACTCCTTTAACAGAATTTTAAAATCTTTAAAACGCTAGTTGAATCTTGACTATGATCCCTCCAGAGAGTCCTGTTCTGTCCTCCAGGCTCATCGTAATCTCGTCATCTCCTTGTCATAGAGCATCTGCCCTGGGTACATCGAAGGGACATGTTTGACATCATTATACGTATGCATCGTACACTGCTGAGTCCTCTGAGGGAAATGCCTGACGTTTAGGGGATGCTCATGTGTGACTGCAAATGGAGTGATAAATAGAATAGGCACAGGAGCACAGGTCAAATTGCAGCTTGAAGGATAATGTTTAATTAGTTGCGGCGTTAGGCCAACAGCTCGATCGGGAACTCTGAGGTTGCTTCTGTTTGCGCGTGTCTTGTGCAAACTGAACTGAGTTATTTATAATGAATCTGTCAGTAGAATCTGCACAAGCATCCCTTGATTTTCACCACGTTTCCTATCAGTCATCCTCCATCCCTCTGCCCTTATGGCGTGTTGCTACAACGGTCATTAAATTGCTATTTAGTATGTAGTCGCTTTTTTCTTGCTTACAATTGAAAAATCCTTAGATGTTGAGATTCTCTAAGGAAAAAAGTCATTATAGAATTTTTTTATTCAGGTAAGGGATTATCCCTGGAGGGATTCCATTTTCTTGGTCGCCCCAGTCTCTACATTCACTATTCTACTGTGAACCCCTGAGCCCAAGAACCCTGTAGTTCTCAAGTAGCCTGGGCTTCATCTGGAGGAAGAACCAGGGTAGCAGGGAGAGGCTTCCATAGCTGTTGGATAAATGACACTTAAAAACAAAAAGTACATTGGCAGCAACATTGTATCAAAGTGATTTAAACTCAAAGGTGCAAAGATACCTTAAAAACCCAATCTCAGTTTTCATGATATTGTAGAGACCCAGAGAGGCCACTTAAAGGAGATTTCAAGCCCAGGACCTATTAGCAAGAGATTTACAGTGCCTGCTTATTTCTCGGTGAGAATACAGCTGAACTCTCTTCACAAATGTCTGAAGAGCCTGAAAATAGCTGCGTTCCAAATAAGACCTGGCACCGCACAGCGCTGCTGCTTCCTGGCTCTCCCGGCTGGCTTGTGTTTTGAAGGATCTTCAGGGAGTGCCCGTATCCTCCCTGCACCATTTGTCTCCAGGGTGAAGGATCCTGCTTCCCGACTCACACCCCGCTGACTCTCTTGGCAGAGTTCTTCCCAACATCCTCTGGAATTGAGTCTGATGCAGTCAATATGTAGGGTCATTTGATTTTTACCTCCAAAAAAAAAAAAAAGAAGAAGAAGAAACAAAAACAAAACAAAAGAAAATACGACTCTCTTGGAAGTGGAGCCGGGGTCCATGTCTCTGGACTTTTGCACTGGGCGAGGCACATCTAATTAATTATTATTTATTGCTGTTTTCTTTTGGCTTTGTGTTGTCATAAGATCCACAAGGGCTCAATTAGAATATCTTGTTGAGAAAGAAATGAGATATTCAGTTTTTCCTTTCATTCAACACTGAGTGCTATAACATGCATCAAGAGACCATGGGAGTATTTTAATTTGAAAGTTTCTAGTGAATGCTTCTTTTTTCAATTAAAGCAAAAACATTTTATTAAGTAAGGGCCAAATTAAACAAACAAACAAATATAACAACTCTAGACTGCATTAACACTTCATATTTAACATAAAAAGTTTATACTGTTTTCTTTGTGTGGAGAACGTTTTATTGTTTCATAAATTAGTATGAACAACTAAGTATGTTATATATTTTATAAAATTGTCATGACGGATAATAGATCTTTTGGATATTATAATTTCCTGACCTTTCTGTGCCCCCCACCAAATCATGTCAAGTACAGCAAATATTCCTGGTCTATTAAAACTTAGCTTGGACTTGTGAAAAGCAAACATCTAAAAAAAATTCCTTTCACGTTTAAATTGGTCTTTAAAAATGAGAAAAGAGACTCTGAAGAGCACTAAATACTCGCCCATTAACATTGCCCGTGTCTTAGTTTATTTTCCCATTGAGAAATGGAATGAGAAAGCTAATCTAAACATTTTAAGAAACCCTGACAGAAGTTACTCCACTTAAATCATTACGCTGATTGCATATTTATACATGCATTTTATTTCTTTTCATCTGGTGGACAGAGAAGTTAAGTTGAAAGGCGAATGAACTTTCTCTCTGGGGGAAAGCAGGGAGAGACAAATGACAACCAATGGTATTCAGATCACACAGAGCTTGGCAATTAATAAAGCTGTAAATATGTAGGAAAGAGGGCTACCTCGGGTCACATTCTTTATAAGAAATTATAAAGCCTGTTGAGTTTTAGTGAAAAAAAATTATTGGCACTATTATGCGTCTAAGTATTTTATCCAAATGTTTTAAGGAACAAAAAGCACATTAGTCAAACACTTGAAATACCAAAAAAACATATTCCACAAAAATAATAACCCAATGATTTCTACATAACTGAATGGCGCTTACAACTTTTATGTATAGTGTTGATCCACCCAAAATGCAAAGCTCTCCGTAGAACTTAATCTTCTTTTGTGAAAATGGCATAGTCTTAAAAAAAAAAAAAAAAAAAAAAAAAAAAAAACAACCAAAAGTATGTGGGACAACTATGTTCTATGTTCACATAGCAGTAGGATAAAACGTTAAGAGGATCAGGCTGGGGTCTGTCTTCTCCAAGTCTTTAAGAGAAGCAGAGGGATAGGCATAAAGGACTGGGATCAGTGGATGGGTGGGGGAGGGGCATTGCCTCCTGTCCAGAAGAGTGGCTGACACTGACATTCTCTGCTAACAGAGGCCATGGGTCACGCTGGATAGATGAGCAAAGAGAAGGATTTGCTGTAGCAGACAGGAAGCTCATTATATAACTCCTTGTATTCTAAGTCACACAACTACGAACGAGTGTGCTTCTTACTTCTAGATTCATTACTGAAAAATAACAAGATGCCAAATAAAGTGAAAAAGTAAGACACGACTCAAAAAAAAAAAAAAAAAAAAAAAGAGAGAGAAGGGGTTATACATCACCATAGATATATAGTGTAAATGTCTGAAAGATTTTATTTTTAGATTTGATGTTTTACTTTATATAGAGTATTTTATATAATATGTAATATTATACTAATAGTATTATATTACATATAAAATTTTGTATCAATAATTTTATTTTAATAGACAATATTATATATTTTATATTAGTATATTACTTAATACATTATGTTATTAATATATAACACATGTAATATATGACATTATTCAATATAGGTTATATTAAGTTTTTAATTTTTAATATATAATTCACCTATGTTTCTTATATATTTACTATGTGTAAAACACATCAATATATTTACATCCATTTTTATAAAATTTATGCTCTAAAAGAATGACCTGTAGTTAATTGTTTAATTTGAGGAAAAATAATTTGCTCAAGAAGACCAGTCTGTAACGCATGTGTTCATACATAAATTCTTGCAAATGAGTGAACAGCAGTGTGGAGATAGTAAGTGGCACGACTCACTCAGTTCCCCAGATTTTAGACACCGAGGCTGGTCTCACACATTGTACATAATGCACATATGTATGTCTCTATGCATATGTGTGCTTATTATATACATACATTTTATATATAAATAATGTATATATGTGTGTATGTATTATATATGGTGTATATAACAATAATTAAAGAAATAGAGGCCATGAATATAAAGGCCCTAAGTGGAAGGTACATGGGAAGATTTTGAGGGAGGAAAGGGAAGGGGAAATGATATAATTGCATTATAATTTCAAGAAATTATTAACACAAACCAAATGAATCTGGGGGCTTTTAATGCTCTATCCAGGCCTGTAACCTTCTATTATTTTCTTTAGAACTGTCACCTTAAGTAACCTTGCTAATCTAATCAAATTAACATATTTATTTCCATAATTTCTCTTTTATTTTAGTTCAAAGCAGAAAAGCAGATAATAAAAGACAGATGGAGTTTAGGGATGACCTTATCCTTATCAAAATGAATTTATTTCTCTATTATTTTTTTACCACTATTCCTGTTGGCCAACTTCTCTTGAATAATTAGCTCACCTAAAATTACTGAGCAGAAAAATGGCAAAAGTAGTTATAATTAGAAATTTACTTTCTCCTCCGAACATTTCTACTAAATTAGAAGGCAAAGTTCATTTAAGAGTGACCACAGTTAAATTTTCTATAGAGTGGTGTGATGGTTTGTATATGATTGGCCCAGGAAGTGAACCTATTAGGAGGTGTGGCCTTGTTGGAGTAGGTGTGTCGCTGTGGGTGTGGGCTTAAGACCCTCCCCCTGGCTGCCTGGAAGTCAGTCTTCCACTAGCAGCCTTCAGTTGAAGAGAGAGAACTCTCAGCTCCTTCTGCACCATACCTGCCTGGATGCTGCCATGTTTCTGCCTTGATGACAATGGACTGAACCTCTGAGCCTGTAAGCCAGCCCCAATTAAATGTTGTCTTTTATAAAACTTGCATTGGTCATGGTGTCTGTTCACAGCAGTAAAACCCTAACTAAGACAAGTGGTGATGATGGTGGTGATGAGGATCATTGTGATGATGATTGTGATGATGGATGATAATTCTGATGGTGGTGGTGATGATTCCGGTGATGAAGGTGATGATGGAAATTTTAATATTTTACAACTACTCTGTAGGCAAATCAAACACCTTGACAGCTGGTGTGCTTCTTAGAGTTTTTGTTAGAGTTGCTAAAAGGATAAAAGTTCCTTGAGGAATAAATGCCATGTGTCCTCAAGGGTGAAGGAGAGACTTGAGAGAGTGGTGGGCTCCGATAGAAATGCGTGGCTAGTTTACCTACCCATTCTGGTGCTGTGTCCAGAGCTAAATGAATCACTGATTTATCAGTGATCTTTGGGGGGAACATCAAAGGACAACGATTATAGTATATTCTGCCTGTTTTGAAAACAGAACATGCAAATGGCAGGAGGAGGGTAGGTGTGAATTACGGTGGGAGGTTATTTGATCTTTTGTTCAAACAGCTCTTGGGTGAGTCTGTTTTTAATGATAAACACAGAACACAGTGCAGAATAAGCACTTCAGGCTCTGGGTAAAAATAACCCACTAACATACAACGCCTTGACTCACTCCATACAAGCCACTCAGCCCACCAAGGGGGCATCTGACCCTCACGGTAATTCATAGACCCGCTTCTGTCTGCTCTTAGATAATGTTTGGAAGTCAAAAATGCTTCCTTGCAAAAATGTTTACTAGAGTAAAATAGCAATGTTTCTTCTAATAAAATAGATATAAAGGAAAAGTAAGAGTATTTTTTTTTCCTGCTTAAATAGATCAGAAACAATTATTTCTGTGAGATACCTTTATTTTTATTTCTTGGCTCTTGAAAAGAGCTGATGAGTAATTTTAGAGCCCTAGAATTGAAATTGACTTTGAATATTGTCTCTGAACTTACTTTGTCTGATGTTTGACTCCTTTCCAGAGTACTATCAGACCCAGACAGTTCTGGCTAGGGACTGGAGTCCTGGCCTCTGTCAGAAGGTGACACTGGGGCCCTGCATCTAGCTACATCTGGGGCCCTCTGCTCATGGGAGTCCTGTATCTGCTGTCTCTTTGGCAGGCACATCACATGAGGGAACAGTGCTCTAGTCATCAGCTCAGTCCCTTGGGTTTCTGCACACAAACTTTTAAACCAAGGCTCCATCTTTCTTTGTATGTGTTGATTTTTAATAATCCTCATTTGTCTACTGTGTTGCCTATGTGGTCCCCTTTTGAGCAGATTGTATTTATTGGGTATGTAATGACCATAAACCCTGTCCATATAAAACTTCCTCCTGTGAAATTTTCACGAATTATAAATATTTTATTAATAAAATGTATTGTACTAATGCATCTTTACAAAGTCATAAAGGTAACTAACATAAACATATATTATCACATTAGAGAAAAAGTGTATTGCAATCTTTGTTGACTAGCATATAGAAGAAACATTATCAATTGTGCTACAAAGCATTAAGAATCTGCTTCTGAGTGTTGGAGCACTTGGAAGAGAACCTTGGAGAGACATGTAGAAACAGCTTATAGAAAAGAGCAGGAGGCAAGACACGGGAAGAAAACTGGCTGCCAGGGCAGGTTTGGGCAGGACGGATGCCCAGTCTTTGATGCCCCCAGTGATGGCCGCAGCGATGGAACAATTCTGCCCGCTTGCCCTCTGTAGCTTGTCTTCTGAGTACATGTGGCCATCTCGGTGGCAAGGCTGAGGCTCCACTGCATGCCGAGAGGAACTCTTGTCTTACTATGACTGGGGAAGAGTTGACAGTAAGACACCACAGCATCCTTGAAGAATGACGAGAGGAATTTTCTAAGTAGTAGTTACAGCCAGGGAGGGAGGGAGTTACCAAGGAGGAAACTGTGGACACCGAGACAGCCCTTTCCAGCTTCACATGTTGCCTGCAGAGTAAGCCTGTGCATATCTACATGCCTTTGGAATTAGACGGTGTCAGGTGGTGTGTGCATTAGACCTGGCGGCTTCCATGCCGTTGGCTTCTTCAATGGACTACTTTCTGCTATAACTCTAGTGAAGCATGAAGAAGTTCCTGAATGGTGGGAACATTAAAATACATTGATTTTCTTAATTCCTGTTTAAGCTATTGGGGACTTGAGACATATATTCTTTACGAATGTTTGAGTTGTAACAAACTGAACTGCTTCTGGGATTCAGGAAACAAAGCTCCACTTCTTAAAAGTTCCAACGGCTTGTAAGATCACTTGCTGATGACCTTTAGGTGCTTGACTGACAGGTGATAACCCGGAAGCATGAAATGGTGGTTGTTGCTTAAGGCATCCAGCTTAAAGGTCCGCCACGGAGGCTTAAATTTGGAACCCACCTTGTTTTAACTTATGTCAGCATTTATGTGTAGCAAAGGGTAGCGTTTTACTTTCTTGGCTATGTGACATGAATTACTATGATTTGGGAACCTTGAGGTTTGGATTCTGAAATATTTTTCTTGTCTCTGAGGACATCTTTGCATATACATATACACGCATATGTATGTGTATGTATATCTATATACCTATATCTAGATTTCTATCTATTTGCTTGTAAATTCTGCAATTGTTCTGGTGTATTTTAGCCTTGCTTTGGACACATTTTAAAATTAGATTCAATATAACCTAATCTTTCCCACATGTACATTATACTCTCCTGGTCTACAGTCAGTGGCAAAATTTATAACTGAGGGTTCAAAAATATTGATTAATTGTAACTGAGTTTCGCATCTCAGTTTTCCACATGTAAAGTGTAAAGTGTACAACTGAGATCTTTTCAGCATGTGGATTCTGTGCCAGGGGACTATAACCGGGCTTTGAGACCAGGCTCACATCCAGCAGAACACACTCCTATTAGAATAAGAGTAAGCATTGGAATTCCAATACGAAGTTCTTTGAGTTGGACATGGTGATGCAGGACTGTAAAACCAAATATCACAGAGGCCCAGATTGTGAGTTAGAGGACAGCTGGGGCCATGCAGCAGGAGTCTGGTCTCCACAATGAGGGTTTTGGAGTTTGTCAGTTTCTGACAGCTTTGAGGTGGCTGTCCTGAACGACAGTGAGAATTAAAGCAGTGTGAGACTGCGCCTGCTCTGTTGCTGCTGTGTCCTGTTCCTCGGCCCCTCTTGTGAGAACGTCTTCCCCTTAGGGCTGGAGAGGGCCCTCCAATTTCTCTAACTCCTCCGAGTTCAAAGGTTCAGTTTATTTCTGTGTTCTCCCCACTCTGTCTTGTATTTAGAAAAGACAGCGAGACAATGTGGGTTTTATCACTTCCTCCACTGATAAGATTTCCCCCCATTGTATCCTTCTGCTTTCCAGGAATTCACTATTGACCACAATTGTCTTTGTACCTCTGAAGCCATAGTTCATTACTATGAAAAGGTCCCATGCTTCTAATCTCCTTCAGTAAATATTTTTATATCTGAAGTATCTTCTGAAACTTAGCGCGTTGGAGCTATCTGTAGAACTAGAAAGATTAAAAAAAAAAAGAGTCCAGGAAGACTGGGCAGGCTTCTCAAGAAAATACACAGAGTTCATAAAATCACACCCTTCCTATTACATGCTTTGGGAATTGTTCAAATTGTTGCATTATGTAGTTCACCTCTACTCTAGCTTTAATCTGTGTCGGTGCATGTCTCTGTGGTTTTAAGTGATATATTTAGGTTGCACAGTCAGGGTTATTTTCTCCTGTTAACTATGAACTTCACTGCATACTCAGAAGGGAAAGAAGGAGGGAAGAAAGACAAGGGACACACACACACACACACACACACACAGAAATACAGAAGACAGGAGAAGAGGAGAAACAGTGAGCAAAGACAGAAAATGTTTCATAAACTTATAATAACATAAATAGAAATATACGTACGTATAGGTAGATGTACATGCATGCATATTTCTTTATATGTATAGCTACACACAGCATATATTTACTTTCCCATTCATCTTCCTTCCTTCCTTCCTTCCTTCCTTCCTTCCTTCCTTCCTTCCTTCCTTTCTCTTTCTTTCTTTCTTTCTTTCTTTCTTTCTTTCTTTCTTTCTTTCTTTCTTTTAGAGATTTATTTATTTATTTTATACCTATGAGTACACCACCATTGCTCTCTTCAGACACAACAGAAGAGGGTACCAGACCCTATTACAGAAGGTTGTGAGCCCCCATGTGGTTGCTTGGAATTGAACTCAGGACCTCTGGAAGAGCAGTGGTGCTCTTTACCTCTGAGCCATCTCTCCAGCCCTAAAGAGCCATTTTCATTCGCGTATGTTTAGAGGGTTCCTTCAGCTCTGGAACCATAGATACCACTTGAAATCAGAGAGGTTGATTTTGAAGGATGTTCAGATGCGATGCAGCAAACGTACCTGGATTTATCAAGATCCCCCCCTCTTTTTTGGGGGGAGGAGAACAAAGAGTTTATTTCAGCTTATATCTTGTAGCCCCTCATGAGCAGAAGAAACTCAGGGCAAGAAACTGAAACCTGGAGGCGGGACTAAAGTGGATTTCATGCAGGAGAATGGTACTTATTGGCTTGTTCTCCGTCATTTTCTTATACAACTCAGGACCGCATGCCCAAGGGCATCACAGCACACTGTGGGCTGGGGGCTGGGCCCTCCCACATCAAATGTTAATCAAGAAAACACTCTAGAATTTCCTAGAGGCTAATGTGACAGTGGCGTTTTCCTTCCTTCTTCTTTCCCTTCCCTTTCCCTTCCCTTTCCCTTTCCCTTCCCTTTCCTTTCCTTCCCTTCCCTTCCCTTCCCTTCCCTTCCCTTCCCTTCCCTTCCCTTCCCTCCCCTCCCCTCCCCTCCCCTCCCCTCCCCTCCCCTCCCCTTCCCTTCCCTTCCCTCCCTCCTCTCCCCTCCCCTTCCCTTTCCCTTCCCTTCCCTTTCCCTCCCCTTCCCTTTCCCTTCCCTTCCCTTCCCTTTCCCTCCCCTTCCCTTTCCCTTCCCTTCCCTTTCCCTCCCCCCTCTCCTTCCCTTCCCTCTCCCCTTCCCTTTCCCTCCCCCTCCTTCCCTTCCCTTCCCTCCCCTCCCTTTCCCTTCCCTTTCCTTCCCTTCCCTTCCCTTCCTTTCCCTTTCCCTCCCCTCCCTTCCCTTCCCTTCCTTTCCCCTTCCCCCCTCCCCTCCCCTTTCCTTTTCTTTCTTTCTAATTTAATATATTTTTTCTTACTTATTCAGTTTACATCCTGCTCACTGCCCCCCTCCTAGTCACCCCTCCCACAATCCTTCCCCCCATCCCCTCCCTTTCTCCTCTGGAAAGGTGGGGGCCCTTTTAACTGAACATTTAAGTAATTTTTAACATTCATTACTACAATTTATAGTATCAGTTTTCCTTCCATTGGTTCCAGAAAACATACATAGATAATTACTGGTAATTCTTTGTTTCAAAACTTAAAGTGATGCATTGAATTAGATGTTTGTCAAATGTAAAACAGATCTGCGTTTTGTTACTGACATATTTCCATTTAAAACGAAACTTTATTTTTTTTTATTTTTAAAATTTATACAAATCATTGCAGTTAAAAAGAAATCGCATACCCAAATTAACTAGATCCAAAGAATATACAGTTCAATTAACTTTTATACAGTTATCGTGGCCATGTGAAATAGAACTGTGGAGCTTCATACTAGATTTTATATTTTCACTATCAAATATAGTTTAATGAACTCATTCATCACCAACAATGAAAAATCCATGACAGAAAGGTAATTGTTTTTCTTGCAAGTTATTATTTTACAAGTTATTATTTTACATTTTTGTATTTGTCATTCAGTGCAAAATAGAAGCTGTTACATGATCTTAAAGTATACTTTTCTCAAGCTTAGAGATGAAACTTAAATCTGTTTTGGCAATTTCATTAACATTTCTGTGACCTTCAACTTTTAAACTTGTACATGTGTAAGACTGAGACAAACTACCATAAGCTCTATATTTTGAGGTTCATTGATAAAAATGCACAATTCTAATAACATTTTTCTTCTCTAATCTAAACTTAAGTATCAAAACTAAATTTAAGTATCAAAATATCGTAGAACACCTGTAAATTAGCCAGATGGTCAATGTGTACAACTATAGACACAATTTATATGTATAAACATATCTATCAAACTTTGCTTATAAGCTTATTACCTCTATAACTATGATCAGAGAAATTAATTATACTTAGTAAAGTAAAGCAATTTGAATTTGCCTCTGATAACTTCAATTAAGTTTTAGCAAAGACTTTAGGGTGAATGCCCCAACCTTTTAGTTACTAGCCTAGAACAAAGTATTCCTAATAAAATCCAGCAGGCCATTCCAAAGTGGTGTTAACAAAACACAGTGTTAAACTCATAAACAGTTTTTATATAAATATTGTAGCTATGTAGCTCAAATTATGTAGAATGTTATCATTCAGTTATGTCGTTAATTTAAAAAGCATCCCTTTAATTTTAAATTTTAAATATATATTGATAAAAACAAATCCACTCAAAATTCAGTTGCTCAGTGTTGTTAACCACACTGGGTTGCTCAGTAGCCGTATCAGCCTATCTGCTCTATCAGAGGAGAAAGGGAGCAATTCCTTTGCAGGTGTCTTGCAGGCCATTTGCTATTTAAAATTGTCAGGACACCAAACTAAGGTGTCAGAGAGAGGTTTAATACAGAATTTACATCAATTTCTTTTGGAAAAAAAACCCATCTTTTTTTTTTCATTTATGGAAACTGTATTTACAATGAAATAGTTTCCCTGAGCAGGACTCAGTGAACTCACAGAGACCCAGAGAACAAAGCAGCAAATTGCAGGGCCCGCACTGGTCTGCAGCAGCTCCTTTGGGCTTTCTGCTTACTATTTGCATGGGACTCCTCGGTAAGAACGAGTGGGTCTCTGATTCTCATGTCTGCTCTTTCCTTGCATTGGGTTGCCTGGCCTAGTCTGGATGCAATGTCTTTTACTTCATCTTACTATATTTTATTTTGTCTTGTTTGGTTGCTATAGCTTAGAGAGGCAGGGAGGGAGTGGATCTGTCAGAGAGAGGAAATGGGGAAGAACTGGGAAGGACAGTGTATGAGGAAATAATCTATTTTCATTAAAATAAACAGGGGAAAAAGAATGTGGAAAAACTGAGGTCTTCATGCTTCTCCTTTATCTCTTATGGTATTTATCAAACGTTTCTGATATTAAGTCTTTTAATAAAATGTTTACAACGTCTACTACAAAAAAATAAATTACATCCACCCAGCTTAAGTCAGTGCCTCTCCCACAGCACACTACAGCATACCCACTTCTTGTTTTCTCTTCTCTTGGGTGACTGAAAGCTTTGTCTTTTGATGCCACATTCTACGGGACAAGGAAAGAGCTAGCTTCAAAATCAAAGTATTGTTTCTACTGATTGCATGATGCTTTTGCCCCATTGCAAAACAGAAAACCTATGCATTAAACTGATATTAAGTCGCGGTTCATCTGTGTATCTACAAAAACAACAAGTGTGTAAGAAAAAATGTTAGCACATTAACTACATTTAATCAAGTGAACATAGCAAGAGGCTTCTGGGAACTGTGTAACTTCCAGCATGTGCAATGGAGAGAGGATTGCTTTCTACTTCACATAGTAGCACAAGCTCATTAAATAAGATACAAGTAACCTAATAGGAAACAAAGTTCTGCTAGTTGAGGGCTCTCAGAACACAGTCCAGCTCTGGAGTCTATGAGAAGAATTCTGAGTGCTTGTGAGAAAACTCCAGGAAAACAAGACAAGAGTCTTGTGATCTCAGTTTCTTCAAAACATGAAATGGTTCTCAGGAATTGTGCTCCTCCCGGGTGTAGCGGATAGGAATGAGTTTATTTCAGATTATTCATTACAACTGGCTATTGTTATGTGTTTATACTCCTCTATGAAAAAAACCATGGCTTTGCCATGCATGACTAATATAAATTGTCTGGTGCTCTGAATAGAGTTGGCTACTGAATGAAAAAAAAAAAAACCAATGAAATAGTGTTCATAAGATATGAATTACTACTTAGTATTTACTTTCAAATTTCAGTTAGATAAAAGCAGGAAGATACTAAAGATACTGTACCACTTGGTAATAGAGTGGCTTTATTACTATTTATAATTAATTTATGTTATTCAAATACAATTGGTGTATGGAAACGTGAAAGGCAGAGAAAATTTTATTTTATTCTAAAAATGCCCTTATACCCAAAGCAGAAAAATTAAACTGTAAGTATAGTCTGATGTGTGTGACTCAAAATATTTTTTTTTCTATATAGTCCCAACTTTTCTGACTGCCCTGAGATTTTTCCCATTAGTTCTTACAGAAAAGCCAAAACAATTGTTTTGAAGAGTATGACATGAGGAGAGTAGAAGCTATACAGAGAACAGTTTTCATTTGTGATTGTGGTTGGGCAGTTGGAGCTGTGTGAATTCGTCATCTCTTTACAATATTTTCATTAGCCGATGTTAAGCCTCATACACATGAAGCTCGGTGTTTCACAAAGGAGTTTTGCACACAACAAGCAAGTGTTTCCAGTCCCTGGAAAAACATCGTTTACTTTATACATTTTTATTAGTATGTCTTCTTCACTCAAATTTATAGGTTGAAAGGGCAGGGGTTCTTTTTGAGTACAGGTAATGTCTTAGAGCCACATCCAGTTTTAAGATGACGCTGAGCTCTAGAAGGGTCTTAGTGTTTTGGATCCACCGGGAATAGTTTAGAGACTGCTCCTGGTCACACTGAGGAACTCCTGAGGACCCTGGCAGCCACAGATGCTCCTAGGGAAAATGTATACCCGAGTCAGAAGGTGTATCTTCTACCGATCTAGGTAATTAAGTCTTCCTACTTCTGTATCCCTGGAGATCCGATGTTGGCCTCCCTCCCGACAGAGCACTCTTTCTGCTTTGAAGTAATGGATGACAGTTAATATCTCTATTAAATTGTATTTCCATGGTTCTGTACTGTGTATCATATTATATAACAAACTGTGTAACTGGTGAGTTATATTGTGGGCTGCCATCAAGTATACAAAGTAAGACATATGTGGAGACTGTGTTTAGTTTAAGATTTTAAATATACAGTAGGAATCTAAAAATTTTGAGACCCCAGAATACCTATTATAGACAAAGAAAACTGACTGCTCATAAAAATTAGTCTTGTCTCAGATATCAGTTAATGACACAAGTAGTGATAATTTCGCACTTCCCAACTACACACTCATTCAAGGTTATTTATTTCAGTAAGAACTATGCAGATACTGTTTTATAAAGGAAAATATATCAAGTACCATTAGGACAAAGCATTTAGAGTGTATTTCAAGAGTGATTAGACCACAGAGAAAGAACAACTTTGAAAGAGGAGAGGGCATGATATCTCAACCTCAGGGAGAACAAAACTCATCAATAAATATTCTGGATACCATATCAATTTATACCTTTTACACCCTCTATTCACCAAGGTAATTAATCTAGTAGCAAACCAACAGAAATTAAAAGTAAAGAGTGATTATCTGATTTTTAAAATGTTAAAGTAACTAGACCAAAGTAAATGGACAAAAATACCCATTTCTTCCTAAAATGATTTCATCTTGCTTTCTGTTCGACAGGGAGGTGGCGATTGTCCAGAAATGAGTATCGGGGCTATAAAGATCGCCTTGGAAATTTCTCTTCCTGGTTCCTTCATCTATGTTTTTACTGATGCACGATCCAAGGATTATCGACTCACCCACGAGGTGCTGCAGCTTATCCAACAGAAACAATCCCAAGTAAGTAGACAGTATCCCCAGACATGTTTGTCTGAATAAGCATGGGAAATTGCCCATCCCTTTTGATTATTCTGTGTGTGATCAATAGCAACAGTCACAACCATCTGACCCCATCAATATCAATAGTCATAACCACATATCTTACATGGGTATGTGTAAAATGTACATATCTCCTAATTTTAATGTAGTAAATTCACATTTATCAACAGAATATTGATACTTTGGCTTTGAATACAATGAAGAAATGATTGCAGATTAATTAAAGTACTTGTTAGCATCTAACCATACTTGTTATGTCTGGACTTCAAATGCCACTATCTATGGGGAGTTTTCCCTGAGTTAGTTATCCAGTAGTATCAGTTAGTTTTTGCCATATAACAAAACTCAACAATTTAAAGCATAGCATTTCGCCTTTCCCAGGTTAGCACACTCTGCTTTACCTAGGCTAGAGATGCTTCTTGTGTGTCTAGGAATGTTGAGCTACTGGGCTTTGAGCATAATGACTTTTTTTCTTACTTGTTTCTTTGTTTGTTTGTTTTTGTTTTTTGTTTTTTGTTTTTTTTTCGAGACAGGGTTTCTCTGTATAGCCCTGGCTGTCCTGGAACTTGCTCTGTAGACCAGGCTGGCCTCGAACTCCATTTCAGCGTGCCCTTTTTGTGGCCATGGCAGAAACACTGGAGATTGAGCAGAAATTCAAATGTCTTTTGAGTTGAAGCACATGACTTGTAGAGTGACTCTTGTGCCTCAAGCCATATGGCCAAACTCAGATCCAGATATACATTAAAATCAATACATCTTCAAAAGTCTATGCAAATGCATGGATGCATGACAAGATGAGGAACTGAGGCCACTGTTAAAATTGGCATAGTTGCGGTCTTGTTTCCATAGACAAACTTGTCCTGAAATGTAAACAACTATGTTTCTGTGCAGGCCCAGCGTATAAGGCTAATAACTATCCTGTATGCTATCATTTGACTTGCTTAGCAATGTGCTAGCAAATAGTAGATGCTAATAAATATATTTGTCTTCTGTAAATCTCTCAAACTCTCTTCTGCTTTACAAATCTCAGGTGGTATTTGTGCTTACTGGAGACTGCGATGACAGGAATCATATTGGATACAAAGTCTATGAAGAAATTGCCTCTACAAGTTCTGGTCAAGTGTTCCATCTGGACAAAAAGCAAGTGAATGAGGTCAGTTTAGGAAAGTTGGTCGAGTTGTTTTTGCTGCTTTGTAAAACTCAGCTAGGCCACGCGGACTGTGATAACTTTGTTGTCCAAAAGAGTCATAACCTGCAGATTTTATCCTTAGGCTTCACCTGGGTCGATTGCAGCCATGATGCAGAGAAACAGATTCATTTAGTATTAGTTTTCCGATGGAATTAATGTTATAGCCACAAGTCATGTAAGCACCAGAGGTGAAAATTCCACTTAGTTTAAGAAAATCTTTTTGTATCGCATGTTGTTTTAATTCAATGTGAAAATTCAATGTGTGTGTGTGTGTGTGTGTGTGTGTGCGCGCGCGCGCGCGCGTGTGTGTGTCTGATGAATGATTTTCAGGTAACAGGTCAAATGAAGTTTATTATTGAAGTTGAATGTGAGTAAATGAGTTACCAAACAATCCCAGTCAGCTTTACTACCAGTGTTAAGAACTAAAATCTATGACCCATAACTGTATAATTAGAAAAACGACTGAAAACAAAATCTGTAACTCATGGTAAGAAAAATGTATTGTTTGAAGTTGGTCTCATTCTTATGATTTCTTTTTCTTCCCATCTATTATTTTGCCTTGTCTACACCTGTGATAATAGCATTTTATTTACTTATGAATTAATTAGTTATTTAATTTGGTTTAAGAACTTACTAGAACAAGGATAAAGTTTGAAGAAAGTATAATTTACATTTAACTTATTCAGTCATTAGGTCTATATAGATCTACTGACTTCATGACAGATTTCTCTGTGTCTTGAACAAAATGATCAGTCATTCTCTTATAACTGAAATATTACATCACAGTGGAATGAATAGAAAATTGTAACTTTCCAGAAGAAACAATTTAGTAAAAATACTTTATTAACGACTTGCATGATAAACCTGGATGGTTACTTTAACCTAAAAGTTTTGAAAAAATACCTGTTGAGAGGGCACTAAGGACTATATTATGAGGTCAGTTTATTAAAGTTGGTCAAGTTGTTTGTTATGTGTCCTTTAATGACTCATACACTCCTGAACAATGCCTAGCAACTACTACGCGATTCCTAACAATTCATTTGGGGGAAAAATGTGTTTCAAGCAGAAGATGGAAGCTTGGGGAAGAACTAGGAAAGAGTCCCAGGCTCTCAGGAACTGGGTTTCTTGTCTCACCCAACACTTTAGCATTTTATTTACCTATCAATTAATTAATGAGGATGAGAAAGGGCTGAGAGAGATGAAAAGTTTGCGGGTTGCCTTGGGACACATTCAGGATCTCCTGCAGGGGGGATAGATGAAGAGTTGCATTACTCTCTCTTGTGAGGGCTCTGTAGCTTCAGACTTGATGAGATTGGGAGCCAGAGGTGGTGGTGATGTTCACCTTAGACAGAGGGAAACCGCTGCAGATACATTGCCCAGCGACCATGGTGGCTCATATCTAACAGTACCGGGAAAGAGAAGACATTAGAAAACTTGCCATGAGCCCATAGGACTTTGGAAAGGACAGGATCTCTGTCCTGTTAGTAAGCAATCAAACAACATGTAGGGACTGTAGAAAATAAGAATAAGATTTTCCAAAGCTAAGTCCCGAAACAAAGGGGGTTTAAAAAATCAATTAATAATCACTGGTTTATTAATTTTGTTTCTCAGAGCATCACTTGGTATTCAGATCTTGAAATTTTTTTTCATGGCAGGACCAGAATTCAAAATAAGTTAAGATTATCCTTTTAATTTAATCAACTAATTAATTAATTTACTTTATTATTACATAGAGTTTGATAGTAGCAAGGATGTGCCTTGACTTCTGTCAGTCAGTGTATCTCCAAACCCCTAGCTGATTAAGAAAAGATGCAATGTTTCTTTTACTGTGGACCAATAAGACTCAGAGACATTTTGGCTAGGGGTAACTTGGAGAAATTCTCTGCTCCTAGATCTGGTCTGGCATACTCTTGAATCTTGATCTGATGCTGGCAGCTTCCTATAAGTCTGACAATAAAACAGCTGTGAAGGATACTGAGCAGCTAAGAAAGCCCAGTCTCTTTGTTCAGTCTTCTAACTCCTTTCAATGTCGAGTGTCTGAAGTTATGGAAATGTTGGTTTCCTTAGGCCAAGTGAGTAGTCCGCTACACCAAAATGAACGGATCTAGAAATTTCATTGTGATGTGGGCTCTGTGAGGTCTAAATAGGCCTTGTTGATTAAATGAAGACAGTAGAATGTCTATTTTGGGTGGTGATTATACCTTTAAGTGTGTTGATACAGGGAAAATGTTCTATATAAAGTACAGGATATGTACTGAATAATGCTGACTGGTATTATGGCGGCCCCCATAGGCTCATATATTTGAATATATGTCACTGAGGAGTGGAACTATTTGAGAAGGTGTAGGAGGCGTGGCCTTGTTGTAATGGAAGTATATCCCTGGGGGTGGGTTTTGAGGTCTCAAAAGCCCATGCTAGGTCCAGTTCTTTCCTTCTCCTGCTGCCCGTGCATCAGAATGTAAAGCTCTCAGCTACTGCTCTAGCACTATGCATGCCTCCACGCTCCCCATCATGATAATGGACTAAATCTCTGAAACTGTAAGCAAGCCACCAATTAAATGCTTTCTTTCATTGGGGTGGCCCAGCAATAGGACTAAGACAGGGACTCTAACCTTGTCAAGCTTTTTTTTTACCTTTGCACTGAGTACATTGTGCCACTGTGTATGCTGGAGAACAGTCGGGGAAATAACCCTGAGTGGGAGGATCCAGTAAGAGCTGGACTGGTTTATTTCTTCTTGTTTATAAGTAAAGATATTGTGAAGGTTTTCTGAAACTGTCAAAATCAATATATACCATATAGAAAGGCACCAGAATGGAAGATTTGTTAATAGGAAGCATTGTAACACTGGCCTAGTAGGACTTGCAAAAGTTTGAGATAGCAGCCTAGTAGTTTTTCTTTTTCCAATCATTCTAAATTCTTTCATTCTATAAATGCTACAAATTTTGAGGGAAATATATGGTTTCATGCTATGTACTTATTCAATAGACACACAAAACCCCAGGCATTAAAAACTTCCTTTTTGCCCGGTGGTGGTGGCGCATGCCTTTAATCCCAGCACTTGGGAGGCAGAGGCAGGTGGATTTCTGAGTTCAAGGCCAGCCTGGTCTTCAAATTGAGTTCCAGGACAGCCAGGGCTACACAGAGAAACCCTGTCTCGAAAAAAAAACCAAAAGACAAAACAAACCAAAACAAAAAAAAAAAAACCCCAAAACTTCCATTTTATTCCTGAGATATTTTTCATATACTCTTTCTAAAGAAAACTTAAGGCTATTTGTGCATTTGTCTTCATAACCAGTTTTATCACCTGGTGGGAGTACAGCTTCAGTAAATTGAAAGTTTTAAATTTTCCCTTCTTTCATGGGGGTATATGTAGGATGTAGGTATCTTTCATCTACATTTAACATAAAAGGAAATCCAAAATGACATCCTTTGGCTGAATTCCAGTGATCCGTAAACCACTGTGTGGTGGTTTTTGTGTCTTGAAAACATAAGATACAAATCTAAGTTCCTCTTTGAAGACAGAACAGGGCCCGTGTTTTACTGTGCTATCCCACTTACTTGGAATCTGAGAAGCTGCCCATCAATCAATGCTCACTTTGAAATAATAAAGTGTCTAAGGCTGTATGCTGTGTCAGAGAAGCAAGAAAGAAGTCTGCATTGTTAATTGCATCATTGACTTCCTGATTTGACTTCCCAACCTTATTCCACACTTCCCACTGTCATGCCCTCTAACATCCTTTTTATCCCCACTAAAAAAAATGTCTTCCTGGACGTCTCAGCTTGGTGGATTTCTCCCATTCTAACAAGGGTCAGCAGCCCTGCAGATGTTCTCTCTTACTGACAGAGTTATCAGTAACTATTGCAGCAGAGGACACATGACTTACTAAGGGACCAAAGGGTATTGAATGAATGTCAGTTTGCAACAGTTTGGGTAAGCCTGAAGTCAGCTGTTGAGTAATAGTGAAGCACCAATGATGTAGTAAGAAGCATCTACCTATGTCCTGCCTGAGTTTGAAGAGGAGGGAGAAGGGGCTCATCACATTACCTGGTGAGACAGTGGCCTGGGATCGGCAAGCCGAAGCCCTGTACTAGAAGGCAGAGTTCAGGGTCCTGTTGGCACGCTGTTTTAGATCAGCGTCCCACGGCATGGAAATAGGTGAACGGTTGTTCTGAAGGGACAACGCTGCAGAGCAAACAGTGCTGTGTTGTAGATAACCTTTCAGGCTCTGGACCATGGCTCGTATCTCGGGCATGAGATTTTAAATGACTTATGTAGTTGTCTATGTTTCAACTATATTTTTTTTAAATTATTAAATGAGAAAATGTCATACCTAATATTAAATTACAGGCCTTTTCAGATTAAGTTATATAAATAAATATTAGATAGGATTTTTTAATTTAATGATGCATCTTAGCCCAGATATAGTAGTAATATTAGTTTTACAGTGATAGGTCCTAAACCAAGAAATATACATTGTCTATGGTGCATCTGGGATTTTAGAACCAGAAGAAACTGACTTTGAATGATTTCTCTGCCTTTGGCTAAGATACCTCCATAAAACAACTTTATAGCCCATCTCTGGGATTACATTCCTTCATGTGAACATGGTGCAGCCATTGCCCCATGGGAATATTGTAAAGATGAAAGGAAATGAGGAATGTTTGTAGTGCGCTACACAGAATCTCATGGAACTGGAGACAACCACCCAGTCTAGACGTCTTTAAAGTTTCTCCTTTGTTCAAGAGGGCATCTCCAGATGACACCATCACTCTCTAGACCCCTCAGGACGACTGCTATTTGGGTAGCATCATCCTCCCTAATAAATGTCTAAAGGAGAATAGATTTAAAACTACTAAGAATCCTATGAGGCGCTCAGGCCTTGCACCAAGGCAGCATGTGGCAGCCAGCTCGCGGCCCCTGGACCAGCAGTAGCGGCGGGCCTCCATATTGCAACCAGAACACAGCTGGAGAGGCCCAGGTAGACAGACTCCATCCGGGGCTACCTTCGCGGGGGGATCTGCTAGGCTCTCGCCACCAGGCAGGACAGCTCCGCCCGAGGCTCTGCGGGATTTAACCGTGCTCTCAGGCCTTGCACCGAGGCAGCGGGTGGCAGCCAGCTCGTGATCCCTTAGAGCAGCAGTCATGCATAATCAGCCTCACAGGAGATTCAAACACCAGCCAGTGACAACAAGGCCAATTAACACCAGAAATAACCAGATGGCAAAAGGAAAATGAAGGAACGTTACCAACAGAAATCAAGGCAACATGACAGCATCTGAACCCAGTTCGCCAACAACAGGAAGCCCTGGATACCCCAGAACACCAGAAAAACAAGACTTGGATATAAAATCACTGGTCAGGATGCTGGTAGCTGAACACATAGAAAAATCTCGTAAAGAAATAGAGGAGAAAATGGATCAAAAGTTAGAAGCCTTTACAAGGCAAATACAAAAATCACTTCAAGAAATTCAGGAGAAGATGGATCAAAAAGAAGAAAAGAATAAGGAAGAAAGACAAAAATCACTTAAAGAAATACAGAAGGACGTGGGCCAACAAGTAGAACCTATGAAAGAGGAAACACAAAAATCTCTTAAAGAAATACATGAAAACACATTCAAGCAAGCGAAAGATCTGAGCATATCCATCCAGGTACTAAAAACAGAAGTAGAAACAACTAAGAAATCACAGAGGGAGACAACACTGGAGATAGAAAACCTTGGGAAGAAATCAGGGGCCATAGATGCAAATATCAACAATAGAATACAAGAGATAGAAGACAGAATCTCAGAAGCCGAAGATACCATAGGAACCATTGATTCAACAGTCGAAGAAAATACTAAATGCAAAAAGGTTGTAACCCAAAACATCCAGGAAATCCAGGACACAATGAGAAGACCAAACTTAAGGATTATAGGTATAGACGAGAGTGAAGATTTACAAGTTAAAGGGCCAGCAAATATCTTCTACAAAATTATGGAAGAAAACTTCCCCAACCTAAAGAGAGAGATGCCCATGAATATACAAGAAGCCTATAGAACCCCAAACAGACTGGACCAGAACAGAAATACATCCCGTCACATAATAATCAAAACTCCAAATGTACTAAACAAAGAAAGAATATTAAAGGCAGCAAGAGAAAAAGGCCAAGTAACATATAAAGGAAGACCTATCAGAATAACACCAGACTTCTCACCTGAGACCATGAAAGCTAGAAGATCCTCGGCAGATATCATGCAAACTCTAAGAGAACACAAACTTCAGCCAAAACTACTTTACCCAGCAAAACTCTCAATCGCCATAGATGGAGACATCAAGGTATTCCATGACAAAACCAGATTTGCATGATATCTTTCCACAAATGCAGCCCTACAAAGGATAATAGGGGGAAAACACCAAGACAAGGATGGAAACTACACCCGGGAAGAAGCAAGATAGAAACCTCCTCTCATCAAATCCAAAAGAAGATAACCTCTCGAATACAATAAATAAATAAATAAGTAAATAAATAAATAAATAAATATAATTTCAAAAATATCTGGAGGTAATAATTACTATTCCATAATATCTCTTAACATCAATGGACTCAATTCCCCAATAAAAAGACATAGATTAACAGACTGGATACGGAAACAGGACCCTATATTTTGCTGCATACAGGAAACACATCTCAGTGTTAAAGACAAACACTGTCTTAGAGTAAAAGGCTGGAAGACAATTTTACAAGCAAATGGTCTCAGGAAACAAGCTGGAGTAGCCATTCTAATATCAGATAAAATTGACTTCCAACCTAAAGTCATCAAAAGAGACTCAGAAGGTCACTTCTTGCTGGCCAAAGGAAAAATCCACCAAGAAGAGCTCTCAATACTGAACATCTGTGCTCCAAATGCAAGGGCACCCTCATTCGTAAAAGAAACCTTACTAAAGCTTAAAGCACACATTACACCTAACACAATAATTGTGGGTGACTTCAACACTCCACTCTCCTCAATGGACCGATCAGGAAAGCAGAAACTAAACAGGAATACAGTGAAACTAATTGAAACTTTGGACCAATTGGATTTAACAGATATATATAGAACATTTCATCCTAAAGCTAAAGAATATACCTTTTTCTCAGCACTGCATGGTACCTTCTCCAAAATTGATCATATAATTGGTCACAAGACAGATGTCAACAAATACAAGAAGATCGAGCTAATCCCATGCCTCCTATCAGATCACCATGGAGTAAGAGTGGTCTTCAATAGCAACAAAAACAACAGAAAGCCCACATACACATGGAAACTGAACAATACTCTACTCAATGACACCTTGGTGAAGGAAGAAATAAAAAAAGAAATCAAAGACTTTTTAGAATTCAATGAAAATGAAGGTACAACCTACCCAAATCTATGGGACACAATGAAAGCAGTGCTAAGAGGAAAACTCATAGCTCTAAGTGCATCCAAAAAGAAACTGGAGAGAGCATACACTAGCAACTTAACGGCACACCTTAAATCCCTGGAAGAAAAAGAAGTTAATTCACCCAGGAGGAGTAGAACACAAGAAATCATCAAACTCAGGGCTGAAATCAATCAAGTAGAAACAAAGAGAACCATACAAAGAATCAACAAGACCAGGAGCTGGTTCTTTGAGAAAATCAACAAGATAGATAAACCCTTAGCCAGACTAACCAAAGGACACAGAGACAGTATACAAATTAACAAAATTAGAAATGAAAAGGGAGACATAACAGAAACTGAGGAAATTCAAAAGATCATCAGATCCTACTACAAAGGTCTATACTCAAAACAACTGGAGAATCTGGAGTAAATGGACAATTTCCTAGACAAATACCAAATACCGAAATTAAATCAGCATCAAGTAGATCAGCTAAATAGGCCCATAACCCCTAAAGAAATAGAAGGGGCTATAGAAAGCCTCCCAACCAAAAAAAGTACGGGACTAGATGGTTTTAGTGCAGAATTCTACCAGACCTTCAAAGAAGACTTAACACCAATACTTTTCAAACTATTCCACAAAATAGGGACAGAAGGGACACTGCCCAACTCATTCTTCGAAGCCACAATTACACTAATACCTAAACCACAAAAAGATCCAACAAAGAAAGAGAACTACAGGCCAATTTCTCTTATGAATATCGATGCAAAAATACTAAATAAAATTCTTGCCAACCGAATCCAAGAGCACATCAAAACGATCATTCACCATGATCAAGTAGGCTTCATCCCAGCGATGCAGGGATGGTTCAATATACGGAAATCCATCAATGTAATCCACTACATAAACAAACTAAAAGAAAAAAACCACATGGTCATCTCATTAGATGCTGAAAAAGCATTCGACAAAATTCAGTATCCTTTCATGCTAAAAGTCTTGGAAAGAGCAGGAATTCAAGGCCCATACCTAAACATAGTAAAAGCAATCTACAGCAAACCGGTAGCTAACATCAAAATAAATGGAGAGAAACTTGAAGCAATCCCACTAAAATCAGGGACTAGACAAGGCTGCCCTCTCTCTCCATATCTTTTCAATATAGTACTTGAAGTTCTAGCGAGAGCAATTAGACAACATAAGGAAGTCAAAGGGATACAAATTGGAAAGGAAGAAGTCAAACTATCATTATTTGCAGACGATATGATAGTTTACTTAAGCAACCCAAAAAACTCCACCAGAGAACTTCTACAGCTGATAAACAACTTCAGCAAAGTGGCAGGTTATAAAATTAACTCAAGCAAATCAGTAGCCTTCTTGTACTCAAAGGACAAGCAGGCTGAGAAAGAAGTTAGGGAAATAACACTCTTCACAATAGCCACAAACAACATAAAGTACCTTGGCGTAACTCTAACCAAACAAGCGAAAGATCTGTATGACAGGAACTTCAAGTCCTTGAAGAAAGAAATCGAAGAAGACCTCAGAAGATGGAAAAATATTTCTTGCTCCTGGATTGGCAGGATCAATATAGTAAAAATGGCCATCTTGCCAAAAGCAATGTACAGATTCAATGCGATCCCCATCAAAATCCCAACTCAATTCTTCATAGATCTAGAAAGAGCAATTCTCAAATTCATCTGGAGCAACAAAAAACCCAGGATAGCTAAAACTATTCTCAACAATAAAAGGACTTCTGGGGGAATCAATATCCCTGACCTTAAGCAGTACTACAGAGCAATTGTGTTAAAAACTGCATGGTATTTATACAGCAACAGGCAAGTAGATCAATGGAATAGGATTGAAGACCCAGAAATGAACCCACAGACTTATGGTCACTTGATCTTTGATAAAGGAGCCACAACCATCCAGTGGAATAAAGATAGCCTTTTCAACAAATGGTGCTGGTTCAACTGGAGGTCAACATGCAGAAGAATGCGAATTGACCCACTCTTATCTCTTTGCACTAAGCTCAACTCCAAGTGGATCAAGGACCTCCACATAAAACCAGACACATTGAAACTATTAGAAACGAAACTTGGGAAGACCCTGGAGGACATGGGCACAGGGGGAAAGTTCCTGAACAGAATACCAATAGCTTATGCACTAAGATCAAGAATTGACAAATGGAACCTCATAAAATTACAAAGTTTCTGTAAGGCAAAGGACACTGTCTGAAGGACAAAACGGCAACCAACAAAGTGGGAAAAGATCTTCACCAACCCCACATCCGACAGAGGGCTAATATCCAATATATACAAAGAACTCAAGAAGTTAGACCCCAAAGAACCAAATAACCCTATCAAAAATGGGGTACAGAGCTAAACAAAGAATTTTCACCAGTAGAAATTCGGATGGCCGAGAAACACCTTAAGAGATGTTCAACATCAATTGTCATCAGGGAAATACAAATCAAAACAACCCTGAGATTCCACCTCACACGAGTCAGAATGGCTAAGATTAAAAACTCAAGAGACAACAAGTGCTGGCGAGGATGTGGAGAAAGAGGAACACTCCTCCACTGTTGGTGGGATTGCAAAATGGTAAAACCGCTCTGGATATCAGTGTGGCGGTTCCTCAGAAAATTGGGCATGTCACTTCCAGAGGACCCTGGCATACCACTCCTGGGCATATACCCGGAGGATTCCCCTGCATACAATAAAGACACATGCTCCTCTATGTTTATAGCAGCCTTGTTTATAATAGCCAGAAATTGGAAGAAGCCCAAATATCCCTCAAAGGAGGAATGGATACAGAAAATGTGGTATATTTATACAATGGAATACTACTCAGCAATTAAAAATAATGAATTCATGCAATTTGTAGGTAAATGGTTAGACCTGGAAAATATCATCCTGAGTGAGTTAACCGAATCACAAAAGAATACACATGAAATGCAATCACTGATAAGTGGATATTAATGAGCCCAGAAGCCCTAAATACTCAAGGCACAATTAGCAAGTCGAATGATTTCCAAGAAGAAGAAAGGAGAGGACCCTGGGCCTGTAAAGATTGGATCCAGTTTTGTAGAGAAACTGTGGGGGGAGGGGGAATGATTGGGGAATAGTTTGGGGGGAGAGGAATTATGGGACTTATGGTGGGGGGGAACTGGGAAAGGGGAAAGCCTTTGGAATGTAAACATAGAATATAGAAAATAAAAATAAAAAAAATAAAAATAAAATAAAAGCACTACTACTAAATAAGAAAAATAAATAAATTTTCGGAGTTGAGCACAGTATGCTATTCTTACATAGATGGTATATGAGATTGGGACTAGCCAGTTCTCCATGTTCTCTTCTGTGAGATCGTAAGAAATGCACTTTGATGAGTGAACATTTTGAATACTTCCAGTCTTATATCACACACATTTTATTATAATTGTTCTTGCTGTGATAATATATGTATTAATCAAGCATCTTATAATTGTTTAATGGTTATTTCTTGATGTTCAACGAGCTTTGATAGAGATTATAGTAATGTCAAAGACTAAGACCCTTCTTGGAGATAAAGCACAATATGTGAAGCCACTGGTAAACAGAAGGGAGGGATCAAGTGACAGTTAACACCCTCGAATACAAAAAGGAAGCTGACCAGCAATGAGTTAATGAGTGGGGAAAGCTTCCTGCAGGAGATGGATAGTGTTGGAAGCAATGGAAAGGCAGCATTTTGACTCTCTGAACAGCACCTGTACAACCTCAAAACTCATCAGGGCATGAGCGTTTCTCAAAGGGAGCATACATGGTTGAAGGGTATAGAGAAGGAGGAGGCCAACAAAACTGAGTCTTTACAAATTGTGATTTTATAAAGGATTGTGATTTAAATAGTTGCTTTTAAACAAAATAATATTCTTAGGATGTCCGTCCACTTGATTGCAGTTTAAGATCCTGAGAATTTGGTAACAATAAATAAAATAAAAGCATGTAAAGTTGAAAAAAAAAAAGAATCCTATGAGGCTCTTAAACTCTTATCTTGCATTTAAAATTTACCTTATTCTTTACCAGGGTTGGTAATAAAACTGCTAAGAGATGAAGAAAAATTTACCTGTTTACTTAGAGAATGAAAACGTCTTTTTTTAAATATATTTTTTATTTTCTATATTTTTTTGTTTACATTCCAAAGGCTTTCCCCTTTCCCAGTTTCACCCTCACCATATGTCCCATAAGTCCTCTTCCCTCAGCCCAATCCCCAACTGCCACCCCCCCACCCCCATTTCTCTGTTCTGATACTCGCTTACAAAACTGGATCCAGTCTTTTCAGGACCAGGGTCCTTTCCTTCCTTCTTCTTGGGAATCTTTTGATTTGCTAATTGTGCGATAGTAATAAGAACCCTAGCAGAGGGATTATTAAGTCCTGTGCACTCCAGACAGGTGCATTGTTTTTTCAATCACTGTTTAAGCCTCGGAAGCTCAGGGAAGAATAAAGCCCAGTCTCTTGCAGACATCGTGGAGTTGGTGCTTGTTGGTGCAGCACTAAGAGGACAGAAACACAGGCCAGCTCCAGACAGTCTGTAAGAGAAGCAGGTGAAGGGCTGGAGGTGCGTCCCGGAGCGTAGCTGGATGGGTCTGTGGGTTCCTGTGGTGGGCCACAGAAACGAAAATCCTCTATTCTTTCAGCACTGTGAACCCAGACATGCTGTTAAAGGTAGCATTGCCTCTATCCCAAGGGAGGAGTGTCCAGTGAGGGGTGGGGAATGACCTCCATTAGGTATTTCAAGAAAATAGGTAAAGCGAGGAAAATGACAATCTATGAAAAGGCCAGCAGCATAGCAACAGAGTGCATCACAGGTTAGAGACGCATCTGGCTTTAGTTTTCCCTGCTGGGTCTTGCTCATTTTCTAGTACCAAGACTAGAGAAGCTATAAACTTTTCTGGAGTATGATCTTGGCACAGCCCTTGCTTGCTAGTTTGGCTAACAGCTGCTTTTGACCAGGATGTGGTTGCTGCCTATGGGCTTAATTACGAGAACGGTTCAGAGTCTTGGACAATTGGTGATGTGAAATGAGGTATCTGCCGTTTTGTTCTTTCCTACTCTGAATTTCACTCCAGAGAGCATGTCAGAATATAACCTTACCGCTGACCTTGGAAATAAGTAGAAACGGAGTGTTTCCCTCTGAAAGTTGAAAACGTATCAGAGACATCTCTAACATTCTAGAAAGTGACTGAGAATGTGTGGAGACAACGGGGAAGTGCTTCCAGCAACCTGTCTTTGAATTCACCTAATTAAATGTCAAAAGGAAAGCACAAAGCTCAGAGCTCGTACATTAAAATGATACAGATACCCTGTCCGCACTCAAAACACACCTGCAAGGGGCGTCTACCTGATGCCAATGCAGTCCTTTCCCTGGTCCTCTGCTGTGCCCAGGTTGACATGTGTTTGGGACATTTGTTTTAGGAACACTTGTTCCAGGCACCTGGGAGAGTTTTTATTGGTCACTGATATGTTTAAATAAAGCCAAGTGTATGTTGTGTCACTGTTAGTTTCATTAGAGCAAAAGTTAAAGTCATTAATTTATTACTAAAAGTATTCACTGACCTTAATGAACATCCGAATATTTTTTAGAATGACGTTTAAAATATACAGAGTGCATAATATTCATCAAAAATGGCGGGAGGATGTGACTGTAGGCATCACGTTTATTAGGCTAAATTAGCATCTACCCAAAGAGGAGGACGCTTGCCCTGCAGTGTGAGCAGCAAGCGGGGGCACAGGGGATGGGAAGTGGGGACCACATGGGTGAGAAGGAGAAGCCCTGCAAACTTGAGGCTCTGTCTTCTTTCATGGTTTTGTGTATTGCTTCTGAGAACAGTTTGAGGCTCACATGAGAAACTGCAGCAACACATTTTGTAATGTGAGAGGGAGTGGAACTCGCTGCCTTTGAAACCTAAGTCTGTATAGGAAAGTGTTATCCCACAGTCCCTCATTGAGACAGTCATGATATCCAAGCTCATAAAATGCAGAAAATAGAATGGAAACCACTCAGTAAAACATGTTACACACAGACACACACACACACTATACAGAAAGACAGAAAGAAAGAAAGACAGAAGGAAAGAAAGAGAAAGAACAGCCATCTCAACACACACACACACACACACACACACACACACACACAAATAGTTTACACAAATACATGGAGGAATATTTCTTACAAGGGGAAAGAAATGCTGTTTGAGGATAAACTGGCCAGCAAGTTGCACGGACCAAAGCAAACAAGAAGAGAAATAAATGTCTATTTAGCTGATGCTATTTTGATTAGAAGCTAAAATAAACTATCAGGTTCAACTATGCGAGAGCTAACCAAACCAAATCGATTTCTTGCATAGCTGCTTCTGATTTACAAGAGCCCTTAACTGCCACAGTTGCTGTGTGTGCTTTTAAAGTGTCTGAAAAATGCATTTCAACTCCATATGGCTTGAAGGAGATTAGGCATCTTCTTCCTTTAGAGACTGAGTTTCTTTTTCTTTTTCTTTTTTCTTTTCTTTTTTTAATTGGCACTGTAATGGAAAATATGGGTTTAAATGGAGAGAAAGCTGCCACATGTGTGTCAACCACCACGTGTGTGTGTGACATCTAGAGTCGGAACAGCTAGTTAGCAGGGAATCCCTTTTGAAGAGTCAACCCATGGGGACCTGCGAAGGGCACCGGGAACTCAGAGAATACTAGCAGTGCCGAGACAAATTTGATTTTAATTTGCCATTTTTTTAAAAACACGGTAATGTGCACACATTTTCCATATTTAATTTTTAAAGATTGCTTTCTAAAGTCCTCTATTTAGAAAAAGCACATGTGTGTGTGTGGGGGGGTGTAGGATAAAAAGCAGTACACAGTAAGAATAAAAGAAGTTACAAAGACATACACAGCAAGACTTTGCTTGTATGATGGGGGAAGAGACTAGAGAGAGCTAGTAGTTAAGAGCACTTACTGCTATTGCGAAGGATAGGGGTTTGAGGCCCAGCCTGCACACGGAGGCTCACAAGCACCTTTAACTCCCGACCCAGAGGTACCAAAAGTCCTCTTCTGGCTTCCGTGGGCACTGCACACACTCAGTGCACAGCAATATAGGCAGGCAGACAGTCATACACAAAAAATGAATGAATAAATAAATACATCTATAAAGTGTGTGCATGTTTGTGTGTCTGTGTCTGTGTCTGTGCCTGTGCCTGTTCCTGTGCCTGTGCCTGTGTCTGTGTCTATGTTTGTGTCTGTGCCTGTGCCTGTGCCTGTGCCTGTGCCTGTGCCTGTGCCTTTGTCTGTGTCTGTGTCTGTGTCTGTGTCTGTGTCTGTGTCTGTGTCTGTGTCTGTGTCTGTGCCTGTGCCTGTGCCTGTGCCTGTGTCTGTGTCTGTGTATAAATGAAGTGAGATCATCTGTTCATAGTGTTTGGAAAAGGACCTAGCTTTCAACTTGTGTATTTTGGATCCTCTGTGTCCTTTTTACCCAAACATTTCTGACCTTCTAGACCAGTGGTCTATCCTACCCCGAGATTAGTGTGGCCTGCAGCTGAAGGGACAGTCACTTGTCAGCTGCAGCGCGGCAGATTTAAAAGCCTGACTTTATTTTTTTCTTCAGAATGCCTTAAGGAGGCTTCAGTGGTTGGGGAGCACTTTGTAGTGTTTTTTTTTCTTTAATAATGAAAACTGAGTGCTCTAACTTAAGAGAATGATGAACTCTTGTCGATTTCTAGACAGAGAAAAGACATAAAATCTATTTTTTTTTGTTCTCTATTCAGCAGCCACAAGGTATAACTATTATGCATTGCCAGTAAGAAGCTTTAACTTTTAAAGTAAATGCCCTAGATAAATGTTATGGTTTACGTCTTTGACAGAAATACTCCTATCAATTTAATGCCTTTGGGGAACCTCCACATACAAAGTGTGCTTTGTTCTAGAGCAGTTTTAGGGGTGAAAAAATCTCAAGATTACCTTTTAAAAACTCTTTCTGAGAAATATGAAACAAGAAGAAGCTTGGAGCCCAGAGGATTATTTAACGAGGTAGTAATTGGTTCAATATAAATAAAAAATATCTACCGAGGATAATCTAATTTTTGCTTATTTTTCTTTTTTTCATTTTCTTTTTTATTAGATATTTTCGTTATTTACATTCCAAATGTTATACCCTTTCCACGTTTCCCCTCTGAAAACCCCTATCCCATCCCCCTCCCCCTGTCTGCTCACTAGCCCACCCACTCCTGCTTCCCTGACCTGGTATTCCCCTATACTGGGGCATTGAGCCTTCACAAGTCCACAGGCCTCACCTCTCATTAATGTCCGACCAGGCCATCCTCTGCTACCCATGCACCTGGAGCCATGAGTCCCTCCATGTGTACTGTTTGGTTGGTAGTTCAGTCCCAGAGAGCTCTGGGGATACTGGGTGGTTTATATTGTCATTGGGTTCTTTCTCTAGCTCCTCCACTGGGGACTCTGTGCTCAATTCGACAGTAAAGAGATGATGAAAGGGTTAATGAATCAACCTAAGGGACATTTTGTTTGAAGAATGTCCCTATGATTTAGGATAAGTAAATAGAATGAGCCCATGCTTCATATATGTTCCAGCTTCCTCATGCATACCTAGCATGAGCAGATGGTCAGAGGATTTTTGTAGGACAGCCCCGAGAGAGGGTATGTATTATGCAAAATTTGGATTGTGATTTGGCTTTGTGGGAAGAATTACAAATTGGGTTTTCTCTTTCCTGCGGTAGATCAATGCACGTCAAAACCATACAGCACATTACTTAAATAAGCTTGGTAACCAAGGAAAGAAAGAACATGAAAGTAATGTAAAGCTCTTTCGATTTTATGTAGACCTGGTTGATTCACATCAAAGCATCTTTAGATAATTTCATGTATTTGTTACGAAGTTGAAAAAAAGATATATGGATTGGTTAAGTGACTTAACAGTTTAAACATGTAATCCACGAGAAATAAAGTCTTTAGAAATTAGTGACAGTACTTGTGAAAAGTTCTTTTAATTATATTTATTTCATTACTAATTTACTCAGTAATATGACAATTACTAAAATATATTTAAATAATGATGAATGCAAGTATTTATTCAAGTAATATTTATTAAAACTATGTATCTGTTAAGACTGCATTTGAAATTTATCTAATATTCATAGATATATACATATTTCTTAAAGTCTATATACATTGTATCCAAATATATTTCACTGGCAATCACTTGAGAGTATGATTATAGATAAATTAAAAAAAATCATGGCTGGGTAGTGGAGGCACACATCTTTAATCCTAGCTCTCAGAAGGCAGTCGCAGGCAGATCTCAGTGAGTTCCAGGCCAGCCTGGTCGACAGACCGGGTTTCAGGATAGTCAGGGCTACACAGAGAAACCCTGTCTTGAATATATGTATAAAATGTGATCTTTCCTGTTCTCTGTGGTGCATTTCATGCTTGTGTGCATGTGTGTGTGTGTGTGTGTGTGTGTGTGTGTGTGTAGGTGCACACATGTGTGAATGTGGAGCCCTGAGGTGGACATCAGTGCTGTCCTCTACCACTGTCTCCCTTACATTTTTTGAGCTAGAATCTGGCCCTTATTCATTTGAGGTTAGAGATGCCATGACTACACCTGGCTTTTATATGGGTGCTGGGGTCCTTGTAAAGTACACGTATACAGCGTGTGCTTTTCGAACTGAGCTGTGTCCGTAGTCCCTTTTACATGTTTTTATTCTTTACGTTTGAAATGAGTGTCACTTGAAAATTGAAAATTATTGGAAGCATTTCCACTAAGCAGAAACCGCAAACCAAATTCTACTTTCTGCTTTTGTTTCTGTTCACCAGACTTTCTGAGCAGTGCGCCCCCCCCTCCTCACAGACTCACAAATTCTGTAATCTTTGACTCCTACCCAAATCCAAATTGCTGTGCTCATGTGTTCCAAGGCGCTCATGTCAGCCTCGCTTTTCGCCTGCAAAATGTGACCTTGAGAACGGTTCTGCTTCGTGAAACTCTCCTGCTCTGAACATCAGCACTACGGTGCTCTTCCTCCACAACCCCACCCTTTCTCCACTCCCCACTGCTATTTCCTACTTAGAAAAAAAAATCGCTTGTATTAAATATTGCTTTGCCTGCTAGAAAGCCAGATGTTTCGTAGATCTGAGAATACTTAATATCAATCGGCTGAGTGATTAAAGAAACGAGAGAGGGCAGTGATGCTCAAAATTTGCATTCAGACAAACTGGAACGAAATTTGTGACCACAAATACCACCAAGCACCTGTTGTTGAATTGAAGAAAGGACTTGCCTTGCAGATTGTTTTGTTGTGTGCTGAGGATCCTCATACTCAAGTATAGTATGAAGAACATACGTTGGGATGCTGAGTTTAGGCCTAAGAATGGCCTAGAATCTAGCGTCTGAAACCAGTGGGTTTTGAACCCCATAGGGGTCTCATATCAGATGCATTTCAGATATTTACATAACATTTCATAACAGTAGAAAAATATAGTTATGAAGTCATACCAAAGTAATGTTATGGTTGGGGCTGTGCTAAAGGTTGCAGCATTCGGAAGGTTGAGAATCGGCCATAGCATTCCTTCCTGCCATGCTTCTGGGCTTCTTTTAAAAATGGAATCTCTGGGAACCTTCTGGAACGTTAACGAATCATTTGATTCTGCTTGTTCATCAGATGTTACCGTCTTTTGAATACACCGAACTTCAGTTTGCTTTTTTTCGGACAGTGTCTCCCTATGTGGCTCTGGCTGGCCTCGGACTCACTATGTAGATGAGACTCTCATCACAAACTCAGAGATCTGTCTGCCTTTGTCTTCTGAGTGCCGGCATTTTATCTGTTCCACCTGGCTTTAAGGTTCAGTTTTTAATTCTATTTCTACCATTGGATGTACTTTTCTCTTGGCCGGAAGATTCTTTACATATCCTAAGAGGATACTGTAAAGAATATAGAGACATCACATAGCAATTAGACATACACTACATAGGGTCACTTCAGGTACTGTAATGGGCACATGCCCATGAAGGAGTCCTGGTAGTGGTATGGCACTGACACAATCTGTTATTCTAATGGGAGAAAGCAAGCAGATCAACTGGCAGTGATCAGTTTTTGTACAAAGTAGCACCATCTCATGCACATAATTCTGAACGGAAATGGTTAAGAGAGAAAGACAGGGAAACAAGATCCATCTGATTTGAGTTTATTCTCTTCTTTTGGAGATAAATGTCACAAGTTCAAATATTTTGCTAATGTAACAAGAATAGATATGTTGATTCTGGCATTCTAGATTTTAATTTTAATTTTAAATTTGTATTGTTTCCTTCATTTTTATTAGCTGTTAGGAATAAGATGTAAAAACCAACTATATTAATTTAGACAAATAATCCTTTATGAATTCAATTTGTAAAATTACACAGATTGAAATTAATCTATAGATGTTGTTTCCAAAATTAAATCAATAGAAAGAGCCAGTGTTTATGAAATATAGATCAGTTTCTATTCTCACCCCAAATTTATTCTGGGTGGTTTGTTTTTGTTTTTTGTTTGGTTTTTTTTTTGGGGGGGTTGCTGTTGTTTTGAAATTCCAAGGCTATTTGTATTAAAAATTTTATTATTTCCTTACTTCACTCAGTAACTTAGCCTTCTATTTTTAGATGAATCCTGGCAACAGAAATTCAGAATCCATATGAAAATTCAATTCCTGTTAAAGAGTCCAGCTTAAGGCAATGTAGGGAATACTACTGGCCTTAATGGAAAAGCATTGATGCAGAATTTGGTTTCCAGGCCGAGTTACTTTTCCTGTTACATCCCCAAAGATTTACAAAAAATGAGCTCTAAGGGGCACATAGACTCATGGCTGACTGGACCAGCCACAATGAACATGCAGACGTGTGTGCAGCTGTGTGGGGAAGCCATGCTAACAGACCATAATTGAACATTTGCAGCTTGTTGTCCCTACATGACAGGATGCTAGTAAATGAATCTGATATCTTATGATATTCTTCTCTGATTAAGCATCGCAGTTCACGGCAGCAGCTCTTGGGTCTAAATGTGTCCTCATGTTCAGTTTCTAGTGGAATAATTCAGTTGTTACCCATTTTCCTTGTCAATTACTGTGCAATGTCCTAGTGTTCTGGTTATTGTCTGTTGTTTGTTTGTTTTTGAGGAACCCTGAAATATATTAATGTAGGTGCATTGCCACAATTATATTATTGGAATTGATTTATGTAAACAATATCTCATTCTCCAATGGAAGAATTTATAATATAAAGAAATATCAAACTAACATGTTCTTTGATATTAAAATATTAACTTAAGTATGCTTTGTAAATGTTCTATTTTATTTTTCTGATGCTAATACTAATCCACCATCACTTTGCCTCTTTAACCATAAGAAACAATTATTTACAGTGAATTCAGCATTTCAAAATTATAAAAGGAAAATATTTGCTTGATTTGACATAAAACCACAAAGATTTTATACGTAAACTTCTCTCCTGCTCCCTCTCCCCTGAAAATGTCCCCCACAGACTTCCGTGCTGAGGATGACTTGAGCCCTAGTTGCTGCCATTGTGTTTGTGAGTCCAAGGAACTTCAGAAGGTGGGGCCTCTCTGGAGGAAGTGTGTCAATAGTGATGGGTCCTTTGCCCCTTCCTGTTTCTCTTTGTTTCCTGGAAGCCAGGGAGCGAAGGACTTTCCTCAGCTGGGCCCTCCCTGCATGCTCTTTTGTCACAAGCCTACTAGCCCTAGAGCCAGCCAGTCATGGACTGATCCTCTCAAACCATGGCTAAAGTAAAGCTTTTCTTCTGCCAAGTGTTTCCTTGGGAAATTTCCCTCTTCTCCAGACTTGGAGGCTCAACAAGCATAGCAGATGAGCAAGAACTTGCACATAAGGGGACGGTGGTCTTCCTTTATAGTTTCAGTGAGCACGAGATTCCATGTTTTCTTTTTGCTTCTGTCTCCTTGCTCTTTGGTATAACAGCAGACTGTGAGCTTCCGAGGACAGAGAGGCAGGAACTTTGACTTCAACACTTTCAGTATTTTCTCCTACTACAACATTCAACTACTCTACCTTTTGAAAAGTAAAGATTGAGTCAAGTCACATATTTATGCATATGTGTTTGGGTATATAAATAGGTGTTAATGTGTCTGTATATGTGTATTAGTGTGTGTGTGTATGCATGTGAACAAGTCTGTCTGTAGACACATGTTTCTGCATGTTCAGGTATGCATCTCTGTACATATATGTATCTGCATAAGTATCTGTGTATGTCTACGTCTGTGTGTCTCGATATATACAAGTTTGTGTCTATGTATGTGCATCTGTATGTGTGTCTGCATGTATATGAATGTATGTGTTTCTGTTTATATGTATATATAGGTATCTGTGTGTATGTGTATTGGAGTGTATTGCATATGCTTCTGGGTATATAAATGTGTGTATCTGAATGTATAGGATTATATTGTGTCTGTGTATATGTATGTTTATATATGTATTGCTGTGTATGTGTATGCAAATGTAGCTGTGTAAATTTGTGTATGTGTGCATATATATATATTATATATAATATATGTATTATATATGTATATACATATATAATTTCTTTACCCCATTGTAAACACAAAGAAAATGTGACTATACCATATTTTTTTCATTGTACTTTTGTTGACTAATCATATTTCTATTCATTCCATATATTCATAGACTCTCTTAAATATTAAGGTTAAAATGGAATTTACATAAAGTAAAATGCATTTATGCTAAATATACATTTTAATGAATTTTGACAAATATATACACTTGTGTAACGACTACCACAGTCTCCGTGAAGACCCTTTCCATCACCCTTACATGTTCCATGTGCTCTATGCTGCCTCAGCTTTCCAGTTCACCAGTCATCGGGTTTCTTTCCAATGTGTAATTGGTTAAACCTTTTCTAAAATTTCATATGAGCAGAAACCTTTGAGTTTAGCCTTTTTCTGAGCTTCAGGTTTCTGCAAGATGTCTATGGTCTGTGTTTCATTCTATTTAATGTGCTGTCCACATTGTGTTTCTTTCTAGTCAGTGTATTTAATTTTATATATATATATATATATATATATATATGTGTGTGTGTGTGTGTGTGTGTGTGTGTGTGTGTGTGTGTATACATGTATATATATATGAAATATATATATTTAAGATGTTTATTCCTCTTTTTTCTTTTTCTTTTTGGTTTTTCGAGATAGGGTTTCTCTGTGTAGCCTTGGCTGTCCTGGAACTCACTCTGTAGACCAGGCTGGCCTCGAACTCAGAAATCCGCCTGCCTCTGCCTCCCAAGTGCTGGGATTAAAGGCATGCGCCACCATTGCCTGGCAGATCTGTTTATTCCTTTCTTCTTGTTTGATATCTGAGTTATCTCACTATTTGTTTACTTTAGATACAGCATTTCTGAACATCTTTTTGTGGTTCTTTGGGCAGACACATGTTTTCATTTTTCCTTAGTTTGTAATTACAAATAAATTTGATGGGTTATGTGAAAGTAAATGTTTAACCTTGTAGGTAATTGCTAGAGTGTTTTCCAAAGTGATTGTATCATTTCACATGCATGAGTTCCAGTTGTCCACACTTTTACTAACACTTCGTCCTCCAATACTTCAGTGGTTGGCTATTCTAATAGACGTTTTCATCTCATTGTATTTTAAATTCACATCCATCTAAAATTTCATGATCCTGATTATTGGCGTTGCCATGTCTACCATATCTGTCATTTCAGTGTTCATTTTCCATTGAGTAATTTTAGATTGTGTTTCTCTACTGTCATAGCTAGCTTCAGTACTTGACATGATTGGGAAGAAGAAATGTCAATAGAGAAATTGCCTCCTGTGATTGGCTAGTGGGCATGTCTGTGGGACTTATTATCATCATCATCATTATTACTATTATTATTATTAATTTATGCAGGAGGGCCCAGCTCTCTGTGGGTAGGATATAGAAGTGAGGAAGTAGAGCAAGTTAGACGCAAGCTAGTTAGCAGCATTTCTTCACAGTGTCCTTCAGTTTCTGCTTCAAGCTCCTTCCTTGAGTTCCTGTCTCTCCACACGATAATGGACCATAACCTGTAAGCCAAAGGAACCCTCTCTTCTGCTAAGCCTTTTTTTGCCCCAGTCTCATCATAGAATGTCTATATCCCTTTCTATATCAAGTCTTTGAATGACAGGCTGCACATTGCTCATGTTGTAATTATTTGGTGAGCAATGGATTTTGTTGTATTAGTATAAAGTTGTTTTACTGTACTATGACATGAGGTTGAACTACTTACTAATTTGTTTAATCTTCATTAGGTTGTGGCCTTGGATTTAAAGTTCTTTAGAGTGGTTTAAAAAAAACCACATTCTAAGGTTTACTAAATATTGCTTGTATAATGTACAAGCCCTTATGTAGTTTCTATTGACCTCACCAAGTATTTGATGAGGTCTCTTCATTTTTGTTGAAAAGACATAGAGTCTTTGGACCTGTGGGAATTTCAGGAGTTTTTGTCTTATGTATCTCAAATATGTTTTCTTTTGTGGACATAATTTCTGTCCTGTCTTCATAAGATTTAGCTTATTCATGTACAAAGTATTACTCAGGCAAACATGGGAGAGGCCTCCTGTACAAATACCTGCATGTATTTGCCTTCATAGCTCCTTCTTTTTATGTCTGCACTTGAAAAATTGTACCTGTTTTACTATTCCCCAACTCAAGCCCTCTGTTTCTTCATTGTTATGATTTTAGACTGGACATTGTCTTCTGGATCTCCCTCTCCCTCTCCCTCTCCCTCTCCCTCTCCCTCTCCCTCTCCCTCTCCCTCTCCCTCTCCCTCTCCCTGTCCCTCCCCTGCCCTTCCCCCTCCCCTCCCTCTCCCTCTCCCTCTCCCTCCCCTGCCCTTCCCCTCCCCTCCCTTTCCCTCTTCCTCTCCCTCCCTGCCCCTCCCCCTCCCTCCCCTTCCCTTCCCCCTCTCCCTCCCCCCTCTCTCTCCCTTTCTCTCTCATAGAGAGAGAGCGTTATTGACTGAATCAACTAAAATATAGTTGTTTTCTATATTTTTCTTAGTAATTTTAGTTATTTATAGATGGATAATTCTAAACTTTGTGTACTTTCATGAAACATAACTGATTTGAAATGATCTACAGTGTATTACCAGGCTAATCCATCAAATTATCTGACTTATTTCAAAAAGCAGTTTGCAGAAAATGTGTTACATAGGACTTGAGTAGGCACACAGACAGAAGGATGGGGCACTTCAGTGGCTCTCAGAGTTGTTGGACTCTCTCTTGTCTCAGATTCATCATTCTGGAAAGTATAACCTATCAAGTAACCTTTTGTATTTCAGAGATTGGCTGTTACTGACTAGGGGAGAACACTATAAACTATTATGTTCAAATTGGTAAAATAAAGGGATCATAAATAACAGGAGACTGTCATCCAAAAGTGTACTGAATAATAATGTCACACTAATCTGCACAATTCATTCTTGACTAAGCTTTTCCCTTCTCTTTTGTCTCATTTGACAGAAGAACTAGGGCCATTCTGAGGAATTATACTGGTGCAAGCATTTTAAAAGGGAACCAGGCATTAAGTATAAAGGAAACTAAACATGGTCTTTAAAAATGTAGCTAGAAAAGGAGAGACAACTCAGTTTGAGGAGGAATAACTATAGTTTTCTCAAGAAGAGACAAGGGCTATAAACACCATGATTAATAATAGTATTTGAAAGTTATCAACCATCACTGAGGCTAGAGTCACGTCACACAGTCCTGTCTTCTTTCTGACATTATCATGCTACATAGACAAATAGTAGGTCTTTTATTGTTAATTCCATCTCTTCTTTAGGAGACCAATTTTCCCATTTTTTCTTTCTTCTTTCTGAAGCCATCAGCATGATTGCACCACATTACTTTACTGTAGAAGACTGTGCCTATCAATATTCCCCTAAATTACACCTTTTAGAACCTCCAAGAAGTATCTAAATAAAGGACAGATCCAAGAGGTAGATAAGTACTCAACAGTGCCATGGGTTTCTAAGCATTATCCTAAGGATCCTTAGAAGAAAGTGAGACAGAATATCCTTTGGAAAGGCTGAGACTAGTTATTCATCTCATACTTGAAAATGGATGTTCAAATGTATGGAAATTATGTTCGAATTTCCAATTTTTTAATCTTATTTTTTTCTTCCAATTTTGCAAGAGGGTTTTAATATCCAGAGCTCTGGGGGGTTACAGTCTCCCCAGCAAGGTAAAGATGTAAGCCCGCCGAGGAGTGGCTTGCCTTGGCCTTTATAGACTTATAACAGAACCCGCCTACCACAAGCTTCTAAGCCAATCAGTCCAAACCATCCGAACCTGAGCTCTCTAACAACCTATCAGCCTCTCACAGAGGCCGGAAGAACTAGTTAAGTCATATCTGCTTACGTGGCCGCCACGCAGTGTCGCGCCCACCCTCCCCCACTGGCCTTGCGGATTCAAGTGCCCCCCCACGTGCCCAGGCATGGGGGATTCCTAGCTTATAACCTTATCCTTTCATTCCCCACTTCCTGTCTTGTTAATAGTTCTAACCTTAGAACTAGGGGAATTAAAGGTCAGCCTCTTCTTGTCTCAGAAGGCTCTTATACTGCTGCCTAAGTACCATAATCTGGACCGCGCTCACCTGGTCCCTGATGAAGGCAACTAATCTATTGACTGTATAAGTCTAACTGTAAGAAACAGGAGCATTATCATTAGGGGTCCTATCAGGGCAGAAAACAGGGTAGTCAAGAATACAAGATAAGGGTCTTTTCACTGAGTCTTAAAGTTTCCCGCGTGGTGGCATCTAATGTAGACCATATCTCCGACTTGGAAGCGATGTGGGACTTGTGGATCTCCTCCTGAGTAGGCCTCCGGGACCTCGATGCCTTATCCATTGGAGCGCCTCAAGCCTAGAGAGCAAAGGTCCAGTCTCTGTGATCAATTTGATGAGGATCTCTTTTACCAGGGTTCCAGCAACTGTTTCTGAAGCCTTCTTTGACAGATCCGGTAACCTGTCTGGAAGCAGTGAGGAGTCTCTGACATGCCTAGAGCATTAAAGCGGACAGTTTGAGCCAAATCTCATGTTGTGGTACACCTCTCGGGAGGACCCAGTAGATGACAAAGAAGTTGGGGTAACAAAGAGATGTCAAAAGGGAAAAGACTCAGTGGGCAATAGCCTGGCAGAGCAAACGGCTCCAAGGATAGATATACAGGAGCCTATACTGGTTGTGGGTCTGCGAGAGGCACCCACTGAAAAATGGGACAAAGTGAGATAGCCTCACTTAAAATATGCTGAAGAAAAAAGGACTGAGATTGGTAGCCATCTGACCAACTATTACCAAGGAAAGGTGCACACAAGAAGGGAGAATTATACTCCCCAGAAAGTAAGCCAAGGACTCGCCAGGGCAAATGCACACATGAACTCATTTAAGGGATTAATAAAACAGTGTAAGGTATGCCAGCGAGTGAATGCTTATGCAGCAAAGAGTAAATAGGGCAGAAGACCTAGAAGAGAACAACCTAGAGTATATAGAGGTTTTATAAAAGATAAGGCAGGAAAGTATTATCTTCTAGCACTTGTAGATAGTTAATCTAAATAGATTGAGACTTCCTCTAGCAGGCAGGAAACAGCAGCCAGGGTTAAAAGAAATTTTCCCGAGTTTCAGAGTGCCCAAGGTAATTGGATCAGACAATGGTTCTGTTTTTGTTTCTAAGGTAAGTCAGAAATTGACAGATATTGGGGACTAATTGGAAACGTTATTGGATGTACTGTCCCCAGGGCTCAAGACAGCTAGAGAAAATAAAACTCTATGAGAGACCTTAACTAAATTGACCTTGGAGACTGGTTTAGGCTGGGTGGTGCCTCTCCCCTTGTTTCTGAATAGTCCTTGCCATTTTAATCTTATTTTTAAGAATCATGTTTTTGTTGTTTTGTTTTTAGGGATTTATGTTTAGTCAATCAAATATGGTTGGATATATCTGGAACGTATCCCAATTATGTATTGTGTAAAATGTTTATATAATATACTTCCCTGATGTCAGCACCCAGCCTCAAGTCTACAGCACCCCCCCCCATTTCAGCAATCGCTTTTCTCTCTTGTAATGCTCTTTGTTTGTGTATCCAGCAAGATAAACATCCTCACGTTCTACATTCACCATGCCTCTCCTCTGATTTAGAAATGGACCTCCACAGCCAACTGAATGATTTCCAATTTTTTTTTCTCGAAAGTCCAACTTAGCTGTGATCTCTTCTCACCTTGCCATCCAAGCCTAGCTCCAGGTATTTCCCAATACTCTCTCCCCACTCTAATTAGTCTTCCTTCTCTGCCTGGACAGGAGGGGTAGGAACACTGCTGCCTCTGCACTCCCACCACTAACTCTGCCTTCACCAGGAAGGACCTTGCCTTCCAGCTTTTAATTTCTTTCACTCTAAGCTTCCAGGATCACCTTTTGTTCCTCATGACAAGCAAATCCCATCCCCCCCCCTGCTATACTCCTGCTATATGACCCTTTCCTATTCTATCAATGGAGCAGCCTATTTCAACACACTTGCGTGACTGTTAAAAAGAGCCAACATTTTTAAAAAAATAAACAATATTTCTTAAATATAATTTATCTTATGCTTTGCATGTCAAACTTTCTTTGGAACTGTTTCCCTTTCTAATTTTCAGGAAAGCAATGGTAGTACATCCTATTATATTTGTGGTAACTTAAAAGTTGAAAAAGCAGCGTTTGTATTTATTATCTGTTACTTCTAGTAGTTCCTTAGTATTTCAAAATGGAGTGCATGATATGTTTTCTAGCGTTATGGCAAATTTTACTACTAGTGAGATATTTTGTTTTCATTTTACTTTTTTCGAACACCCTATCATACCATATGTATAATGCAGCTTCTTGACTGAAGGTAGTAAATGTTATTTCAGTTAAATTAAATTGAGTAAACATACTAGCCATACTTGGTTAGAAAGCATGCTTTAAACCAAATCATGTGCATGAGTGTTTTGCCTGCCTTTATGTCTGTGCACCACATTGTGTGCAGTGCTCATACAAAGTGTCAGATCCCCCGGAACTGGAGTTACAAAGAGTAGTTGGCAGCCATGCGGATGCTGGGAATGAAACCCAGAAGAGCAGCCACTGCCGCTTAGCTGCTGACCTCTCTCTCCATCCCTGGAAAGTGTTTTTATGAACTATCATTGCTTCTTTTATTTCCATCTTTTTGTTGAAGTGTTCTATACATGCTGAAAAGCATACATGCTATCCTGCATCCAACATTAATTCAAACCAAAGTTCCCTGAGGAACCAGCACTGTGAAAAAGTGCATGACCAAGACCTCAGAAATCTACCTTCATACTCTCTTCTGGTCACATAGATTTATTAGTATTTTGCTTTTTTTGCGGTTCAAAAACCATAGATTAATTTACTTTGCTTTGCTCTTTGGAGAAATGAAATTGTCCAACCTATGCATTTTAAGTGTCTGGCTTTTGTGTCCAACTTCTATGTGTGAGGTTTTTCTACACTCTTCCATGTCGTTGTGGGTCAGTTCTTCTTGTTGATGTATACTATCGCGTCATACGAATGTATGCCACAGTCTGTTTCTCCACTGGTGGTATAGATTTGGGTAGCTCCCAGTATGATTTATTATAAGTTTTCTGCTCTTGAGCACGCTAAGACATGCCACTTGTCAGACATATGCCCCAAGTTCTCTTGATTACAGACCGGTGAGTGGGGGCAAGAGCCTAATGTATTCACTCCTAGGAGATGCCGCCTCATTTTTCCAAAGCTGTTTTCAATCCGATCAGTAGTCTATAAATTTTGACTGTTCTTTATCTACAATAGCAGTCCTCGATCTGCTGACCTCCTTGGTGGGGAATCACATATCTGATATCCTGCATATCAGATATTATCATTACAGTTCATTACAGTAGCAAAATTACAGTTATGATGTAGCAACAAATATAATTGCATGGGTGAGGGTCTCCATAGCACGCGGAGCTGTATTAAACGGTCGCAGCATCAGGAAGGTTGAGAACCACTGCTCTACACTAGTCTTGGTGCTTTCTGTCCAGTACTTTAGCCATTCTGACTTGTGTGCATGAGGTCAGTAGTTTTAATTTAATCGCACAAGAGGTTTTCCTTTTTTAAAATTGTACATACAGAAAAAAGTATGACCAGATATAATGTGGATTTATTCTTTCAGCATGTGGTGACAATTATGGAATATAAGCCTTTTAGACTTAGCTGTAGATTCACATGAAAGTGTAGAATCCAATTAGCAACGGTCACTATGAGTGATTTTTCTTGACACTGGCGGTTAGGCTGTTTCTGGTGATACCTTCTTGTTGACATCTAGCTGGAATCCCTGCTGTCTTTGAGAACTCCATCCATCCTTCCATTTAGTCCCTGGAGTTATCTAACTCTTGAGTTGTAGATTAAGTTATGCCTGCAGATTGGGGATACTTCCATTTATATTTTACTGCTTTGCAGTAAGCTCAGTTATTGTTTTTGCAGACTTTGGGTTAGCAGCGGCATTGTTTACTTGGTTTATAAAGTGAGAAATCAAATATTTGAATTCAGCTCCTGCTGTTGTGAAGACTTGTTGCAATTGAAAGTGTTTGAAATCTGCATGCTAAGTCTCTAATGAATTAATAGTTCTTCTGATTGATTTCTCACAGGCTCCAAGACATTCTATGGACTTAAAGTATTAGATAATTAGCTTCTAATTCTACTCCTCTCCCCTGTGGTTGCTGAAAGAAACATCATGGCCATTTTTCTTGCCAATATTTTGTCTCACTCAAGTTTAGGCCAAGACATTTGCTTGCTTATGGAATCCTGAAGCTATACTTTTTAATTGCTATAAATCAAAGACGGTGATGTCAGTCTATTAAATTTCAGATGTTTGTCCAGACTATACGGTTAATTACAATAAAAATTAATTATGGCTTAGGAATAATAAAGATTTATTCCTTTCTATTGCAATGTACCTTTTACAAAACAATGCCTTAGGAAATGAACCAAGGGAGCAGTTCAAGAGGTTTACGGAACCCTGAGAACTTCCAAGCCCTTCTGCTGTGGTCTGAGAACTCTTAAATCCCGCTCTCAGCAATCAGTGATGAATTGTTAGGGGTCTCTGTGAATGAGTTCATGGAATCTTCCTTCTGTTGTGTCCAGATGAAGAGTACCTACCTAAGCTTTGCTTTTTTCCTTGGTAGACTGAATATCGATTAACATATAAATTATAATATATGGCATTGAGTCAGTCTTCTAATGCCAGTGTGGAATATATTTCAATATTATCATTTAAACATACTTTAGAAAATCAACTTTATCAAATTTCTTTTGCATTCCCAAATATCTCATAAAAAGTAAGTACTAAGTGTTAATAAATACATTATAAATAAGAAAGCTTTAAAAAATGTGCAGTACAAATCTTTGTGTCAGCTTACACATAAACATACACACACACACACACACACACACACACACATATATATATATATGCACATATGTATATGGAAAGAAAACAAACTAATGATATTTTCTGCAGGTATTTTAGTAATTTTACTTCATATTTGATTCTTCACTTTCTATTTTTATTTTGCATATTACTGTTAGAATACTTTTTAATAATTTTTCTATAAAAATTTATTCTTTCCTCATATATTACATCCTGACCACAGTTGCTCCTCTCTCCTCTCCTCCAAGTCCCCCTCCCACCTCCTCTGTCTCCAAAATCCACTCCTCCTCAGTTTTTCTTCAGAAAGTGGCAGACTTCCCAGGGATATCAATCAAACATGGCGTATCTCGTTGCAGTAAGACTAGGCATATTGCATATTAAGACTGGAGGAAGCAATTCATTATGAGGAAAAGTGTTCCAAAAGCAGGCAAACAGAGTCAGAGACGACCCCATTCCCAATGTTAGGAGCCCCAGAAGAACACTGAGCTACACGACCATAACCATATTCAGATGACATAGGTCACACCCATGCAGGCTCCCTGATTCTTGGTTCAGTCTCTGTAAGCCCTGCATAGCTGCTTCTGCGGGCCATTTTCTGGTGCTGTCCTTGACCCCCTCTGGCTTCTACAACTCTTCCTTTCTCTCCCTGACAGGACTGCCTCAGCTCTGCCTAATGTTTGGCTGTGGGTCTCTGCATCTGCTCCCATCAGTTACTGGATGAAGCCTGTCTTATGATGATTATGCTAGACTCAGGTCTATGAGTATAGCAGGGTATTAATTAGGAATCATTTCATTGTGTACAGAAATAGAAGGAGTCAAAGAATTTATCCCTCAAAGCTTTGGTCAAACTCAATCACTGTGTTAGCTTATAGGGAAACTTGCATTCTCGTGATTATTCTAATATGAAGTCATGAACTAGTCGAGCTAAACTGATTAAACTTGTCTAGTTTCTTAATTTATCATCACATATATTCTCTCATACATTCCATTCCAACTGCATTGTGATCATTTATAATAAGTAATATATTTGTCATTGCTGTAAACCTCAGTTAGGTACTTAGATTAGGTTCTCCCTTTCCTTTAAACTTCCAAGGTTGTGAGCTCTTCAAAGTACTGTGTCAGGTACTCTTGACATAACTTTATGTTAGCATTTCTGGTCACAATTGAATGGTATCACCAATGATTTTTGGTTTACAATTTAAAAGCCTGAGTTATTCTAGAATTTACCTTCTCTTTTGCATTATATATTAAATCGCCACCTGACAACTTCACCACAGGCAGTCTTTAGAATCTGTTTCCTGTTCTTTTCCATGATCATTTATTCTTCATTATTTCTCTTTATTATGTTTTCATGGCACATTGTAACTGCCACTGTTGATCCTCCTGTCTGAGTTGGTCCCTGACCATCCAAAGAACCATTATTCATAGACTTCCACATTGATTGAAATGTTTCTAAAATCCTTTAGTGACTCTCATAGTTTTTTAGGATAAGGTCTTTTATTTTGGATATGCTCCCAAACTCTACCTTTCCCCTTTCCACTTTCTCATGCACACCTACCAAGGACTCTTTAGAGTCTTCTGGTCGTCCACATTACATTTTCAGAGCCTTGGAACTTTTCCTTCCTTCTGCTCTAAATCCTCTTCTTCTGCTTGTCCATTGAACTCCTCCTCATTCTTCAGTCACCTTTCTGGAAAACCAAACAAAACAACATAAAACAGTGTTTTAACTATCTTCTGGGCCTGTCAGTATACTCAAGTGACTTTTATCAACTATTAGAAAAAAAATAGAATTTATGTTTGCTTCAATACGTTATTTGTCTTGAAATAGTATATTTCCTAAGCTCTTGAAAGACGCTTTTTAGTATAGAATTTCTCTCTTAAATTCTGTCTGCCTTGAAGGAGATAAGGCCTTCCTTTTTATTCTTAACCCATTCTCACGTATTCCACTCATTCTTTCTAAGTGTTTTATTCTGCAGATCATTTTTTCCAGATAATCCTATAAAATAAAGGGAAAGTCCTATTTTTTCCCATGGAAATCATAATAGTATTGTTAGTGTCAAAATGGAGTTTCACGTTGGAGGGGTTTAGAGCTCTCAGCTTATTTTAGGTTGCTTGGGCACCCAGTCATAGGCAGTGATGCTAAGGGTGGTGACTCTCCCCTGACAGAGAGGACTTCCACCAGTGTATATAGCAAGGCAAACAGAATGTGGCAGAACCTGGTATGATTAAAATTAATTGAGCCCGAACAAGTAAATGAAACAAGGCCATATTCTGAGCTGGGTCCCTACTTCTTGATAATCTAGGGCAGTAGATTCACCACTGTCAGTCAGTTACGCAGTCATAGGAGGAATGAGTAGGACCCTGAGGAAAGGGCCTCAGTGATTTATATCATCACCGTGAGAGTCAGGGGGCAGAGTCCTGTCTTGGTCTAGAGAACGGAAGCTTTGGAAGTTCGATGAATGTAAAAATTAGTGAGTTAACATAATCACAAAAGAATACACATGAAATGTAATCACTGATAAGTGGGATATTAATGAGCCCAAAAGCTCTGAATACTCAAGGCACAATTAGCAAATCAAAAGATTCCCAAGAAGAAGGAAGAAGAGGACCCTGGTCCTGAAAAGACTGGATCCAGATTTGTAGGAGAGTATCAGAACAGAGAAATGGTGTGTGTGTGTGGTGTGTGTGTGTGTGTGTGTGTGTGTGTGTGATTGGGGAATGGGCGGAGGGAAGAGGACTTATGGGACATATGGTGAGGGGGGAACTGGGAAAGGGGAAAGTCTTTGTAATGTAAACAAAGAATATAGAAAATAAAAATTAAAAAAATTAGAATGCCAACCGAAGTAAGAGGAGATGCATTCTTTTTAACTGGAATAAAACCCCATCTTTTTAAAGAGTTCAAACCTCATCCCAGGTGACGGGTCCTAGCTGTGGGAACATGGACAGATGCTCAGGGTCTCAGTGAGTCCCTAGCACGCTTTTGTAGTCCCTACGCATAAGCAACAAACTATAGCTTTTAGCCTATGAAAGAAATGTGAAAAAAAAGAATCCTTTAATCACAAAATTGTCTACAGTACTGTCTCTGGAGTGCTAAGGGGATGCTGAAAAAGATTTAGCAGAGTCTAATATGCTACAAAAAGATCTCATCACTCCTTAATTGCTTTATCAAAAGAGCAATATCAGATTCAGTGAAATGCATGCGGGATGCTACCTTATTTATATTCCCAAGAGCCACACACGTTTCCCACGAGCCATCTGATGTCCCCATTTAGGGTGTTGCTGCCACAGAGCTATTGTCCATCTCCCATCCTCGACAGTTCCAGTAGGGGCGGCTTGTACTACTTGGCATGGCTCAGCCCCCAAAGTGTCAAGGCTGCTGTATCTGTTGCTGTCGTCAGACCCTTGGCTATTAGAGCCTTCAAGCCACCCAGCACTGTAGTCCTTGTCTTTCAATCAGCCACACTTAACCTGCTGAACAAGCCTGTGCCCCATTATGTGTTTTATCATATACTCTGGGGCCATCTTTGCCCAACTCTCAGTCAACTTCGTTCTTTTTAATCAGCATTATTTTATCACGTGTATGCATTGTGAACTGCTGCTCGGGACTGAAGGCCTAGTGGAAACCCACCTGCACAGCATTTAGTCTCGGCCGTTTTCTTTCTGGCTTAGCATAAATACTGCCACACTCATCTGTAAGTTGTGTGGAAATTTTCTTTTCTTTCCTTTTTTTCCTGACTTGTTCTTTTTTGCAAGATTGATTTAGCACTTTATGGATCTGATTTGCATACCGGGTCCAATATATGTGTTTATGCAAGTCAGTCAGATCAACCAAAGTCTTGTTGATCTCACAGAGAGCTGGTGAAAGGAGCCATTTTAAGGTATTCGTTGAACCAAGCTCTTTATTAACTCTCCTGTGAACACAATTCTACCAAATGAGTGGAGTGGCTTCCGGACACTGTCTATTTTACGCCCGGTTCTGTCCATTTTGTCTGCCTCTCTTGTGTCGCCTTTCAGTTAGTAATATTCATGGGGACCCTCAGCTGTTGAGAGCTGACTCCTATGTGCCAGGCCCCCCAGGGACCGACTTACTTCTTATGTCCCCCGCATATCCAGTCTTTGTCTCAAGAAGGAATTGGTAATTCTATTACTCGATTCCTCTGCTTCTGTGGCATTTACATTGAGCCCTCTGTCCTCCTGTCCTACAGTCTCACATGACAGGCTGTGAGAGTTTCTTCTATATTTGAAGTCTTTCCTACTCGAGGAGTTTAGGCACAGATTATCATGCCTGAACCATGTCACGGTTCTTGCACTGAATGACGACAAAGAACTCCTATCTGCATCTGGAATTATAGATTTTCAATTATGCAGCATTAATGTTCGAATGATCCGAGATGCACCAGATGCACCGTCCACCATCTTTACCTCCTTTATCTTTCTCTTTGTCTCAGCTCCTCTCAACACGTTCCACGATTTTGGATTCTAAAAGGTTCATCTTAACAAAGAACTCTTTTTTTGTTTGTTTGTTTGTTTTTGTTTTGTTTTGTTTTGTTTTTCGAGACAGGGTTTCTCTGTGTAGTCCTGGCTGTCCTGGAACTCACTCTGTAGACCAGACGGGCCTCGAATTCAGAAATCCGTCTGCCTCTGCCTCCCAAGTGCTGGGATTAAAAGCATGTGCCACTACTGCCTGGCAAAGAAATCATTCTTTTTTTTTCTTTTTCTTTTTGGTAGACAGAATATTTTATTTATTTATTTTTTTTGAAAAGGGAAGTAAAAACACTTTATGATAAAATTAAAGATTTACATGGAAAATATTTCAGATAAACACGTTAAAATCGACAATTTTCATGGAAAATTAAAAAGTGCTAGACATGTAAAACATTGCTAAATTAATTGAAATATGGAATAGAAACATTTTATAATAGAATTGAAGATTTATGTGGAAAATATTTCTGATAAAATTGTAGAAAAATGTAGAAAAACACGTTAGAATTGAAGATTATCATGGAAAATTTTATATAGATATAATGGTGGCATAAAAGTATTCCTAAGTTGATTGAAAGTGGATTTATAAACATTTTCTGATAAACTTGAAGATTTGCATGGAAAATATTTCTGATAAGATTGAAAAAATATATAGAAAAACATGTTTCATGTTGTTCTAAACCTCTTTCTGCTCATACATATAGAACAGATTTTTGTGTGCTGATTGATTGGTTTGGTTTCTTTTTTCTTTTTTTTTTTTTTTTTGATTGGTTTGGTTTCTAATTTGATCTATCGCTCTTCTTTACTTCCAAGCTATGAATTCTTACCCTTCTCTTCTCTTTCCCCCTTAGGACTTCTAAGTTTACTGGTGTTGTTTTCCATGGCTCTCTCTTTCTCTGAAATGACGATTTAGACGTGGGAAGCAATAAGGGTTCTGTAATTTGCAAAAGCTGTTTGGCAGCCGCTGAATAATCACCTATAGTAGTGCTAATGTTACCAATAACATTTAGATTGTTACATGCATTGAAGGTCCTTTCTAAGATTAGAGGGAATCTGGAAAGAGTTAGTGAGATTGCTGTGCCTGGTGCCAGATTTTTAAAAGTGAGGTGATGTTGTTTTTTTTTTTTTTTTTCATTCTCTGTAGAGTTTCCTGATGATGGTATCTGCAGTGACGGCTCCTCTCCTAGACTGCCCAAAACACACGTTGTTCTATTATCAATGCCTCACCGAGCCTGTGAAAGCTGGACTTTTAAAGTCCTCCAACTATTCACCTTGCACATGTATTTGATACTCTCCTGGGTAGCATTTGAATGCAGATTTCCTAAAGGTCCTTGGCTTTGAGGAACTTATTCATTCTTAGGGGCTCATTTAGAAATTTCAAGATTAGGGATTTATTTATTTACTTACCCATTTTTGGAATGCCAGGTTACATTTCATTTCTTACCTAGCTATGACATGACACTGACAGATAAGTATGTTAATTTCGTATTTAGAGTATTTTAGTTTTTCAGTTATAAGTAAGAGTGAATTAATTTACCATTCACAATAAAAATCAATAGCCAAAATTATGGAATTATCTTATTTTTATAATTTATTACTTAAAACAATTATTACATTTATATATAATTAGATACATAGAGATTGTGAAACTTTTAACAACTTCTCTTTAAAATCAACACACGTCAGAACAGAGACCTATTAAAGCATTTTTTATGTGAAGTATCTGCAAAACAGTGCGGTTCTCCTGTGACTTGTGTATGTGAAAATAATCCAAAGAATATGTCAGAGTGCATGCACATCAACCTGGAAACTTGGAAACAATTAAGTCATTAAAGCAAATGTTTTCATTGCCAATCAGGCTCTGTCTAATGTGTGGGAGCCTCAACCAACAGAGTAGGGTCTCTTTACATTATATGGTCTTAATTAGTGATGAAAGAATTACAGTCTATTGACTAATAAGGTTTTTCCATTTCATTAATAAGAGTACTTCCGTTGTGAATTGGAGTTAATCAATCATTAACATTTTAAAGCATCTAAATAATTTCCTCTCTGTCTTTTCTAGCCTCAGAACACATCAGAGCAAACTGAATTTACATCTTAAGTAGAGAAAATTGGAAAACCGTATAATCAAAATTATGCTAACAATTTTGCTGTTATCTTTAAATTTTTAAGATTGATCTTTTCTATGTCAAAATAGAATAATTTGTTGTCTTCCTTTCCTTCCTTTCCCTTTCTTTCTTTCTTTCTTTCTTTCTTTCTTTCTTTCTTTCTTTCTTTCTTTCATTTACTTATTTTTCTGGTAGAATCTAAAGTTTCTTTTAATGCTAGAAATGAAACATAATACACTATAATGTTACAGTAATAGCATGCAGAGAATTTTAGTCATATGCATAGAATTTCTATGTTGTTTTCAAATTATTTTAGAAATATATTACTAAAAATGTGACCACCAAACTTGCAGGGCCTAAAAAACACTTGAGTTACAATGTATCGTGTTCTGAGAATGGAGCTTAGTGTATAAGTGCTGTTTAAGGGGTAGTCATACTAAAGTAGGCCATTCATGATTTAGATTCTAGAACCCAGTGAGGAGTAGTGTTCTGATTCAGTCATTTGATCCCTCGGTAACATGATTAGTCTTTTGAGGTCATTACATTTATATCTTCTAAACAATGAATTTTCCTTTCAATTAGATCTAATCAGCTGAATTTCCTTTCTAATTCAAGAAGCAGGTTTCGAACCATTGCCAAGACATTTCACATTATTCTTACCTATTTTATGTGAGGTATTTAGATACTTTTACAATAAAAAGTCAAGTTTGATTATGTAAAACATGCAGCTCTAGAAAAGAGATATACATCTGTAAATTATTCTGTCTCTGTCTCCCTGTCTGCCTGTCTCTGCTCCCCCCCACCGTGTGTGTGTGTGTGTGTGTGTGTGTGTGTGTGTGTGTGTGTGTGTGAGAGAGAGAGAGAGAGAGAGAGAGAGAGAGAGAGAGAGAGAGAAGATGAACAAAGGTGAAATAGAAACAGCCTGGGCATAGAATCTATAGCTTCAATAATTCTCAAGCATTCTCTCTAAGTGTTCTTTTATTACTTGTAGAGAGCCTGGATATTTATTTATTTAAGTAATGTATTATTTATAGACAGCCTGAATTTCTTCCTGCTTTTAGGGTATTTTAGGGTGTCCAGTAATGAGAGCCTAATTATTATATGTATGTTTTATGAACACACACGCACACATACACCTGTCTGTATGCATATGTATCTAATAATATATTTAAAAAACACTTTTTTAAAGAAAAGGTAAGAGTGAAAATGGGTTGGCTGAAGTGTGCACCCTGCATATTCTAAAGAAAATAATTTAATGGCAAAAAAAAAAATAAGTGATAAAGTCAATCTTCTGCATTTTATTATTTTAAATAAACTGTATTTTCTGGCAAGCTGGGTTTCTTTTATCATCTCTGAATTGCAAAAACTGTGACACAAGAATTTTATGAAGATAAATTAGTGAAATATACTGCGAAAGTTTAAAATAACTAGCGGGGATGACTTCACTCTCCAGGCATGTCTGAAGTGCACGTCTGTTTTGTCAGCTGCTGCACGCTAATGTGGTTCTGTCATGCGGGAAGCATGGCTACTTTACATAAGATTTAGGTGCTCCCTGGGTTGAAGTGAACTCCAGAGTCCCCACTGAGCCCACGTTTCTTTAAAATAAAAAGAACTTTATTGAGAATATAACTCAAGCATCATGAAATTCCCCCCAGGTGAAGCACCCGTTCTGAGTCCTTGTATGATCCTTCTCGTATGGATTAGCGTAGTGTTTTCAATGTCTTTCTCCTCTCTTCATTACTGTTGCTGAGATAAAAGTCCCTGGATGTAGAACAGTCGTATCACATCCATAGGCGACAGCTGCAAGAAGCGTTGGGATGCATGCTAGCTCCCCTACAAGTTCACCTTCTCCACTCTTACGGTCTGCGGCCCAAGCTCAGGCAACGAACGGTGCTGCCTATAGTTTGCCTGCTCTTCCCACATCAAAGTGTAATCAAGACAATTAGTCACCCCACAGATGCGCCCAGAGGCCAACCCAATCCACACAGTTGAGTTCTCAGTGAGACACTTTTTCCAGGTGACCCTGGATTGTGTCAGGTTGATAATTAAAACTAAACAGAAGAACACAAGACCTTTTGAACTAATAATCTTCTCTAACCTGTGTACCATGAACCTTTTTGACATTATTCTTTTCCCATCTTTCTCTCTCTCAGTCTGGCTCTCTTTGTGTGTGTGTGTGTGTGTGTGTGTGTGTGTGTGTGAGAGAGAGAGAGAGAGAGAGAGAGAGAGAGAGAGAGAGACAGAGACAGAGAGACAGAGAGACAGAGACAGAGAGAGACAGAGAGAGAGAGACAGAGACGGAGGAACAAAGAAATATAACACCATTTGCTCTGAATCAGCAAACATACTTGTTCAAACTTGACTGTCGGTAAAACTCATTGTAAATTTTTCTATTTCCAATAACAACTCAATACATGAAGGGTAATACAATTGGATCTTATCTGTAAAAGATCCTCTCAAGAGACTTGAAGATGTAGCATGTTTTGATTGACTCAGTAAGGTCTTAAACTGTGACATTAGTTCCTTTCAGCACTCTCCCTGAACACATCCTTAGAAACAGGCACAAATTACCCAAACTCTGAGCAGTGTTGTATAAAGCCCGAGCATCAATCACTCATCTACAGTGATCTCCTTAGCATGCATCTGGACTTAAGTAATCGTCAGCCTTAGCATTCTTGGGGACATTCCTGGGGGCATGAGAAGAACATTAGCTGTCTATGGGCTTATGCACAAGCAGGATAAATCATAACTTGAAAGGTTTTAGGGTCAGAATAGAAGGAACCTTATTCCAGAGTTGAGTTCTGGGCCATTATTGAAAGCTTTCTAAAGGCTATGTTCAGAGGATGACATACACCCTCTGTGTATGGTGGAGTATAATGCAAGCTGGACTTAGTGGACTTAAATTCTAGTCTATAACCTCAGTCCCTCAAAGTGCACTTCAAGCACCTCTTTCTGATGGCCTCTTTAACACATTTAGTTATCACAGCGATGTCTATTAGCTGTTTAGGGGCTTTGAAGAAAATTTGGAATTATGGCCTCTATTGTGGCAATAATAACATTGAAGTCAGACCAAAGGATTCTCCTGATGGTCTAGAAAAGCCTATCTCTCTTAGCTAGGTCAGAGGAGGGTCAGTGATGCTTACCCGCACCGTAGTACAGCAATTATTGCCAAAGAATTGAGAATTGCTGTTTTTTAAACAGAATGGGGAGAACAAGAACATTGGGACCAAAAGGCACATGTTGCTTTGTTGCTAATTCTGTGACTTACAAACCTTGGCACAGATAAGTCACTCTTACTCATCTCTAAAATAGAGACAATTGTGCATGGAGGTTCTGTGCCAGGGCTTTTGTGAAAATCAGTGGGAAGCTCTTGGGAGCACTGTCGTGTAATGAGTATTGTAGATACACCTGCTGCTAAGTAGTGGCACATCACAACGTGTTCACAGCTCTCCAAGGATTCCCTACATCAGATTGGCTGGTGAACATGTCTGTCAGGGATTTTGTTAATGATTAATTGATGCAGGAGGGTCCAGATCACGAGGGCAGCACCAGCAAGGTAAGCAAGAGAGTGAAATGAGTAGGCTAGGAAGCAGCATTCCTCCACATTACTGCTGTTGAGTTCCTGTCCTGACTTCATCCCATGATAGGCCGAGACAGGGAAGTATATGCCCAATGGAAGCTTTCCTCCAATAAGTTGTCCCTTGTTGATGTTTTATCAGTTTCAATACATCACACTAGAACACGTTCTGAACAAAACTCCTCAGGTTCTGCTCATTAATATATGCTCAGATTTCCCTTTCAAAGTTCATCAAACTTAACAGCACTGACCACTTTCAAACACCAGCGCCTTGTGCCAGAATTAAATAAATGTGTGCACTTAGGCATAAGTATCAGTCATGGTATAGGCTGTATAATCTTGGAACTGCATTGGCATCCTCATGAACACAAGGAGTTGAAGCCAAAATGATGTGGCTTGTTGAGCCACTAAAAGTCTGGGCAGATTAAAACAAGGCAAGAACTCACTTCAGATATGATTTTTCTCATCTATCAAATTAAGAATCAGGATTTGTCGGTCTGGCTCCAAGGCCCATTGTACAGATAAATTGCTAGGAATAACTAACTAGAGAACAACTTCTACATTAAAACCTTTAAAGTGCCATCAATGGCTCCCCAGTGGCTTGAAAAAGTACTGTGTTGATAGCAACACACAACCCAAGGACTCTCACTTCATTCTATTTCATTCCTTTTGTCATTATAATAGATCATCCCCAACCTCTTGAGAATGGTCCCCATAGTCAGACAATTAGTGATGTTTTCCCTTTATATCTGGCAACCCAAGAAGCCAGAAACCTCAGGGCGCACTCTGTAGCTTGCATTGATACGTTTTTGTTCACATGTTGATAGTATCTGTATTTCCTCATAACTTGAGCTACATCTGTTTTCAATTAGACTTTTCTTAGTAGTGGATAACAGAGTGCTCCGAGGCTCCTGGTAGAGTCTGCACTATGTCTTTCCCAAGAAGTATTGTTATGATATGGGATAATCTCTTTGTGAAAATCCCATAAATGTTACGTTGATGAATTGAAAGCGATATTAAATGTGTCTAACACCAGCTTATGTTCTACAGCATCTGAACACACTTGCCCTAGGAAAGTGCATCTGCTTTTAGGAAGGCTGTCATTTTCCCAAGAATGCTTAGGACTTGGATAGGTTTCCTGTAATGTATAACCTCACTACACCGTATTTGAAGGCTAGATGTATTTGTGGAAACATACAGAGATAAACTGTTATCTTACTGAAGGATATGCATGAAAATAAATTCACTATGTTTCTACTTAATAGAACCACTTCATCATTAACTTGGAGATGTTGGGCGCTTCTTTTTGTGTTTTGACCTTCCTTAAAAACATTTCTTACAATTGAGGTCTTAAATAAGTGGTTTTCGCTCTGACAGTGTCTCATATTCACCACGCCAACACCATCTCGTGCCTGTATTCTCCTCCACGGCTCTCTCCTCCTCAACAGCCATGCTTCTGCTCAAATGTCTTATGGAAATATATTTTGCATATGACACCCATCTCTCATCCCCCTTCCCCCATTTTCTTTCTTGTCTTACAGACTCTTTCTTTTAAACTCTAGATTCTATGCATCGATGAGAAAGACATAATATTTACCTTTAGCAATCTGGCTTTTTTGGTTGGTTCAGGGATCCCCAGATTCCACCCATTTCCCTGTCAATGCCTTAACTTTGCTTTTTATTCTTCAGCTGGAGGAGATTTCAGTGTGTATAAGTGTCACAGGTCCTTTATCCATTTACTTGCTGGTGGTGCATTGGTTCCTTATTCAGCATAGTAATTCCAGGAATCCCTGTGATACGCTTATATCCCTGTGACACGCTTATTTAGATTTATTTCAGATATGTACCTAGACTGAGTCATATGGTACCTAGATCCTATGGTGGTCTTATTAGGATTTCAAACATGACTTCCTGTACTGATTTCTATAGAGGCTGCTCTAACTTACAATCTCCCGAGCACTGTCTGTGGCTCCCCCCCTTTTCCTGTGCCCGTGTTAGATGTGATGGACTGTTAGTGGTCCTTGCTTCCTAAGCCTTACCCACCTTCTAGCTGAGAGCCAGACATGACCATGGTGGACTCTCCTGAAGAACCCATGTTTTGTTGGTTTGCTTAGTTTCTCTCCTTCCTCTTCCCTTCTCAGACTGTAAATGAGTTTTTATAATTGCCTAAATTTATTGATTGCTTTCTCAGACACTAAATTAGTCCTTTGTGTTTCCTGGAAACAAAGCAAATCTTTAAAGCCATTTTCATAAAAATGTCAACACTGATTATTACCTCATATGTTCTAGAGATGTCAAATATTAGTTACAGTTGGCCTGGTTCCTGTTGTCATGGGGGGAGACTTGATGAGAAGGACCAGTCATGCTTTCATATCCAATCATAAAAGGTTACTAAAAGCTCTTCAAATAACCGTATCCACTTCTTTGCAAAGTTGTGTTGGTATATATATGGGAAAATCCAGGTGCTTTATTAGGTTAAACTTGAAGGAAATATATCTACCACTTGATTTATGGAACACATGTTCTTTTGAACTTGTTCATGATAGCATGACAGTTTCCTTTGAAATACATCACTTTCACTCTTTAAGAATGTTAGTAATTTTCAAGAGGAGCTTTGTGAAGAATTCCAAAGGTCTCAGCCTGGCTTATGGAGTCATATTTATGAGATGCTTCCAATGTTATTCTTCTTTGACATTTTAATTAAGTGCATAACTTAATGGTTTGCATGGTTCTGTATCCATCCATAGATCTATCAATCACCTATGTACATGGATGTGTGTGTGCCTTCATAAAGGCAGTGTCCAGTAAATAAACCATATATCTACCACAGGGGGAAGTACACACACACACACACACACACACACACACACACACATTTGTACTTTGTTCCCCTTCCCTCCCTCACTGCCCCCCATTTCTCTCATTTCCTCACCCACTGTTCCCTTCTTATACCTCTTATGGGCTCCTTTCTGCTTTTCTGTCATCTATGCGCAAATGTATGTGTATTTAAATCTAGAATCTACATGTGAGAAAAACAAGCAATAGTTATCTTTCCTTCCTTCCTTATCCTTTCTTCCCATTTCCATATATCGTTAGACATATTTATCACCTGGATAGTCCATTTTTCAAGATATATGTGTGCGCGTTACACGTGCATTCATAAAGCTAGCTAGCAGATATGGAAGCATGCGATGTTTCACTTGAGCTAGGCTGCTTTCTCTTTACACAACAGTCTTCCACGTCCACCTATTTTCTGTACTTGGCACAATTGTATTTGTTTTCACTCCTGAGTAAAACTTCGTCAGGTCTACGTGCCACACTTTCTTCCCGTTGATCTTGTTACAGCGAACAGCGCTGCAGACAGCATGGATATGCAGCCCCTCTGCTGTGTGCTGCTTTGGATGCTGAGACACCATGACCAGGCAAATCTTAGGAAGGAAAACATTTAATCGGGGCTCGTTTATGGTTTCAAAAGTTCAGTCCGTTATCAGCATGGTGGGGCGCGCGGCAGTGTGCAGGCAGACGTGGTGCTGGAGGAGGTGAGAGTTGATCTGTGGGCAGCAGAACAGGACTATGTCTCTGGGCATGGCCTGAACACATAGGAGACCCTCAAAGGCCTCCCTTAATAGTGCCACTGCCTATGGCCAAGCATTCAGACACGTGAGTCTATGGGAGCCATACCTATTCAAACCACCACAGGGAGGAGCAAACTAATATGATTTTAGGGTCAGTTATGTGGGAGTGGTGTGATGGTGTTTCCGTCGTTCTAACCAGCATTCCTCTTTGCCTCCTGCTTTCGCTTACTTTAGAAGCCCGCAGGATGTCTACAATCCAATGGTTTTTCAAGTGGCAGCTGATTGATCAGGGCGTTATGGTGAGCCTTAATTTTATAGTGAGTTCAGTGCCACTGGGGATACCTGAGACATCATATCAATAAGCAAACAGCAGAAAACATGATTTTTGTCATTATTACAACCGATCGCTTACCACTCATACACAGGCCGCCTTTAGTATTTATATCCCACGGCACCTGGTTTTAGATACACAGAGAAATATATGTGATATTTATCCCTTAAGCAATGTCAGGAGTACGTATGAAAATATAAATGCTATGGAATAAAAGCAAAAAAAAAAAAAAATTCAGTAGATTCCAGTGCGGAAAAGAGAAGCTGTTACTAAATAAACAAACATGTCCATCAACACAGAGTGCCTGGGAGAGAACTTTAAACAACACGCATTTATTCCTAGAGTTAGTACAACTGTGTCACACTGCTAACCATGCTAAAGTGTCTTCCGCTTTTCCATAGTCTTTAGGGAAAAAACAAGAAAATGAAAAGGATGTTTTAATAGGAAATGTAAACAGTGTTCAATATTTGTGGCTTGTTTCCTTAGCTTGTGCCTGCTTGCACTGAAAGTTAATATTTCTTTGAATTTTTTTATAGTTTATTTATTTGTTTGTTTGTTTTTGTTTTGTTTTCCGAGACAGGGTTTCTCTGTGTAGTCCTGGCTGTCCTGGAACTCACTCTGTAGACCAGGCTGGCCTCAAACTCAGAAATCCTCCTGCCTCTGCCTCCCAGAGTGCTGGGATTAAAGGCGTGCGCCACCACCTTCTGGCGGATTTTTTATATTTTAATAAAACATTTTAAGTATTTTAAGATGTAATAATTGCTTAGGATCTGTTCTGTTCAGGACCTTGTGCCGCATTTCCAGGTGAGGCTAAGAAGGGGCACATCGAGTGTGACTGTGACGTAAACGTGACCACGTCTGAGAGCTGAGTTAAGATCGTTAACTTCCCAGTAGCCAACATCAAAATAAATGGAGAGAAACTTGAAGCATTCCCACTAAAATCAGGGACCAGACGAGGCTGCCCTCTCTCTCCATATCTTTTCAATATAGTACTTGAAGTTCTAGCAAGAGCAATTAGACAACATAAGGAAGTCAAAGGGATACAAATTGGAAAGGAAGAAGTGAAACTATCATTATTTGCAGACGATATGATAGTTTACTTAAGCGACCCAAAAAACTCCACCAGAGAACTTCTACAACTGATAAACAACTTCAGCAAAGTGGCAGGTTATAAAATTAACTCAAGCAAGTCAGTGGCCTTCTTGTACTCAAAGGACAAGCAGGCAGAGAAAGAAATTAGGGAAATAACACCCTTCACAATAGCCACAAACAACATAAAATATCTTGGCGTAACTCTAACCAAACAAGCGAAAGATCTGTACAACAGGAACTTCAAGTCCTTGAAGAAAGAAATTGAAGAAGACCTCAGAAGATGGAAAAATATTTCTTGCTCCTGGATTGGCAGGATCAATATAGTAAAAATGGCCATCTTGCCAAAAGCAATGTACAGATTCAATGCGATCCCCATCAAAATCCCAACTCAATTCTTCATAGATCTAGAAAGAGCAATTCTCAAATTCATCTGGAGCAACAAAAAACCCAGGATAGCTAAAACTATTCTCAACAATAAAAGGACTTCTGGGGGAATCAATATCCCTGACCTCAAGCAGTACTACAGAGCAATTGTGTTAAAAACTGCATGGTATTGGTATAGCAACAGGCAAGCAGATCAGTGGAACAGGATTGAAGACCCAGAGGTTAACCCACAGACTTATGGTCACTTGATCTTTGATAAAGGAGCCACAACCATCCGGTGGAATAAAGATAGCCTTTTTAACAAATGGTGCTGGTTCAACTGGAAGTCAACATGCAGAAGAATGCGAATTGATCCAATCTTATCTCTTTGCACTAAGATCAACTCCAAGTTGATCAAGGACCTCCACATAAAACCAGACACACTGAAACTATTAGAAAAGAAACTTGGGAAGACCCTGGAGGACTTGGGCACAGGGGAAAAGTTCCTGAACAGAACACCAATAGCTTATGCTCTAAGATCAAGAATCGACAAATGGGACCTCATAAAATTACAAAGTTTCTGCAAAGCAAAGGACACTGTCAGAAGGACAAAACGGCAACCAACAAAGTGGGAAAAGATCTTCACCAACTCCACATCCGACAGAGGGCTAATATCCAATATATACAAAGAACTCAAGAAGTTAGACCGCAAAGAAACAAATAACCCTATCAAAAAATGGAGCACAGAGCTAAACAAAGAATTTTCACCAGAAGAAATTCGGATGGCCGAGAAACACCTTAAAAGATGTTCAACATCATTAGTCATCAGGGAAATGCAAATCAAAACAACCCTGAGATTCCACCTCACACCAGTCAGAATGGCTAAGATTAAAAACTCAAGAGACAACAAGTGCTGGCGAGGATGTGGAGAAAGAGGAACACTCCTCCACTGTTGGTGGGATTGCAAAATGGTAAAACCGCTCTGGAAATCAGTTTGGCGGTTCCTCAGAAAATTGGGCATATTACTTCCAGAGGACCCTGGCATACCACTCCTGGGCATATACCCAGAGGATTCCCCTGCATGCAATAAGGACACATGCTCCACTATGTGTATAGCAGCCTTGTTTATAATAGCCAGGAATTGGAAGCAGCCCAAATATCCCTCAAAGGAGGAATGGATACAGAAAATGTGGTATATTTATACAATGGAATACTACTCAGCAATTAAAAATAATGAATTCATGCAATTTGTAGGTAAATGGTTAGACCTGGAAAATATCATCCTGAGTGAATTAACCCAATCACAAAAGAATGCACATGAAATGCAATCACTGATAAGTGGATATTAATGAGCCCAGAAGCCCTAAATACTTGAGACACAAATAGCAAGTCAAATGATTCCCAAGAAGAAGAAAGGAGAGGACCCTGGGCCTGTAAAGATTGCATCCAGTTTAGTAAAGAAACCGAGGGGGGAGGGGGAATCATTGGGGAACAGATGAGGGGGGAGAGGAACTATGGGAACTATGGTGGGTGGGAACTGGGAAAGGGGAAAGCCTTTGGAATGTAAACACAGAATATAGAAAAAAAAAAAAAGATATGCTACCTAAAAAAAAAAAAAAAAAAAAAAAAAAAAAGATCGTTAACTTCTAAACATGCCCCCTTTGTCTAATGGGGGAATTATGTTTGTTGTAAAATTATATGAAGTGTATGTTTGCCAAGTTTACACCTTTTTAGAATTTAATTTTGTAGTGTATCCTTAAGGTTTATTGGTTTATGTGCTCCTTGAGTTGATTTGAAGCTGAAATACCTTGCTAATTTTTGTTTCTTTGTCTGTTTGTTTTTACTTATTTTTTGTTGCTTTTCCCATTATTTGAGGTATTTACTCATTTTAACCCCCAAAATAGGCTATCTTACTGAGACTGAAACTATTTTTCCAAAAGTAGAATAAAACAACCTTATCAAGCCTGCTTTAACACCATTTAAAATATTAAGCCTGTGCAAATTCCACTTGACAATCCGTTAGTTTTTTTTTTTTTTCATTTTTTTTGGTTTTTTCGAGACAGGGTTTCTCTGTGTAGCCCTTGCTGTCCTGGAACTCACTCTGTAGACCAGGCTGGCCTCGAACTCAGAAATCCGCCTGCCTCTGCCTCCCAAGTGCTGGGATTAAAGGCGTGCGGCACCACCGCCCGACTCCCGTTAGTTTTTTTTTTTTTTTAATGAGCCTAGAATTATTAAAATCCAGAATGAAAATTTTTAAAGAGAGATTCTCTCTCTTTTTCTTATGTAGAAGATTATTTTAAGGTCCCTTTGGGTTTCTTCTCATGGCGTTTAACCCTGAAGTTTAATTGTTAATCCTAATCCAGGATAGAAAACTTGGAATTGGAGCGCAGGTTAAACCGGCGTCTTCCTGCGGGCCTACAGCACACAGAGGTAGGGTAAGGACGAGCTAAGCCTCCCATCAACACAGGAAGAGCTTCAGCGTCAAGTCTTTACCTAGCCAAACCCTGACCCATCCCTGAACCGGAAGTGAGGAAACCTCCAAACGTCTCAGGCGCCATTCACAAGTTTCTTTTCCTTCCGTAGGTGCTGAAGTGGGTGGAAGAGGCCGTGCAGGCCTCCAAGGTTCACCTCTTATCCACCGATCATTTGGAACAAGCTGTAAATACTTGGAAAATTCCTTTTGATCCCAGCCTCAAAGAAGTTACCGTGTCCCTGAGTGGCCCGTCTCCCGTGATTGAAATCCGCAATCCTTTTGGTGAGATGGATGGAATACTGATTATTAAATATGAAGGACAGGGAAGGGGACTTTTTGCACACTCAACTCAGCTTATAAATAAGTTCAGAGCATTCATAAGTGACTATAGATGTTTGAAACGAGAATGTTATTAGTTGTGTTTTTCAATTAATGCGAGAATGAACATGTTAAATTTTCTCATATTTAAACAAATTACATTAATGAAATTTATTGTAGTCAATTATCTACATGGAAAAATGTCTAAATGTTATAATATATTTATATAACACATGTTATTATATAACACATTATATGTCCTACATATCATTATCTCAGTATTGGACATTGAATTCGGGCTCTGATACATGCTTGTCTAGTGCCTTACCCCTGAACTATGTCTTCTGATCAATGCTTCAATTTGTATATATTTTATAGTAATTTATTCTGTAACATTTACCATCTGTTAATTTTTTTAACAAATCACTAAAATAACTATTTCTAAATTAACTTTCTTAAATAAAATAACTTTCTAAATTTTCACTGTCATTTTCTAGAGAGGTTTAATTAAAAATAAAACCATAAAAGTTTCTAAAAGTCAAATGTAATGGGCAAGGGAGATGGCTTGATGGGTAATGTGCTTGCCATAAAAGCATCAGGGCTTGAGTTTGAACTCTTAGGACTTTCTACCAAGCAAGGACACATAATAAGACAGCAGCACACGCTTGCAAATGCAGCACTCCCAGGGCAAGATGGGAGGCAGACAGGAGGCTATCTGGAAGCCGTGTAGTTGGTATAAGCAGCTGTGAGACCCTGTATCAAAACGTCAAGGTAAAAAGCCAGATCTGACACCTGAAGTGGCCTTTGAGTTCCACTTGTGTGTTTGTGTTCAAATGCAGATGCATGCACATACATGACCCACACATACACATGCAAATAGCTAGGTAGACAGACAGACAGATAGACAAATCAGATTTAGACTGGCACTCAATTTCAGTGGTAGAGCACTTGCTACATTCTTAGCAGGTGAATGAATGTTTTAATTTACTTTTTTCTTGCTTGCGTTTTATGACAAGATTTTCAAGATTCTTGAAAATGATGAGACTCGCACTAAAAAGCAAATCTGAGAATAAAGGAATCTCACTTTTCCTCCTATTTGTATAAAGCACACCTGCTCGTTCTGATGAAATAGTTTCATTTCTGCTGTGGTTTTGGTGTCTGCTCTACTTTGTTTGATATTTATGAAGGGGAAGGGGGTAACTATATTCTTTATTTGCACCATCGATGCAAACAATTCCTGTAAGAATGTGAAATAATTTCCGTAAGCATATGAAATATACCTCAGAGTCGGCATCCACACTGGCCTAACACTGAAATTTACAAAGGAATTAGATCCTCCTTTTCAAGACTTCCGGGGCGCTGGTCTCTGTGTAGTTGTCTGTTGTAGCAGCTTCCTCTCACTGGAATAACTCCCACGCTACCCAGAAAGGGCACACAGTGGTGGTCAATCTTTCGATTATTTAAAATACACACCTGAGGCAGAGGTGAAAAGCTAGGGGTTAGCTCCGTCATGTTTATTTTCCTCCTTAAATCCTAGCTAGTAGTTATTGAAGGTGCCTATCCAGCAGTTAGGAGACGGTGCCTTTCATTTTGTTACAGCGCTATGCAGTACTTATCCTTTGAGACCAGCCTTCTCCTGTACCTGGTGGAAACAGAGGTTTGCTCAGGATACTCACCTTGGAAGCATCTACACTGACCTCAGGAGAGTCCTGTGTTCCCACCTGGGTTTTGCCTCTCTGCAGTCTACCTGTCTCTAGTGACTGCATGCCATGTCTTAGTAACATGACAGTTGTTCTCTCGGCTGGTTTTAGAGGTGACGTGACAGCTCATCAGTTGCCATTCTCATGTGACTGTCAAACCCATGAGAAAGGGGGTTCTGTCACTTCAGTAGTGGTGCCCAGAAGCCCACCATTAAGTATGTCTTAGATGCCCATAACAATATTCTGAGCTATGGACACAAATATCTGTTAAGTAATACACACATCTATTTAGTTAAAAAAAAGTCTCTGTTATTGAAAATCCAATCACATCTCGAGGCTTTTGCATGTTAAAATAGCCGATCTCTTTAACTGGGGGAGAAATTATGATTTCTACCTCTGTTTTCTCTTTCAGGGAAGTTGATAAGAAAGGGATTTGGCTTGAACGAGCTGTTGAATATCCACAACTCTGCCAAAGTGGTGAATGTCAAGGAGCCCGAGGTTGGAATGTGGACAGTGAAGGTACTGTGCGATTTCACCGTCTGTTTGTTATTCTATTCTCAAGTTGGCACGCTCTCTAAAGTATATAAACTCGCTTATTTATGTATTCTTGCCATCACGGAGGAGACTTTTAATGAACGTACATGTGTGGGAGGTCTTGAGCACAGAAGCTGGGTGGTGGTGTTGTGATGACCGCGGACATCAGTGAGGATCTGGAGCGAGGGTGGAAATTCTTGGGCATTCTTCCTATCGTCAACGCCGTAGACGGATGGTACCATCCGCTTCTTGCTTCCAAAATCAGCAGACACAGAGCCAGGGGAGAACAATAGTAAGGACTGTGGGCTCTGGGTGGAACAGCGTGGGGTTGAACATCACCCACAGGCGGGACCGCTTGGGAGCAGAACTTCTCTCTTTCTTACTCTCCTACTCTCTCACGTGACGGTGGTATCCTTTACCCTGCAGAGCGGGGCCGAGAATGCCAGCTAGCGCAAGGCATGGTGTCAAGTGCCGTTGGCTGCTGTTATTTGAGAGAGCCACGGTCACTATTTTCCTTAATAAAAATAGCATTTGTTTTCTTGAGTTATCTTCACGCATATATTCAATATGGAGTAAAGACTGTAACATACAGTCAAAATTCAGAACACCATAAATCCTAGGTATGACGCTGTTGATTATGTGTGTAACTGGCTGCGGTGGGCAGTCGGAGAGATTGCCAGTGTTTCACAGACTTTTCATTATGCTCTGGCCTTCTTCCAGCTCGAGTGTCTGAGATTTTATGTGTGAGAGGGTTTTCCCCGAGAACAGGAAAAGATCGTTCTGCCGAGGCCTTAACGCCACTCAGGAGTAGCTTTCAGACCGTTAAGACATAAACTCCACGTGCTCACCACAGGAGCGGGCTTAACCAAGTGTGCTACCTTCCTGCGTTTTCCTGTATTGCTTTCCTGCTACCCGGCAGCACCCTTAGCAGCTCCCAGGAAACCTTTTGCTCCAGAATCCCTGTGGCGGTACCTGCAACAGTATTTTTCTCTTTCATTACCTCAGGTTCCCAACATAGTAAGTGAACATTCAAGGGACGGGAATGTTGTGAATGCACACACAATGTGGGGATGGTCCATCACAGACATTCACTGGGGATTCTCCATGCCAGGCAGACTTTGAAAGAATATGTATATTAATTTTCTCATTTTATGGAATTATAGTTTGCTTCATAATTCCCCTAATGTGCCAGAATATCTATCTATCTATCTATCTATCTATCTATCTATCTATCTATCTATCTATCATCTATTATCAGAGCTCTAAGGCCTGCAAGGATACTATAAAGTGTAGAATAGATTTGGAGAGCAGTTGATCTTGAGAGTGCAGGTGCAAAAAGAATATAAATGCAACCTGGCAGTTTCTTAACGAATGGACTCTAAATGGTCACAACTGTTTTATTAACTCTGATCCATGCACACAGTAGGTGTGCAGTATATACTGGGTGCTTTGATGGCAAAAAAAAATGGAATATTTTTCTACTCGTATTTTTGAATTATTACATGGCTAAAAATTGATGCTATTGTTATTTTGATCTGTGTGTCCAAAATGTGACTTGTGCTGAGTCTGTTTTGTTTTGCTTTTTTAACCACAGTATGAAGGGCTATGAAAGTCAAGCCTCTGAATCCCTCAAATGATTTAGTTTATGCATGACCTAAGCCAGCAGCGCCATAAGCTGGCAGTCAGGTGTTCTGTTGTTGCTTTCTGAATCATAGCAATAAGGTATCCATTGTTGGCCGTAAGAAATATGCAAGCGATGCTACTTTATTAGTAGTCCAGGGGGCATTTGAACTTTCTTCCAGGTGATTTGGATGGCTACCAGCGATTTTTTCCTCTAGTAAAACTCTTGGCCGGAGGAATGGTAGGTCGTGGCGGTGGAATATCTTGTGCTCCACATGTCTAGTTAGACAATCATCAATTCTCAGTGTTTACTTTTGGCCATGTTTCACACTATCTGCTTAGTGTGCTTTAAGTGTATTTAATTGATAATTAGAGCAGAGGAGTTCCAAAGTTTAGTCTGTAAGCAAAGAAAGTGAGAGGAAGAGGGTGAGGCAAGAAAATCTCTGTTTAGACAAGTGTTTAAGCTCAGTCTCCTATAACTGAGAGCTAAGGAAGACACCATATCTATGTGCACATTGCCTGAAACTCACTGGACTTCTCACTAAAGAACCTGCTTTTCCAATCAACATGATTCCTAGTTTGTAGTTAGTGGTAACGATAATTAAACACAATATTAGCATCGAAGTGCAATTTACAGGTGATACACTTGTTTTGTTCCTATATGAAACACCAAAAGAATTCATCAGCATGATACAAGATACATGGAGTTTTGCCTACTGACATAAACATTGCTACTGACATTGGGTCTCCCTTTGAGACAGCCCGTGAGTGACAAATGTTCTCCATGTGTGCTTTCTCAACCAGAGAGCTAAGATGAGACGGTGTATCCTGCATGCTATCTCCTTTGCTCTGTGCTATCTGGGAAATGTCTGCTATATCCGATGAATTAATGACTTTTTAATGCTTCCAATAACACTTCATTGCAAGTATGAAAAATAGTCTTTTTTATGACCATAAGATATTTAAAGACCGTGTGTGATTTGGCCTAAGCTACTCTTCTGGTTACCTTGTATCACTTACATTTACACTCTAGACAAATTTAATGATTTAAGTTTAAGCTGATCCCATTATCCTCTCCTTTGCCCCCTGCTTTTGTTTTGTGTTGAAGACAGGATCTCACTGTATAGCTCTAACTGTTCTGGAACTTACTATGTAGACCAGGCTGACCTTGAACTCACAGAGATCTGCCTACCTCCTGAATGTCCCTCAAGATTCAACTCAAATGTCAACACTTTAATCCAGTTCTGTTGGAGATGGCCTAAAATATCACCTTTCCTTCTGGCTGTCTATGCCGCTCTTAGATTTATTTTTCTCTTTTATCATTAATTACATTTTTGTAGATTTTTCTCTCTCTGGTTATTGTTGCTAGAGTTTTATCACCAGAGAGACCATAGTGCACAAACAAGAACTATCTAAATATTTATGAATAACAATTAATGTTTACTCTGATGGTGTCTAAGAAAGTGGCAGACTTAGTTAGCCTACAGGCTTATGAATTGGAACGGGGGACTTTAATGTATCCGTGATTTAAATCCTCCAGGAGTGGCTTGCTCTCTAGTGCTTTATCTTGCAAACACTCTACTATGATGTTTTGGGCCACTTCTTCACACAGACAATGAGTCAACTCATTTCTCTGATCATATAAATGATGCAAATGTTTTAACTTGCCTCTGATGTAGGTCAAACATACAGAACAGAAGTAACTGAAAAGAACACAAGATTTTATTAAAAACAGGAGAGAATGCTGTTTTACGCCCCCAAGTTTCCATTTATATGGAAACTACAAATTCTGGATCTCATTTCTGAGAAGCAATATGAATTTTCCATTCAGACAGCTGTAGCTAATATATAGCTACATAGAATATAAGTCTATTACCACTGAAACTCCCGGGCCAAGTTTTGTCTCCTTCTACTTAAGGGAGACTCCCTATGATGATATTAAATAATAGATTTAGATAATACAAAGTGTTTCTATTAGCCTAGGATTATCAGTGTAATCATTTTTAATTTAACACATCCCCCGGGTATGTTTTCATTAAGTTAGTTTGTATAAACTGTCCCTAGATAATCCCCTAAGTATAGGAGAGAATATTCCATATCACAAGACTATATTGAGATTCTAAGACTGGAAGAAATATTTTGGTTTAGATGGTTATATTAATTTTCAGTGCATACTAATGCATATTCTACAGGTTAATATGGTAATAATACTAATACTAATACTAATAATAATAATAATTCTACAGTTTAATATGGCCTAACTAAGATATGCACAATGACAATACCAGGTCATAAAGCCCTACACATAGATGAAGAGCTGTAGGCAATTTATGGCTGCTGAGAGGAGGACACTGTCTTGTCTAGGGACCAGCTTCTCAATAGGGAGGTGAACTGTAAACACATTCACAAATGGATTCAACAGGTTGAAGGTGCATCTATACACACACACACACACACACACACGCTCACACACACACATACATATACTCCTATATGTATACACACACACACACACACACACACACACACACACACATATATATATATATATATAACGTTAATAATTAAAGAAGAGCTCATGAATTTGAGGTGTAGGGGGACACTGGAGAGTTGGAGGGGGAGAAGGAGGAGTTGAAATGATACTCATTCGTGAAATTATCTAAAACAAGTTTTAAATGTAGAAGGTACATTTTCCCCCTAGCATTGTAATATTTGGAAATTTTATTGAAGTTCAGTGTCTGTGTGCCTTAACTATTTATGATTCCATTATCAATCAAACACTGTATCTTAGTTTTTGCTGACATCAAAGAAGCCACTATGCAAACAAACTTCATTTTAATGCTTTGTATATGTTTATCTGTATATTTGCATAAAATTTACAAACAAGGAAATATTACTGAATCAAAATTAAATGAATTGTGATTACAAGAGTGTATTTATTAAGTTTTGGAAGGTTTGATGAAAAATAGTACATTTTTGCAAATCACAATATAGTCTACTGGCATAAAGCATGTTTAAGTGTCATTAGTAAATCACTCTCTAGTCTACAAAGGACCACACAAGAGAGTCCTCCAGTCATCCTCAGTTGTGGCCTATGAATGTCTGTAGACAACTCTGCTTATGTTTGAGGCAATGGAACACTTTATCACAGGCTTTTCCTAGAAAATGTTCCAGTTATTTTGACCTTTTAATATCAAAATGTTAACTACATGGAATGTTTTTATTTAAAAAGATTTGTTCACTTGAGCAAGATAAATTTGAGTGGATATAAATATGTAAGTACACTAGTGTGTGTGTTTGTGTATGTGCGTGTGCCTGTGCATGTGGTGTGTGTGTATGTGTGTTTAAATCAAGTTTATCCTATGCTTAGAGAACATTTCTTTCCTTGCTGGCATTTTCATCCAAAGAGGCATGCTCAATAGAATAATATGTGAAGTGAGCTTCGTTATTATATGTTTATGGCTGACGCGATGCCTGTATCTCAGAAATTCTCAAGGATGGAAAATAATCATATTTTTTAATTTGGAAAGAATGTCTCCTTTAAGAGCAAATATTCAAAAAGTGATAGATGTACATTTAGTTTAGCTCACTATTCATTATCTTTGTGATCCCAGAGCATTCCTTAACTTCATAAAACTTGGAGGAAATAATAGCTGCTTAACACTGTTATGGCACAGTTAGAAACTGCAAGGCTGTTTAAAAGGTTTCTGACACAGGAGCAAATTAATTAGTTAAATATCTGCCTCTTAAGAATGTATGTCATATATTATAGTTTCATTTGAATGTACATTTATAACTGCTTTGTTTTGACTTTCGTGTTGAGTAAATTTGTTATTTTATGAAAGATCTTAACTCTTCAAGAGGAAGAAATGGAATCTAGCTCTATCAATTAAATTTTAATTCAATTAGTGCTACTAAGAATCCTCACTGGCTTAATATAAAGATGTTCTAGTCTCATTAATATTCCTGTGGTTTGTCAGACTGACCTATGTCATACAGGCATTTTGAAACCCTGGTTGATGGGTGCTTCATTTGAATGTTTACTTCTAACATTCTTAGCCACTGTCGCAGAAGTCAGCCGTCTCTGCAGCTAATGAGTAAGAAGAAGGAATCTGTTCCAGTTCTGCAATGACGTACTCTGTTTCACCTCTAGCCCATGGGCCTGAACTGGTACTATGGCATTATAGAATGCTGCAGCTGGCACTTGGTGACTCATGGAAATTCAACTCTACACTTATCTTGATTATTACATTGAATGTCATCAAGTTGGCATCTAGAAATTAGCATATTCACATGTATTAATCTACATATTAGAAAATCCAGGGGCTGGTGAGATGGCTCAGGGGTTAAGAGCACTGACTACTCTTCCAAAGGTCCTGAGTTCAAATCCCAGCAACCACATGGTGGCTGGCAACCATCCATCATGAGATCTGATGCCCTTTTCTGGTGTGTGTAAAGACAGCTACAGTGCACTAATATATAATAAATAAATAAATAAATAAATAAATAAATAAATAAATCTTAAAAAAAGAAAATCCAAAAAATACAGAGCTTCCTTCTTTCATAGAATGGTTTATCAAATCTCTGATTCTTTTAACAAAAAAGGATCATTAGAAATCTACCACAGCTACCACAAATTTGGAGAATAATATCTTCTATGCCTTAGAGTCCAAGGCTATGTAGGAATTGTTTTGTTGTTGTTGTTGTTGTTTTGGTTTTTTGAGACAGGGTTTCTCTGTGTAGTCCTGGCTGTCCTGGAACTCACTCTGTAGACCAGGCTGGCCCTGAACTCAGAAATCCGCCTGCCTCTGCCTCCCAAGTGCTGGGATTACAGGTGTGCGCCACCACGCCTGGCTAGGAATTGTTATCCTAACCTCCTATCTGTGGAGTTGAGAAAGAGAGCATTGTCTAATGAGTGACATTTGTGTGTGTGTGTGTGTGTGTGTGTGTGTGTGTGATGGATGCTCCATGTTAGTTACCTGAATGGAATTTGAGTGTAGACAGCTGTTTAGCAAACCAGCATCCTTAAATTAGACAGATCCATATGCATTTCCCCTAGGTGGCAAGAAGTCCTGAGCTAAAATAAGCCCTAGGAGGGACTCCCGGCCGCTCCTGGAGCTCTCCGTGGTGCTTGTTCTAGTGCCTTCAGGCTATCTCTTCAGTCCTGCAATCTCTCTTGAAATTACCAGAAATCAAGACTGTGGTCCACTCTGCTCCATTGTTCTGCCATATTTATTTTGTTTTTAAAGGAAAGCCTTCCTATTCACAATTCCAGGACACTGGTGTGCTTTTAGCATGAAGTCATCTGTATGAAAACATTGACCTTGCCTTACCTGTCCTGGGCTCCAGCTGAGTAGTCCGGTATAGGTGTAGGTGTTGGTGTAAGAGCTCTAGGTGTTGGTGTAAGAGCTCTTCAGAGTCTCCTTTGAGCAGGAAGCAAATGCTAATTCTTAGTAGATGTTCTGAGATGAGAAGCCTTGACTTAGCCATGAATCACTGCTATGTCTGCAAACGCCTTATGCATTTGGATAAATAAAGAATTAGGAAACATGTCCTGAAATCACACCTGAGTGGGCTTTGTGAGGGAAGATTTGGTTTTTTTATTTCATCCATGTCCGTTGACCATCTTCTATTTGACAACAGGGAGCAAAGGAGAAGTACAGAAATATGTGGAGATTTCTAGCTTTACTTTAACCTCCACTTACTAGTGACTGAATATTTACTGTTGACCACCGGGTATGAGATTGATACTTTAGAGCAGTCTACATGAGACATGCATTGCAAAATTTGCATTACAGAATGGAGAATCACAACTAAGTTCAGATTCAGTACCTCGGTCAGGGTTGTCACTTTGGAGTGTCAATTGTCAACCCACTGTGGTTTGCCACACCAGTGGCAGTTGCTGCAACCAGCTGCTGACCAGGGTTGTCCTTATCCATTTCAGACCTCCAGCAGTGGAAGGCATTCTGTTCGCATCACCGGTCTCAGCACTATCGATTTCCGGGCTGGCTTTTCTCGAAAGCCCACGCTGGACTTCAAAAAAACCATGAGCAGACCAGTGCAAGGTTAGTATGCACAGGGCTCCTAGGCTGGTGTAAGGGAGAGCTGTGCCCAGTTGGTGTAACTGTGTAGGCCTGTGGCATCCAACCATATTGATAGGCACAGTATCCATCTTTCTTTAACTTGATTATGATTGGGTCCTTGGGTTACTTTGTGTTTTGCAAAGTACAGTCCAAGATCAGCAAGCAATACCAGAATGACCCTGAAAGCATCTGAAGCTCAAAGGGCTTCTTAAAAATAAGACTCCTGGGCTCTGCTTTAATCTTTTAAATTAGAGTTGCAGAAGTTGGGACCTAAGAGCACTCCGGTTGACTCTTAGACTTAACTTCATTTAGAAATGCACTTAGGGACTGGAGAGATGGCTCAGCGGTTAAGAGTACCATTTAAGAGCACTGACTGCACTGCCAGAGGTCCTGAGTTCAGTTCCCAGCAACAACATGGTGGTTCACAACCATCTGTAATGAGATCTGATGCCCTCTTTTGGTGTGTCTAAAGAGAGCAATGGTGTACTCATATACATAGAAATAAATAAATAAAATCTTTATATAAAAAAAAGGACATCTTTTACATATGGAGGGACCCATGGCTCCAGCCACATGGGTAGCAGAGGATGACCTGGTCAGACATCAGTGAGAAGAGAGGCCCTTGGACTGTAAAGGCTCAATGCCCCAGGGTAGGGGAATGCCAGGTCAGGGAAGCAGGAGTCGGTGGGTTAGTGATCAGGGGGAGGGGGATAGGATAGGGAGTTTCCAAAGGGGAAACATGGAAAGGGGATAACATTTGAAAGGTAAATAAAGAATATATATAATTAAAAAATAGAAATGTTCTTAGTGGATTTTTAAAGATTAATATTTTATAAATTGCTTTGTTGAAATGAAGTATATGTATATTGCTTAAATTTGAATATACTATGCATTAGTTTATGTTCCAGATGCAATCATTGCTGATTTTTTAAAGCTTGTTCTTGTTTGTATTTTATTTGCCCATTAAGGTTTATGATCTTATTGCTAAAGGCAAAGCTCAGGCATACTGTGACCTTTAGAATCTTTTCCATATCATTGCTAACTTATCTTTATTTGTACAGTTTTAGTAAGAATAAAAAAGTGAATCTTTAAAAATGTTTGCATGATCAACTATCACACAGTATTTCATTCTAATTTTCTTGGTATAAAAACAATTAAAATCCTGTAGGATGATTGCTACAATGTCTCAAGTTCTGTTTTTATGTTGGAAAAACTCTGTAACTAGACTCTCAGTGGAGAGCATTCATCCTCATAGTGTGTCTATGTTCCTACAGTGCTGACACTTAATTAAACAGATGACCCCAACTCTGTAACCTTTGTACATAACAATGCCTTTCTCTCGTAGGGATACCTACGTATGTGCTACTGAACACTTCTGGAATCTCCAATCCTGCTAGAGTAGACCGTCTCGAACTCCTGAGTATCTCAGGGGGATCGCTTAAGACCATTCCCGTTAAACATTACCCAGATCGGAAGCCTTACGGCATCTGGAATATTTCTGACTTCATTCCACCAGATGAAGCTTTCTTTCTCAAGGTGACAGGCTATGACAAAGATGATTATCTCTTCCAGAGAGTGTCAAGCGTTTCCTTTTCCAGCATTGTCCCAGGTAAGACAAATGTTTCACTCAACAGGGAAATGTTGATAGCTTAAGGAAATATGCCACAGGTAAAATATGGGCTATAAAGTAAAAGTTGATATTCCCATGGCAATATTCTGTCACCAGTTGATGAGCATTTGGTTTGGTTTTATTATTATTTTTTTTACATTTTTTTATCCTGGTATATTGCGTATGTAATTTAGTATTTATGAAAATTAAAACAAATAAAATATGAAAATATCACTACCCATTTTCTTTATTTTATCCAGCCCCTCTCATATTTACCTCTATGTTTTCTCCAATAAATGGTCTCTTTTCCTTTGATTATTATTGTTACACAGAGATGGATACATATATAAATACAACCTCTGAGTCCATTTATTGTGGCTTTGCTTTGGGTGTATGGTTTCAGAACTAACTGCTTTGTGTTGTATTGGGGGACTGATGCCTGGGAGAGGCTAATTCTCCTTCTCTGAGCAGTCTGTAGTTGCCTTTAGTTCTATGTCTAGGATTGGGATCAAATGAGATGCAGTCACATGTCTATTGATATTGTCATGATGCATGTTTTGTTTTGGCAGCCATGTTGTTGAGGTATCATGGTGTGGCTTTCCTGTCATTTCTAGGAGATACAGTCTTACAGAAGACTTTCTGGTTCTCTGGATCTTACCATCTTTCTACCCCTTTTCCATGGTGTTCCCTGAGCTTAGGGTGCAGGCACTAGGATTTAGCTGTATCCTTTGGGGCTGGGCTCCCATGTTCCACTGACCTTTAGATTATGACCATTTGTAGCTTTCTGTAATGGTCTCAGTTTTCTGCAAAAAGAAGCTTTTGTTTGTTTGTTTCTTAGGTAAACATATTTCTTTTAATTTTGAGATTATAATTTAATTATATCTCTCTCTTCCCTGTTCTCCCTTCAAACTTTCCCATAAGGCCATCTCTCTCTCTCTCCTTCATATTTATGGCCTCAATTGTTATTGAACACCTATTTAACTTTTTTTTAATTAATTAATTACTTTTTCTGTTTTTTTTTAATTTTATTTTTTTATTTTTATTTATTTATTTATTTTTGGATTTGGTCTTTTTCAAGACAGGGTTTCTCTGTATAGCCCTGGCTGTCCTGGAACTCACTTTGTAGACCAGGCTGGCCTCAAACTCAGAAATCCGCCTGCCTCTGCCTCCCAGAGTGCTAGGATTACAGGCGTGCGCCACCACCGCCCGGCTCCTATTTAACTTTTAAATAGTACGCTTAGAGTCTTATGTTAGATCTTACTGATTATAGACTAGAGAATTTTGGTAACTTGAATGAATAGGAAATTGTAGTAGTGCCCCTTTATCCTTATCAATTCTTCAGTTATATAAGTCGCCTAACATTTATATGTAGTGGTCAAGCACCATCTATTCCATGAGTAACAGTGGACTCAACAAATGGTGATGACTGAACCAGGGATTAATTGGTTATTTAATTACTAAACTAGTTACTGAGATATCTCCTGTTAAAGAAAGATATAGTTACAAGATAGGGATGGCTGGACAGCATCAGGTCTCTGTTTATCTCTACCTGAGAGATTTTTTTGAAATGACCAAATTCTGACTAAAACTTTAGACCCATAGTTCCAGTCCTGCCTTCCCTATGACGGCATAAAGAGATTGTTTTCAAAGTTGGGCAGGAGCCAGAAACTTATCTTCTATGAATGAGGTTGAGATTTTGAGATTCAAGAGCTATTGTTTATTCACACTACAACCACGAGCACAGAGCCAACCTCAAGATTTCCTCATGTTAACATTCAAGAGAGTTGGCTTCACCCCCTGTACTGACTGCGTGAAATTTGTTGGATTCTTTTTTTTTTTTAATGCTTCTCATTATTTCTTTTAGGAAAAAGCTGCTCTTATGCATTTAATTCTAAGATATTTGGATTCTTCTCATGCTTTTTACATATTTGGAATAAGAATCTAGTCTGCAGCGGATGATGTAATGTAACTCATTTGATTTGCTTCTCTTAGCTTGGTAGTGGATAAACACAGTGTGCTTTTAAGATCAACTGAGTTTTCAGGTTGATGACCGTCATAATGAGATCCTATGGAAATGAATCTGCTTCGAATAATGGTAGCTAAAATAAATAAGGTCATTTCGATTAATTGGAATGCTGACGGTTTGTCAGCATCACTCAAGGGTGAAGCTTGTGGGTGGATCTATAGAAAGTATTTTCTACTGTGGTGACTTTCTTACCGCTTTTCTTTTCTTTTCTTTTTTTTCCCTAGATGCTCCCAAAGTTACAATGCCGGCGAGAACCCAAGGGTACTACCTGCAGCCAGGCCAGGTCCGCTGTTCCGTTGAGAGCCTTTTGCCCTTTACGTTGAGTTTCACGAGAAATGGAATCGCCCTGGGAGTGGACCAGTATTTGAGGTGTGTAAATGTTCCTCTCGGCAGTAGTTTAGAGCCATAAACATGCAAGTACAATTCTGACCTCTTTCCTTTACCGTTTGGAACACAGCGCTGGGCTGCTCATGCTGTAGTAGAAGGAGACAGAAAAGGATAGTGAATACACTGCGACAATAGAAATTCTAGGATAAATTCCAGGTAGCTTAGCGTTTATACAGTCTGTATTTTATGTAATTAGAAGGTTCCAAGTCAAAGATTACAGAATTATCAACTCAATATTAGGTAATAGAGCTTGGAATGCAATGCACTTTGCAAAGAAGTTCCCTGGAATCTATAACTTCATTGAATTTGGGCTAAATTTGTCTACAACTCCTATTTCAAGTGTAATATAATGAGTGAATTTAACTGGTGTTATGACAAAAATAGTTTTTCAATTTTAGGTACATTTAAAACTGTGTGAGAAGCTGGTGTGGTGGTGCACATCTTTAATCCCGGTATTTGGAAGGCTAAGGCAGGTGGATCTCTGAGTTTGAGGTCACTCTGATCTTCAGAGTGAGTTCTAGGACAGCCAGAGCTACACAGAGAAACCCTGTCTTAAAAAGCTAATCAGCGGGCCAGGCGGTGATGGTGCACGCCTGTAATCCCAGCACTTGGGAGGCAGAGGCAGGCGGATTTCTGAGTTCAAGGTCAGCCTGGTCTACAGAGTGAGTTCCAGGACAGCCAGGACTACACAGAGAAACCCTGTTTCAAAAAAAAAAAAAAAAAAAAAACAAAAAACAAACAAACAAACAAACAAACAAACCAAAAAGCTAACCAGCAAAGCTTGCAGCCAACCAAAAGAACAACAGTCACCAAACGGGGTGAGGCGGCACTGGACCCTGTAAAGATGGCGAGCGAGGTCGTAGATCACATATCCTGGGAAATCTCACAAACACACAGAGGCACAGAGGCCAAGGGGACTGGGCAGAGACAGAAAGGCAACAATGAGGCCACTGTGTGTGCATCCCAATGAGCCAGGAGAGAAGGATGGGGGACAGTGTTTAGGAGTTCACTGCGTGCAGAGAGTAGGTTAGCACGGTTTGCCGGGAGCACGCGTGGCTCCAGCTTAGAGAAGTCAATGCGAGGAGTTGGCTAGAAGGTGCCAACTCTTTCTTCTAAAGTTGAGTGACATTTTATTGACAAATGCAAGTAACCTAATTGACAGAGATTAGCTACATCTTAAGAAAATGCCAGAAGACTTATTTCTGGAAACTCTATTGGTTTTTTAGTTACCACAAAATCCAGGTCGATTTGGGAGGAAAAACCCTCTAAGAACTACGATAGCAGTCTTTTACGCTGCTGATGTGATATGAATATAGCTCTATAAGATGTTAACTATTTGACAGTCTTAATTTATATAATCTCTTTATGGAGATTCATTTTCAGCCGGGCTTGTGGCTGGAAAGTTAATCCTATCTAGAAAGTTTTCCCGTTCCCAAACAGCTGCCGGCTCCATCCATAGTACACCCTGATGATTTACTTAGCCGTCTGGTTTATAACCAGCCACATCCCAGGACAGGCTAGCAGATGATGGAGCCACATAACTAGCCGATGAAATAAAATAACTCTGCTTCCTGTTTAAATAGTGACAGTTTTCAAAGACACTTGAGATTCTTTATAAACATTAACTCATTGATTCCACACAATTCCTGGGAGGTAAGCCACAAAAATTCTTTTCTGCATGTTTCTGGTGCTGTGGCCCTGAGATGAGACAGGCCTCGCTGACATGTATTAAGCCGTGTAAGTGAGGAGAGACTGATACTCTAATCCCAGTGTGCTCACATGCCTTTTCTGTAGATTCCCAGTAATATGAAACATGGGACTTAATCTTCATTTTTGTCAGCCATTTTACCTGTTAGGGAATTCAAGAGAGAAGTCAGTTTGCATTAGCAGTGTGTACATCTTCTGGACAGGCTCTTTGTCCTGTTCTAAAGTTTATCTCTGGAATCCCTTTCTTTATTGTGGTATTAGGATGCTTATGTCAACAGAGAAGGCAACAATAGAAAACAATGACTAAGTCGGATATATTGGCACGCCTTTAATCCCAGCACTTGAGAGGCTGAGGCAGGAGGATTAGAAGTTTGAGCCTGGTTTGTGCTACATCGTAAGAAAAACTTTTGATTTTTCCTCTCCTAGCAGTTCATAAATAAGAGGGCTACAAGTACAGCTGTAGAGAATATCCTTAAAAGAATTACTAAATTGATCACACATCCTCAGACAAACGAATTGCCCTTCAACTTGTCTTTTTAAAAGGAAGGACTCTGAGACTAGATGAATTTTCATTTCCTGTTCAAAAATTTCCATGAACCCAAGGTTTGATGAATCCTAACATATGTTCGGTTCTGAGACAGGCATTGCAGAGAACACCTGAAGTATACACAATCCAAACTATTACGTATCTGCGACTGACTGTTCCCCCCAGAGAAGGACATTTGCACACATGTGCTTAATGTCCTGCTGTACAGTGTGGGAGATACAACCTGAGTGTCCAGGGTAGTGAAGAGTTAAGGGATACTGATTACTTCTGGAGCTATAAGAATGGGCCATTGGTACACAGTTCACATAGAATGGACAGGGAACACTAGCTGAAGTATCCTGAGCTACTACAGTACAAAGAAGATGCCTACTTAGGTAGTCACTTTCCTGATGATAGGAACCTGTGCTTACCTTACTGTTCCAAACCCTGTCAGGGCTGAACATGACATCTGAGCTCAGTAAGCTATTCATGGTTGCTTTCTTGTGCTGAGTCTGGGTAAGGAGAGATGCGGGGCCTAAACTAAAATCAGAAGTCAGTGGGATGTGTCTCAAAAATGGAGAAGTCTTTTTTACTTTGTGTTTTTCAAAAGATTATGACTAGTAATACATGAAAAAATAGAAAATATGTCATATTTATCTTTCAACTGTATTTTTTAAAGAACAAGTCCCACTTTTGTAAACTGTGAACTTTTTTTTAAGATTTATCTATTTATTTTATGTATGTGAGTACACGGTCGCTGTCTTCAGACACACCAGAAGAAGGCATCAGATCCCATTACAAGATGGTTGTGAGACACCATGTGGTTGCCGGGAATTGAACTCAGGACCTCTGGGAGAATGGGTTCAGTGTTCTCAACCCATTGTGAACTTTTTAAAGCAATAATAAAATACCTATCTTTCTAGACTGTTTCAGAAAATGAGAAGTTTGGCAGTGAACGAATCAATATTTGTTAGATGGTAGGATGCAGGAGTTTGCCTACAGAACTAATGTATTTTTTTTTCAATTTTCGCATTGCTTATTGTTTGCATAGGTTAAATCAGATATAATATGTACCTCCAAGTAGAACTTGAATAAGAAAGTTAAGGAAAATATATTTTCTTTTGCTCAGAATAGATTAAAATACAAAAGGTAACTGGGCGGTGGTGGCACACGTCTTTAATCCCAGCACTTGGGAGGCAGAGGCAGGCAGATTTCTGAGGTTGAGGCCAGCCTGGTCTACAAAGTGAGTTCCAGGACAGCCAGGGCTACACAGAGAAACCCTGTCTTGAAAAACAAAACAAAACAAAACAAAACAAAACAAAAACCCCCACAAGGTATACGACTTTAAGTTAACAGTTAATCTGCAGTTAACCTACTTCCTTTGTATTATTCATTGGAACACACCCTTCAAGGCAGACCACTTATTATTGCTCTCATGTTTCTCTTGTTTGACAGACACTAAAAGCTTTCCCATTTCTTGTCCCCAGAGAATCTGCCAGCGTGAACTGGGATTTCACAAAGGTGACGTTAGCTGACGAGGGCTTCTATGAGTGTATTGCTGTGAGCAGTGCAGGGACCGGCCGGGCGCAGACCTTCTTTGATGTATCAGGTAAGTGCCACCTGCCTGTGACTGTACCTCTGGAAACGAGATGCTGGTCGGATGTTTGTACAGTTCTGCTCGTGATCATTTCGATTGTCCATCTACCACACTGTGAACTCACACAGCGGCCTCCCCACACCCAACTTTTGTGTCTTTCTCTGTGCCAGTCTCCCCCTCCCCTTTTAAAAAATTATTCTAATTTTTCTCTCCTGGCCCTCTCTCTCTCTGGGGCTCTCCCTACACTGGCTCCTCCCCTGTCCATTCTCTTCCACCCAGTTCCTCTGCCATTCTTTAATGGCTTTGTACCTTACTTCCCTAACTCTAACATCATGATGATGATGATGATGATGATGATGATGATGATGATGATGATACTATGTCTACCCTATGGATGACTGAGCACTGTTTGAGGCACATGCACAGTGCTTAGAAGGCAGCTTGGGATGTACAAGTAATTGATGGATAATGACTACTATTTTACCATTTAAGGTTTTTTTTTTTTGTTGTTGTTGTTTCTTTTTTCTTTTTTGGGTTTTTGAGACAGGGTTTCTCTGTGTAGCCCTGGCTGTCCTGGAACTCACTCTGTAGACCAGGCTGGCCTCGAACTCAGAAATCCACCTGCCTCTGCCTCCCAAGTGCTGGGATTACAGGCATGTGCCACCATGCCCGGCCTAAGGTTTTACTTTTACTATGGTGGTTGTATATCTATATGAAAGTACCTGCCGAGAAACTTTTCTTATTTTCATGTATGATAATCACAGTAGTTTTATGATTAGATTCTGATCTTCAAATTGAAGACCATGATAAATCTCAAAAATTGTCTCAGAACACAGAGACTGTAGTGTAAAGAAGGACACATGTGATAGCTGTTATTTTGCATTCAGACAGTAAGTTCCTGGGAGTAGGTGGGAGACAGAGTGCACTAATATTTCACAGGGTAAGGTACATTCATAGAAATATTGTCCTTTAATTTCCCAGAATAATTAGGGGAAGGAGCCTGTGATATACATTCGAAGATCAGGTTCAAAACACCTACGCAGCATACAGTTATAATTTTCAGATACTTTTTTATTGGATATTTTATGTATTTACATTTAAAATGTTATCCTCTTTCCCAGTTTCCCCTCAGGAACCCTCCATCCCATCACCCCCACCCCTGTTTCTATGAGGATGGTCCTCCGCCTACCTGCCCACCCACCCACTCCTAGCTCTCAGGCCTGGCATTCCCAGATGCTGCGGAATCCAGCCTTCACAGGACCAAGGGCATCTCCTCCCATTGATGCCCGACAAGGCCATCCTCTGCTACATGTGCGGCTGGAGCCATGGGTCTCTCCTTGTGTACTCCTTGGTTGGTGGTTTAGTCCCTGAGAACTCTGAAGGGTCTGGTCTGGTTGCTTGATATTGTTCCTCCTGTGGGGCGGCAAACCCCTTCAGCTCCTTCAGTCCTTTCTCTAACTTTTTATATACTGGGGATTGAACCCAGGGTCTCACATAGGCAAGCACTAAGCAACCACTCTGCCCCTGAACTAAATACCCTGCCCAGAAACTTCATTTTAACGGAGATATTCTCTGTCTGCTATACGTTGTTCTGTCTTTGACCATATCCTGCTGTCCTCGTCTGACCTTCTGGTGTTAACAGCTGCTGAAGCTGAACAGCGTTGCTCTCAGTGTGCATTTTCCTGAGATAATTTAAGACAAAAGAAATGTTTTAATGAGATGATGCTTTTGAATCCTAGGATTTGTTGTGTCCAAGAAAGAACTTGGAAAGAGAGGCATGTAAATCAGGCGGGCGTGTTCTTTCAGTGAAACTATTTGTATTCTCGTCCTCTTAGGAAAATAAAGATTGTCTTCTGAAATAAGTTAAGCGAGTTGACATACATCACAAACTATTTATTTTTTCATCTCCAGAAATTATGAAAAGCCCTGGAATTGTGTCAACATTCCTCAGCTTCTGGGAAAGCAAACACTTGAGCTCTTGAGTGTTTCTTCCCAGCAATGTTAATTAGGAGAAAGGACAGGGGGTAGAGAGGCTTCAGCAAGTAGTTTCAGGCATCTTGTTAAGTAACTGGGAGATGCTTGGAAGACCGCGAGAACCAACCGACTTACGAAGTTGGGTCTGTGGTGCCAGTAGCTTCCTCCCGCCTCTGTTGCACATGCTCTATGGGTATTCCTCTGTGCCAGCCGACAGTGGCATAACTGGGAAGCTGACTCTTTCGCAAGCTGGTTTCCAGGCACTCTTTCCTTTAGTCAGCCATGAATGAAGTCAGAAAGCATCCGTGTTATGTCAGTGGATTTCAGAGAAGGAGTAACAGACAAGGGCTCCGTGGGTCTGAAAGGATGGGCATTTCTTTCGTTCCAAGTTTAGCATACATGCTGCCGAAGCAAGCTCAAGGGGGCATTTCTTCCCAGGGTAGCATTTGCGTAGCACAGTGGCCACTGACCACCACCTACTTCTCAATTTCCCTTTGCCCAGGGTAAGGTTCCGGCTCAGCCACCATAATGGCATTACGTATCCAAAGCTTGGAATCTAGTGCTGACTTACTACCCAGCTGGGGCTCCTATTTTTATAAAGAGTTAGGAAGTGACCTTTATAGAACAGTGATATTCTTATCACAATAGTTGTTATTGTAAAGTCAAAGGGCATTTGATAGACAACTGAAGAGGAGCTAAACTTCTACCAACATGTTTCCTCATCTGTTTTTTGCTTTTGTTTTTGTTTTTTTCTGTTTGTCAACCACTGTTGTATTTGACATATTCAAGAATTTTGGGTTCTTGTTGTAATGTTGGTTATTGATGGCGTTAAACAGAAGATGGGCATTTAAGTTTGCATCTTAAATACAAACTGCGTATTAGAAAGCATTCATTAATTTTAAATACATCTGGCAATGAATAAAACCACATAAGTATCCAGAACATTCTTTCCCAGTGATATTTGTAGGTTAAGCTTGACAGTATTACAGTTATATTAACTTTCTGTATTGAAATTTTATTATTATAGAACCATTCACATACCAAAATTCCGGGTTTAAGTAAAATTCTAAACATTGATCCTGTCAAGACATGCCAGTGAAAATAAATGTTTATTAGAAACATTTGTTTATTTTGTTTATATGTATGTTTTGCCATCGTGTTTCTCGGTGAACCACATCACATGTTTAGGACCCGTGGACTTCAGACTAGGGTATTGGATGCCGTGGAACTGGAGTTACAATTGATTTTGAACCATTATGTTTGGGTGTCAGGAACCAAATCAAGTCCTCTGTATTAGTAACAAGTATTCTTCATATTGAACCCTCTTTCTGGCCCCAGTAAAAGAGAATCTTAATTTAAGATGATAGGGTATGCTTATGAACCAGTGGTTCATAACCTTCCTAATGTTACAGTCTTTTAATACAGGTATTTATGTTGTGATGACTCCAACCATAAAACTATTTTGTTGCTAGTTCATAACTATTTTGCTACTGTTACTACTGTAATGTAAATATGTTTGGAGATAGACTGTTGCCAAAGGCATTGCAACCCACAGGTTGAGAACTGCTGTTTTAGAGCAAGGGAGGACTTGGAAACAACCCGATAACATATCACTTAGAGCCACGTCTACCATCTGGTGGATGCTGTGTTCTTTAAAACCCTCAGTATCTTTTCATTTAAACAACCAGTAAATGCTTCTTTCGTCAAAACAAATGAAAAGCCTTCTTCGTTGCAGCATTCTAAATCCTTTCAGCCATACCCTTTTGTCAAGTCAATTAGACTCTCACGTGTATTACCTAGAGATCTCAATTTGGTATGGACAAAGCTAAAGGTACATTGCCTCTCAAGTATCATGTAACTAGATGATCATTTGGGGAGTCTCACTGGCATAGGTATTAGTCAATACTTTCTGTTATATATGGCAACACCCTGACAGATATTTCAATACACATTTATATATGCGGAGATTTTAAGCCACATGTGTAAGCAAGCAAAGTCGATGGTAGGTTTATTGATTTGAGTCTTTTGATTTTGCACAGAGCCTCCTCCCATCATCCAAGTGCCTAATAATGTGACGGTCACTCCTGGAGAAAGAGCAGTTTTGTCCTGCCTTGTCACCAGCGCCGTGGGTTATAATCTAACCTGGCAGCGGAGTGGCAGAGACGTCCGACTAGCAGACTCAGCAAGGATTCGGACCTTGGCCAACCTCTCACTGGAGCTGAAGAGTGTGAAAACTGGCGATGCTGGGGAGTACCGTTGTGTGGTCTCCAGTGAAGGGGGGTCAGCAGCAGCCTCAGTGTTCCTCACAGTCCAAGGTACAGTGCTTCTAGAAACTTCTGCCCAAGGGTGTTCTTCCACCTTCCTTCTACCTCCGTGCAAGTGTGCTGTGTCAGAGTGACAGCATCTGGGCAAACACTTGTCTTCGGATGAAAGAATGCTTGGGATGTTGAGTTTCCAGTGACTCAACTGGAAACTCAAGTGTCTCCAAATAGGTGGCTTTACTGCGATCAATCACAACTGGACCTGGTAGTTGCAGATGTCTATTTTAAGACAATATATAAATTGTCCTTGGATGTTTTGATATTTTCAAGTTCTCTAGTCTACTGTGTGGATGTCAGATAAGATCAGGTATGCTCAGGGAGGTATGGTCCTAGACATTCCTCAATTTCAATACAATTTTAATTGTTTTCATCATTGCCTCCAAGGATTTGACCTTCATTTAAATGTTATACCTGTATGTGTGTGTGTGTGTGTGTGTGTGTGTGTATACATATATATGTATATATATACATATATGACTTTAAAGTATATATATATATATACACTTTTAAAATTAATTTAATAAATTTCACTAGTGTATTTCTTTACTTTTTCACTTGACGTGACCAAAGTGGTAGTAATTATTAGCCAAGCCTATCTCTATTTTATTTAGGATTTTTAAAATTTATTCCTCTCTCACACATTCTGCCCCCAGCTTTGCCTTCCTCCAGTCCTCCTGTTCTCTCCACCTCCCTTCTCCTCCATATATACCTGCCCCCTCTCCTGCCAGAAAAGAGCAGGTCTCTCAGGGACATCAACCAAACACAACCCAACAAGATACAATAAGACCAAGGCTGGATAAGGAAACCCAGTAGGTGGAAAAGAGTCCCAAGAGCAAGCTAAAGTATCAGAGACACCCCCCACTCCCTCTGTTAGGAGGCCGACAAGAAACACCAGGCCAACGACAAACTGTAAGAGACATGCAGACGACCTTGTGCAGATTCAAACTCTCATAGAGTTCAAGCAAGTGAGTTTTAATTGAACATTTTCATACATATATATTCTTACGTTTTGTTCCGATTTGCCCCACAGTGCCCTCTCTGTGCCCTTTCTTCCTTTTGCAGTTCTTTCTATCCTAAGTAGATTTCCTCCCCTTTCATGACATGCGTTCCCTTACCCTTTCTCCCTTCCTCCTTTCTTTTGATCTCTTTCTCCCCTTTCATAGGGCCTGTCTATCTATCTATCTATCTATCTATCTATCTATCTATCTATCTATCTATCTTACATATATGTAACTGAAATCTAATTTTATATGTCATAGAAAATATATAGCATATATTCTTCAATTTGTCTAATTTTACTTTGCTATGATAATCTCCAGTTCTATCAATTTTCCTGTAAATGTCAGAATTTCATTTTCTTTAGAGGAGAATAAAATTCCATTGGGTTTATGAACCATTTATTTTTAAATCCACTCATCTTCAAACAACCTCTAAGCTGGTTACATTTCTTGGCTATTGTGAAGAATGCAGCAGTTAACATGGGTATGCAAGAATCTTAGTGCTACACTTACTGAGAGCACTTTGGTCACATGACCAGGCAGCATACATAGATTACAGGGTAGTTCTATTTTTAGAACCTACCTACTGATTTTCTTAGTGGCTGTAGAAACTTGAATACCCACATCAGTAGAGACCAAGAATTTCTTTTTCTCCACATCCTAAATTACCTCTGTTGTAGTTGCTTTTCTTGATGACAGCCATGCTGGTTAGGGTGAGGCAGGGTCTCAGGTACTTTCTATTTTCATTTTTCTGCTAACTAAATATGTTTAAAACTTTCTCCACATACTTATTGACTGTTTGTGATTCTTCCTTTTAGAATTGTCCAATTCAGCTGGCCATTGTTGGTTGGATGCTTGCTTTTTGTATTTAATTTCAGTGTTCTTTATAGATGCTTGATATTAACCCCTAGTTGATATCTAATTAGAAAAAAAATCTCTCCCATTCTGTAGGCTGATAATTTCTTCCATTGTACATAAGCTTTCTATTTTTATGCAATCTCATTTATTTGTCAGTTCTTAGAGTTATTTTCTGTACTGTTGGGGTCCTCCTCAGAACGTCCATGCCCATAATTGTATTTTGAAAGTTTTCTCCTAGCATTTTCAACTCTTCTTCTTTTACATTGTGGACATGAATCCATTTTGAGATAATTTTTGTAAAGTTTGAAAAATATAGTTTTATTCCTTAACATGTGGATATCCAGGTTTCCCCGCACACTCCCTGGCTGCCCTTTTCTCACTGTGTGCTTTTTACAGCTTTGTCGAGGATGACAGGGAGGCCATTCCTGTGAGCGTTCTTCTCTGGGTCTGCTAGTCTACTCATTGTCTGCTAGGACCATGGTGTTTCTCTTACCATGGTTCTTAAGAGCAGTTTGAGATCAGGTATTGAGATGTTCCGAGTGTTGTCCTGTACAGTATTGCACTGACTATTTGTGCTCTTTTTTTGCTTATATACAAACTTTAGGACTGCTTTTTCTAGTGGTGTGAAGAATGTCAGTGAAATCTGACTGAAATTGCGTTGAATATATAAATTATTTCCAGTAATACAATCATTTTTCGAGTATTGATTCTGCTGCTTCTTGAGATAGGGAGGGTTTTCCATGTTCTGGGATCTTTCTTAACAGTATTTATTAGTAAAAATACTGACATATAATAATAAAAATAGAATATGCAGAAGCACAAAGGAAGAAAACACAAAAGGGGCTATGAAATATTGCTTGAGGGGCTTCTTTGGGGGGGTCTTTGTAAATGGGTGACCCCCAGCATAGACACTTCTTTTCTATTATTTAAGAATGGTGCTCAGCTTGTATTGGACAAACATTCAACATCAGGACTGTCCTACCTTTAAGACCAAGACTTCTTTGCCGACCTGAGACTTCTGCTCACCATTCTCTGCTTTGCACTTTCCGGGCTCTGCCACCATCTAAGCATTTCCAGTTTCTACCTCTTGGGGTGGCCAATGGAGGAAATCTTCCAAGAGCATTATGAGCGGAGAAAGCTGCCCCACTGCGGAGATCATGTGAACCAGTCCTTACCCTGACTCACCCTGCTGGAGAGACGAGGCTGTGGACAGCAAGCAGCCTCCTAGAGCCTTGGAGGTTTTGAGTGCTGTATGAGTGAATGACAGGCGGCTTCAGAGGTCAGTCCAGCTGCTGCCCTCGGTCCCTGAGCCCTCACAGCCTCGTTATTCTTAGCTGTTCGGGTCTGCAATGAGGTGGGACTAACTTTCTCTGGATGTACATCCCTGCATGTGATGAGTTCCGTGTCGCTTGCATTTTGATCCTGTCAGTGGCCGGCCTTCACAGCCTCTGTCACTGGTTCTGAGGGTTGTCCCTCACTTGGGGGCTGCAGCATGTTGAATTAAGGCATCCTGACTTGTGACTGTTCTCAGACCCCGAGGGTAGCTCAGGTCTCTTTAAAACAAAAGTAGACCACTGCCTTTTAAACTGTCTAGGCTCTGTTGATCTCTCTCTCTGGAAAAAGCACTATTTCAGCAAGACCTACAACTGGCTTCGAGAACTGAGTTGTAGGCTTGTATTATGGTTAGGACAGTGTTGTATGATTTTTCCTGGGAAAGCATGAACTACTGTGTGCACATCGTGGACACAGCAATACTAAGGGAGCCTTCTGCTTTGCTTCTCTATCCCCTGGTCTCCGTGTGCCTGGTCCTGTGTCCAGACTGACCTTCTTCTTAATACTTGGCTCTTCTGGGTCCCTGCAAGTTCCAGCTGTCTTTTTGCTTTTTTGGATTTCCAGAACTCTGCATTTCTTCCTCTTTGGAGGATAGAATTACATTTTCTTTTCTAGACATTTCATCACTGTGTTACATGGAAGCAGCTTCTGAGTCAGCTGTCTTACCAAGAACTCTACTAGTCCATATTTTGTGTGAATGAATATGCATGCAGTGGCACATGTGGGGGGTGGGGGGATTTGAGTGTATACATTTGTGCATGCATGTATAGGCCACAAAACCTTGGATTTCATTATATACTTGCTACCAGCATTGATTGATTGATTGAAGCAGGCCAGGGTCTCTCAGTAGCCTGGAACTGACCAAGTTCCACTGACTGCCCAGTGAGTCTCAGATATCTTCCTTTCTCCACTTTCCCAGTGCTGGCATTATAAGCCTAATCCACCATGGCTGACTTTATTAGATATTTTCTTTATTTACATTTCAAATGTTATCTCCTTTCCTCGTTTCCCCTCCAAAACCCTCCTATCCCATCCCTCCTCCTTCTGCTCACCAACCCACCCACTTCTGCTTCCCTGTCCTGGCATTCCCCTACACTAGGGAATCGAGCCTTCCCAGGACCAAGGGCCTCTCTTCTCATTGATGTCCAGCAAGGCTGTCCTCTGCTACATATGCAGCTAGAACCATGGGTCCCTCCATGTGTACTCTTTGGTTGGTGGTTTTGTCCCTGGGAGCTCTGGGGGGGGTACTGGTTGGTTCATATTGTTGTTCCTCCTATGGGGATGCAAACACCTTCAGCTCCTTGGGTCCTTTCTCTAACTCCTCCACTGGGGACTCTGTGCTCAGTCCAGTGGTTGGCTGAGAGCACCCACCTCTGTATTTGTCACTCAAATTAAACACTCATGTTTAATTTTTTAATGTTGACCCTAGAGACCAAACTCAGCTCCCCAGAGCTGTAAAATAAGCATTCTGCTGACTGAGCTGTCTTCCAGACCTCTACTAATATATTTTAAATACAGTTTTTGATAATTATAATATTGGTGAAATTTTGCTACAGCTTATTTCAGATGTGTTTTAAATGTCATTTTTCATTCATATATACAAATGCACATGAAAATACACACATACAGATACTCGCTGAAAGCAAAGTCTGCGTAAACTGTTTAGATCACTGAAAATGGGCATGTTAACAATGGAATTTAATAACTACTCTGTTGTTTTTGAGAGCTGTCCACAAGCTGCTCCAAAATTTCTCCCTCAGTAGGATTATTGGCATCTAAGTCCCTCAGACTGGCTAAGTGTCTTAATGTAATGAGCAAATTCCTCTTGGCACCTTTTCATCACTAAGTTGAAAGATTTGGTTGCTGCCTGCATGGAATATTTCATTCCAGATCTTTGATATGGGAGACTAATTGCATCAGAACGGGGTCTGGCTACTTGGTAATGAGATCAGGAAAAATGTAAGAGCCTGGCTAAAGTAGATCCCTGAGACAGTTTTCTAGTGGTCATATGTTAGAGAATATCTATTTCAAGACTCACTTATTGTATTGTGAAAGACAGGAAACAGAAACTGTAGTGGGATTATAAAAGGTACTCTCGCTACATCTAATTTTTGTTTGCTTCCTGGTCCTTGAGGTATCTTCTGCAATGGAAGGCATGCCTATTGTTAGTGAATCTGGCAATATTTCTAGAGAGAAGTTGTTTTTGAAGAGGGTTCAGTGAATTTTCACACAGAGATGACCCAAGAGCATCTGCATCTATTCATTTAGCACGTGGGTTCCTAGCGCTCCAGCGTCATCCCAGCATTCTGATGGGTTGGAACGGAGTAAACGTTTATGGTTTTCTTGAAGTTAATATTGGTTCTTTATTGAAATCCCTCAGACTGCGGTTGTAAAATAAAGTCAAAATTCTTTTTGAGAAAGAAGTTAAGAAATATAACGTGTACAAGAGCTTCAACAATATTTAGGAATATATTTAGTCAAAAAATTGAAAGGTCTTCAAAATAAAAATAAGAAAGCAGTGATAAAAGAAGTTACTTATAGATCACAGCAAACAAGGGAAGATATCACATATTCACCAATTAGCAGAATTAATATTGTGCATGTGATTATGTGACTCAATGAAATTTTCAGCAAAATACTAATTATTTCCTTTACAGAAATAGAAAAAGAAATCTTAATTCACTTGTAATGACAAAAGGTTCAGAATATTCAATGTGATTCTGATCCAAGAAAACCAGAAAATCAAACAAAGGCTGGAGTTAATACAATATTTGGCTACAAAACACATTACAGGGCTTTAGTTACTAAAATAGCAGAGTCTGGCAAAAAAAATTAGATACAAAGACCAGTGGCATAAGAGCCAAGACATGAAACCGTTTCAAACCACCAGTAGAATTTTGAGAAAGGCTGTAAGGACATACTATTGAAAAGAGACAGTCTTCAGTAAATGGCATTGGCCAAAATGTGCAGGTACAGAAGAATGAAAATAGTTCTCTTCCTTTCACTATGCTCAGAAACCAAGTCAAAATTAGTTAAAACTATGTATGAATTATTACAAAAAAGAGAAACACTTCAAGACATTGGAAAGGGCAATGTTTGTAGATATGGCCACAAATATATAGGTAGCAAAGATAAAACTACAAAATGGGACTCTATCAAGCTAAGACACCTATAAAATAAATAAAACTCAAAGATAACATACAGAATATTTTTAAGCAACTCGTATAACAAGGGACTGTTATCAGAATATTAAGAAATTTAAAAATAGTAGTACCAAAAGAGAATAACAAACAAAACAACCTACCAAACAAAAAAAGACCCCAAAACAACAACAAAACAGAAACAAATACCTTGCTCCCAAAACATCTAATGTAATTAAAAAGATGTTAAGAAGTAACTAGGCATTTCTCAGAAGAATAAACACAAATGATCACCAAGTACATAAAGAAATCACCAGAAGATGCAAATCAACACTACACTAACATAGCATCTCACTGCAGTTAGAACAGCTCTCATCAAATAGATAAAAATTTACAAATTTTTATTGGGATTGGGACAAAAGAGATCTCTCATGGACTGTTGGTGGAAATGTAAATCAGTATGGCCATCTGAAAAACAATATTGAGATTCCTCCAAAACTCAAAAGTAGAATGCTGTGTGACACAGTAATTCCACTAAAGAGACTCCATGTTTACTACACAGTGTTCGCAACAGCTAAATTCAGCCCAGATGTCCTGCGAGGGATGGATGGATAAGGAACATGTGTCATCTTAGACACACAATGGGCCATCATTCAGCCTTCAAAAGAGTGAAATCCATTATTGGTGGCAACCTAATGGAACTGGAAGTCACGATGTTCCGTGAAGTGAGTCAAACACAGGAAGAATGTTTGCACTCACTCGTGCACCAAGTCACTCTCACCTAATTTAACTGTGTGTGTGAGCGTGGGAAGAAGAAACGAGGCTTATTAGGGACTCCCAGAACACAGTAAGCCTGGTAGAACTGCTTCTGGCTTTTCAAATAATAAAGTATTTGTCCATTGACATAATTTATGATGCATTTCAGAAAATTATGAGTATAAAACTCCCAATATAGAAAATGATTAATGTTTGAAGAGATTGAAGCACTTCTTATTCTGAGTTGGCTACTCTATGTTGTATGTATACATTAAATTACCATAATGTACCTCCTACAGAGGAATACATATTTATGCTTAAATTTAAAAGGAAGATAATCTGGCCAGGTGGTATAGCACATCCCTTTAATCCCAGCACCCAGGAGGTAGACATAGGTAGATCTCTGTGAATATGAGGCCAGCCTGGTCTACATGGTGAGTTCTATGATAACCCTGGCTATATAGAAAGACACTGTTTCAAAAAGCATATAGTCAAAAAAAGAATAAAAAGATAAAATAGTGCAGTGGAAAACATGACTTAGAGGCACTAATAACACATAAAAATAAAATTAGGGATATAATGAGTGAAGTTAAAAATTTAAGAGCAGTGAGATATTTAATACTTGAATAACAATACTTTCTTGAAATGGAAATTCCATCTAAGATTTACATCTGTGCAAGAAACATCATCAATTGGAATGGCGGAAACAGTGAAAGGCATTGAAGAAAACCGTCCTGTTGTGAGCCGGGCGGGCCCAGAATGACTAATTCAAACAAAGCGATGAAGAAAGAGCTTTATCTAGACACATCCTGGCTGCTGGTGGGAGGCAAAACCCCACAAACATGCACACTATGACAATGCGTTGTAATGGGAGGGATAGAAAGCGTACTGGCATCAGGCTTATCAAACACATTACAGGCTAGAAGATAATTGCAGTGTATATTTTTCATACATGTCCCTTAGGGCCAGAATACTTCCATTAAGTTTAGGAGGCATTACTTTTTATCTTGACGGGAAGTAGAAAATAAGTGAGGCTGGATACTACATTCCATGTCCCCAAGCAAGCCACATAGTCAGATTCATATGTCCCACTGGGGATGTTGACCCTTGTTTTTCTTCTAAGCAGCGTCATGGGGTGCAAAACTCAGTGATATCAGAAACCAGTGTTCCAGTGATTCTTCACCATCAATCTGAGTGTTGGCTGGCTGAGTTTCTTTGTCTTTCTTGTTTTCTATTTGTTACCAAAATTTTTGACCTTTAAAAAAACAATAAACGAGAAATTTTTTTGTAACAAATTCCTTTAAGGTTAGCTTGAGATGTTTTCTGCTGTCCGAAGCTAAGAATTGCAGCTGGCTCAATCATGGGAAAGATGCATGTACTTTGGGAAGGAAATCACAGAATCCAAGAATTTATGATCTGGCTAATTTGCCTATCTTATAAACGGCCAGTATGAACATGTTTCGGAGTTGAGGAAAAATACCAACCCCAACGCCTTTTTAAAATAATTTACTCAAATAATTTACTCAAAATGACAGTTGAGTACCCAAAATATTTTTTAAAGAAAGATAAATCAAAATATGGCATGTGAGATATAGCAGAGTACCGACTTTATCTCAACCACACTTCTCGGGCTCATTATCAACCCAACAGAGAAGCTTTAGGGTGTGTCTTAGCTGGGGTTACTATTCCTGTGAACAAATGGCAAGACCATAACCACCGTGGGGGGGAAATGGTTCCTTCAGCTTACACTTCCATATCACTGTTAATCACTGGGAAGTGCAGGAACCCAAACAGGGCAGGAAGCTGGAAGCAGAAGCTGACGCAGAGGCCATGGAGGAGTGCTGCTTACTGTGTCTTTATTTGTGTCAATGAGAGTATGAAATATAAAATGAGGATTTAGTTCTGTGTTCTTAATAAAAAAAAGTTTAGGTCTAGCAGCTCATCATATTGAAAATAACTTTTCCTAAACTTTATTTGTAGGCAACAATAGTGTCCTCCGATTTAGAGATAGGACAAAAAAGTTTGTCACTGTGTCCTGAGCTGTAGAAGGTCTTCCGTGGTGTACATAATTGAGACAGTGTCCGTTTGGCTATAAAATCATTGCTTTTGAAAACATGAATATATTAATGTGGAATAGCTTGACATAAGTATAAAATAAGCCCAGGCACAGTCTCTCTCTATGGTGCTGCTTCTGATTAACTACTTTAAGGTTTTCCATGTCCTTTGGTTTTATTTCTCTTTTCATTTTGAAGTTGCCCTATTTAAGCAAACAAAATATCATGGCTGAGTTTTCTCTCTGCTCTATAATCAATGAACATTAAAGTTAACCCTTTCAAATAATTCGTACATGTTATCACTGTGCTTCTGGGTGTTAATGCATGCTCCATGTCACTTGTATTTCTCCATGGGTTTTTTGTTTGTTTGTTTATATATTTGTTTTTGACAGTGTTTCGAAATTCCTCAGTCAGTCTCTAGAATGCTCAGGTTATAGAGGTCTACAGGCATGCCCGGCTTTACTGCTGTTCTCCTATGTTGGAACAATGGGCATTCTTCCTCCTTGACTTTTCTTTCATCTTTGTTAAAACTTAGCTACTACTCAAGGGGACTGTCATAAGACAGCCCTGACTTCAAGTTTGTGTAGAACTTACTTTAAAAAACAAACATTTACTATCAGAAAGCTGTTACACTAATAACTGTGGCTAATGTAAAATTTAGTATCTTAGAATAGCAGCTGTCTTAGTTGCTTTTTATAGTTAGGATAAAATATACTGACCAAGGCCATTTAGAAAAGAAAGCATTTAATTGGGCTTATGGTTTCAGAGGTTCACATCCATGATGGAGGAACAGATGGCTGCATCAGGAACCACTGAGAGCTCGCATCTTATTTTATTTTTTAATTCTTTTTTTTTTTTTTTTTTTTGGTTTTTCGAGACAGGGTTTCTCTATGTAGTCCTGGCTGTCCTGGAACTCACTCTGTAGACCAGGCTGGCCTCGAATTCAGAAATCTGCCTGCCTCTGCCTCCCAAGTGCTGGGATTACAGGTGTGCGCCACCACGCCCGGCCTTTTTTTTTTTTTTAATTTTTATACAGTATATTTTATCATATCCTTTCCTCTTCCCAGCTCCTCTCAGATCCTCCCTTCCTCCCTACCCACCCAACTTCATTTCTTTTGCTTTGCCAACCACCTTCTTAAAGCAAAGAAAAGCAAAAATAAACCCACGCACAAGTGCCAAAACAAAACACACACACACACACACACACACACACACACACACACAACCATTGAGTTCATTTTACATTGGCCAGGTATTTTTTAAGGCATGATATCTGCTCTGGAGTGTGGTTGACATATCCAGTGATATGCCATTAGAGGAAATGTTTTTTTTTTTTCCTTTCCTAAAGGAATCAATTAGAAATAGCTTCTCGGTTAGGTGTGGCACATTCTGTGTTCAGTTTTCCTTCTCAGTGCTGGGATTTTGTTGGGGTTTAAATCTGTGTAGGTCTTATACATGCTATCACAGTAGATGCTATCAAATCTTGGTCATAAGCAGGAAGGAGGGAGGGGAAAGAGACAGACACAGATACAGAGATACAGAGAGACATAAAGATTTAGCTAGCTTTGGATTGGCCCCCAAACCTGTGCCCATTACACAACTTCTCCAACAGTTCTACCAACTGGGCACCAAGCATTCAAACATATGCTCCTATGGGGCCATTCTCATTGAAGCCAGTACACTAACCATTTAGAAACTTTTTCTTAAGTCTGCATACTTTTCTTCTCTGAATCCTTTTTTTAAAACACTATGGGATTCATTGCAAAAAGGCATTTAAGAGTTTCTTGAGTTAAGTTATAACCTCATTTAGAGTTAGGTAAGAGTAAGTGTATATCTGCATAGCATATTTGAAAATTTATCTCTTATCTACCAAATGTCAAGTATTATTCTACGTATTTTAAAATATCTTTAATGGAGAATTGTTCATAAAGGTGCCATGAAACAATTTAATGCTCAAAAACAGATATTTGAACATTTAAAGTTATAGACTTTTACATATTAAATTACAGACTATGTTGCCTTAAACCCTTTTTGAGTGGAAATGAAATCTAACAAAAAGAGCAAATGCAGCATTTCAGTAGATAACTAAATTAGTTTTCTTGTAATAAAAGTTTAACATTCAATTATCTGCTAAGTTCTGTCTTCTGCCTCCCTAGATCACATTTCTGTTTCAGCACATTCCAGCTCCACGCATTCAGATGGCCACCGCTAGCATATGCTTCCTGTTCTGTTGCCTTTCATCTAAGACGCCTTTGCTCTGCGGAGATGTTGGGGGAACTTTAATTCTAGATGGAAGGAATTATCTCTCTCTCTGAAACTTGAAACAGAAATAATAAAGTGCCTTTAAATAGAACGTACGAGGAAAAACTTAAGAAGTAGATTTATTTAGATTGTAAAGAGGAGTTGGATGGCTTCGTAGATATTCAAGTATATAAAAGCTGTTCTAAAGAAGCTGTAAACAACGAGCATCTGAATTTTCAGCAAAGAGCGACCATGGAAAATGAGCATTAGCAGAAACCCAGACGAGAGAGCTCACAGGCAGGCTGTTGGAGAGGTTAATGCTGGAATGAACGCGCTAGCTGGGAGAAAGATAACTCCTTCGTCAATGCAGTGACTGACCAGATGAGGAATGAGCTGTCATGTCAACTGACTAAAGAATGGAACTGCTAAGGAACACTGCAAATGTGGGGACAATGGTGTGCCATCTAATCCCCGTAGACTGTGTTTATCACAGTCTGTTTCCAGTCCCAGCACTTCTGACACCAAATGCTGGGTGTTTTTCTATTCCCACCAACCAAATCCCCAGATCTTTGGACATTGATATGCTCAGTGCTGACGCTGCTTCCAGTTAATGTGGATACACAGGTTGAGGTCATTTCCAGAAAATGCACTCTCCTTGGATACGAGTCGACTGTCAACACCTCACATACTTCTCACTAACCAAATATATGTAAGAAGGTCCCTGTGACCACCTCTTAGGGGACTCAGCAGTTTGCTGACATGACTTCAGAAATCAGCAAAGCACATTGACTTATAATTATGGATTAAGTAAGAGTAATAAATACTGTTTAGTTATTTTCCAATCACTGATTAAGTAATTCTGATAAGTTCTGATAGAGGAGAGGCATTCTGCATTTGGTATTTTATTAATGAAAGCTATCCGAGCCGCCAGCTTAAGAGCTCTGAGGGGCCCCTGAGGCTCTAGATGCCTGGGCGCCTGGGTGTCAGCATGCAGGTTGGTTCTCTGAGTTCTGTGAGCTTCTCTAGCCCAACTTGAGAAGGGGCTCCTGTTAACCTTCGATTGAGTTAGTGACAGTTTTTATTTGGTTAGCTGATTATATGTTTATTTATTAATTCACAAATTTATGCGCCAAGAATTAACTGGCTAGCAACACACCCTTTGCTGTAAATCTATAATGGAAACAAACAGCATCCTATTCATCCAAAATGGAATACAAGATGGTGGTATACCGTGATGTAGATCACATGACGGTATGCACCTGGCCTTCTTTCTTGCTCCATTCTCATCACCTGAAGCAATGAAAACAAAACAAACAAGCAAAACAAAACAAAACAAACAACCACAATAGCAAACCAATAGCCATAATGTAATAAAAGCATTAAAACGAAAATTTACAACAATGTGAACTAACTATATCAAAGCATCCTAAAGCCTTGAATTCTGCCCTGGAATGCTGGGTAGACTCAGAAGGGTTTCTTTCAGGAGTCAATGCCTTTGGAATTCCATAAAAAGTAAGTCAGCTTTACCAGGTGGTCAGAAAGCCTTTCCAAGTGGAGAAAGGAGCCTGGTTGAGGAAGGATGAATTCAGAATTGGGAGATGCGGAGGGCGTGCCCAGTGCAACACAGAAAGCCATCCTCAAGGTGGTATGGTTCCCCTTCCCACGTCCATCCCCTGTAGCCTTATTCATTTGCTTACTTAATTTAATTTATTTATTTATTTTGGAATCAGGGTCTTGCTGCTTAGACCTGGCTGGCTTAAACTCACAGAGATCCACCTGCCTCTGTTCCCTGCAGTGAGCGGTAGCCCTTTTCTTAGAGAATGGAAGGAATCACTTCCTGTGAGAGTTTCTGGCATTGCCTCGATAAAATGACAAGGCACCTATGGGGAAACCGGCTGAGTGAGGCTGTCAGGATTATGCTGCAGAAGAAGGCGGAGGCTCCCGGCGTGGTCTGCTATAGGGGACAGAGAGGCAGGGTGGACGTTGTGGTTGTGCTAAAGGAAGGGAAGGAGAGATGTTATGAGAGTACGGGAGGTTGTGACTTCACACTTGGCTTCCATGGCAGGGCTTCTTCCGCTGCCTAGTGTCTGCTCCCCTCGTACAGTAAGCGAGGGGACAGATGAATTTGGCCACCAACACAATTGGCTGTTGCATTCTAACGGTTCCTTCAGAAGTCCTAGGGAGCTGTGTTTGGTTCTCTGTCTCTTGTGAGCATCTAGGAAGTGATGCCTTTTGTGCACTAACTGATTTTGGATATTTCAAGATGTCACCAAGAGAAGTTTCAGAGACACCAGACACCTTTGCAAAGCCTCAGTCCTCTAATATGCCACAAAAAATAAAGAACATTTTTCCTAGCGGCTGATTAAAAGCCAAATGAAAATATAAATCTCAACTTTGGCTTTTCCATCTTACTCAGAAAGTCCATGATTTAGAGAAAGTGCTGAAAAATCACCACTAAAGAAAAGAGCTGGTAATGATCACTGATAGCTACCATTTCTTTGAAAACTTTACAAGTGAGAACAAATTTTCTTAAAATTAAATCCCCCTTATCCATCATGTTTTTTTCATCTTGACATATTTGATTGATCAGTCCCAAACAGTGCCTAAATAAATGAGTGATTGTAGGGGGGGGCGGTTAGGAAACAATAGTATTAAGTAGAAACATTAACATGTAAATTATTGCCAAGACTTAGCTAAAATGAATATTGAAGCCATAAACAAATTATAGCACTGGATAATATAAAAGGTAGATTTTTTTTGTATAGTTTGTAGTTTTTGCCATTAAGATTCTATGATTAGCATGGAATCTAGCCTTACTTTATCACTGAAACTATTGCCCTTCTCTCTTTTTAAAACTTTATTTATTTATTTATTTATTTATTTATTTATTTATTTTACTTATTCACTTTACATCTAGCTCACTGCCACCTCCCTGTCATTCCTTCCCACAATTCTTTTCTGCCTCCCTGCTCTTCTCCCTTGAGAGGGTGGGACCCCTCCTAGGTATTCCCCCACACACACACACACACATCAAGTCTCTGTGAGGCTTGGTATATCCCCTCCCACTGAGGACAGACAAGGCAGCCCAGCTAGAACATATCCCACGGACAGGCAACAGCTCTGGGTTAGCCCCTGCTCCAGTTTGGGACCCACATGAAGACCAAGTTGCACATCTGCTACATATGTGCAGGGAGGCCTAGGTCTAGCCTGTTCTTAGGTTGGTGGTTCAGACTCTGAGAGCCTCCAGGGTCCAGGTTAGGTGACTCTGTTGGTCTTCCTGTGGGGTTTCTATTCACTTCAGGACCCATAGTCCTTCCTCCTATTCCTCCATAAGAACCCCCAAGCTCCACTCACTGTTTGGCTGTGGGGTCTGCATCTGGCTGATTCAGCAGCTGGCCTATCTTTCTTCTCTTAATAGCTGCATTTCACAATCACATTGGCATTTGGGTGTGGGTTTTTTTTTTTTAATTTCTATTTTTGGCAAATTCAGCATCTATCTGTCAAGGTGGATTTTTATTTTTGTCTAGCTCTTTGCCTGTGTGGTTTGTTGCCAGTGCACCACCGACTGATAAGTATACAGATTAGCTGTCTTTCCTCTGAGATTAACACGTCCGCCTGTTAATTCTGCAGGTTAGTCTTTCCCCAGAATGAACCTGTAGTTGCTTACCCAATACTAAGTGGTCAGCCCTAAAAACATGTACATGCAAGCAACTAAATGGACTCAGTAAGTTGTATTTACATATTTATATTTATATATCTGTGAGCGTAATAATTAAAGAGAGAGGTCATGAGTTTGTGAGGGAATTGGTGGTGATGGAAATTTTTTGGTTACCATATTGGATAGAATGGATGCTACTCTTTGTGGAAAGAATAAAAGCAGAAACCACAAAGAAGTTTCAGGAAGCTTACTTCAAATGTCACATTAAGAAACTATGACTCAAATTCTCTTGGATTATCACCATTTTAGGAAGTAATTTCCATCTGGCAGAGGTTATAACCAGGTCTTTGTATTTCCAGTAGAACCAGGTACTTTGATGAAGTACCACTTGGAAAGTTTACTTTTTGGTTTTGTTTGTTTGTTTGTTTTAATATAGTGTCTTGCTATATAGTTCAAACTGGCCCCAAAGTTGCAATTCTCCTGCCTCTGCCTCCAGAGTGTGAGAACGACAGGTGTGTACCGTTGTGCAAGCCTGGGATTGTTTGACTTGAGATTTCAGTGGACCAGCTTCTTTCTCCAGACAACTGATTTCCGATTTCGTTGCCGTTGCTTGCTTGGTTTGTACGGTTGATTGGTGGGTTTTCAGCTGTCATCCTTGGTTCTTTGGAAGGAATCCTTGGCCACTCATGGAACTGCACTAGTTAGCAAGGGAGAACTTAGAAATACTGAGATATATTCCCTTGCCATTTCTAGTTCCAAATTAACGGCAAGTTCAGGGAGTGAGCTTATAAATCGTTCTTACTGAGATCATGTCATTTCATTGTGCGAGCTTCATGCAAGTCATCACCAGCACCAGGGCGATTCCTCTGCTAATCAGAAATGGAAGTAATTCGTTTGAGAACAATGTCAACATGTTTTGAAGGAACTAAATGGCCTAAGTCAGTAGGTAGATAAATGTTTGTCGGGCTGGGGAATAGCTACCTATCACAGTTCTCAGAAAACCCAATCAATGGTAGTCATTATGTAATATTGTGAAGTTAGTTTTCTCTATGACCAATACACAGTTGTTTCGAAGAAGGAGAAACTTCTGCATAATCCATTTTACAGTTGTACAATAGAGTAGAAATCAGTTTTAGGAATTCAGTGCTAATTACTTTCCAGTTTCTCATGTAGCCTTGTTCACGAGAATCTCATAGATTATTTAACATGCTCACGACACGTATCACCCACAATGAAAGGTAGATTCAGGAACACAATAAATCAGCTATTTTCCAACAATGTATTTCCAACAATTGGATGGCTTGGTTGAATGTAGTAGGTCTTCCCCTTGGTCTCCAGGGCCCCTCACCTGACCTTTTATGTTTTCTTAGCTTCCAGTGGTTTCTTTGAGTCACATCGCCAGTTTTAGATTTCATTATGTAAGTTTTTTCTTTTCCAGTTTGTAACACATGCCAGCACATTACTGCATACATGTAAAACCCAAACTTGTGATCTGGTAATTCTTTCACGCGCAAAAAAAAAAAATTATGAAGCTGTTATTTTTAAGTATTGTTTTAAGTAGTTCTCCCCCAACTTAGGAAATATGACATTTGACTTTTGTAAAGTTTTACACCAGGCTAAAATGATTTAAAAAAAAACTTTTTAATATGGTTCAGTAGCTGTTCGACTGACAAATGCTTGTGCTGGTCAGTTTTAGAAGTTAGACTAGGTGGTGAGTTATCTATCTGTATGATGCCGGTTTTAAAGTCTCGCTTGAATCACTCTCCAACTTTTCGAGGCAACAAGCACAGCGAGCATTCCAGCGGCTCCTTCCTCCCCATGAGGAGGATGCTCACTGCTGAAGAACAACTGAAGAACAGCGCAGGATGCCTGCACAGATTCAAAGGCAAGTTACAGCGGCAGGGCCACATGCTGCCGGTGGAAACCAGAGGGCCAAACAAAGCCTCTGGCCTTCCCCCGGGCTGTTTCTGTGGGAACCTGAGGTGCATCCGTCTGTTTTCTGTAACATTAAGACAGATATCCACCCTGTCCATGTCACCAGAGACAACAATGCAATGGGAAGAAAAATGCTTCCCAAGGTGATGGACGGATGAAGGACCTCTCTGAGGTCCAGAATCCCTTCACTGTGTGTGAGGTTTGCGGGAGCATAAACGCCTGCTCATCGCATCATTGTTACTTTTTTAACATGTGCCAGGTGATGTAGGTATTAGCATGTTTCTTCCCTGTCAGTAAAGCAGAAAAAGAATTTACAATAATACATTTTAAGTATATAGAGGCAATCCTAAGTTCCATAAGAAGTAATAAGCATTCCTCGTAACTAGCTGGATAATCTAAATAGAATATTAGGATGATGGTTATTATTTCATAGTATACATGCCTGGAGTATTCTGTTGTACTTGTATTTTGATATACTTTGTCAAATAATGGACCCTTAACATTTAAGGCAACAGTTACCTAGAATCTCCTAAGTGCCAGGAGTTGTTCTGTTTTATGTATACAAATGTAGCTATGACAGCATGACCCTCTGCACTCTGCAGTAGGTAATATTATTATTTATATTCAAGTCTAGACAACATGGAATGGGAAAGACACAAGTTTACTCCCAGCGCTGCATTTCAAACACTTTTTGGTAATTTATTAAACCACTCTGAGCTTTATGTTTTCATTAGTAAAGTCAGTCTAGCATTCAGTACTTTGCACATAATACACACAAAACTCAGCCTGCCTTCCTACTTCAGCAAATTGGCCGAAAAGAATCGCAGGCTAAAATCAAAACAACGCATTTTTATTTGTGAGATCCTTGACAGTACACGTGTTAGGAACATAGTGTGCTTTCAAGAAATGAATGTCGAGGGAAAATACATGAAAACATACAGAAATTGGCCAGATTTGCTGTGTGTGCCCATGGTGGTAAATACTGTGAACAGCTGCTTAGGTTCAAACTATTAGCATTATCTGACTACTTTGTCATTGATGATTAAATCTCCTTGGTGAGAAAGGCCATTGGTGTGGTCTTTGACATTTTCCAGTTAGTGGCTCAAGAGCGATGAACCGTTTGTGGCAGGTAGGACAGACACCTCCTAGACGATCCTGGCGACTGACGGGGGGTGATGAGACTTGATCTTTATTTGATGATTCTAGCATGTGTGATGACGTTTTCTTGGGCCTGTATTTGTATCAACAGTTCATAAAGGCACCCAAGGCTTAAAACTGAATGTATCAAATGTGTACATATTTAATTATTTTGAATCATTGGTAAAAAATTATTTTTTTAATTTATATTTTTTTTTATATATATAACTTAGAATTACAACCTCAGTGTTTCCTTAGCCCACCACCATGGTAACGTTGCTTTGGCTAATAGTGTACTGCCGGGGATGATGGCTGGTGCTGATGAATGTTGTGGCAGTGGGAAAGTTGGTGAGGGCCGTGAAATTATGATGAAAACCTCAAATAAAAACCAATTACATATCCATAGGACCTAAAACTGGACTTGGGCTTCTACATCCAACTTTAATGCATTTTCCCCATTAAAACGGGGTTAACTCTCTAAATAAGGAGACGTGGATTGGATTTGTGTGTGGGGGGGGGTAAATAAGGTCATCTCACTGAAGAGTTAAATTACAATACGTCTATGTCATACTCTCGCCCCATCTGCACCACTTTACTAAAATGTGAATTTTTCCCCTATGGGTTAAAATTTAACAAACTAAATCCATTATAGCAAGAGGTATTGTATCCCTATTAACCTAATTAAAAGCTGACTCATTTCGATCATCTTGATTCATGTTACTTGGTGGGCAGCCGGGTTTGCTTCCCCGTGTTTTCTCTTGCCCTTTCTGATTTTCTTATCATGGGCAGGACTAGTGTTCCCGGGGCAATGGTAAATTTCTCACCTCTCGCCGGATGAAGTCATCCCATCTGCATGTTACACACAGATTTGTTTCATGACCCCAGGCCGCACCCTCCATCCAGGCTTTATTTGCTCAATAACCTCTTCACTTTCTGCACCCTGGTTTGAGTAACTGACATTTATTTTTACTTTGATATCTGAACCACAGAGCCCACCAGTGGGATTCTTGCTGGGATACATGCCAGGCCCTTTCTGGCAGACTTCACTGCGAGGCACCAAGTTTAGACAAAAAGTCTTGAGAGGAGCCTGAAGCTTTGCAGCAGCCCTGGGTTAACAGGAGGTAGCCATGAGAGCTATTTAATTTAGAAAAGTGGGACTGAATACATGTGAATATCCAATAAATAAAAAAAAAAAGGAAGAGAGAGAAGGGAGAGGAGGGAGGGAGGGAGGGAGGGAGGAAAGGAACTGCTCCCCTTTCTCGTCTCCTCCCCTGAAGACTGTCAGTGACACCCCTGTACCATGTGCAGTCCCTCAGCCTTCCAGAACTGATGGAGTCCAGATGGAATCACAATGTGAACTTACTGGCTGTGGCCGGTCTGCCTTTGACCTCTTTAGCCCTATGTTCACTGAGAAGAATCTGTGGAATAATGCGGCTATCGACCAAGTCCACAGGCTGGGGGGTGGGGGTGGGGCCGGGGGGAGGGTGGGAAGCCTTCAAGTGTTGATTTCAAAGACTAGATTCTAATTCCAAAACTTCAATGTAAATAGGGAAAAGAAGAGAGAGGGAAAAAAAAAAGAGAGAAGGGTAAGTGTAAGCTGCTAGCAATTAAGCACTAATTAGGTTCTATGTTTGTGTAGCGCTCGACTGCCGACTCCCTTGATGGAGTATGGCTTCTGGAGAATAGTTTTCTCTTGGTGAAAGTAAGCCACAGTTTGCCCACTAACCTGCAGCAGCAGTGACAACACCGTATGCATATCCAGGTCTAGACTGTTGAGTGAATTGCTCAATTTCATCATTAAAAAAAAAAAAAAAAGAGCCAGTGAAATAGAATGTGGAGATAGAATGCCATTCAGTTCATAAATGTAGCCATAGCACAGTTAAGGGTTTGCAAATGCCAACAGAATCAACCTGTTTCTCTTAGGACTCATGGAATCCTCCCTTTTCAAGCACTGTGAATGAACGTTTGTTTAGCTGTAGCTAAACTGGAGGATCCCCCCCCCAAAATTGTGTACTATTTCTTTGATAGCACGTGCTTTGGCGGTGTGTGTGTGTGTGTGTGTGTGTGTGTGTGTGAATTTTTACTGCCTAACAAACAGAGGGAGCAGGTGACAGCAGGGTTGCTATAGCAACATCCCAGTTATGTTTTGACAGCAAATTGCAGGTTTCAAGTTCCATTTTCAAAAGTCCACACAAGTGGAAAGCATTAGGTAATTTGAGTCATTGTCATTTCTTGTTATATTGAGGTCTTGTGGTTCTGCATGTTGGCGTCACATGACCTCTTAAAAGGGGCTGGCAGTTATCATGACTGAAGAATGGTTTGTATTCCATCCACTGTGTTAAGTACCTAATTTAATAGGAGATGCATAGTCTGAAAGACATGGTCTGATTTCAATAGAAATAGAATTAATCTATTGAAAAAAGAAAAATGGGTTCAAACAAAGCAGACAGCATAACCAGAACAAGTGTGTCTCTAAACCTGCTTTCACTGTTTGAAAAGACCTGAAGGTTTCACTTGAGGTTGTGGATTGCAAACAAGGTTAATCAGAAGTTTTAGAATAGCAGACAAAACCTAGAACCTAGAGGTGGGAAAAGGGAGCAGCACAGCTTATGGTGACCTGTGGAGAGAGAAACATGGCATCAGGGTCAAAGTTCACTTGCTTTCCAAGGGAAGTTGGTTTCTCTGACCTTCATTTCCTTTGGTCTCATTCTTTTGCTGATCATGCCAGACCTGTGATTGGGCTGTGGTAGGGGTCCCCTCCAAATATTAAAGTGGAGATTATGGGAGCTTAAGTGATAAATGGGCACCTCACCATGAAACTTTCATTTCATTTACAGAAAAACCCAAAGTCACCGTGATGCCCAAGAATCAGTCTTTCACAGGAGGGTCTGAGGTCTCCATCATGTGTTCTGCAACAGGTTACCCGAAACCAAAGATTGTTTGGACCATTAATGAGATGTTTATCATGGGTTCACACAGGTACTGGGTTTGTATCATCTTCTTTGTTTCTATCGAATGAGAAAGATTGATGAAACTTTGGGAGCAGGTTAATCAGACCTGATTCTCAGTATTTGAAACTTGAAAATCTATGGCTTTACACTTTCTAAACAGGCTAGGAAATGTCAAAAAATGCAAATAGTGACTTTAAAAAGTTTGAGGTTTTTAATCCTTACTTTTAATAGTTACAATCAAATATCCCACCATCTTTTGAGGTAAACATGGCATCCTGACTTATTATTTATCTTGAAGTGGAATGGGATAATACACTGTATCCGGAGGAAATATGTAGTTATAACCAACCTATGTAAGGCACTGTCATGAATTTAGTGGGGAAAGAGGAAGAGGGAGGAAGGACTTAAAGGAAGTTCTATTATGGGCTGCACACATTCTTGATAACTGCTTCCACTCTTGCTTCAGTGCACTAAGGAGTCCTTTATGCTACTGTATGTATGCTTCCTTGAGACCTTTAGGTTCTGAAAGTAATAGATATGTGGATTAGAAACATCAAGACTTCTGGCTGTCAGGCTTCCAAGACTCCCGTTGGTCTGAGGTAGAGGCGTAGATTGCTCCAGTAAGCTCAGCCAGATCCTATCCTCAGAGTTATCAAAGATGCTGTGGGTGATGTCAGACACTGCTTCTCTCAGGTTTTCATGATGATGAACCCTTTCCTGAGTAGCTCACCATAGGAGCCAAGGCTACCTGGGTATAGAATCCAGTACTTCCATTTAGTAACTGATTTTGACCAAGTGGTGTGACCTCTTTGTACACATTTGTAAAACAAAGATACTTACATTTTCTGGCTCATTTGGTTTTTGGGAAGAGTGAAAGTTTTAATAAATAGAAGGCCCCTATAGCAGTCTCTGACAAAGGGCCAGCTCTGTATCCATGATATCCTTGGTAGTTTTGTCAACTCAACTCAATCTAAAATCAGCTGATTCCCCTTGCTTTTGACTGTGGTTGTGATGGGAAAAGCTACTTCAAGTTCCCACCTGTCTTCCCCATGGCAGTGAACGATAACCTGGGATTGCACACCAAATAAGCCCTGTCTCCCCATATTGCTTTTTGTCAAGGTATTTTATCAGAGCAACTGGGCACAGAAACACGAGGTCTTGATACTATAACACAATACTAGTATTGCAGTATTTTTAATTTTACTTTTTTTTTTTTAATCCAAAGATACAGGATAAACTCAGAAGGCACCTTATTCATCAAGAATGCAGTTCCCAAAGATGCAGGGACCTACGGTTGCCTCGCGAGCAATGCGGCCGGATCAGATAAGCAAACTTCCACTCTCAGCTACATAGGCAAGTATAACAGTTCACAAGGCAGTGGAAACGGGGTGAATATTACTGGAAGCAATGGGAAAGCCCTCACAGATCAGTAATGTTAGAGACAAAGTGTATCCAGTATTGCAATTTATAATTAATTCTACACATTAATTTTTCATGAGTGAGGAAACATCTGTCAGCAGAAATCAAGGATGTTTCCAGCTCGTGAAAGACTTCTAGACTGTCCATAGAGTTATACCCTACCATGGTTCATGTTCAGTAATGTTTCAACTTCAAATGAAAATTTTCTGTGTCTTTTCTCACCCCACCTTCCACTTTATACCTATCAACGTATAATCAAAATTGTGTCTCATATTGTTTTCATATTTTAATCTACCATTTCTATCATTTTCTCTTCCAAACTTAAAGCAAAATTATTAAGATGTATACAATTATACTATTAATTTGAACTTCCTAATAGTAGTTGAAAATATCATGATGTGCCCAGCGTCGGGCTGCAAATTGTGAGGACTTTATTTGGAAAAATAATTTCCATTTCCATTTGACTCCACGCGCGGTAACACATCAAGACTGTCGGCTTGGGGGTGGGGCCGGGGGTGTCCTCAGAGGTAAGATGGATTCTGACTGAAGAATGTCAGAGTTCCCAAAGGAGAGGGGATTTAAGTCTGAAAGAATGAGTGGAATTTGAAGAGCCACCATGGCAGAAGGGAAGTTTGGGGAAGATGGCCAAAAGCAAGTGCGGGACAATGAATGGAAGGGTGCTGTGTTTAGGGCTCCCGAGTGGAGCTCTGTGCCCGGTGAGAAGCCTGCGAGTGTAGCATAGGAGAAGTTGAAAAGGGAAGCCCTTTATGGGCTTTGAAAGCCAAACCCTTCGAAGGCAGCAGGCACCATGGGAGGGATTTTAAAAGCAGGGAAGTGACTTCTTCCTGGTTGCTTAAAACAATCTCAGATGACTTTAGGAAGGTCTTGAACCATTTAGGGAAGACAAAGCGTGTGAGCAAGCCCAGGGTAAAGCAGAAAGCCTTGAGAAAAAAACCACAGACCTTCAACAAAAGGAAATACGTTCACTACAGGAGCGGGCACCCATGTTTAGCATGGCAGGAGAAAGCAGAGAAAATGACGGAAGGCAGTTAAGTACAGGATGCAGGATACAACAGATGATTGTAATCTGTCTGTGATTGTATTAGCTGAGGATCTTAACACTATCCCTCTTTCATTTCCAGTTTTATTTTTACCATGCCTGTCTTCTGTTCTCACAGTGTTTCTCGGCTGTGGGATCTATATGCCTGAGCCTGCTCTGTTTCATCAAGAGCTTGTACTTACGTGCCTACACTTTGTACCTTTGTTTTCTTTGAGGTCTGTTAAAGCAACCTCATAATTATTTTATGCTTTTGCCATTATTTTTGTCTAACATCCTTGTTTTGGCCTCAGCATTCATCCTTTTCATCTTATGCACCTGTGCACACCACACGGTGTGAGAGTGTCTTTCTGCTTATAAATGTAAGCAGGGACATAATGCTGGTGTAATGCTCATTGATACATTCAGCAAACAGAGTCCACATAGATGGTGACTGCCTGTGTCTCTCTGTTTTTCAGAAGCTCCAAAGTTGATGGTAGTTCACAGTGAGCTCTTGGTGGCCCTTGGGGATACAACAGTTATGGAATGTAAAACTTCTGGGATTCCACCACCTCAAGTAAAGTGGTTCAAAGGTACATTTCTTAAGTATGTAAGATTGGCTTGATGTTTGGCTCATTTTGCTTGTTTTCTTTTTTCTGAAAGGAAAAGAAACAAAGATTTGTTAAAAATTTGTTTTGGTGTGTGACTTAGCAGGCCTATAAAATGTGTTTATGATCTCACTGGAGACAATAGTTCAGAATTCTGAACTCTGAATTTCGGGATTTGACATCTGGTATGGATTACAGGACCGTGAAATCAAAGCAGGAGAAGTCTGCCTCGCTAACCCAGCTGAACGTTCTCTTTGTTAGTTTAGGACTGTTTCCTGTAGAAAACTGTCCAAGAATATTCAGTTGATGTTTAAAATAGCTTCCCTGGTTTTAGTTCACTTTTCTTAGAGATGAGTGTTCACACTATTAAAATGTGAGATCCTTGAGGATGCCTTCTGTTTGTGGCTCGACGGCAGATGCACATGGAGGTTCACAGGAAATGACGGATAAGGGTTATGTCTTGGTCAGTTTCAATATACTCCCTCCCATCAGTTATAGAACTGACATCTACATCTTAATGTACAGATAATACCTGTGATTCTATAACACAAAGCCAGCAAGGCTCTACTGGGTCTTAGCGAAGCTTGGTCCAAGCACAGATGCTGATAATCAGCGTCTGTGTACAAATCCCGGCTTCTGCCCCCCCCCCCCCCAGTTCTTGATGATAAAAGCAAAGAGAAGGCTGTAGACATTCTGGAAGGGAGGTTGCTAGGATTATTGAGATGCTGTTTGTGAAAATATATTTTAATCTTCAGATGAAAAATGCTAAGTAGCACAAAGCCCTGTTGTTATGATTCTGTTTGTTAAATCATAGAAGTTCCCATAGCAACAGGTTGATGTCATAATCACAAAATTATGAATTAACATCAGGTTCAAACTTGGGGAACATGAGGTGAAAAGACAAAGGCTTTATGTAAAATATATTTTTAAATAACATAAATCAAAAGTAAGGGGAGAAACTAAGACATAATGCCATTTCTATGCTTTTTAAAATGCTCAAAGGTTTTTAGTGGATATGTTGTCCTTGATACTAATTAAAAAACATATTCTGGTTTTGTTCCCTGATGAGATTTATTTTTAGTGACTTCAAACTAATTTTACTTATTGGAAAGAATTAAATCTTTGAATTTCCAGTTTGATAAATATATAACTTCGAATTCAGATAGCAGTTAAATAGACACAAAAAGTCAATATTTGTGTAACTTGGTAGTTACTGATGGCAGTAACACTTTAGAAGACTATGGGTGACTTCATGTGTAATTCACATGGAAAGTCTTGTTCACAAAGTAAGCTCCTGATCTGAAAAGCCTAGCCCTCAACGCCAATCTCTGACCCTCAAATAGCTAAGGAGGGGTAGGGAACCCTCCACGTGCAGCTACCTCGTGGAACATTCTGGAATTCACTTGTTTCTTCTCTCCACCATAAATATTGCAGCTCAGTGAGTTCCATGAATAATATCCCAATGGATTTCTGTTCACATGGGCATGAGGGATTGATATATCATACCATTAGATACAATGCAATGCTTATTAACAACACACGTCCCTGAATGCCGTATTAGTCCAGCTCACCCTGCCAGTCACAGGCAAGCATTTCATTCCATAAGTAGTCAGCATTGCCAAGAAAAAACTAGAAGCTGAAGCCTTCCTCTTGTAGACTGAGTTGGAGGCAGGTAGGTTCAGGTGTCCTGGGGGAAGTTAGGAAATATCTCATAGAAATCATAGGAGTAGAGAAGAATTCCTGCCTTAACCTCAGAATAACTTTTTCTTAGACAATTATGTTTATTATGTTTGACTAAGTTAATGTTTTATACACACACACACACACACACACACACATACATGTATATGCATATTTCAATCTATTACAGAAAGGATATCCCACGAGGCAAAGTGCCTCCAAGAGTATAGGTCTTTAATTGCTAGAAATGAACAGTATTGAGTGGTTTTAAGGGATAATCACAGGCACCATTAAATTCTTATGGAAAGGATATATGTGGTAAAAAATAAAATTGGATTTATTTATTGAGATTGATGGTTCTTAAATGTAGTTTGAAATCTCTGGGGATGCCTTACTATTCTTTGAAGGGATCCACATGCTCTGTATTATTTTCATAATAACACTGAGATATTTGGCTTTTTACTTTCTTTGTCTTCTGAGTAGTGGAGTTTCTGGAGGCTACATGATGTATGGTATCCAATAAAGAAAAGGCAGAGGCAAGTATGGACACTCAGCTGTCTTCTATTAGACACCATGGAAAGCTACAAAAATGTAGAACAATGCCACTCTTCTCACTAAATATTTTCTGGTTTGGAAAATATTTTTATAAAATATATTTATTATGAAAATATATAATGAGTTTTAAATAAATTAAGTTATGATTATATTTTTGAACTTTCCAATTTAATTTCTGACATATTAAACACAAATTAATATAATCCATACACTGGGTGTTTGTTTGTTTGTTTGTTTATTGGTTTCTTGAGATAGAATTTCTCCATGTGGTCTTGGCTGTTGTAAAAACCTCTCTATAGACCAGGCTGGCCTTGAACTCACAGAGGTCTTGCTGCCTCTGTCCCCCAAGCTCTCGGATTAAAAGCATCCTCAGTCATTTTTTAAGAGGACACTGAAGGGCCCTGGAGACAAACTTTCTGATAGCAAGTTTATTTCCATCAACTTTTTGAAGCGCTCCAGGGTTAAACTTTAATTCCACACAGTCCAGAATTGAGTCAGATGATGGGAAAGTGAGGACCTGCCTCAGTAGTAATGATTATTAAATCCTAAAACAGATCTAGAAAGTTCATTATCTGTTTTTAAACCTGAAGCTAAATAATCCCCCTCCCAGCTCCATCTGAGAAGGCCTGTACTTCTCTGGCGCCTCAATAATTTGATGGATAATTGTCATTAGAAATGAAGAAAAGACTACCAAAGTGTATCAGAATACAAGCCTGACTGAGCTTGTGCTTTCCAATTCCTGCTGTTTTTTTTTTTTTGATTTTTTTTTATTGTATATATTCTATATTTACAATTCATTTCCCTTTTTCTGGTTCCCCACCCCCAAAGGTCCCACATGTCCTTTTCCCTCCCCCTGCTCCCGTATCCACCCCCTCCCACTTTACTGTTCTTGTACTCTCCCACAATGATGTTTTGGTCCATTCTAGCACCAGTGTCCACTCCCTTCTTCTTGTGAGACATCACTTGATATGTGATTTGTGTCTTTGGTGTTCTAAGCTTCTAGGCTAATATCCACTTATCAGTGACTGTATACCATGGGTATTCTTTTGAGACTGGGTCACTTCACTTAGTATGACATTCTCCAGCTCCATCCATTTCTCTAAGAATTTCATGAATTCATTGTTTCTAATGGCTGTATAGTACTCCATTGTGTATATATACCACATTTTTTGTATCCATTCTTCTGTTGAGGGACATCTGGGTTCTTTCCAGCTTCTGGCTATTATATATAAAGCTGCTATGAACATAGTGGAGCATGTATCCTTATTGCATGCTGGTGAATCTTCTGGGTATATTCCCAGGAGTGGTATGGCTGGGTCCTCCGGAAGTATCACGCCCAGTTTTCTGAGGAACCGCCATACTGATTTCCAGAGTGGTTGTACCAGCTTGCATTCCCACCAGCAGTGGAGGAGTGTTCCTCTTTCTCCACATCCTCGCCAACACCTGATGTCTTCTGAGTTTTTAATCTTAGCCATTCTGACTGGTGTGAGGTGAAATCTCAGGGTTGTTTTAATTTGCATTTCCCTAATGACTAGTGATGTTGAACATTTTTTAAGGTGTTTCTCAGCCATCCGAATTTCTTCAGGTGAAAAGTCTCTGTTTAGCTCTGTACCCCATTTTTGGATAGGGTTATTTGGTTTTCTGGGGTCTAACCTCTTGAGTTCTTTGTATACATTGGAGATTAGCCCTCTGTCGGATGTGGGGTTGGTGAAGATTTTTTCCCAATTTGTTGGTTGCCGATTTATCGCTTCTCCTGCTGTGTTTTGTGACTACTGTAACTACCCGCAGTTACATCAAATGGGTTACCTGGAAGGGAAGCTGGGGATGAATGGGAAGGTGGCAAAAAGAGATGGAGACCAAGACAACACCTGCTGTTCAAGGTCTCAAGGTTTAATGGAGGACTCCAAATATATAGGCAGGGGAAAACCCTTCCCCCAAAGGCTGGAAACTTCTCTGCAGAACCTGTTCCTTGCTCTGCAGGTGGCTAGAGCTTCTCAGAAACTGCAGGTCCTTTAAGAACAAAGGGCTTCCCCTTGGTCTGAGTGCTCCACTCTAGATGGAGGAGATTATGGCTAACACAGGAGTTCCTGGTCAAAGGCTGGGAAAGGAACTTCACCTTGGTCGATGTCAAGTTCCTGCTAGGTGGCATGGCACCCCAATAAGGCTCTCTACAGACTACCGTTCCTTCAAGCTTTTGATTTGGAACAAAAGCTACTCCCCAAATGTCTTTCATCTCCTGACAACAATGGTGTCTTCTGACATGCACCAAAGAGCTAAAAGTGATATGTAAATTACCAAATTCCAAATGCATCTTAGTCCAAATGTCCCAAGGCTTGAGGCTTGAGGAACCAGGAGATCACCCTGCATCCTCCTGTGGGAGAAGGGAAAGTCATATCAACACCATCTGCTTTTGTTTATTAAACTTTCTCAGAGGCACTTAGCGAAAGCTTTTGCTGCCTTTCTCCTTTGTGAGTGGATTGTGCAGTATCAAGCATGAGGCTGCTGATTGGTTTGACATTGGAATACTGGAAAATACTATTTGGGGCATTGGCACTTGCTTACTTATGCCATTATTTTTCTCAAATTTGAGATCCTTTAACATCCTTTCTTCAGAAAATTATATAAACAAGAGAATTGTCTATATGTTGCTAAATCTCACGGGTTGCCCCTGTTTGCAACCTTCTCTTAGATAAGAGCTACTAACACTCAGGTTTTTTTCTTTGTTTTTGTTTGTTTGTTTGTTTGTTTGTTTGGCCTATTTGAAGCAAGTAGTTGCACCTGTGATCCTCACTTCCAGGGTACATGGCTGATGTACCCTGTATACAAAATGTAATATCTTAGAAAGTACCTTTCAGATTTGGGGAATGTCATTAAACCCTATGAGCAAGGACTATCAAACTTCCTGGTGGGGAGTGGATTTTGAAAGCCTTGTAATACTTTGTATCATCCTTCATACATCAAATGGGAAAAAATGCACTCAATGGAATTACATATCCCATGCTGTGTGCTTTTTTAATATTCTTGGTGTCGTAGTTAATTTCATCTTTTGATTGGCAGACCTTTTGAGAGGAGAGCACAGGAGATGCATGTGAAATCTTCCTTATGATTTTTTTGAAGCATTGTCTCCTCTGATAGTGAGTGGTTCTTGGAGGATCAGAAGCTCTTTGGGACTTACAGCATATGGAGACCATCCAGACATAACGATTCTTTCTTGGTACACTCTGCCCTTTCATTGAAATCTTTATCTGATTCCTCTAAGCACTCCATCACTTCAAAGTCAAATTCTTCATGAATGAGATTTAAGTTGAGGTAACCTAAGGGATTAATATAAACTAACTACTCTTTCTATTTTCCCAGCAAGCTTTCCCCTTCCCGTTCCAACCAGCCCTCTTCTCTAACCATTCATAAACATTTCTTAGCCAGTTTAGACCTACCACAAGACAAACTAGAATTGACACCATTCAACGAAGAGCCCTGTCACTCACTGAGGTAATACCCATGATATCTCAGGTACCTCCAGGGTCACTGAAATGTGTCATGCCGCAAAGATAGTAGACGCCTCTCTTCATCTTTCCCCTCCTAGCTCCCCTTTTACTGACCAAAGCCACTGTTCCGGTCTCTAGCCTGCTTGGTTTTCCATTCTGCTTCTGAAATGGGATACAGAGAGATGGAAGACGCAGCAGTGTACAGTTCCTTTCAGGACCAGGTTTTAGACCGTGTAAAGTATCTGTGTGGTGCAAAAACAAAACAAAACAAAACAAAACAAACAAACAAACAAACAAAACCAAAAAAAAAAAAACAACCGGAATTTGAAACATTGCAATAATCTTCATTCAGAAGTTTCAAAATCCTACCAGTGGTAACATGAATCATGTGAACTTTTTAGTGTTTAATGTTCTTTCTCTTGTTTTGACTTAGGAGATCTCGAGTTGAGGCCCTCAACATTCCTCAGCATTGACCCACTCATGGGACTTCTGAAGATTCAAGAAACACAAGATCTGGATGCTGGTGACTATACCTGTGTAGCCATCAATGATGCTGGCAGAGCAACAGGCAGACTGACTCTGGATGTAGGCTGTAAGCTTTCATGTCCATTGGTCACATTTTTTTTTCCTGAAACTGAGTTGTTATTTTTACATGTCGATCAACAGTGAAGCAACTTGGCAGAAATGTTTGTAAGAATGGCAAAATCTCACATGGGCATGTCAGATGACCAACTTCATAACTGTGGCTAGCAATTCCTAGGAACTTCCAGTGTGACAAGAATGTCACATGTTTTTTTCCCATTAAACCAGTGGTTCTCAACCTTCCTAAGGCTCAAGTGTTAATACAGCTCCTCATTTGTGATGACACCCAACAATAAGATTATTTTTTGTTGCTACTTCATAACTGTAATTTCACTACTGAGTGGTGCTTCAGAAATGTGTTTTCCAATGGTTCTGACCCACAGGTTGAGAACTGCTGCATTACATTCTCAAACACCCCATCCCCTGCACACACACAAAAGGAGATGCTATGATTATGTCCACTAAGCTCATAAAAGCTGAACCACTTCATGAAGGCTGCAGAACTTAGGAGAGGCAGTCCTGTGTATTTGACTTTGAGTTATCTGACCTTAGAGACTAGCATTACCAATGTGTCACCTACTGCCATTTTCCTGTCAGTGGCCATCCATTGGGCCATCAGATTCCCAATTATTAACATCTGGAGGCCAGAAAGTAGAGTTTGGCCCTAGACCATAATCCGGAGATGTTGATGGCAGAAAAGGTATCGAATTATGCTCTTGTTTTAGTTTCAGAAATCCACTAAAAGTTACTCCCCAGTTCTCCCCAGTGAGAATTAAAGTACTTACTACAAATGAGTCCAGTCACCACGAGATGTGGTGTGTGATTGACAACTGCATTTGTGTGCTCAGGAAAGTTAAGTCTCACTTCACCCTCTGCTTCACGTCTCTTTAGAAAATAATGCAAAGCAAAATAAAAAAAAATTTCTCCACACAGTATTGTAAAACCAGAAATAAAAGAGAACTTGTTTTTCATGGAAAAGAATGTGACAGCTTAATTTTAACCGATAATTAAATATTTACATTTCCTTAAACTTATAAAGTATGGAATGTCACTAAATTGTGTTTTCTTTTCTGTATGTTATGTACAATTTTTTTTTTTTTTGCCATGCTCAAACTGCTTTTTAAAACATGAGTGAGGAAAATGAATCTTTTACAAACTATTTCGGTTCTATTATCTTAAGCCTTTAAGTGAAAATTACCACCCCATGTGCTTGATATTTTGTTTCATGGAAACAAATTTTTCCTCTCCCTGGGACCTGTTGTGATCCTGGTCTCTTGCTCTTGGCTGTCTGTTGAACACTATTCATTCTTGCTGATTATGCCCTGAAATTATAATATAAAATGTTGGAAGTGGCCAAAGATATAGACTCTGCCCAGTGAGCTGCAAGATGTCCAAGGTGCTGTTTTAGTGAACTCTGTTATTGTTTAGATAAATACCTTGGAAATAAGTTTGGGACTGTTGGGTGGAGTGGGGGGGTGTCTCTGGTTCTTCTGGATGACTTTTAAATACACCAATGATTTTGGAAATGTAAGACTTTCAACTGAGGAAGCCGATTAGATCCAGAAATCTTGTTTTTAAGAAATACAATAAGGGTAAAATTTCAATTCCTAGCACCTTCCGTTCTGTTTCTCGCTGATTCCCACAGAGATATTTTATGTTTACACAACATTCTTTTGCATGTTCTAGCTCTACATGGACAGAGAAATGGCCTGGACAATGACCAACTTCGAGGTTTTAGAAAGTCTGAGGACTACATACATACTTCTTTGCTTACTGACTATTTCCATCTTAATCTTTTTTTCCTTTTGGTTTCTGCATTTTCTAGATTCTTTCTACTGTCTAGCCATGCACCATATAAAGACTAAAGATATCTGTTTTTAATGTCTCATGGTGATGTGTTAGTGACTTTTCTCATTACTGTGACAAGAATATTAGAATAAATCCATCTTAGGGTAGAAGGAGTTCATTTGGCTTCCAGTGTGCGCATACACAGTCTGTTATGGCAGACGAGACACAGAAGGAGCGTGAGGTGGATGCTCTCGGTGAGTCTGTGGCGAGGAAGTGGTGGCAGAGGAGTACTGCCACTCAGCTTGCTCTGTCCTTTATTACTCAGTCTGTGACGTCAGCCCATAGTGCCATGGATTTTCGGGTCCAGTCTTACACCGTCCATTAAGTCTCTCTGGAAGCATCCTCAAAGACATACCCATGTGTTTGAAAATTCACTTAAGTTGACGGGATAGCCATAATAGCTGGATTTGGAAACTTCCCAATTAATATTTCTATCTACAGTTCACTCTATAATTGTAGCTGAACTTTGATTTCAAGATCCTTGGCTTGTTCATGGCTTGTCTAGTATTGATCCCAGTGATGGCTCTGAATGAACCATTAACAGAAGCAAGTCATCTGCTTTCTGTGACTTTGACCATTACTAACAGTTGGGAGATAACTTAATATGGAAGTTGGCACCATTGTTGTACCATAACATATCCATATTCATCATTATTTCTTTCTGGGAGCACATAGGTTTCATTAGATGGACCATGGGGGGCCATTGTTACATATGGTGGCATCTCTATAACGAGCCACAGTTGTGGAGATGATTGTGATTTTTATTATGAGGTTTAAAAGAAAAGATATGGATCAGAACTTTCTCCAGAGTTAATACAGTGATACACTTTAGAGAAAATGGGTTGCCTCCATGACTTTCCTTATTTTATAGATATAAATGGCATTTACTTTATAGGTGACTTGAAAAGATGGAATGAGATTATTATCACTTACATACACCTGGCATGCTAATTATTACCTAAGGAGCTGATAAATGTCACATGTATCTTCACATATGTAGTAGTTATTTTCTTTCATTGAGTCTCAAGCATCATATTGAAATCCATACATAAAGGGGTACAGTATTAAAGATTAGATTTTTGTCTTTTTATATGAAATTTATTATTTCAATTTGACTTTTTTTTTGTTTTTTTGAGACAGGGTTTCTCTGTGTAGCCCTGGCTGTCCTGGAACTCACTCTGTAGACCAGGCTGGCCTCGAACTCAGAAATCCGCCTGCCTCTGCCTCCCAAGTGCTGGGATTAAAGGCGTGCGCCACCAATGCCCGGCTTGACTTTATTTTTTAAGAAAGGACTTGAGACAAGTTAAGTACTAAGCTTAGTAGTGAATAAAATTATTTATTTGAGTTCCAAAATGATTGGGCATATTTCTGAGTTGCTCATGACTTAAAAACAAAAGCATACTTTTATCCATATCATGTGGCTCTTTGGGCTTTTGGGTTGTTTTTTGGGGCCTGTAACCTCACAGCAGCAATGCTAGAACAAAAAAAATTATCAAAACAGCGGTTTGATATTATTGAGTTTGAGGTTCTTGTGTGAGCATCCTCTTCTCTGTCTCTCATCACCATGGCCTTAAGTTATGGACATTTCAGGTCAACTGGGAAAGTTACCGATGCTTTTCATCCCTTGTAAAGGGGGTAGTGGATTGTGAAGTCATTTGGAAGAAGAGAGGATTGGAAACATCAAACAAAAAGTTGGCTTGGCAGGATTTCTTTTAAGCATTCCATACCACACAGGGTTTGAGTCTTACACTGTGGTTTTGTGTTTTGTGGTTCAGTGGAACTGAAGCAATGTGTCTAGTCATTTTAGGAAAGAAAATCTCTGACTGACCTAATGCAAGAGTTGCCACGGAGGGAATATAGTTTTAATTGTGTTGGGGGGCTAGAAAAATAACTGAGAATAGTGTTTAGAGCAAGATGGCAAATTTGTTTATGATTTTTGTATTTTAAAATAAAACGAGTTTGCATTGCCATGGTTAACTCTGAAGACAGTAGACTGCACTATGGTGTCAGCCCATGCATATCTCAATGTGCCACACAGATGCTTAGGAAATCACCAGGGAGCAAACATTTTCTTAAGAGACTGTTTGAAGGACCCAAAGTTAAACTAAATGCAAACATCATTATTTCATGATAGTCTTTAGGACAAGTAAGACCTAATAAATTAACTGTAATTTTCACTTTTAATACAATTAGTATCAGGTAGTTAAGTATGATACATGATTAGTAAAGATCATGTCTTTTTACTTGAAGTATGACATACTACTATCCCTTTTTGTTCTCAGAGAAATTAAAACTGGGGAGAGGGCTGAAGTGACTTTCCCAAGATCGCAGACCAATTAACAGTGGAACTGCCCCTTGAAATCACTCTGAGGGGTTTTACCCCTTCCAAGTCACACAGGCTCTTCTTTTTAAAAAAAATCTGCCACTGTGTACGGACAACCACTCAACACTGCTCTTCTGGTTTTCTGTTTCAATGATCTATTCACAACTGCACACGCACCCCCCCCCCCAAAGAACCTCACTTGGAGGCTGTGTTGGCCACAGTCAGGACAAGGAAGTATTTAAGTCTTCTTGGCTCAGCTAGGAGCTGCTCCGTTTTGGAAGTTTGTTTGTGGTGGACGTTGCTTTGGCTGCTCTCTCAGGCCTGGTGTTCTCATTTGCCTCTTGGTTGGAGACCCAGCATGGATGTTCCCTGATCTGGTGTCTGCTGCCTGATGCTGCTCTAGAATCTGCTTGCAATGCATGATTTCTCCCATCTTGATTAGGTCTGTGGGTGTAACTTGAGTTTGCTCTTTCACTATGAATCCAGATTCTCTTCCTCCATTACTTTTGAGCATGCTAGAGTATCATTTTTCATTGATAATTAGAATTTACTATTTTAGTAAAAGGGAGCTTTCCCTTCCCTGGAGTTGAAGGATTTCATAACCACCTTAACCAAGTCTTCTCTATAACCTTTTATTGTTTTTAATTTTTTTTTGTCCATTGCTACATTCCTTTGCCCAAGACCTGAGCCTAGTACAGTTTGAGACTTTTAGACTTAGCTTCCCTTTTTCAGGGAAATATTTATATTTTAGAATATCATCATTATTGTCATTGTCATCGCCATTGAGAAAGGTTCTTACTCTGTAGCTCTGTCTTGGCTAAAACTATTCGATCACAGAGATCTCTCTACCTCTTGAGTTATCTCGTGCCCCATCAAGCTTCATGTTTTTAGATTAACTGACTACGTTCACTCCAGAAAGAAGTAATCAAGTTGTAGAAATGAAATAAGCAAGAAGTGTGTTACTTTATGAACTATATTTAAAACAATGAACTATATTTAAAGCAATGTCTACTGGTCTTTTTTTTGTTTTGTTTTGTTTTGTTTTTTTGGATTTTTGGATTTGGTTTTTTCAAGACAGGGTTTCTCTGTATAGCCCTGCCTGTCCTGGAACTCACTCTGTAAACCAGGCTGGCCTCAAACTCAGAAATCCACCTGCCTCTGCCTCCCAGTGTGCTGGGATTATAGGCGTGCGCTACCACTGCCCGGCTTTACTGGTCATTTTTATTCATTGAATTCGTATGTATATGAATTAAGAAAAAATAACTAAACAGAGGTAAAACATTCTCTTCTCAAAAGCATCTTTTTCAATTGTTTTTATATTAAATTTTGTAAGAAGACTCTTGAAATTGTCTTGTTTCTTTCTAAAGTGCAAGTTCAAATGTACCCGGGTGAGGTGTCTGTCACTTTCTTACTCGTATACACAAGTTTAAATTGTTACCATAGCTTTCCATGATAACTCAATAATTCACTCACTAGTATCAAGTAGCCACATACAATGTACCATGTAATATGTTATCCTTTCACATATATAGTTATAAACATAAACATACACTATTAGGGAAGCAAGGGGGCAGATAATCAAGTAATAGTTTTTATTTGGAGAGTTTTGTGAGTCTGGTAGAGAGGGTTGTCTTACATCTGAAAGAGGGAAGTCACCATGTCATTAGGAGATGACATCATAGAGGGGTGTCCCTTGGAAACTGTGTTAAAGGGTTGTCAATATTTCAACAACAGACATTACACTTGCAGGGGAGGTGATAACACAAGCTACAACAAGAAAAGTTGGCTCTGTGGTGGCGGCGGCGGAGAGTCAGGATTGCTGACTGGCCATGGGCCAGGCTCCGTAGTATAGGAAAGAATGGACACAGAGCTGCGGAGTGAGAGGCACTCTATTCCAGGCTAAAATAAGAACACCAGCACTGGTGGAAGACAGCTGAACATCCAATCTGCAGATGTGGGCTGAGAAGGAAGGAAGGGATGTCTACATCATTCTCTAAAAATGAGAGTGCTGACCAGTGTGCCCAGGCTTAGCTATTAGAACATGGAGAGACAAAAGATTGCAACCCCGAGGTGGAAACTAGCTTCTAATCTTTTCTTCCTCATTCAACTCAGTTAGCACTTAGAAAATCAATTACGATTCTGTTTCCTCGTCTATAAAACCAAAGTGGGATCATAGACTGGAAACCACCGAAATCATTTGAAAAAAAAATCTGGGCTCTGAAAGTGATAGCTGTTGCCCTTGGTTACCTAGATCCTCCCTTGACTTCCAGTGTACCATCTCTTGGAACTTTCCATGAGTAGGTTCCTCACACTGCTTCCAATAGCTTCCCATGTATTTATTCTTATCTGATGTCTCAGGCATAATTATTCATCAGGTTCTGAGAGCCTCAGCCCTGGGCGGTTCCCAACAGCATCTTTCTTGTATTGGAGATCTGTTTCTCTAAGTGTGCCCATCATAGATCTCTGGGTCTTCCTCTCAGTCGTCCTAGTTATTAGAATGATGTGAATCTCTAGATTTCTTTCTATGTCTCAGTTCTTCTTAAGATGCCTTAAGCACTTACTATTCTTTCTTTACCAAATGTGTCCTGCTATTCTAACTTACATGATTGATTCTCAAACTTAAATTCCTCTGACTTAAAAATTGAGCTATGGCCGGGCAGTGGTGGCACACGCCTTTGATCCCAGCACTTGGAAGGCAAAGGCAGGTGGATTTCTGAGTTCGAGGCCAGCCTGGTCTACAAAGTGAGTTCCAGGACAGCCAGGGCTACACAGAGAAACCCTGTCTCAAAAAAAAAAAAAATTGAGCTATGAAGAACAAGAATATAATACCAAACATGCTCACACTTCACTAATAAATATTGTTAGTATATCTGATGGGGCTTAGTGATGAAACACTTTGGTACAAATTAAGTTCATTTAAAAATCCAGACAAGATATTTTTTAAATACTGGAAATATTATATTACATTATAAACCCAGCTTATTTAGGATTGTTTAAGGTTTGAGCACTATAACATAGACACATATTGAAATGAAATTTCTATAATAATTCTCTCTAAGATGGCCTTCACATCACCTACATCTATAGGGGAAAGATGAGTATTTATTTTAAGAGTTAATTCATAAAGAAAAAAATGTGCACCTGGCATATGTCAGATGAGAGTAGCTATAGAGTGAATTTATAATATTTTATGAACAAATGATTTGTTTCAGATTCAATCTATTGATGATTTAATAAGGTTTATTCTTAATATGTCCACATCCTCTGCCAGTGACGTTCCCCTCTTTTGTTTCTCGCAGCACCTCCGGTTTTCATACAAGAACCTTCTGATGTGTCCGTGGAAATCGGCTCCAATGTGACCTTGCCGTGTTATGTTCAGGGTTATCCAGAACCGAGGATCAAATGGCGGAGGCTGGATAACATGCCCGTTTTCTCAAGACCCTTTTCAGTTAGCTCCGTCAGCCAGCTGCGAACAGGAGCTCTCTTTATTTCAAGTACGTTAAAGCATGTGGGGGGAGGGGCAGGGTGTGGGTGTGTTTGTGTATTTGTGATTATGTATATAAATTTGAATATATGCATTTTTAAATTTTTTTTTTTACTTAGTTTGCTTTTTGTTTTTCTTGTTTTTAAATAAGACTCAGTATGGTAGCTCGGTGGGGCTTTGGGCTCTTCTTGGTTCTCCAGCCTCTGGAGGACCACGATGCCAGGCTGTATTATATGCAAATATAGATATTCATATTTTGCTATTAAACTGGACATTCTTGGCTACAATACTTATAAAATTAAAATCATCCCCTGACTTAAAATCTTATCTTGGTTTTCTTGTCCCTCCCTAGCCAAAAACGACACTTTAAAGGCTTTCGGCTTCAGCCTCCTGACAATGGCGTCCAGCTTGTGACTCATCCTACCCTGACTATTTATTCCCAATGCTTCCGTTAATTTGTGTCTTCCATAGCGCTCGTCATAGTCTTGGAAGACAATTCCATGCATTTGTTCTACCTGCATAATAAAAGTTATATCAATAGCCAACACACAGTAAAGACAGAAGTGAGAGAGGCAGCTTGCATTACGATGGGTTTTTTCTGTGTGAACATGCGTTGTCCAGAGGCCATACGTGCAGGCTCACACAGCTTCACAACCACCCCACAGCTCCAGGTAGAATATGACATCCAGCAGTGTTTCTAAGTGGATGAATAGCTACGTCGTCTCCTTAAGCAGATTTAGGCTTCCCTGATTATATCGATATATTGATATGTCAAATCTACAACGTTCTAGTGTAACACTCAAAACCCTTGCCAGCCTTAATTTCCCTAACTGTCTGCTCCATGCACCATCGGTCTCTGTCTAGTTTCTGAACTGCAAATAGATTCTTCCAGTCACCGGGCCACTAAACCATCTCCCGCACGCAGGACAGAAGTGTACCTGAGGTGACATGGCTTCTTACCCTTTAAATAGAACCTGATTTTCTTCAAGCTCTGCTTTTGATTTACAATTTAATATGAGCCGAGTGCTCTTCTGATCTTCTACTTGCTCTTTATATTATTCTATAATATTGGGGAATATAATTTATTGTGTTTCTCCCTTTCCTTTCCAACTGTTCAAACCATCCCCTAAGCCCCCTACCCTTCCTCCTTCAAATTTTTGACCTTTAAAAATAAAACTAATCCTTATTACATGCATATATGTGTATACACACATATTCCTAAATATAGCCTGTTCAGGCCGGGTGCTGCTAGCTATATGTATGTTTTCAGGGCTGATCAGAGCTGGGACATTACCTCTGCTATGTGTCGCCGACTCCCCCGCCTACAAAGGATTGGTCATAGACAATTTGTCACCCTGCTGTGATGGCCAAGCTCTCTGTCTCCTTCCCCAGACAAGAATGGGCAAAAGGTGTTTACATGGTTTCTGCCCCCCATCTCAGCACGGTGCTTGGTTTTATGATGGTCCTGAGTGAACACATGAGTTCTTCTTTCCAGATTTATGGGCAAGTGACAAAGGAACGTACGTCTGTGAAGCCGAAAACCAGTTTGGAAAAATACAGTCACAGACAACAGTGACGGTGACAGGACTGGGTAAGACTCCTAGATGTTCTCTACAACGTTCTCAGACCTCTTGGTGATGTCATCCTTTACAGTGACAATTTCCATTGATGGTGAAGCCAGGTAGAGGTTTGGGTTCCTAAACCATATTTCATGCAATGTTATAACTATAAATAACTTGGAGAACACCTGCTCAGTCTCCTCATCTTCTATGTCAATATTGGTCAGTTTAAATAGGTTTACATCTAAACACACACACACACACACACACACACACACACACACACAAATGGTACTTTTGATAGCCCTGTCTTACGTTTGGCACTTCAGCCCTCATACGATTATATTTATGAATTGTGAAGTAAAAATAGAATACAACTCATTTTTAATTGTAGGATTTTTCGCTTCAGTATATTTTACTGAGTACACATTCTCATTTTTAATTTTATTTCTCCATTTATTCTTTGGAATTTTTCCCCAGTACTATAGCATTCAGATTGTTATGGCGTTAAATTTGACTCTAAGTACTTTACTGCATGTATCTCACTAATACTGGTTTGTAAAATTATCTGTATGCACAGCTTCTTTTCTCTGTCTATCACCTACATTTTTAGGTAATATCTCTTAAGGAATTTGGGCTTATTTGTGGTATATTTTTTTTGTTGTTGTTGATTTCCAGGAAAGAACAGGTTAACCGTATTTCTTTGCTCTTCTGTCTCAGAAAACTCACCTCTGTTTCCCTTGCTTGTGCCATTCCCAGGGGCTCCTGATGATTCCTACTGTCCCTAGTCTATTCTGTTTCTGGCTATGTCCCCGAGAGTGGCTTCTGATGATTTCAGGTTTCCGCTCACAAGTGCCCTCTCACTCTGTTCTAATGTATATGCCGTGAGCATCCGGCCCTGGCTTTGCTGGTCTGTGTAGGCTCTCCTCTTTTCTCTTGCTATTTCTGCAGGATCACCTGTCCTCCTCCCAGTTCTACTTTGATCCCTTACATCTGCATTCAAGTTTATTTCCGTCCTCTTCAAGTCCTGTTCCTGAAATCTCTAGTTTTAAACAACATAACTTATAGTCATCCTTCTTGCAGTAATACCCCCTCCCCAGTCCTCATGAAGCTGAGTGCTCTTTCTCTGGTGTAGTTGCCCCACTGATTGGCATCAGCCCTTCCGTGGCCAGCGTTATTGAAGGACAGCCGCTAAGTCTGCCTTGTACTCTGTTGGCTGGAAATCCCATTCCAGAACGACGGTGGATGAAGAACTCAGCCATGGTAATGATGTTTTAATACATGCTGTTTTATTTACTTTTTCTTAAGAATTAATGCATTACATCACAAACACTGAAAGACCGATTTCGTAAACCCATAAGCATGTCTTGTTAGCAAACCAAAGCTTTTCTTGAAAAAAAGTTATTTTTATTTTAATTATATGTATGTGTTTACGTGTGAGTATCCACGTAATCAGAATCCAAAAAAAGGGAGTCAGATGCCCTGGAGGGAGGAGACTCACAAGTTTTAAGCTGCTGATAGGTATTCTGAGTACCAAACTCTAAAAGATTAATGGTCTTAACTGCTGATCCATTTTTCTAGCTCTGAGGGCGTTCCACCTTTGTTACTAAGTTTATGTCATTTATATTATTTGGAGCTTGAATTTTAAGAAATATTTGGTAGTATATATTTTATAATTCCCCATTCAATTTTCTGTGACTAATAAGTTGCCTTCAGAATATGAAAAAATTAAAGCTAGTAATAGTTTCATAGTGCTTTTTAAGTATTTTATACCCTTCTGTGTAGAACATTATGAACTATTAGCATTCCTCTAGAATCTTCCATTTTATATATTACCCTTTTTTATGGTGAGCTTTAAATTCCTTTTGTGATGAATTATTTTAGGAAGGTAGATCCGCAACACATCACTAAGTATTTATTAGCATATAACTTTTCGTTAGAAAAGGATGCAGGCAACATTTCATTTCATAGAAAAATTCCCATAACTGTATTCTGCCGACACAGAGCTTCGTCTTGTTCATACCACTTCTTCTGGTTTCCGGAGTAACTGGACTCACTCTCTATTAGAAGTATTCATTAGCAGCGAATCGACTCCATATGAGTAATTGCAAGCTTACTCATATTTGCATAAAAGAAATGTAGTATGCCTTGTAGGAAAAAAAAAAACCCTTAGTTATGAGGCTAGCGGCGAGCTAACTTGTAACATGATGAAGGCTTAGGAATCATCACTTTTATGCTAAAATAGTGCCAGCCTTCTCTGACATGATTTCTGGATCGCACTGTGGCCTTGCCCTCCAGCCTGTCAGCTGACAGGGCTGGGTGCCGAGATGACGTCACCCTCCCTTGGTGTAATAGAAAGCTACCTACGTACAGAATGAAAACAGTCACATGAAGGAGCTTGCTAGTGGTGTGGAAACCGTCTTGGAAAGGACAATTTCAGCTGAAAGAAAAGAACTACTAGTGAAATTTGAGTTCTGGGCAACAGAACTTGTAGAAACACAAAATCGGGGTCACCTCTACCAGTTCCCTTTCAGGGATGGGCTTTAGCTCCCTGATAGCGAATGCTAGCTATAATTCTTGAGAGATATGAGGATCGGATATGATTAATAAATTCTTCCAAACATTTCTGTTGACCTTTTTTTAACCTAAGGGTGGTAAAATCCCAGTTTGCTTTATAATAAATTTAATAATTTAATTGAGAAAAAACAAACATCTGATTGAGACTTAGACAAATGTCTGCCTTTTCAAATGAAAAATAAATGACTTTGACTTTTTTTTTTTTAAATTCCATTTGAAAGTTGGTACAAAATCCCTACATAACTGTGCGCAGTGATGGGGGCCTCCACATTGAAAGAGTTCGACTTCAGGACGGAGGCGAATACACTTGTGTGGCCAGTAATGTCGCTGGAACCAGTAACAAAACAACCTCTGTGGCCGTGCATGGTAAGAAAGACCCGAGGTAATCGCTTCCAAACCTTGTTCAAAACAGGGTTCATAGGTTTTAATCAAATAACTCTGTCCCTCTAATTATAAGAAGGAGAGCTTTCTTCCAATTGTTATTTTATATTTCTTGAACAATGTCTACATTGTTAATACCATTTCCAGATTTCCCTTCCCTATGTACACAAAGAGACATTCTGGGGAATCACCCGCCAAGTCTGGCCAAGGGCTTTTATAAGTGGTTTCTTAATTGATAAAAAGGAACTCAGCTCTCAAAGAATCATGTTTAAAAATACATTTTAATTTCAGGCAAGCTGAACTTAGTGTACCATCCAAATTGCCTTAAATTGCCTTTTTTTTTCTTTCTTTTTCTTTTTTTTTCTTTTTGGATTGTGCAACAAACATGTCCTCACTAAAGACCCCTCTGTGTCGGAGCTAAATATGATCTAAGCTTCTCGAAAGGTCATCTTATGTGCCGTGTGCTCCAAACAATTTTTTTTTGCATGTTAAATAATTTAAAGGTCACAAATAAGAAAATCCAGGGGGGAATTTTTTCCATTTGTAGCAGTTGCCAGACTTTTTTTTTTTTTATCTCAGTAATAATGGACAGCTTCACAGTTTAACTGATTCTCACAAAATTTTAGGTTTGGTTTTAACTCTTCTACATTGTTTTTATAATATAATATTAAAAATAGATGATTTACAACAATGAATGTCTTAGGGGGAAAAAAAGCAAAGATACTTGGTTTTCTTCATGGATTCAATCTTTATTTAGGCTCTGGGTTTGGGACTCTAGCGGTTTACATTTTGTTTTGGCTGTTGAAATGCTGGTGACTGCACTCCGTTTCCTTCTATACGCATGAACTTCTCCCTCCTCTGGTAGCCACCAGTATCACTTGACACATTCTTATGAGATTTCAAAGAAATACCCCAGCCCAAATAACTTAAATTTAGTTATAGCCTTAAATATTAAAGGTATGTTGGGTTCCGTGCCATTGCGCAAATATTTTTAAAGATCAGCGCATAGGTTTCTTAGAGTGCTCTGGCCTAACTTGAGGATGCCGTGTTGGAACACCCTCATAGCATCTCCCTTTCCTCTCAGTGACTGTCTCGGCAGTTGTGCTGAGAAGGGCGCTGAGGCCAGATTCTCAGCTGCAGGGACGAGCGATGGATCATTCCTGGGTTTTCTGTATCACTGAGGTGAGAAGACAGACAACCCGAAGACTCGATTTACTGAGACTCAAGGCAGTTTAATGATTAAAATTTAAGAGTTTCACAGCTGTTTTTGATTCATTTAAGTCCAAGCAAGCAACTGATTTAGTCAATAACATTAAAAAAAAAAAACCCAGCCTGATAATTAGGTTATCAAACCCAGCATGGCGGCTTTATACCTACTTCATGTTAATAAGGGGTTCTGCATCATTCCCTCAGGAATACCCATGAACAGTGCACTCCTAATTCTAAAACGGAAGAGATTATTTTATACAAAGAAGTGAACTAAACTCAAATACAAATGCAGATGAAAGGAACAAAATTTAACTGTCCTAATAAAAAAAAATGTTAAAAAAAAAAAACCCTTGGGGGGAAAATTTAACTGTCACATTGATTCATGTAGGCTCACAATCTGGAGAGGAACTGCTTCTCCATACCCAGATGTCATCAAGCTTCAAAACTGACCTAAATTTGCAACTTTTCTTCACTACTGTCCAACTCGATGCGGCTTTTAAAAACACGAGATTCCCTTATGCCGCCACAAATTGACAGCATATTTGAGAGTTTCGTATTCTGTCATGATCCTGGAAATTAAATCTCTTGCTCTCATGAGTAGCTTGATGCTCTTGCTTGGAGCTGGAGACGCGCTGCCAAGTCTTTAAGACAAAATCAGCTGAAGAGTAATGGCGGAACGGTCGTCGGAACGGACGACGAGTGCGAGCTAGGTGTTGCCTCAGCCAACTCCTGTGGTGGGAGGGATGGGGGGGTCTTCGGAATCCCCTGCTCTAGTGAATATCTATTCCAGGGTAGTAGGACGATTCTGGAAAATCCCGACTTTAAGCAGAAAATGTGGCAGTTGAGCTGCAGGGAGGAGTCCTAGCCTCATCTTCCCACAGGGTACAACAGAAAGATCTGGAAATGCCAGACTTCTGCCGTGTTTCTTTTGTTAGAAAACATTCCTGTATGGAAGCCTTGGTCAGATCTCTGACTCTGAGGGTACTGGGTATTAGTCATTTGGACACGTGTTGGTCCTCACTGAGAACAAAGGGAACGGAGATTTCCTTTGGCCTTCGTGGCTGCTCTCGTGCTGCTAACTTTTCTCTAGTTTCCTTAATGCAAAGACATGCTATCCCTAACTGGAAGATGATGAGCCTATCCTTTATTTTATCATCTTACATATGAACTCCCAAGATCTCTATACTTATTACTTATAAATTCCTCTTAGGAAACCACCCTTTTTAATCAGTTTACATTTAGTAAAGCACAAAGCTGCTCTTGTGGACGTCGGTGTAGTTAATAAGTGGTGGTTGGACAGCTCCTTTATTTGCAGGTGGGCTTACATCAACTCACCGGAGCTTAATGGCAAGTGGACAGTAAGGAAGACATATTCCAAAGATCAATCTATAACCATTAGATTATAGTCTATCTTGAGCGTACAAGAAATAATTGATTTCCTTCAGTACCTTTCTGTTTTCTTTAAGGTTACCATATTAGACGTCACTTGACACTTGATTTTAAGCTCTTATTAGATCTGTCCAGGTTGTACTTATTTTAATTTAGCCATGCATTCCCTTACTAATATTGTGTAACATTGCCTCTTTTCATAATCATTAAGAATATATTGAAAATGTTCAATTTTAAGTATGTGGTACTAAACGGAAGTGCAAGGGCTCAGGTGCCAACCTTCCTCCCATGTCCAGTTCTGCCGACCATTCAGCACGGCCAGCAGGTACTGAGCACAATTGAAGGCGTTCCAGTAACTTTACCGTGCAGAGCGAGTGGGATTCCCAAGCCGTCTGTCACCTGGTCAAAGGTAAATTACAGATCTAGTGGCGTTCCCTGAAATACAGTGTTGGGATGACTCATAGCGTTCCCTCCAAAGGGCTTCAGCAGGACAGTGAGTGGCTGAGACACAAGAGGGGAGGAGGCTAAATCTGGCACTCCCCGAGCTGGTTTCCTCTGAGGCTGGCATGAGAAGGTTCTGGAGATCCTTTCAGGAACCAGGTAGATGCGTCTCAGAAGGGTCCTCTGATGGGCAGGAAGTGGGATGTTGGTCCAGGACATGTGCCTGTCAAAGGTACTAGCACCTCTGTGTACTTAGCTGTCCTGTCTGTTAAAGGTGGAGACTGAGGGAGACAAGAGGACCAGTGGGAGGTGACAAGGAGGGCTCTGCTACAAATACAAAGTGTTCAGAACAACATTTTCTACAGTGATGGTTGCTGCCATGCCATTCCCTACTTCAAGAATCTGGTAGATCGCTGCATTCAAAGACATTATTCTAAGCTCCCGTCCAAGTGCGATTTGCAGAATAGATTCCATGTATGACCAAAGAGTATAAGACATCAATACAAATTCCTGTATTTCCTTCTACATTCCTGCCGTGGGGTTGAGCTTTCACTAGTATTCTTGTATTGATGAAACTGTCATTTACAAAGAAAGGCCATTCTTTCTTTTAAGTGGATGAGGAGGTGGCATGTTTTTAACAAATGAACTTGAATCTTAACAGTAAAATACAAAATCATGGCAGAATAAGAAAATGCACTACTCATTAGTGAGGAGTGCCACCCAGCTTTGTCATTTCATCTGATTTTCTCATCTAAAAAAAACAATCCGTGGAAAAGTGGGTGCTAACATCTCTAGACCATCTATATACAATTTCCATGGTCCAGACACAATTACAAGCGTGAGGATAAGCCTGAACGTGCACAGCACACGGCCCTTTGCAGACATGTGCCACTTTAAAGAAAATGCAAGAGCAAGATCTTTCCAAGCATGGTCCTTATGCTGTGGCCAGACACAGAAGATAAGAACTTGGCTTCCAGGACCTGACTCCTGGGGTTCTATGCCAGCTCCAGCTCACCTCTTGACTGACTTAGTGACTTGGGGCAAGTTTTTCTACCTTGTCTCTGTGTTAGGGGAGTCTGAATTGGAAACTGAGGGTCCAGCAGTTCCTATTGATAAAACCGTGAGGGTAAAACACTTAATTCTTATACAAGATCACCTTGCTAGTGTGCACAACAATCATGGCGGTGGTGTTGCTATTCACCTCTGTTATGCTTACGCTGTCCTGACCTTTACGTGGCTTCACGGCAGAACAGACATGGCTTAGCATGGAGGGGTACCATTTTCAGTGCATTTGTTCATCCAATTTCTCTCGTGAACCACTCCCTTCCAATTAACATTTTCAAATCTAGTTTTTCCACCCCTTACAGAGAGAGTATTTTTTCTCTCTCTTCTACTTCCAAACATAAAGCTATTCCTTATCCTTTGTTGCCTTTACAGAAAGGAGAGCTGATTGCAATGGGAAGTGCCAAGTTTTCTGCAGGGGCTGATGGGAGCCTGTATGTGGTGTCACCAGGAAGCGAGGAGAGTGGAGAGTACATCTGTACAGCCACCAATGCAGCCGGCTACGCCAAGAGGAAAGTGCAGCTGACAGTCTATGGTGAGAGCCGCCCAAGGGAGGGTTTCCTTTGAAACAGCTCATGCATGCACAATCTCACAATTTCTTCCATAGTAAGGTACCTGAAGGTGAAGCTCTCCCCTAAATGGATGTGTCAACCAAGAGACAGTTTTAGTTTCACTGCCAACCCAAACCGCCTCTACTTAGATTCTGATTTGCAGAGAAGCAATTGTATAACCTTTTGGAAAATTCCATGCTATTTCCCCAAAAAGTGTGCTTACCACATTCAGCATTTTGCAGAGACAGCAGTTAGTTAAAACTCCTCGTCCAGCCAAGCTTCAGCTGTGTCTTGGGTAGCCGCTTTCTGCTTCAGGGACTACCTCTCCTCCACACAGCCCTGAGGCCGTCTTAGCTGGCCTCTCCATCTTGTGCTTAAAGGAATGACTAAGGAGGGAAGCTCGCTCTTCATTTCCTTCTCGCTCTCTCTCTCTCAATGTCGTAATAGGAAGTTTCAGATATACCCAGAATCTTGGGAGTCAACCTCTTGTAAATTCTTGAATGGCATTAGAAGCCTACATTTTAATTTAAATGAAACTACGTTTGATTTCAGTGCATTATTTTCCCCTTCCACATCTTGTGTTTCTTTTAGTAAGACCCAGAGTGTTTGGGGACCAAAGAGGACTGTCCCACGATAAGCCTGTGGAGATCTCTGTCCTGGCTGGGGAGGAGGCAATACTTCCCTGTGAAGCTAAGAGCTCACCTCCACCCATCATTACCTGGGCCAAAGAGAGCCAACTCATCTCTCCATTTTCTCCAAGGTAGGAGATCAAGGTTGAACAGCAACACAGGACGAGGTACCCTGATGGAAGGGCGCCTGTAATTGCTTGCAAATGTATCAAAATATAACCCACATTTGGGCTCATTTCACATGCACGTCTGAGTTATGTAGACCTTGCACCTCATTCTCCAAGGTTGTAAATGCTAAGACGGCTTTGCCACAGTTCCCACCGGGGTGTTTTACTAGGTAATTTTTGAAATGGAGCAGATTTGTGTGTGTGTGTGTGTGTGTGTGTGTGTGTGTGTGTGTGTGTGTCTCAGCCCGCTGTGTGCGGCACGCAGAATTCCGATGCTCTTGGAAGTAAAACTCAGAAACCACTGTCATGTATGAGACTTGACTTTGGTTAGCTGGTTTTGTAAATCATTTTGATTGAACCCACCCAGAAATAAAGGCCCATAGAGATGATATCATTTATAAACTAAATGACACAGCAAGAATACCTAGCAAGAATACCAGGGCTTTAGGGCACAGCAGTCGTTGTCATCCAGGTTTAAGCATGTCTCTGTCCCCTAAAGCCTACCTAAATGTTTTATCCAGGGCATATCTTTGAATTTCATATCTTTTATTTGTACAACAGGATGATACTTTCCTGAGAGATTTCCCTATAAGATAATGTGCTGGAGAGATGGCACATTGGTTATGAACACTTGCTCTTCTTGCAGAGGATTCAGGTTCGATTCCCAGAACCCACATGACAGCTCACAAACACGTGTAGCTCTAGTTTCAGAGGATCTGCCACAAATGTCTGACCCGTGTAGATGCGACACACACATGGTGCACATACTTACATTCAAATGCTCATGCACATAAAACAAAAATAAATCATTCTAAAAATATAATTATAGCTGCTGGCTATCATTTATTAGTATTGCTGGCATATAATTGGAAAGTCGTGAATTTATATGAGTGTATTTTTCTACTACTGATGATGAAAAAAATAACAGAACAACTTTACATAATTTTACTCATTTGAAAGAATTTTACTGGACATTATAAAGCAAAATATAGAGAGTTCCTTATTAAGCAACTCTGTTGTACCCTTCCCCAGTCAGGATTTCTTTCTTCTGCATGTGCAACCTTTCATCTGTAAGTAGCCCCTAAAAACGGTTTTTATGGTTTCAGTTTTGTTGTCTCTTCTGTATCTAATTTGAACTTCTGACATGTATTCTTATTATTTCACTCCTTGCTTTATTGTGCTACACGCACTCACTATTGTACACATTAAGTCAGCATATTCATTGTAACGAGTCTGTGTGTACACACTCACTATTGTACACACAGAGTCAGCACATTCTTGTAACTAGTCTGTGTGTACACACTTAGTATTGTATGTACACAGAGTCAGCACATTCATTGTAACTAGTCTATGTGCTCACACTAATGTACATACGTGGAGTATGCACCCTCATTGTAACTAGTCTGTGTGCACACACTCACTATTGCACACACACACTAATATACATACATGGAGTATGCACCCTCATGGTAACTAGTCTGTGTGCACACTCACTATTGTACACAGAGTCAGCACATTCTTGTAACTAGTCTGTGTGTACACACTCAGTATTGTATGTACACAGAGTCAGCACGTTCATTGTAACTAGTCTATGTGCTCACACTAATGTACATACATGGAGTATGCACCCTCACGGTAACTAGTCTATGTGCACACACTATTGTACACACGGAGTCAGCACATTCATTGTAATTAGTCTACATACAGTTTACCTTTCATTCAACCATTTTCATCCTTGTAGATGCTGCGGTCTGCTTATTATTTTGTTTAAATTATGTTCTTTTCAAAGCTTTTTAACATGTCTGCTTGCATGTACATGCATGAGAGTTTCAGAACCTGTAACACAGAACTAAGTTTTCTTATCACAACAAATTCTTCCTTCCTGGTGATATTGCCCATTGCCCTTCTGAGGGGAAGTTTACATCCTGATCACTGCCCATTCCCGGTTACCCCTCCCACAATTCTTCCCCCATCTCTCCCTCCTCTTCTCCTCTGAGTAGGTGGGGGTCTCCTGGGTATCCCCCTCCCCCCAGCATTTCCCAAAAGCTGTTGCCTGTACCTGGCATATGTTCTTCTAGCTGGGCTGCCTCATCTGGCCTCAGTGGGAGAGAAAGACCTAGCCTGGCAGAGAATTGAAGTGCCTCTCATGGGACTGACTTTGAGTGAGCATGAGATACGTGCTCCTGATTGCTGGTCATTCGTGCTGTCTGGGACTTGCCTTTTTTTTGGGGGAGGGGTCGAGACAGGGTTTCTCTGTGTCGCCCTGGCTGTCCTGGAACTCACTCTGTAGACCAGGCTGGCCTTGAACTCAGAAATCTGCCTGCCTCTGTCTCCCAAGTGCTGGGATTAAAGGTGTGTGCCACCACCGCCCGGCAGGGACTTGCCTCTTTAAAGTGCCTTCACAGTTTTATGGTGACTTATCTTTTTCTTGCTGGGAAGAAGATATTTGATATTTGTTTTTGATAACAAATTTTTGTCTACCATGTATATTGAAATGTCCTTCTCAGTTAGGATGATTTGGTTTATTTTAGAATGGTGTTTTTGTTTGAAGATAAGTTTTCAATACATTTAAAGACTTTAAATAATTAACCTATGCTTTGAAGGTTTATATTTCTTGCATCTTTTTGAGATTATAATAGAAACATTAAATGGTTGTGGGGTTTTTTTTGGTTGTTTGTTTGTTTGTTTGTTTGTTTGTTTTTTCGAGACAGGGTTTCTCTGTGTAGTCCTGGCAGTCCTGGAACTCACTCTGTAGACCAGGCTGGCCTCGAACTCAGAAATCCGCCTGCCTCTGCCTCCCAAGTGTTGAGATTACAGGCATGTGCCACCACGCCTGGCTAGAACATTAAATGTTTTATGCCTTTTTTAAAGTTTTACTTTTCATATTCGAGACTCAGTTCTCTCTAAATTTTTTTATTGTGTATGATATTAAGTAGTACCGTAGTTTAGTTTAGGTTTTTCAATTGGGAAAATCAATTACCCAAGATCATTTTGAATAGTAAATCTTTTCCTCATGGTGTGCATCTGTTTGCTGGGCTTGAACTCTGGACCTTGTACATTCTTGACAAACACTCTACCATTGAACTACATTCTCAGGCCCTTTCTGTCTGTCTCTCCATACTCCATCTAATACTGGATCCAACATGTGTTCCTGTGCATGTGTATGTCTTCCTGGAGGTCTCTGTTCTTAACTCTAGCTTGATTTAGCTCCGTAAGAAACCTTGATATGAAGTAGGTCTCTGTGGCTCTGACAGTTCCCCAACAGGACTTTAATACAGCCTTAATAATACTTAATAACACCCAATACACCATTATTTAATGAGGTAGATATTAAAGGCATATTTTAAAAGATATACTTTTGTTTATCTTTACTGAAGAACACTCAATTATTTATGAAGCATTGCAAAAAATAAAAGAAATTTCAGTCAGGAAGTCACTGGTATGTTGCCCAATGCCTTGGTGAAAAGCTTTATGTCCCTGCCCTGTGAGGAACAGGAAAGTGGAGAGTCTCTAGTAGAGAAGGCCTGTGAAGGTAAGAGGAAGATAGGAGAATAAGAGTGGGGTTAAAGGTGACCAGACACTTTAAATTCATATATGAACATATAACGCAGTCCACAAGTGTGCTCAGTAGCATATGCTAACAAAAAACAGAAAAAAGAAGAAAAATATTCAAAGTGAGTTGAAATTTTACAACACACATTTGCTCTGCACAGCTGAAACTGAATGATACACAGAGATATGCAGCCGTTCGAAGCTTTAAGACAACGGTGTTAGATTGAAAGGTAACAGAAAAATGGATTTTTCTATTTCTAATGATCGTCATCCAGAATTCCGTTTCTACGGCTGATATGCGCTACCGCAGAGAGGGTTGTTTCAAAAGTTGCACGCAGTGTAGTGACTTTGCACTGTGCAGGGGATGTCAGCACTCTCGGAGTCTGTGGTCTGATGTGTGGGTTTCCCTTTTAGACACACGTTCCTCCCTTCTGGCTCCATGAAGATCTCAGAGACACGCACTTCAGACAGCGGGATGTATCTGTGTGTCGCCACAAATATTGCTGGGAATGTGACTCAGTCCGTTAAATTAAGTGTCCATGGTGAGTGTTCAAAGGGTGGCCAGGGATAGCTCTGTCCGCTGGGCCTCAGCCTTCATGACAGTGAATCTCCAAGTTGCATGCAGGCTAAAGATGTGTGAGTTGTAAGTCTGTCACCCTCTTCCTGAAAGGTTTGTTGGTCATCGACAAATAACTCCCCCTTCTCTGCTTTCAAGTCTATTAATTACATCCTTGCATCTCATGTCGTCTAGACGTTCAGTCACTAATCTCTACTGAGTTGACATGCAGTGGAGGAAATGTGTTTAAAAAACATTGAGAGCTAGATGTACTCTCATAGAAGAACATCAGACTTTTATAATAGTCATATTTGACCTATGAAGAGCACCGTAACAGAGGAAATGCTTCTTTCAGCTGTTAGTTGATTGCATCATGTTTCTCTAATGGAAGTGTTTTATCTCTTTAATTTATCATCCCGCCAACTGTTCGTCCCTTCAGTGCACTAATTACCTATCTCCATGGCAGGCATTGCGTAAGTCCCAGATATCTAAATATCAGAGCAAATTCCCTGCAATGCTATTAACCTCGCTGCATTTCTAGACCAGTCATGAAAATGGCACCCATTAACTAGAGTTTAGACCTTAAAGGAGGGTCCCACGACTTACCAACTCTTAGGCATTAGGTTTATTAATCATTTAATCTATTTTATCTTTAGACAAGAAATACGGTCTGAGGGGTTTTGTCTCTGAAATTGGGAGAAAGCTTTAAGAACACTTTCTTAGTGTCTGTCTTCCATGAAGGATATAAACAGATTACACAAAAAGAAGTGTTTTCTGGTTTGCTCTGATAGACGGGTGCCCTGAAAGGGCGCTTAAACTCTCATCACTGATAAACGAAAGGAAACGCACCATTGTTAAGTACCTACTGTTCATCAGGTGTGGGTCCAGGAGTACTGTAGCTGTCATTTCCTATAATTCTTTCAGTGTGCTGGTCCTGTGCCTGCATAGTTCATTTTGCCTGGATTGTTAAAGAAATGGGCCTCCAGAGGCTTGCAGGCATGCCTATACCCCACAGCTAATAAGTGACTATTCTACTCTTTTTGTGTGACTTCTTGGTAAGAAGTTCTCATTCGGTGTCAAGAAATGTAGGGACTTTTAAATATTTGATGATTAATGCTCAGTTGTGATTTCCAGTTCCTCCAAAAATACAGCATGGAAATAGACACATCAAAGTCCAAGTCGGCCAGAGAGTGGACATCCCATGTAATGCCCACGGGTCTCCGTCACCCGTGATCACCTGGTTTAAAAGTGGAAAGCCCATGCTAGCTGACGGAGCGCAGCGTCCTGGCAATGCTGATGGAACGCTGAGCATTGAGTGGGCTGCAATCTCCGATGCGGGCGTATATACGTGTGTTGCTACGAATGTAGCCGGAAGTGATGAAATAGAGGTCACATTGCATGTCCAAGGTGGGTTTTGGCATAAGAAACGTGTCTGGTTGGGTGAGGCTGAGGAGGGGAGCAAGACCCCTGACCTCTACCCAGGACGTGTAATCATGGATCCCTTTAAGGGGATTCCTACATAGAACTTTAGCTTTAAAGGGAGCATCAACCAGAAGCAAACACGTGATCAGCTAAGCCTGAAGGACGTTTTCATGTTTACTTTTGAAACTAAAGTCCCTGGTGTATCTGGTGTATATAATGAAGCCGTCCTACATAATCGCCCACCCAGTATTTCTGGTTTGGGAGAAATAGCAGCTGGAACTAGCTGGAGTAGCACGTCACCCCATTCCTCACCTCAACTGAACCCAGAGAGGTCATGGCTCGCTGCTCAGCTATTGTTGTTGGCTTTAGTTTGAGGTTTGTTATGCAGGTTGGGCCTAGTATCTGTATTGGTTTAGGCAATGGTGATGACATCTTGACCCAAAGCCCCCGCTTTCTTGAGCTATTCTAGTGCAAGTAGACATAAAGCAAGCAAAGAAAGAAACAAGGTTCATAGAGAAGGAAAAAGTGTAGTGGGGAATTAAAATAAAATTACTGTTCTGGAAATTGGATTGGATTGCCAGGTAGGAACTCTTTAATTCTCTAAAGAAGGATTTAAGGGAGAGCTCCCTGGCTGGCAGGAACTAATCACTGAATGTTTTCTGTCTCACCCTGCCAAAGGGATTGCCAGTACAAAGCCAGGAAGTTAGGTCAGCGGGGTATAGTAATCAGCACAAGACTTAGCACTTAATAATCCCCAGGACATCACAGTTTCTGGGGAATGAAGGTCTAAGATGTTAGTAGGGAGCTGATTTCGCTCATTTTTTTCACTCAAGAAATCTTACTAAGTGTCTATGTTTAGAGTCAAAGGAGAAAAGTAGACATTTCTAGTATTCTTGCAAATCTCAGAGGTACATAATTACAGACTTTACACATAGGTTGTGTAGAATATTAATCCAAATGGGGACTGTATTTCATACTAGTATACCTATAAGAAACCTATTAAACTAGGTAAGAGAGTACAAAGGCAGGAATGTAAGGATATGAAGACACAGATATGGGAACATACATGGTGCTACGTGATTGATTGCACAGCAGACAGACATGTCTGTTGGGAGATCAGAAAGGCAGAAAATCACTAAGTGACCAAAGAATAAGGGAACCAGAATGAGAGTGTCCAAGGAAAGCCAGACTTGATGCGTTTGTTTTTCTACTAGAACCACCTACAGTGGAGGACCTGCAACCTCCTTTTAACACGCCCTTCCAAGAAAGGTTGGCCAATCAGCGCATCGCATTTCCATGCCCAGCAAAAGGTATGTGATCCTCAGGGACATGGGCATGGGTGCCAGCTTGTAGTTATGTGATATGACTCCAGTATTCTTCATTGCACTCAAAATATCATACTTGTAAAATCCCACCTGCCAGTCCTTGTGGCGTTAGAACACGGTAGAAGCTCCCTTGTTTCAGACAACTCTTTGACTGGGTACTTTAGCCTCCTCCCTGCTTCATCTCTCTCACTAAAAGGCTCTCCCAACCTGTCTTAGTTAGGGTTTTACTGCTGTGAACAGACACCATGACCAATGCAAGTTTATAAAAGACAACATTTAATTGGGGCTGGCTTACAGGCTCAGAGGTTCAGTCTATTATCATCAAGGCAGAAACATGGCAGCATCCAGACAGGCATGGTGTAGGAGGAGCTGAGAGTTCTACATCTTTATCTGAAGGTTGCTGGTGGAAGACTGACTTCCAGGCAGCCAGGGGGAGGGTCTTAAGCCCACACCCTCAGTAACACACCTACTCCAACAAGGCCACACCTCCTAATAGGTTCACTTCCTGGGCCAATCATATACAAACCATCACACAACCCATCGAGCTTGCTTAATCTAAGACTCTTTTCAAGGCAGTTCAACACTTTTCTACCACTTTTCAGTTCATTCTTTCGGGAAGTGTTTTCTTTTTAAATATGTCACAGTAGAGCTATTTGCAATATTCCCTATTAATGTTAATTAATAGAGATGCATATTAGGGTTATCACCCATCTGAGGTGACTTCTTTTCAGAGTAGAGGAAGCCCCCCCCTTGGGTACTACCCCACCTGGGACATCTGGTCCCAGCAGGACTAAGCACATCCTCTCCCCCTGAGGGCCAACCTGGCAGTCCAGTGGAAGGGGATACAATAGCAGGCAACAGATCCAGAGACAGCCTCTGCTCCAGGTGTTAAGGAATCCACATGAAGACCAAGCTGTAAGTCTGCCACAAATGTGTAGGGGTCTGGGTCCAGCCCCTGCATGCTCTTTGGTTGATGACTCAGTCTCTGTGAGCAGCCATAGGTTAGTTGACTCTGTAGCTCTTCTTGTGTTATCCTTGATCCCTCCAGCTTGCTCGATCCGATCCCCAACTCTTCTACAAGACTTCTTGAGCTCCACCTGATATTTAGCTGTGAGTCTTCAAATGTGTTTCCATCTGCTGCTGGATGAGGTCTCCTTGCAAGACTTCACCCAGAGGCAAATTTAATTCTTTTTTTTCCTAGGTCTACCCACACTGGTAATTCTGGGACTGGGTCATATGTAGCACATCTCTCAGTGTTTTTTTTTTTTAAACCTCATCTTCCCTTGAATACTACCATGTTTTCAGGTAGGAGCTGGTCCAGTCCCTCTCTGCAGAGAGGAGGAGAAAGGGCCATTATCTCTGGCATCTTTCTTCTGGGTGCCAAGCACCCATGTTTGAAGACATTCTCTCACACAGGCATCCATCTATAATAGCTCCGACTCACCTTGTGGTCATCTTGACGAAGTCCAAGCAGGGATTTTTGCATAACCTCCAGGCCCTGGCAGGAGGGCTCCAGGCAGCTGTCAGCATCTCTGTCCCCATGTGTACCTCTTCTGAGTGGTCCCTGGAGGTGGCAGCGGTTAAGGCCTTAGGAGCTGCCTGTGTTTAATAGCAAATGCTCAGCTCTTTATCACTATTTATCTCCAGTATTTGAAGAAAGGTGCTTTAGCAGATTTTTTTTCAGACATCTATAATCTTAGCAGTAGAATTCTCAGAGCCATTGAGGACTAGAGAGGCAAGACCTGGAGAAGAGGCATTCTTCAGACTGTTGTGGGTCCCTGTTGGTCCTGTGGTGTCTGTGGCCGGTAGGCCCTACCTGTGGCACAGCTGCGCCACATTCTTCCTACACCTTTGCTCTCAATCCAGCTTTCTTGACCTCCCATTTCCACAAAGGAAACATGTTTGCTTTGGTCCTGATATCCATCTGTATTGTAGTTCTTGAGTTGATTCAAAAGTGGCTACATTATTTCTCGTTGTCTTTTTATTTTATTAGTGTGTGTGTGTGTGTGTGTGTGTGTGTGTATGTGTGTTCTCTCCTTCCACTGTGGATTCTAGGGATCAAAATCGGTAATCAAACCTCACAGCAAGGGCCATCTCCTTTGCCCACTTTCTGTTATTATTACTATAAGTGTCACCTTCAGGGGCTGGAGAGATGGCTTAGCAGTTAAGAGCACTGACTGCTCTTCCAGAGGACCTGAGTTCAATTCCCAGCAACTACATGGTGGTTCACAATCATCTGTAATGGGATCCAATGCTCTCTTCTGGTGTGTCTGAAGACACCTACAGTGTATTCATATAAATAAAAATTATGCCAGGCAGTGGTGGCGCATGCCTTTAATCCCAGCACTCGTGAGGCAGAGGCAGAGGCAGGAGGATTTCTGAGTTTGAGGCCAGCCTGGTCTACAGAGTGAGTTCCAGGACAGCCAGGGCTACACAGAGAAACCCTGTCTCAAAAAACCAAAAATGGGGGGTGGGGAACTAAAAAAGGGAAATGAAATGTAAATATAGAATATATACAAGAAAAAACAACAAAAAATATTTTAAAAAATGTCACCTTGATTATTATTATTCTAGTACTTTTAAATAAAAGCTAATGCTTTGCTTGCTTTTCTTTTGTCTGTTCATTTACCTTTTATGCATTCCTTCAATAAACGTTAGTGGCAAAGTCTGACTGATATCCACAAAGGAAAGATGGGATAAAGGGAAATGACTATAACTCTTCTTTTTTCTTAGAATGTGGACAGACGACTAGAGTCAATCAGCCTTACTATCTTTCCGCATTAGTCAAAATCTCACAATGACCGAGATGAAATATGTTGATCTTTTCATTTTCCCCTTGTAAATATGCCTTCCACAAGCACTTCAATACAATATTAATTTATAATAGGTTTAGTTTCACCAGTACATTGCATATATTTCTCTCATCTTTTTGTGCTTTTGTGCATGCTACTTTTAATAAGTTTATTATCTTAGTATTGGTTGCTAACAACATCTTATGAAATCCTATTGGTTTTATTTAATCTGCTTTGTCTTCAGAATAGAAATTCACCAAGTTTTAAAGTTTTTAGAATAGTGACTTTTGCATTTTTGTTAAATAACACATTCACAACACAGTCACTGGTTTTCTGTCTATGTCCCTTTGGCTTTATTATATATTTAATACAGTTTTTTTTAATCATTTAGACCTGTAAGCACGTGACTTCCATTTATTCTACTATCCATAAGTTAAGTCCAGGAAATATTTTTTCATCGTCTTGTCAACTTCTTTTAAAGAACTGAACTCTTGTCTTTTGATGAACAGATATTAAGAGAGTATACAGGCAGTGGGAGCTCCTCATGCTTGCTAGATAGAGCCTTTTCCCAAGTTACTATAGGCCACACACTGTGTTCTTTATAAGTTCTATCTGTTGGGTGTGTTCCTGGAGTATTCCTGTAACAATCCCACACTTTGCTGTTTTTACTTCACTCCTGGTTTCCCTACATATCTTGTCAATTTGATGATTGCACATATTTTTCACTTCTACTCACTACTGTAGTGAACTCACCAGAAAAAAATGTTATGCTTATGAGTTTTAGTCAGTTTTCTGACTAAAAGCAACTTTGATCAACAGAAGCCACGAGTCTGAAAACTGATCAAGACCCTGAGTCATTAACTAACTGCCATTTACTGTAGTCTCTTCGCTTTTATCTTGAAAGTGGCACCATGCCTCAGGATATAATCATACCGGGAAGTCTATCTTTTCTGAATGTATTTGATTTTTTTTAACATTTTTCCTAATTTTGTTATAAAAAAGGCTTTAATTTCCTATTTAGGTACTCCTAAACCAACCATCAAGTGGTTACACAATGGTAGAGAGGTGACAGGGCAGGAGCCTGGTGTTTCTATCTTGGAAGATGGTGCACTGTTGGTAATCGCTTCTGTCACACCACACAACAATGGCGAATACATCTGTGTGGCTGTCAATGAAGCTGGGACCACAGAAAGGAAATACAACCTCAAAGTTCACGGTAAATGTGGATCAAAACACTAAAGCCAAATAGCTAAAAGGATGAGTTTCTAATATTTTACATATTTAAGTCTTTTAATCAATATATTATTATTTAATATTAATATGAGTGAATTAATATCAAACAGAAGGTAGGAAATTGATTTGTATTTTTTATTGTTCAACATTTCATGCAATTTTTAGTTGAGGTTTTACATCCCTCAAATTTTAAATAGAAGATAAAGATGCAGTTTAAAAAATTGTTTACCCTGGTAAGTCATTCACATACCTTCCCCAGAGCAAAACAATCAGCTTCACATACTCATTGCATGACTTCTCAGAGATTTCCATAATGCAAAAAAGTATGAAATCTGTATGGAAAGAATATGGATGATAGAATATTATATCCACTCTCTGTACCTGGGCTGTTTCATTAAACAATCTGTAGTGAATTATCCTAGGTCTTTAACTGTTGTTTATAACGTCTCTCTGGACGAGTTCATAGGATTTATTTAACCTTTCTCTACTAATATATTAGCATTTTACTAATTAGTATTGTACTAATGTATTTGTAATATAAATAAGTATTCATATTGTTACCAGGTTTTTAAAACTATTTAAACTTTGAAAGAGGATTTTATACCTATGTCATGTTGTTGGGAGTATGTGAATTTTCAGTTTTGGTGACTATGGTTTTTATAGAAACTGTGTGGTAGTCATTCTCAAGGTCAAGTAGTGAGTGCTATATAGCTTAAACGAGTCTCCTAAGACTGTCAGTATGTCAAATAATTCTTCCTTAAAGTTATCTTAAATGTCATTCTGAATCTAAAACCCTGCCATAAAAGACATCATTACATGGGGATTTTTGTTTGTAAACATGTTGGCTGACACTTCTTATTTATAAGAAAGCAAATGTTTGCACATGGCTGCCTTTTCTACCCTCTCTTCCCTTTGACGTTTCTCTAAGGGGCTTTGTGGAGACCTTGGAGCTCCTGTTGATTACAAGACTATCCAGTCATGAGTCTTCTCTTTTGCAGTTCCACCAGTAATTAAAGATAAAGAACATGTGACCAATGTGTCCGTGTTGCTAAACCAGCTGGCCAGCCTCTACTGTGAAGTAGAAGGAACTCCGTCCCCTGTCATAATGTGGTATAAAGATGACACCCAGGTAAATGGAGACATCCAAACGTGCACAATTCCCTGCCTCTGTACCTGAGATAAACTGTTCAGTTGTGAATTTCAGTGATAATAAACACCGCTTCTCTCTTCTCATTGTGGAGTTTTATTAGCTTTGAAAATAACAGTCCTTTGTCTCATGCAGGTGACAGAAAGCAGCACTGTTCAGATTGTGAACAATGGAAAGATTCTAAAACTCTTTAAGGTGTCTGCAGAGGATGCGGGAAGATATTCCTGCAAAGCAATTAATGTTGCAGGCACCTCTCAGAAGGACTTCGGTGTCAATGTACTAGGTAAGGAAAAAACTTCTTTTTAAAATAAACCTACACATTAGGTAGCTGTGAGATGCAATGCGATGTGTTGTGAACATCTAAAACCAGCAGGATGCTTGAACTGGAGAAGGTCAGTTCTATTTCCAGTGCATCTTAATTAATTACTGGAGCCTAATCAATCATGGTTGCAGTTGGGGAAAGAGAAGTCTAAGAGAATGTGATGGGTGCTTCTGGCAGGAAGAGAATTCTGAAAGCGGGTCATCACTCTGCTAGATTATGATACAGTAATTTTAACAGCTGCCGTTAGTTTAGTTTTCAGTTAGTAAAGTTATATCTGGCATTATAAGTTTACTTCGTGACAAGTGACTTTCTCTTTTCAATATTTGGTCATCATAATAAGCATGTAATTTGTGTTTTTAGTGAAAGTGAAGCCTAGAAGTGATAGGTTCATAAAAATTTGCACTCAGCAGTACAAAAAAAAAAAATGAATTTCCTTACTCTCCCCCAAACCTGAGCTATATTATGTTTGCTTTTCCCACGGTTATATGTGTGTTTAGTCACAGGCCATATGAACAACCCTGGCAGTTTTTTTTTCTCTCTGGTCTCGGCGTTGTCTCCTGATATTCATTCCGTCCATGAACGCCATCTCTGTGTGAAGATTCCCAAATGCTCAGCTTTAGCTCAGAATTCTTTGAGCATTAGGGAAAACTCTCTACTCTTCACTGTCCTATCTTCTCATATTTTTATCTACTTCTTAAATCTTTGTGTTATTTTCAAGAGAGTCTCACTCATGGGCTGGCCTTAAACTCACAGTCTCCCCCCCCCCAGCCTCCCGGAGGCTGTGATTAGGGAGGTGTGGTATGATGCCCACACTTCCTTATCTCATTCTCTCAAGTAAATTCTTTATGTGTTGTTGAATACTGTGGTGCTCTGTCAAATAGAAAGATCCCAGTGAATATTTTCTCCAGTAAATGTTGGGGTCTCTGAGTGACCTCCTTCTTGGCCCCTCCCCTACTTTCTCTAGAGCTCCTGAAGTTTACCCAGTTCTACGACTACTTCCTAACTGTCTCCTTCTTTCCGATGCATGGTGAAGGCATATTCCTATTTCTGACAGCCCCCTTTCTTCCTTCTGGTACCCACTCTTCACAAGTCTTACCTGGTCTTCATCCAGCAGCCAGTGGGGTCTTTATATATATATATCTTATCAAGCCAGACCTCTTCCCCTCTCAACCCCTTTATTGTCCAATGATCTTATGAAGATGAATATCAGACCACTCAACATGAAACAAAAGAGGGGAGGGGTATGGATGGAGAGAAAACGACACACGAGCACTTTCATTTGTATAATTCCAAGGATAAAATTGAGTATATTCTTTTTCATATTGTATATCATACTCATACCAAGTTCTGTCTAGATATCCTTCAAAAAAGATAAAGACGTCTAAGGTAGGCATGACATGCAAGGTGGAATATGATGCAAAGGAGATTATATTGCCAATGTCATTCATTAATGTACATTCTCAACAATAATGCATTGGCTCATATGAACTTTGTGGCTCACGTACATTCCGTGAGCTTTGCACATGACTTACTGTACCTCAAAATGACTTCTGGCCTATCATGTGTGTAAGTAATTGTCCTGCTAACAAAATTCCATAGACATATTCCTGGATTTTAACTTCACATTTGGGTGCACAGTGTGATGTGAAAGGGAGTTCTCGTGAGATGTTTTGTTTCTGACATTAGACTCTTGTTGAAACATTTGATAACTACGAACTGCCTGGTTCTTGCTCAGATCTTTGCACTAAATCATCTATGTCATGAAAAACTGTCTTTGTTCAAGTTCCACCCAGCATACTAGGTGCCAGCTCGCCAAATGAAGTCTCAGTCATTCTTAACCACAACATCACCCTGCAGTGTCCTGTCAGAGGCACGCCCTTCCCGGCTATCCACTGGTTCAAAGACGGCAAGTGAGTATTTGTTCAAGGGTGTAATTTATAGGATACAGATAGATCAATGCGTAGCGCCTACCTCCTTATTCGTCACCTTAAAATATACATTATTTAATGAAAGAGAAACAACGTTGCTTTTTTTAAAGTAGCATTTTAATAAACAATCTTCCAGTTACATCTTCCAATTTTCAAATAACAAAGCTCTTTATAAATTTAGGGAGTTTATTATAGAAAAAGGTTTATAATTATTGCACACCAAAAACCTCTGCATATATATTATCATAAAATCTGATTCCAGTGAAGAGATAGTTATGCCTTTACACGGAACTGAACTATTGAGAAGGAAAATGTGCTTGCAAGAATGTAATGAATACAGAGACTCTATCTGAATAAAGTGGGAAGTACAGACAGGAATTGCATGTCCTAGAGTGTAAGCCTCAAGGAAGAGCATTGCCCATAAGGTAAAGGCTACAGTGGCCTATAGTGGCTCAGAGGTTACTTTGCATAATATAGTTACAGTTTGTGCTATAATTTCTGTCTGAGGAGAAGGAATCTAAGGACTCAGTAGCAGAGAGTCTAGATTGGCTGTGTGTGCAATTTAGGAATTCATTTACCTTTTCAAGAAATTAATGAGGCAGACACCATAGAAAACCATGAATTTGGGGCTATAAATGGGCAATTTGGAATTCGATCACACAATAAGCACTAAAAGATTCTCCTCTTCAACACTCTGGTGAATATAAATAGGATATAATTTTGTTTCTCAAGGGTCATTTTTCAAAAGCAAAGGTTTGCAAATACCAAGTGCTGTCTGGATATGGGAAGTCAGAATACAGTCCTGGAGAGAATATGAAGCACTGTCCTTAGGGACACGTTGATGCTGTGTTTTAAAATTGTCCGCTCAGCCGCTGTGCTGCAGCAGTCACGCCTCCATTCTACAAGACTGAAGCAGACATGCATGTCCAGCAGGAGGCACATTTGCTGATTTTCTCTGCAATGCTGCCGGGGCAGATGAGTGAAAACTGGCTTGTACCAGACCTTAGGAGACAGATAACATGTATAACCAGGATATCCGTCTCAAGTAACCCGCAGCTACCAGATAGAGCACCAAGGGACTCAGGAGAATAGCATGGTGTCACTTACACTAAAGCTTAGGTTTCTTTGGTAATACATTTAGGAATAAAAATTGTTTAGTGAAAATGGACGGATAAAACCAAAACTGATTGTGAAAAGAAGTCAATGAGAAGTCACATTAGTGACAGCATTTCAAGAACGGCTTTTCAATATTAACACCTAGGCTTATTTGTTTAAGTTTTGTGTTACCTTTATAGTTAATATTAATAAAATGCCAAAGTTTTATGGATTTAAGTAACATATTATCAAATATTCACTCTTTTAAAAAAATCTCCAAATGCTCTACACCAGTGGTTTATGACTTTTGGGGGGATCCAACCACCCTTTTGCATGGGAAACTAAAAATGGACCTATGAAATAATTTTTCTAGGCCTTTGTTTTTGGGAGATCCTAACATTGAACTCTCAGACAGAGGACAGAATTTGCATCTGAGAAATGCACGGAGAAGTGACAAGGGACGCTACCAATGTACTGTGTCCAACGCAGCAGGCAAGCAAGCCAAGGACGTCAAACTCACTGTCCACGGTGAGTGTGGCTTTTCTCATGCAGATGCCATTATAAACATGTCGATTACACGTTGCAAACTGATGCTTATTCTACTGTTTATTGTCCTTTTTCTCTATAATGAATACTTTGGAATGCTATACAAGTAAAGAGATGGTGTCTACCTTTATGTTGTAAACTTTCACAATGCATTCATTTTTTAGATGCAATTTATCCTCAGTTGTGGATTTACTAAAATTATTAGGTAATTTTAATATGGTAAACCTTTCCCTAATTTGGTAGGTATAAGCATAAGTCAAATACTTGTGTCCTTCAAATGTTAAAAAAATCAACCTTTGAAAAAGTGTTTAAATGTACAAAACACATTGAAGGATGTAGTATACCAACAGTTCATTTGTTATATTTTATTCCATCTTGGCTTTTATCCTGACCATATACGGTAATATTTTTAATGTCATGTATTGTTCTATTTGTCTCATTGATTCTCTATCATAGATAATGGTTCTTAGTTATATTTCTATTGCCATGACAAAACATTGCAATCAATTCAACTTATAAAAGAAAGCATTTGATTTGAGAATTGCAGCTCCAGAGGGTCAGAGACCTCACCCATCCTGTCAGGGAGCTTGGCTGCAGGCAGACAGTAATGGCACTGGAGCAGACTGAGCAACCTGGGAATAGCAGGGCTTTGGAACCTTCAAATCCCACTCCCAAACACCCCTCTAACAAGGCCACACCTCCTAATCCTTTTCAAAGAGTTCCCTGAACTGGGGATGAGGTATTCAAATACGTGACCCTAGCAGGGCCCTTCTCATCCAGAGAACCAAACAATGTATGCCCCGTGTTCACTAAAAATTTCAACAACCAATTAAGGTGATGACTAAAGTCATTTTTATGAATGGACTCATTAAGTAGACACATGAATGGTGTGCCACAGGCACAAACTTACACAGTAGAAAAGAACAGAACTCTGTCAGGGGATCTTAGCAAGTGTGCACTCCCTGCACTACTGTCACCCTTTCATAGAGTGCACAGCATTTGAAGAGAGAGTCACGTACTTCAGGGCTGCCTCGATACAGGGTCCTTTCCATCCAAAGTGGCCACCTACCCTCTTTCAGGTTGTACTAATTCATTTTCTTTGTATCACTTTCTGCTATTCACTTAATTATAAGGTTTTGTTTGTTAGATATTTATTGCTAAGGATTCTAAACTTCAGAATATACAGACTTCTATTTTGCATGCCTCTGCTTTGCTGGCTAATATAAAGCAACTCTAAAGACATATTATCCAAACGACTAACGGGTCTGGTACTAAACTGTGGCATCCAGTAGTCACGTGTGGCTGGTGAGAAGTCACTGAAGCCTGAGAGGCACGATAAGCGTTAAATGTTCACTAGATATCAATGGTGGTATAAATGCACACATACTGTATGAGATATATAGTTAATGATTTTATGATTATTCTAAATTTGTATTTGGGATATATTGGACTAAGTAAAATGAAACGTTAAAATTTATTTACCTATTTTCATTTTATACCTTTAATGTGGCCTCTAGAGAATTTAAAAATCACATATATGGCTTAAGTTAGGTTTTTGTTGAATAGCAGTTTTCAATAATTAATAAGAATGTGGATGTTAGAGACAGAAACACCTGTGTTTTTACCCAAACTCTGCCACTCCCTTGCTTTGTGACTTCACATGAATTTCCTCGCCCCTCTAAATTTCCCATTCCTCATTGGAATTAATAATATTGTTTCTATCAGGATAAAATGCTAGATGTATTAGTAAGTTTTATTTGCCTTATTTTATTTGGGTCAATATATGTTTGTTATCATTGTCTAGCAATACAGGTGCCTTAAAACTTAAAATAGACATGGACTCTAGCTTTAACTCTTTCTTTGCTTTTTCTCGTTTTTCCTTTGTTTCTTTCTGTGGTTCACTCTTAGCCTACCTTTACCTGAAACTCATGCCTCTGATTACTTAGGGTTGAGACTGCAGATGTGTGCTTCAACTCCTAGCTCAAACCTAGCTTGATTTGTAATAAATAACTGCATTTTTTTTTTAAAAAAAAAAAATCAGACTTTTAAAATTTAGGTTTCTGTTTCAAGTTTTAGTATCTCTTTTTCATCAAAGAAATTACATTTAAAGCAGATTTTTTTAAAAAATCATTTATGTGTAAAAATGGAAGCCTGCTGGGGAAATCTGTCATGAAAAGACATGTCCTCTATAAAAGTACCATCACTGGAAGAATTGCTCTATAGATGCCAAGTTAAACAAAAATGTTATTACCATCATTGCCTGCCTACCTGAGCCAGCCTCTGAAACAACAAACACACTGTCTCCCCAAAGCTGCTGTATTGCTGCCAGCTTCTATCATGAAAAGTGTAGAGCTTCAGGAAGACTCCTGTTTCTGTGGGACTTGGATTTATTCTCTTTGAATCCACACCTTCATGCTGTGTCATGCCCTCGGGCACTCAGAAGAGAAAGCTTCTGGGATCATCTGGTTGAAAGGCAATGAATGCAGTATTGAGGAGTTCTGAGTATTGTAATTCAGGAAAGGATATCCTTTCTTTCTTTGCAAGCTGCCCTGTGCCTTCAAGTGAGTAGCCTTACTTTACTTCATTGGTGAAAATGTAAATATCATGGATGGAAAAAAAAAAAAAAAAAAACAACCTGACCCAGTAGCCAACTAGGAGAAGTCAGCCTGCACAGGTAAGATCTGCCCTGCAGATTGGCCGGAGGCCTCTGGCAAAAGCCTTTTGGTTTCTGGTTTCCGGTTTCCGCCTCTGGATTGGGAACACCCTCAGCCATGGTGCACCATCTCCAAGCAACACAGGAAGCCAGCTATACACCCAGCAGCCAGCAAGGAGGAAACAGCCAGTGAAGAAGAGACAGCCAGTACAGCCTGCATCCAGTGCTGATCAGGGCCACAGAGCTACATACCCCAATACAACTACAAGTGAATGGGTCTCGGCCACCATCTTTGCTTCTATGCCTGTGCAACAGAGGTTTCACCAGAGTAGAGGATCACTTGGGACACTCTGCACTAGGACTCCACCTGCACCCAGGAACTCAGCAGCACCACAGCAACTTGTGCCAGGGGAAAACAGCTCACCCAGGGTTGCTGAGATAGGCCTTCAGGCGCACAGGAGGGGCAAGCTCAAGCCAGTGACAGCAGGCCTAACTAACACCAGAGATAACCAGATGGCAAAAGGTAAACGCGGGAATGTTGCTAACAGAAATCAAGACAATATGGCACCATCCAAACCCAATTCTTCCACAACAAGTCCTAGATACCCCAACACACCAGGAAAGCAAGATTTGGATTTAAAATCACAGGTCATGATGCTGATGGAGGGCGTCATGGAGGGCTTCAAGAAGGACATAAATAACTCCCTTAAAGAAATACAGGAGAACACAAGTAAACAGAGAGAAGCCCTTCAAGAACTAAGGGAAAACACAACAAAACAGGTGACAGAATTAAACAAAGCCATCCAGGATCTAAAGAAGGAGGTAGAAACAATAATGAAATCACAAAGGGAGACAACTTGAGACATAGAAACCTAGGAAAGAAGTCAGAAGTCATGGATCCAAGCATCACAACAGAATACAAGAGATAGAAGAGAATATCAGATGCAGAAGATATCATAGAAAGCATACAATAGTCAAAGAAAATGAAAAATGCAAAAAGCTCCTGACCCAAAATATCCAGGAAATCCAGGACAAAATGAGAAGACCAAACCTAAGGATTATAGGCATAGAAGAGAGTGAAAATTTCCAACTTAAAGGGCTGTTAAATATCTTCAACAAAATTATAAAAGAAAACTTCCTGAACCTAAAGAAAGATGCCCATGAACATACAAGAAGCCTACAGAACTCCAAATAGATTTGACAAGAAAAGAAATTTATCCTGTCACATAATAATTAAAACACCAAATGTACTAAACAAAGAAAGAATATTAAAAGCAGTAAGGGGAAAAGGTCAAGTAACATATAAAGGTAGACCTATCAGAATTACACCAAATATTTCACCAGAGACTATGAAAGCCAGAAGAACCTGGGCAGACGTCCTGCAGACCCTAAGGGAACACAAATGCCAACCCAAACTGCTATGTCCAGCAAATCTCTCAATTACCATAAATGGAGAAACCAAGGTTTTTCATGACAAAAACAAATTTATACAGTATCTTTCCACAAATCCAGCCCTTCAAAGGATAATGAATGGAAAACACCAACAAAGGGAGGAAAACTATGCATAAGAAAAAGCAAGAAAGTAATCTTCTGTCAACAAACCCAAAAGAAGATAACCACACAAACATAAAGCTTACATCAAAAACAGCAGAAAGCAACAATCACTATTCCTTAATATCTCTTAACATCAGTGGACTCAGTTCCCCAATAAAACGACATAGGCTAACAGCCTGGATTGGTAAACAAGACCCAACATTTTGCTGCATACAGGAAATACATCTCAGTGTCAAAGACAAACACTACCTAAGAATAAAAGGCTGGAAAATAGTTCTCGAAGCAAATGGTTCCAGGAAACAAGCTGAAGGAGCCATTCTAATATCCAATAATATAGACTTTCAAACAAAAGTCATCAAAAAAGATACAGAAGGACACTTTATACTCGTCAAAGGAAAAATCTACCAGGAAGAACTCTCAATTTTGAACATCTATGCCCCAAATATAAAGGCACCTGCATTCATAAAGGAAACCTTACTAAAGCTTAAAGCACACATTGCACCCCACACAATAATTGTGGGGGATTTAACATTCCAATCTCTTCAATGGACAGATCAGGGAAACACAAACTAAACAGAGTCACAGTGAAACTAACAGAAGTTTTGGACCAAATGGATTTAATATTCAGATATCTATAGAACATTTCATCCTAAATCAAAAGAATATACCTTCATCTCAGCAACTCATTGTACCTTCTCCAAAATTGACCATATAATTAGTCACAAAACAGACCTCAACAGTTATAAGACGATAGAACTAATTCCATGCCTCCTATCAGATCACTATGGAATAAGAGTGGTCTTCAATAGCAACAGAAACAACAAAAATCCCACATACACATGGAAGCTGAACAATGCTCTACCCAATGATACCTTGGTCAAGGAATAAATAAGGAAAGAAATCAAAGACTTTTTAAAATTTAATGAAAATGAAGGCACAACATACCCAAATTTATGGGGCACAATGAAAGCAGTGCTAAGAGGAAAACTCATAGCTCTGAGTGCCTGCAAAAAGAAGCTGGAGAGAACATACACTAGCAGTTTAACAGAACACCTGAAATCTTTAGAACAAAAAGAAGTTAATATACCCAAGAGGAGTAGAAGGCAAGAAATCATCAATCTGGGGGTTGAAATCAACCAAGTTGAAACAAAAAGAACTATATAAAGAATCAACAAAACCAGGAGCTGGTTCTTTGAGAAAATCAACAAGATAGAGATAAACCTTTAGCCAGACTAACTAGAGGGCACAGAGACAGTATCCAAATTAACAAAATCAGAAATGAAAAGGGTGAAATAACAACAGAAACTGAGGAAATCAAAAAAAAATTACCATACCCTACTACAAAAGCCTATACTCAACACAACTGGAAAATCTGGATGAAATGGACAATTTTTAAGACAGATATTAACTACCAAAATTTAATCAGTATCAGACCATCTAAATGGTCCCATAACCTCTAAAGAAAAAGAAGTGATCATTAACAGTCTCCCGAACAAAAAAAGCACAGGACCAGATGACTTTAGTGCAGAATTCTATCAGACATTCAAAGGAGACATAACACCAATACTCTTCAAACTATTCCACAAAATAGAAACAGAAGGAACATTACCCAACTCTTTCTATGAAGCCACAATTTTGCTGACACCAAAACTACACAAAGATCCAACAAAAAAAGAGAACCTTAGACCAATTTCCCTTATGAATATCAATGCAAAAATACTCAATAAAATTCTTGCCACTACATAAACAAACTCAAAGAAAAAAACCACATGGTCATTTCACTAGATGCTGAAAAAGCATTTGATAAAATTCAGCATCCTTTCATGTTAAAGGTCTTGGAAAGAACAGGAATTGAAGGCCTTTACCTAAACATAATAAAAGCAATATACACCAAACCACTAGCCAACATCAAACTAAATGGAGAGAAACTTGAAGCAATCCCACTAAAATCAGGGACTAGACAATGCTGCCCTCTCTCTCCATATTTTTTTCAATATAGTACTTGAAGTTCTAGCTAGAGCAATAAAACAACAAAAGAAGGTAAAAAGGGATACAAATTGGAAAGGAAGAAGTCAAACTATCACTATTTGCAGATGATATGATAGATGTATACTTAAGCGACCCAAAAAACTTCACCAGAGAACTCCTACAGCTGATAAGCAACTTCAGCAAATTGGCTGGATATAAAATTAACTCAAGCAAATCAGTAGCCTTCCTATACTCAAAGGATAAACAGACTGAGAAAGAAATTAGGGAAATGACACCCTTCCCAATAGCCACAAACAATATAAAGTATCTTGGTGTGACTCTAACCAAACAAGTGAAAGATCTGTATGACTGGAACTTCAAGTCTTTGAAAAAAAGAAATTGAAGAAGACCACAGAAGATGGAAAATCTTCCATGCTCGTGGATTGGCAGGATTAATATAGTTAAAATGGCCATCTTGCCAAAAGCACTATACAGATTCAACACAATCCCCAACAAAATCCCAACTCAGTTCTTCATAGAGTAAGAAAGATCAATTCTCAAATTCATCTGGAATAAGAAAAAACCCAGGATAGCTAAAATTATTCTCGACAGTAAAAGAACTTTTCGGGGAATCAGTATCCCGGACCTCAAGCAATACTACAGAGCAATAGTGTTAAAAACTGCATGGTATTGGTACAGTGACAGGAAGGTGGATCAATGGAATAAGATTGAAGACCCAGAATTGAACCCACACACCTACGGCCACTTGATCTTCGACAAAGGAGCTGAATACATCCAGTGGAAAAAAGATAGCCTTTACATCAAATGGTGCTGGTTCAATTGGAGGTCAGCATGCATAAGAATGAGAATTGATCCATTCTTATCTCCTTGTACTAAGCTCAACTCCAAATGGATCAAGGACCTCCATATAAAGACAGACACACTGAAACTAATAGAAAAGAAACTGGGGAAAACCCTTGAGGACATGGGCACAGGGGGAATGTTCCTGAACAGAACACCAATAGCTTATTCTCTAAGATCAAGAATAGACAAATGGGACCTCATAAAATTACAAAGTTTCTGTAAGGCAAAGGACACTTTCAAAAGGACAAATTGGCAACCAACAAATTGGGAAAAGATCTTCACCAACCCTACATCTGACAGAGGGCTTATATCCCATACATACAAAGAACTCAAGACCCCAGAAAACCAAATAACCCTATTAAAAATGGGGTACAGAGCTAAACAAAGACTTTTCACGTGAAGAATTTCAGATGGCTGAGAAGCGCCTTAAGTAATGTCCTACGTTGCTTTTCCCCTCTCCCTTCTCATCCTCTCTGGCCTCCACTCTCTCTCTCTATTCTCTCTCTCTCTCTCTCTCTCTCTCTCTCTCTCTCTCTCTCTCTCTCTCTCTCCTATACCATTGACTCTCATCCTATCCTCTAAATAAACTCTATTCTATACCAAAAAAAAAAAAAAGAAAGAAAGAAAGAAAGAAAAAAAAAGAAATGTTCAACGTCATTAGTCATTAGGGAAATGCAAATCAAAACAATCCTGAGATTTCACCTCACACCAATCAGAATGGCTAAGATTAAAAACTCAGGAAACAGCAGGTGTTGGCGAGGATGTGGAGAAGGAGGAACACTCCTCCACTGCTGGGTGGGATTGCAAGCTGGTACAACTACTCTAGAAATCAGTCTGGCAGTTCCTCAGAAAACTGGACACACCACTTCTGGAGGACCCTGCTATACCACTCCTGGGCATATACCCAGAGGATTCCCTGGCATGTAATAAGGATACATATTCCACTATGTTCATAGCAACCCTATTTATAATAGCTAGAAGCTGGAAAGAACCCAAATGTTCCCTCAACGGAGGAATGGATACAAAAATGTGGTATATATACACAATGGAGTACTATTCAGCCTTTAGAAACAATGAATTCATGAAATTCTTAGACAAATGGATGGAGTTGGAGAACATCATACTAAGTGAGGTAACCCAGTCTCAGAACACTCATGTTATGCACTCACTGATAAGCGGATATTAGCCTAGAAACTTGGAATACCCAAGACACAATCCACATATCAAATGATGTCCAAGAAGAACAAGCGGATATTAGCCTAGAAACTTGGAATACCCAAGACACAATCCACATATCAAATGATATCCAAGCAACACTGCCGTAGCTTGCTAAGTAGGGAGTGGCTCCTGGTCCTGAAAAGGTGCAGTGCAGCAGTGTAGGGGAATACCAGGACAGGGAAGTGGGAAGGGGTAGTTTGGGGGCACGGGGAAGGAAGAGGGCTTATGGGACTTTCAGGGAGGGGGGATCCAGGAAAGGGGAAATCATTTGAAATGTAAATAATGAATATAACAAATAAAAAAAATTTAAAAAACCACAAATACTATACTCTAGATAACTGAGAATAATGTGTATGTAGATTCTAAATTGAGAGACTCTTTCAGCCTAAAATTGATTTGCTTGTTTTCCTTATTTACATGCTCATATCTTTATGTAAGGATGAGCAACAAGAGATCGGAGTGTGAACATTGTGTCTAAATAAGCAAAAAGAGTGGGGACATAGTAATTTGAAAAATCTGTATGGAAACACAGCACTGCCGTAGCTTGCTAAGATATGAATATAGATGTATAAGGAAGGTTTTAATGAATTACCCTATAATGAAGAGACAACATCCAACTAAATGCCACACACTAGCAAATAAAAATCCCACTTCCAATATGGGCTACTTCTTTTTTGAGTTGTTGGCCAGTGGTTTGCCATAGACCCTCCAACATTCTAGGCTACTGCTAACATTCCTGGTCACTCTTCAAAATTTGATAAGACCCTGCTCCAAAAGACACCTCATATTTAATTCATAGAACATGGAGGAATCAATCTGGTACTAACTAGGAAACCTCGTCCCTACTGGCTATGATGCTGGATGGTGCTATGCATGATCCTAGAGGGGGAAAATGAAATTATCAATGTCACCAGTTGTGAACCCTGTCAGCTACATTCACAACTAGCCTGGCAAGCTGTGCTTGCAGTGTAACAGGGGCACAAGCATGGGAGCAACCAACCACTTTCTGCTTCTGTTTGGATCTAAGATTTCATGAGATGGAACCCCAAACCATACCTATTTTATTCTGCTAGATGGACATAGTATTAAAACATGCTGCACCTATAGATCAGTATATCTCTCAACCGTCTTCAGATAAACTCCTACTTAGAATAGATGGCGATTAATACAGAGACTTTCAATAGGTTAGCATATGGAGAATATAGACTGTGATTTTCTCAGGACTAAATTAGATGAATATATCATACTCTTCCACCCAAGACTCAGAAACCTTCCATGAAGAGAGAGAGGAAGAGAGCCGGGCATGGTGGCGCATGCCTTTAATCCCAGCACTTGGGAGGCAGAGGCAGGCGGATTTCTGAGTTCGAGGCCAGCCTGGTCTACCGAGTGAGTTCCAGGACAGCCAGGGCTACACAGAGAAACCCTGTCTCAAAAAAAAAAAAACAAAAAAAACAAAAAAAACAAAAACAAAAACAAAAAAAAAAAAAAGAGAGAGAGGGGAAGATTGTAAAAGCCAGAGGCGGTGAATAACTTCCAGAGACAGTGTTTTATATGTAGAATAGAGCAGTTGTGCATATGAATTCACAACAGTTTTGACCATATACACAGAACTTCACATGTTCAAGGCAAACAAGATATCAGTATAGCACTTGGGAAATGGACACAAAATTATTCAAGAGGACTAGTTTTTTTCTGTCATCCAAATTGATGGCAAATGTTGATATATTATTGATGAGTGGTAATGAGATTTTACCTGATGTATCTCTGAAGATATGATTGTCATACAATAGATAGGTTCTGCTCAATACTGATGTTACTTTTTTAACATGTTTTTTATTGAATATATTCATTTCTAGGAAAGCATTTATAAAATATGACATTTGATTTTATTCTTTTGATGTTTGTTTTTTAGCATTCCATTACAAATGGGCAATTAATCAATTCTATAATGATCAAAACTATATGTAAGATTCTGTTTCAAGGATAGATAAGGATGTCTGGCATGTGGAAGCATGTACCTATGTCAAACATTGGTAGAACAGTTGTTTGGGTTCAGAAGATAAAATAAAAATGTGGGTGAATAAAGATGTCAGTTCTGATGTGAGATTTTGGCACCCTGAGAAATGTGTTAAGAGGCCTTACACTACTTGAGTTTGAAATAATCAAATAACTGCTACAAAATTAATTTTGCATATTTAGTGTCTTCTGTTTTTATTTTAAGTTAAAATCAATGAAAAACACTATTTAATACAAAATGAACGTTCACAGCTCTTCAATATTTAGTAACACTATTTAAACATAACTTCTCATTGAGAAAAAAACGGGAAATTTAGCCTCTTCCCTGAACTTAACAAATGATGCATCATCACCAGTGCCAAGGCACTGGACCGCAGTGAGCCTGGGTATTCAGTTCTGCTTCTCAGGAGGGCCACAGGATTAGTGGTGTCCATGTCAGTAACAACAAATAAAACACACCATTGGCACCAGGGACTCATTAACACACAGCCATTCTGCACAAAGGACTTGCTGAGAAGTAACACAGTCACAGCACACAGCCGCTTAAACATCACCTCTCCAAAGCTCTGTATACTTCACTAATTCTTTTCTTGCTTCCATTTTTTTTAAACCATTATCAGTTGTGACAAATCTTAGCAAATTCCAATCCAGATAGTGTTGCTTGGAATTCCCTGGGGATGTTCTTTATCAATATTTGTTTTACACAGATTGTTCTTAGTGACTAATCCTTCACTTGGCCAAACTTTGCATTGACCCCACCACCACCCCCAGATAAGCCAGGACAGCCTAGTAATGGTAATATCTGTCATTGTGTCAAAGGCAAGAATAGTCCCCAGAATAAGTAGCCCTTTAAAATTGAGCATTCATAACACCCATAGAGTCACCCCGCCCTCCATCATGCTCACTGAAGACCTGCCAATCATCAACTGACTTTCTCTGGATATACTCTTCAGCTCTCATAATTTTTTTCCTGAGAATCTATTCTTTAAAAACATTTTATGAAATAATTTCTTACATTCATTAAATTTATTAACTTATTTTATTTATATTTCAAATGTTGTGCCCCCTCCCAGTCCCTCTTCCCAGAGTTTTTGACCATATCCTCTCTCCTCTTTGCCTCTGAAAAGATGCTCTCCCACCCTCCACCCAGATACTTCCCCTCTCCCACCCAAGCATTTCCCTTCCTGCAGGCATCAAGTGTTTTCATGATTAGGCACATTCCCTCCCACTGAGGCCAGACAAGGCAGTCCTCTGCTACATATATGCCAGTGGCCATGTACTACCCCATGTATGCTCTTTGGTTGGTGGCTTAGGCTCTGGGAGCTCTGTGAGGCCCATATTAGTTGATACTGCTGGTCTTCCTATGGGGTTAGCATCCCCTTCCACTCCTTCATTCCTTCCCCTAACTCTTCCATAGGGGCCCTCAACCTCAGTCCAGTGGTTGGCTCTAAGTATGTGCATCTGTCTCAGTCAGCTGCTGTTACAGCCTCTCAGAGAACAGCCATGCTAGGCTCCTGTCTCCAAGTACACCATGACATTAGTAATAGTGTCGGGGATTTTTTTCCTTTGCTCCTTTGGTATGATTTTTGCACTTTAAATGAGGCTTTGGTTTGTGTTGCTTTGTTTAGTGTCGCTAACTTGTTTGGCTAGTCTAATATGATCTACTGAAACTGCTGTGTGACATGGCCGTTTTTCTGAAATGTGGAACCAGAAAGGAAAGTGGTACAGACGGTTTGGACTTAGAGATCCAAGTAATCACCTGTATATGACCGCAGAAGTCCTGTCATGAATATGCATTTTTGCTAAATTAAGAGTGTAGGTAATCATAGCATTTACTGTCGTGATTCAGACGCTGAAGTTGCCTTTGTTTTCCATCCCTTTCAGTTCCACCCAGCATTAAAGGAGGCAACGTTAGCACTGAAGTATCAGCGCTGCTCCACAGCACGGTGAAACTGGAATGCGAGGCTCGGGGGCTCCCAGCCCCTGCCGTTACGTGGTATAAGGATGGCCAGGTGGTCTCATCCAGCTCACAAGCACTTTATATTGACAAAGGACAATTTCTCCACATTCAGAGAGCACAGGTCTCTGACTCAGCAACATATACATGTCACGCATCCAACGTTGCCGGAACGGCCGAAAAATCATTCCATGTTGACATCTATGGTAAGGAGATATAGATATCTTAACTGAGCGCTTTCTAATATCGTGCCATCTAGCCACTTTGCTAATAAAGCCTTGGTGGGAGATTTTTTTTCACTGTGTAGAGATAAGAATTGGAAGATTTTGTAATAATACAGAAAATTATCTACAGAAGCTAAGAGGAGCAAAACGTAGTTCATTCCTTTCACCATCAACCATTTCATTTGAAACTTGGAGCATCTTAACCATTTGGTTTTTAGCAATAAGATAAAGTGGTTGTTAGGATTAAGATCAGTCTTTGCACTTTTGTTAGCGCAATGGTCTAATTGCGCTATTCATTCCAGAATAAACAGAATAGTTGTAGATTGGCTGAACCAAGAAATTCTTCCCTCACCAGCTCAGGGGGAAACAGACATGTAGGAAGTTCCTGTGGTCAAAGTGTATAAGAAAAATTTCCTTTTTATTTATTTAAGATGTTCTTTTATGACTAGGAGAAGAATGACCTTAAATATTACTATTTTTCCCTCTCAGTTCCTCCAATAATCGAAGGTGACTTGACCACTCCTTCAAATAAGCAAGTTGTTATTGGTCAGTCATTGATCCTGGAGTGTAAAGCTGCTGGCAACCCTCCTCCCATTCTTACTTGGTTAAAAGATGGCGTGCCTGTGAAAGCCAGCGACAACATCCACATAGAAGCCGGTGGGAAGAAACTCGAAATCTTGAGTGCCCTAGAAGTTGATCGGGGACAATACATATGTGTGGCCACCAGTGTGGCAGGAGAAAGGGAAATCAAGTATGAAGTTGATGTCTTGGGTAAGTAAGGTTGCCAGGGCCTGGACTGTCAGACTCAGTGTTGGATCATGTGCTAATAATGCAATCTAAGTCCATGTGTCCTTACAAGTCAAGTCTTTACAAGTGGTAGGGTTCTCAATGGAGTCCCCTGATCTAAAATTCATGCAACTCTTCACTGATTTTCTCATAGCACTACCCACCACGGGTTGCAGTGAGTGACAGGGGGGCTCTTTTGTCATAACCACTGTGTCCAACTGCAGAAAAGAGTCTCTGGAATTGGGCAAATCATCTTGCAATCTTGCGACTCTATAATTGGAGCCAGAAGATCCTTAAGTGGATGTCACTATGAAAATAAAACAATATATAAAACAGGGATAAACTTTACATTAGCATAGCATCTATGACACCATAGTGTGTGACAGAGAAAATTCCACAGTGACAGAAGTACACTCACCCTGGCAAATGCTTATTGTAAAAGGCATATATCTTCAAAACTCTTGAGTATTAAACTCCTGTGAACAATATCAACGTTCTAAGCTACTACTTCGAATTGTTTGATGTCAGGGTGTATTCCTTCCTGTAGACATTTCTTTGCCTGCTACAGTCTGTCTTTTTGTTTTGTCTGTCTTTCTTTCTAGTGCCGCCGGCTGTGGAAGGAGGAGAGGAGACCTCTTACTTCATTGTGCTGGCAAATAACTTACTGGAGCTAGACTGTCAGGTCTCAGGCTCTCCCCCACCAACTATCATGTAAGCATTTTGGTATGTCTTCTAAATACCGCTCTCACTTTTTAATGTAAGTGTTGGGAGTTGTCTGGAAAGATTTTGACATTGAGAAGTATCAGTTCAAAATTGTACTCCTCTTTGAAAAGATATAGTCTATATGTAAGGCAGCTGGTACTTGGTACTCAAAAAGCACATATATTGGTACAATTGGAGAAAGTTCTATATAGTATCTCAGAAATTCTATTTTTAGTCTGAAGATGTAGAGTATTAAGCACTGTGAACATTAGACTGCCTTGAGGCACCGACACGGGTAACAGACTACTAAATAAAAAGAATCATAGAAACACAGGAGAAAGGGGAGAGTTTAGCATGCTTGTCTTCTTGCCCCGATTGCCTGTCTCCCTTTTACTTTCTCAAAGCATTAGGGATATTCAATTATGAAGCATGCAAAAGGATATTTGGATGACTACAGTTCATAAATTATAAAGTGATAACCCCCCAAACTATAAAACTCTATGATTTCAGTATTTTATTTACAGATATTGCAAGCACATTTGCATCTCATTGGCTAATATTATTTAAATGTGACAGTGAATAAGTATCACTTGTCCCTTCCTGAAACCTAGACTGGCAACCTAGAGGGATAATGAACTCATTATAGAGTTCCTAAGTTCCGACTCTCTGACAGTCTCTCTGAGCAAGCATTTCCTTTGGATTTCTTTTCTCCATCTTATTTTAGAGCAGTCGATTAGGAGATTAGGTGAATGAATAGCATATAGTAAATAAAGAATATGCACAACCTCTAGGAAAATGCTTCTATGCAATATTTATTTAAATTACTTTTTGCCCTTTTTCGTAGGTGGCTAAAAGGCGGCCAGTTAATAGACGAGAGAGATGGATTCAAGATCTTACTAAATGGACGCAAACTGGTTATTGCCCAGGCTCAAGTGTCAGACACAGGCCTTTACCAGTGTGTAGCAACAAACATCGCAGGGGACCACAAGAAGGAGTTTGAAGTGACAGTTCACGGTACGCTGAAGAAGAGATGGGTGTGGTGCATTTGAAACTCTTCATCATCTAATTCAGATGGGAGAAGTCTTGAGTTGTGTAAAGTAATGCAAAAAGGGAAGCTGTCATTAAATATGGCAGATTCTTTTCCTGATGCAGAGATTCGACCAAAGACTCTCATGAGTTTGGTTAGACAGAAGTTAAGTGTTAGCGAGTGTATTATTGTACGTGGTGTCAAAGGGTGGAGAGGGAGATAGAATATGAGAGAAGAGGAAGGTAGCAACTTCCCAGTAAACAGGGTTATGTCGAGCTTTAAAGATGTGACCCGAGCAGGAATGATTATAAGCAGTGTTTTCCAGAAGCAAGGCTTAGGGTACGGTTGCAGGATCCAGGAACATAAGTACATTCACAGAGCCGGCCCGTTAAGGTTCTGACCATGAATCTAATGACAAGAACAAACCTTTGCCAGGGCATTCTGTGTCCCACTTGCCAACAGAACTTGAGAAGGAAGGGACTGGAACCAGAAACTGAAGAGTCATTTGGAGTGCACAGGAGAGGAATCTATGACTATCAACTACAGCCTCTCTTCTGTCGCTGTAGACTCTCTTTTAAATGTTGTTTTTCCACGCCCCACAGTGAAACACAAACAAATCTAGCCCGCAGTCTCGATTCCAGATTCTTGCGAGAGAACTAACTGGCAAATCCAACCTCAGTCACTTTCTGATCCAGGTTCCGGCAACCTTCCTAAAGACAAAGTCAAACGTGTAAATGCTGCTTGAATGTAAAATTACTTTAATGAGGTCATTTCAGAGAAATGGATGTTGATTATCAATTTGGAAAAGAAGCCAATCGGTATGAGTCGAGCATACATGTCAGGTCTCAGCAACCATAGGGTTATTTTGGTTATTTGAATAATTGAGACTCAGAACTGAGAATGAATGTTATCTAAAATGGCTAAATATTATAATTTAAACACAAGACGAAGTTGTTTCATTGTTTCTGAAATAAATTATTTTTAAATTATTTATTTAAATCAATATTGTAAATATTTAATATGTTAGATTATTTAAATTATTTATTTATTAAATTATTATTTAATAATGATTTTAAATTATTATTTTTGAAATTTAAAGTGTCAAGTCCCTTTACACATTTTAAATGTTTTTATTAATCCTTTGAGAATTTTATACAATAAATGATATAACTGGATCCCTCACACACACACACACAAACACACACACACACACACACACACACACACACACACACACACATTTTTTCCTCTACCTCCTTCTGGATTCATCCAACACACATATCCCAACATCATGCCTAGAATTTTCTTTATCTAACCCAGGGTTCTTTTGTGCTGCCCATATAAGTGTGGATGCCTCACACATTCTTTGAGTTCTGTGACATCATTAGTTGTGGTTTCTGTTCTCTCCCCCACCCTTCTTTTCATCTAGTTCCTCCAACAATCAAGTCCTCAGACCTTCCCGAGAAGACTGTGGTGAGGAACAAGCCGGTCACCTTGCAGTGCATCGCCAATGGCATTCCTAGCCCATCCATTACATGGCTGAAGGGTGAGCAGCCTGTGAACACTGCCCACGGGAACCTCAGAGTGAGTATAAGACATGAGCCAGATGCAGGCGGCTTCACTGCTTTTGCTAATTCTGTCATCTCATTCCTCCTTAATTACAGATTTTCCTAGAGGACACAGTTGGCATAAATTTGGTTAATTTTTTTTTCATTTCTTAATGGAATTAAAACTGATAGAAATTTTAGTATAGGAGTTGGTGTGATGATTTTGATTTATGCCTTCCAAAACTGATAGCAAATAAATAAAAATTATTCCTGTCTAACATGTTGACTGTGTCCTCTTGGTATTTAATTATGTCTTAGTGACATAATTTAAAGAATTAGAAACTAGGTAAGCAGTTGAGTAGATGACAGATTTCTAACCTTATTACCTAATTGATACGCTTAGACATCAGAAACAGCTGGGCCGAGTGGTATAGGTGTGTATATTCAGCTATTTGGGAGCCCGGAGCAGGAGGATTAATGTCCTTGCCTACTCTGGCTACAGTGCAAGTGTGAGCCTGCCCGAAGCAAGCTAGTGAATCCCTGTCTTGAATTCTTTCTCTAATAGAAATGATATAGATGTCTGTTTACTTATTAAGTCTGCTCCATATTTGGTAGAATTAAACTTACACCTCTGTATGAAAGAAAAAACTCAGTACACTTCAGTACTCTTCAGATATATTCAGATACTCAGTAGACTTCAGATACATTCCAGTAAATGATTGCTTATCAGAGATAGATAGATAGATAGATAGATAGATAGATAGATAAATAGATAGATAGATAGAGATTCATGAGCTCGTCACACAAACAGAATCTAAAATTTAATGACTATATTAATAGAGAGGGGTTCAGACAATCTGAGGAAAGCCTTTGCTCAGAATTCTGGAGAATGCATAGGATAAGAGGGAAAGCAAAAACACCTCTGAGAGTGTGGGTATAGGCTAAGGGGAGTGTGCTTCTTTCCTCTTAGGGATCTCAATGGAAAACAGTGGTCTGAGGAGGAGAGGAAAGGAAGACGGGTGTTGGCACACAGTAGTGGAGAGTGCCAGAACCACTTATGCCATACTAACCGCCTTGTCTTTGCAAAGGCAATTGGAGGCTTAAAGAGTTTGAACTGAGGAGCCATGAGTCTATTTACATTTTAAGTGTTGTCACACACTACTTGACAAGGAGAATAGAGAGAGAGCCACAATTCAGCACTTTCGTCACTGAATAAACATCATTGCATACCTCCTCAATCCTAGATGGCATAGCCTAGGGTACACTTGAACTTGAAAGTTCATGTCATCATGTATATGGACCATCCTTGGTGAAATCACTGTTATGTGTATTACATGACTGAAGTTTACTTGCATCCTTCCTGAAAAGTTAAGTTGGTGAGCTAAGAGTTGATAGGTAAAACCAGTTAGAACCAGTTTGCATTTCTCTAGGAGACAGAGGTAACAATTTGGTACTGTATACTAGTTACAAAGAAGAGGATACTCTGATACACTACTTGAGTCATTAATTAAGGATTAATGAAGGATAGTTTATGAAAAGTGAGACACAGGGGTTGTGTAAGGAAAACTGAGAATCTAAACTGCAAAATTAAAGGGATGACACTGACCCACCAATGAGATGAGATATTCTAGAAGAGTGTAAGGAAAAGTATTGTGATTTTCCTTTCAGGATTCTGGAGTTCACATCAGTTTGAGGTACACTGGTGGAGGTGGTGAACTTGTCAGTGGGTCGTTGTCAGTGCTTGTGGAGAGAGCTACAGAATGATATGGCTAGAAGTATTGGCACACTGTTCATACTTCAATAAATAAGTTAACCCAAAGCATAAAGAACTAAAAGGAAAGAGGAGAGACGATCAAGCCAATGAAGGTGTCAAGAAGTTGTGACGTTAAAAGCCAGGTGCAAAATTGCAGGCGTGAAAACATATGTATAAACACACTGCTTTAGCATGATTGTACAGCTCGACTGGAAAATAGGTTAGCTGGGAATTCACTTGGGACCCTGGAGAGATCATTTGGGGTTGGAATGTGGTGAGCCCAGAGAGCTGTGCTGAGTTCAGATTTCCTCCTGGGCAAAGTGGGGAGCCATGAATGAGGTTTGAAAGCAGACTAGGGAAGGGGATCAAATTTCCATCTTAAATAAATTATTCTGGCAACAGTGTGTAAGATAGATTAACAACTGGGGAGGTTGGAGACACTGGAACATCAGTTAAGAAGCCATCATAATCCCACAGTGGTGGTGAACGTGGAAAACAGGAGATCTGAGACACATGGCTGTGGTATAATTAATAGAAGTCAACGTGGGTGCCAAAACCCAGATGACTGGAAAAATTGTGGGCGCCATTAAGCAAGACTGGGAAAATCCAATGACAAGTCAGTTTTAGGAATATGAGGGAATAATTTATGAACTTAGTTCTGGACAGTTCGCATGCTACCCTGTCCTAAGACTATGGGTGTAGAGCTCAGGAGACCAGCAGAAGTGGAGGCTGTAAATTTGGATGTGTGCTTTGGTTTTTGTTTTTGTGTTGTTTTGTTTTTACCGAAGTCATGAGGTTGGATGAAAACTCTAGAGAGTTACAATTCATGTTTGTGCAGCAGAAAGAGCAAGCAGTTTCTGTAAAGTAATGTCCTAGGAGTGCCTGAGAGTGAGAATGGAGGAGTACTCTAACTTTAATGCCCAGTGAGTACAGACCATCAAGAAGTCAGGACAGCCAGTGCTGTGGATGGTAAGAGAGACTATGTATTGAACTGCTGAGACTGCTGGGCAATGTGATTAGATGTTATTGGTGACGATGGAACAATGAGTTTTACAATAATGACCTTTGATTCACCAGCTTGAAAGTGGCTTAGGCCTGGGTGCATTGGAGTTGAGAGGAATATAGAGAAGGGAAGAATTTATCGGCATTCCTAGTATTCATATTTTATAACTTTTACAGTTTTTCTGGCCCCTGTAACAATTTCATCAAAAAGGATTGTTGCCTTAAAACCATTTATGAAGTGTTACATAAATGTGGTCATGTTTTTTTTTTTTCAGAGAGTTTAAACTTTCATCACATGCTTTATAGTCCGGTCTCTTATTCAATAGGGTTTTATGATTATACCAGCAGGCCAGCCTTAAGTTATTTTATTTTGTGTCTTCAAGTGAATAAGAGTAAGTTTTTTAAAAGCAAATTAGTCTATTTTCTTATTTATAATGAAGTGCTCTGACTCTCATACATTGAGTTAACTAAGATATAACACTACAATTAAACATTATACGTTTAGATGAACTTTTCTATTGCAGTGAATGCTTTTAAACCTAAACACAAACTGCTGCCATATTTTCTGTTCCCAATTAGATACAGTCTTCTGGTAGAGTTCTACAAATTGCCAAGGCTCTTTTGGAAGATGCTGGTAGATACACATGTGTGGCTACCAATGCAGCTGGAGAAGCACACCAACACACTCAATTGCATGTGCATGGTAAGAGTATCTTTATGGCTCTCTCTTGTATGTGTGTATGCATGTGTGTGAGTGCATGCAGGGGTGTGTGTATACATGTGAGCAAACACACATATGTAAGTCACTGATCAACTGCCAGTGTCATTTCTCCTATGCCATCCACCTTGTGGGATTATTATTATTATTATTATTATTATTATTATTGAAGTATATTTTTTCAGTATGTAATACATGTATCTTATATTCATATCAATGCACCCCTTCCTTCCCTACCTCCAATTCTTCCCATTTCCCCCGACTCCCTCATGACCTCTTCTGTAATGATTGATCAGCACATGCTTATACTGAGCCTATATAATAAGCTTACATGTATCTACTATTGCCATTTTCCTAAACTGCCTTGTTTTTTGAGATAGGGTCTCTCACCTAGCCTGGTACCTGCTGATAAGGTTAGGCCAGCTAGCCTGCTAGACAGCCAGGCCTGGAGATCTGCCTGTCTCTACCTCTCAAGCCAGTAGGATGATAAGTAGTCACTAGCATTCCCACCTTTAATGGGTGGTTGGGAAGTACAGGAGAAAAGGGAACACAAAGTTTCCATAAGTTCCAAATGTAGAAAGAAAATGTTTAGTTTCATCTATGTGGGAGAAAAACTACATAATTCATTGTAATTACAGTTGCTCACAAATATCTTCAGTTTTCAGGCTGTTACATTGGATGCTCAAATTTTTATATGAGTATGTGTGCATGTGTGTGTATGTGTGTGTGTGCATGCACATGCACCTGTACCTACATATTCTACATATGTGGAAGCAAAACGTTGATGGTAGGTGACATTCTCAATTGCTAGTGACCTTATTTGTTGAGCTAGCGTCTTGTGGTGACCATTTAGGCTAGTCTGGCTAGCCAGTTTGCTCTGTGGACTTTCTCTGTCTGTCCTCCTGCTCTGAGGTGTCCAGAGGCTGCCACACCCACCCAGCTTTTTACATGGGTTCTGCAGAGCCAAACTCCAAACTCGGTTCCTCGTGTTGCATGGCAAATTCTTCACCCTCTGAGATATCTCCTCATTCTTCAGTGTTTTAAAATGCTTCATATGACTTTAAACAATAACCCTCCACAGAAGATTTGGTTGAAAAAAGGTGAAGTGTCATGGTTGTAAGGCTTTTATTTTGTGAATTGGCGCTACCCTTGAGTCAGAATCTTCTCCTATGTGCTTTCATAAAGTGTCTGGGTGCTGGCGGAGCATATCAGCAACATCACGGCTTCACTGTACGCCTGAAAAACAGAGCCTTTGGATAGAAGGATTTGCTTCTCCACAGGTTTATCAGGACAAGATCTGGACTTTTGCAGAAGTGCTTTGACATCTCCATGTATATATTATTTATTTTGTTTTAGTCATGTGGCTTGTCCAGATTTTTATTTGTTTAGATGTTAATTTATCCTCATAGTCATTCCACATTTACTGAGGGATCCAGCCTGAAATAACATCCCAGAATCTAACTTAATTCCAGGTACATAATAGGTAGTTGAAATTTTTTTTGACGTATAATAGGGTAAAGTGAATGAATTTTAAAATGCCAATAGGTCGTTGAATTCTCCTAATTTGCTTCTTTACATACTTTCTTTTATTTGAGTGAGCCAGCAAAATTATTTTGTTCCCTAAATGTTTTCCATAAACTAATTTCTTTTGTCCATAGTTCATCAAATAGGGACACCCACTGTGAACTCATTTGCACATATAAGATGTTACTTAAGAATAATTAGTTTGAAAGATAAAATCTAAAAGGAACCCATTTCTAAATGGCTCCTTGTCCTTGAGAGGCTGAGAACACCCAGACACTGCTAGCCTTCTACATGCCTTTAATGTATGAAGCTTTACATATGTCTGTCTCTGTCACCACAGTGTTCCTTGACAGCTGTCTCCAGCAACTCCTCGAGTGTCTGCTTGCATTTAAGATTTGGCAAAATGAGCCAGGCAATGGTGGCGCACTCCTGTAATCCCAGCACTTGGGAGGCAGAGGCAGAGGCAGGCAAATTTCTAAGTTCAAGGCCAGCCTGGTCTACAGAAAGAGTTCCAGGACAGCCAGGACTACACAGAGAAACCCTGTCTCATAAAACCAAAAAAAGAAAAAGAAAGAAAAAGAAAAAGAAAAATGATTTGGCAAAATGTATGTGTCCTGTAGTTTTTCCTTCCATGAACTGCCATCTTCCTTACACAGTAAAATGGCACTATTTGGACAAATACTGAGTTGAACAGTAAAGAGTCCTATAGAGTTTTGTCAGTATATTCCAGAAAAACTAAAAACTTGAGTCCCTGAAAGAAATTAAAACCTTCACCAAATAAGAACAAAGTACACTGGCATATATATGAATATGTCATAATGAAACCTATTATTATATATTCTGATGAACAATATTTATCTAGAGTATAATAAAAAACAATAAAAGAAAAGAAAAGGTACCTAAGGGAAATACAAGTCTGTAGGTGTACAGTCTGACCATGGTAGCAAACCGTCAGCTGTCAGAAGACACAACTTGGGGCACATCTTCATGGAACATCATCAAAGAGACAGGAAGCAAGTGGGAGCCATCTGAGTCCATGTGCAAAGAAAGAGGAACAGGGCTTAGTCGCTGAGAAAGGCTCGGTGGAGATTGCCAAAGGAGATGGAGAACTCAGTGCTATCTCCTTCACACAAATCACAACGGAGAGGTAAGCTCAAGCAGGAACTTAAAACATTCCGTCTGCTGTGATATCCATTTGTCTGGATAACAGCTCATCTCCCTGAGCAGAGAATAATGATGAAGTGGGTTTGTAATGATTAACCTGGAGGAAGTGGTTGTCTACATGCTTGTGCCTGGAATCTGGACAAAAGCTGTGTCTCCTCTTGGCGCTGAGGACAGCAACATCCCCATTGGAAGCCCGAGGCTCCAAACTCGAATCTGTCGTCTACTATGCATATATTAATACTCATGATGATAATTAGAGACGTAAATATATAAGAATTTCCTAGAAATTGACTAATTAAAGACTTTGAATAGACCTCAGAGGCTAAGAGGACAATCTAGTGAAATATGAAGAGCTGTGTAAAATAGGTTTTGAAAGAAATTGCTTAAAGATGCACATATTGAAACAATTGCATATTATTTGGACTTGGTCTCTCCAATTACTGTAGATACAAATTTGACTTCATAAAGAGCTCAGTCATTGAAGCTAATGTACTTGGAATAAGGGAGAAATGATACCCTTTCTTCTCTTACCGTGTGAGCGCTACAAAATACTACATCCAATTCACGATAGCCAACTGATAGAAAAATTGAGAAAATATATAGAAAAGCAATCATGTAGTTTCATTCCATTATTAACTCACATAACAAACTCAGCAGTCACATGCAGTTAAGGTTTATTTAGCCAATCTTTACAGATGGGAGAGGTACTCTGAAACTAGGCACTTATTACAGTTGTCGCATGAAATGTTCAATCTACAATATTTAGCATTGCAATTTCTCAATACTTTCATTTCTCATAAAAATATCTTAGATGATTCTATTCTTCTCCATCATTGTAAAAAAAATTAACAAGAGTTGAAATAAGTGCAGGAAGAAGGCATGGTGTCTTGGACTAGATCACCAAGCCATGACCATGAGACAAGGGACATTTTCATGGAATTTTCCAGGGATGGAGTCTGTCTGTTATAAACAGCAGGAGCCCTCAGTAGGTGGTCTTTCTTTTTTGTGATCATCAAAAGTTTCATAATTCTGGAAGTTTTTGTTCTCTAGACCAAACTATGAAGTTATATCTAAACCCCAAATATTTGCCAAGTGAGACAGATGTTTCTACAAACAAGTAGTTATTTGAAGTCTAATAACACAAGCATTCATTTCATCTGCACGTAATTATTTCCTATGGAAAATAAAATCAGCCAAGGTGATAAACCCAGAAGACATAGAACGTTGTCATGTAAAAAGATGGGCTTGAAATGTGGGTCTTATGGTCACCTAATGACTATAAGACACTAAACTTAGATGTGACTCTTCTTAAAGCTAAGGGTCCTCAACTGTAAGGTAGAAGAGATAATGATAATTCTGTGTAGTCATGAGGGTCGTTTGAGGTTTCAATGTAGAACAACACATGAAAGTCTTAGCTTGGTGCCTGTCTTCCAGTCAAGCATCTGTAAATGGTAGCAGGAGGGACCATTTTTGGCAAAACACATGTTTGGCTCCTGGCCCTTCTCCCTGGACGCCATTAACAACCATTCTGAAGGGCTGCTGCCTTTCCCGTTGGCTGGGAACCCTTTTGTGTCTGTGTTAGTTGTCTCATAAAAACATTAGGAGAACTCCTTATTTTTATTTTATATTTTAAAAGTATTTGCTTGGCTACCATCTGCTAACACCCACTCAAACAAGGTTTCTCTATCATTTCTGTGTTTTGTTTAATAGCTTGCCTGTGGCCTCTCAGACACTTGGGAATGTTCTAGGGAACTGTTCTGTTTCTTTCTTCGTGGCCAAGTTGAGGTCAGGATTCTGCTGAACTGTGTTTTCAGTGTGGATTAATTTATTCCCGCTGTTTTCAAATATCAGCGAATAAGGGGACAAAAAGTCACATTTACATCAGTTTTAACTAATTCAGACTTAACCAGGATTTGACATAGTTTATGCCCCCAAACGGCTGAGAGACTAGACAGAGTCCAGCTCACGATGTTTCAAGAAGGTACTGTGGTTTTGGCACGGTGTGTACATGGTGTGTACATGCTGTTTTGGGGAGAAGAAATAAATGAAGAGGAGCAAAGTGAGTAGCACTGGCCCTCACAAACAGTGACCTCCTAAATCAAGACGATAGCATATAAATGCTATAGAAGAAATTCATATTTATATTGCATTTACTTTTATCTCCAATATTGGGTAGAGACATTGGGTTTTCGTTGTAGATATTGTATGACTTTGTGATGTTATTCTCTTTGACTTGCGATAAAGGGTCATCACAAGCTTTTGGAGACAGTCTGGTACTTTCTCAGGTATATAACCAGACAAGATCAAGTGTGTTCAGGATGGTATAGCCCTAGAAAAAAGGCAAATAATCAACGCAAAAATTGGGGTATTTCTGATCCATTTGCTTCTTGTCAGCCTGGGATGCTATGCACAACCAAAGAGCATGCCTGGATATGAGCCTTTGGTCTTCATCTTTCTGAGTGGAGTACGTGTGTATGTGTGTGTATGTATGTATGTGAACATGTACATGTGTGTGTGTGTCATGTGCATGTATGTACATATATGTACAAGTGAAGTCATCTATGCATATGAGGCAGCCCACAGACAACTTCAGATATCTTCCTCATTTGTTTGTTACCTTATTTTTGTGTGTTATTCAAAGGAAGATTTTGATGTCTCTTTTTTAATAGTTTTTCCGTTTCTCAATGCATGCTGGAGCTCTGTTTTTACATGTATGTATTTATAATTAGCATGTTATTTCAGATGCAAACTTAGAGTTTATTGTGAGAATATTTTTAATATAGCCATAACCCTGGCTAAAAGAGACAGCTCAGGGAAATGGCTGTTCTTACACATAAATGGTGTGACCTTCCTGGGAATAACCAAAGGTATATATTCTTAAGACCTATATTTTAGTTTTGTTTGTAGTGTGTGCACCGAGGGTTATAATTCAAATCTATCTGAATAATATTTACAATCATAATAATACTTTCAATTAATAGAGCTTCAAGTTTAGTTGTATATTATTTTTGTTTCCAGGCAGCTCTGTTTTCCTTCCCCTTTCTTTCCATCATCTGCCAGTCAACATAATTGACTATTATATTTCCATGGTATTTTCTTTCATACAAATAAGAAAAGAAAACCCTCTACATTTATAGTTTTTACTGTGTTTTGCCTATATCATATGTGTATTGTTACTTTTACCAGTGTCCCTAATTTATTCCTGCATATTAACTTCCACACTGAAATTTTTGTTTTAGCATGTCTGGTGGGACCTGGGCTAGCACTGAACTTTTTGAGACTCTGTTGTCTTGTTTGCCCAAGGAAATCCTAAATGCTGCCAAAGGACAGAATTGTTAGCTCATGAGTCCTTTGCTGCTGGTCACTTTCTCCTACTCCTGTAACTTGTTAGCCCACTCCCTTTAAGTCTCCAAGTATTTTGTTGAGAAATCAGCTGCTGCATTTACCTTGTACATGACAAGTCATTTTTTTCCCATGCTGGTTTTAAGGATTTTTTTTTCCACATTTGGTTTGAAACAATTTGGCTATATTGTACATTTCTTTGATGTTTTTCAAATATGAGCTTGTTAAGTTTATCAAATATGAAAACTAGTGTTGTTTATTGGATATGAAAACAACTGTTTTTCTTCAGACTTGGGGAAGATTTATCCCCTCTTCCTCTAAGTTATTCCGAACTGTTTCTCTCTCCTGTTCTCAAGAACTCCATCGTGTTTGATAACATCCTAGACACCTCCAAAGATCAGTTCATCTTTCATACTTCTTTTTCCAAACCTGGGTGACCTTGCCATCTTCAGTTCCACTGACCATTTCTTCTTCCAGCATGCTTCTCAAAGACGCTGCTGAGCCCTTATGGAATTCTGGGATTCCAGAGTTCCTACTTGACTTTGTCAATCAACCTTGACCCTTCATTAGCCCTTTGTGTTTCATAAAGTTCTGTTTTTTTTTCCTGTCATTTATCTCTCCAAGCAAAGTTTCCATGATTCTGAACAGACAAAATAGCTAATGCAAAATGTGGTCTTCTACATCCAATACCTGACCTCCCTAGAAAAGAGACCCCTCTTGCTCTGTGGATGTTCATGCTCTGTGTTCCTTGTACATCTTAGTTTTTGCTGAAAAGCCGTTTAAAATAATGCCGTGCGACAGTTCTGAAAATCCTAACCTCATGCCTCTGTGGTTTTTTACAGTTGTCACTGCCCAGACTTTTCTGGTTACCTCTTGTTTATGGAGCGAGTGTGTAGCTCCTGACACCCACCCAAATGTCCATACTCTGATTCTGACAACTGTTACTATGGGAATTCATATATTAAAGGGGAATTAAGTTGGAAGACAAAAATTAGAGTTATTAATCCACGGTATTTAATGTGGGGAATGTATCCCTGATTACTTGGAAGGGGGTTAATGTAATCATTCGGATCATTAAAAGGTAAGAGAATTGTGTATAATCTCAGACTGCTATGATTAGTTTCAATGGGATGAAGATGGCTGCAAACCACGGGATTCAGATGGCCTCTAGAGTTTGGCATAGCTAAAGAAACAGCTCGCTTCTTCTCTCATCCTTCCCCAGAGAGGAATTCAGCTGTTTTGGCACCTCTGTTTGCACCCAAGGCAGCTATGGTGAACTTTTGACTTGCAATTCTGCCTTGCTCTAAGCTAGCAAGCTTACTATGATTTACTGTAGAAGCAACAGAAAGTAATTTAGTGACCTCTGTGAACAAATCAAATAAACTCCGTTTATACAAAATTAAAATACCCTTGAGGGAAGTTTGCACTAAGCATATTCTAAGTCTGGTTAAATAACAGCAAATCCTGCAAACGATTCCTAGAACAAATGATAGCAGCTGCCTTGGAATGATAGGGTTTAATTTTTATATCATTTAATGTGTTTGGGTGTTTTGCCTACATGTATGTCTGTGTACCACATGCATGCCTGGAGTCTGCAGAGGAAGAAACATGTGTAAGATTCTCTGTAATTGGAGTTATAGCTGATTGTTAGCCCCCATTATGGATGCCAGGAATGGAACCCAGGGTCCTTTGGAAGAGCAGTCAGTATTCTGAACTACCAAGTCATTTCTCTAAGCTCCCAAGTAAAGTTTTTTTATTAACTCCAAATCTATGCAGTCCACTTTGGTATTTCCCCTAATGATTTACTGAGACTGTGGACTATTTCTTTTTTGATTTTTTAACTAAATCATTTTATTTATTTATATTCTAACTGTTGCCCCCTTCCCATTTCCCATTCCTGTAGTTCTTCACCCCACCTCCTCCCCTTTGCCTCTGAGGGGGTGCTCCCCCACCCACCCACTCCTACCCCACAACCTCCCCCAACATCTGCATTTCCTGGGGCATCAAGTCTCTACAGGATTAGGCACATCCTGTCCCACTGAGGCCAGACAAGGCAGTCTTCTGCTATGTGTGTACCGGGGGCCATGGACCAGACCACGTATGCTCTTTGGTTGGTGGCTTAGTCTCTGCGAGCTCCGAGATGTCCAGGTTCGTTGATACTGTTGTTCTTCCTATAGGGTTGTCATCCCCCTCAGCTCCTTCAGGACTTCGACTAACTCTTCCATAGGGGTCCCTGACTTCATCCCAAATGCTTGTCTGTAAGCACCTGCATCTGTCTTAGTCAGTTGCGAATAGTGTCTCAGAGGACAGCCGTGGTAGGTAGGTTCCTGTCTGCAAGCACAACATGGTATCAGTAATAGTGTCAGGGTTTGGTGCCTGCTCATGGGATAGATCTCAAGTTGGTCCAGTCACTTGCCTTTCCTTCAGTCTCTTCTCCATTTTTGGATCTTGTTTTTAATTCTTTAGACTTACTTTTTCTTATTTCATGTGTGTGAGTGCTTTGCCTGCATATATGTGTGTACACCGATTGCATGTCGATATCCTTGGAACTCAAAAGTAACATTGGAATCCTCTGGACCTGCAGTTAGGGGTAGCTATAAATTGCAGTGTAAATGGTGGGACTCAAACCCTGAACCTCTCTGTAAGACCAAGTGCTCTTAGCTGTTGAGCCATCTCTCAAACGGAAACTAATTTTTTTACGTTTGGATGCACTTGGTTGAGTGGTGGGAATCGGGTGAGTGAAGATGTCACACGTTCACCATCTTTTTGAGGTTGGCCTTGTTTGTTTTTTTCTTGATTAAACACTTGACTCCTGAGTGGTTACACATCTTTAGTTAATTTTCTAAATTCTGAAATAGCTAAATTTTTTTGGGTAACGTTTCCAGTGTTATTATTTCTCTAATTGAGGAATGGATTTTCCTAGACCTTTCTCTGTCATTCTTGATGAGGTCTAATCTTTTTCTATTTAAACTCTCTATTGATGTGAGAAGTGGCCAGGCCACTCCACCACCCTCTGGTGGGCTTCTGATTCCCACCAGAGGGTCTTATTGTAGCAGCTGTGACTGTCAGAGCCTTCACCAAGCACTTCAGTACCGAAGGCTCTAAGCAAGTGCTATAGTGAACGTGGTAAGGAATGTGTCATGTCCTGCCTAGTATTCTTTTGACAGTTGGGAAACCAGGTAGCCAGGGCAGAGCTTTTGTTCAGTCTTAAAATCTGAACTGGTAATCAGGCCTCAGTGCACACAACGGAAACGATGACACAGTTAAACAGGAAAGGCGACTACGTTAGGGGCTGCAAACGGAATGGTGGGCGTGAAGAAGCAGGTTCTAGGGTGAGTTTAAACCTCCAGAGAAACAGACATCTGCCCCACAAGGGGATTTCCCTCTGGAGCAGACTTTATTATAAGCTTATCATATAATAAATTTAAATCTAACTGCCTCTTTTTGTTTGTTTGTTTTTTGTTTTTTGTTTTTTGTTTTTTGTTTTTTGTTTTTTCGAGACAGGGTTTCTCTGTGTAGTCCTGGCTGTCCTGGAACTCACTCTGTAGACCAGGCTGGCCTTGAACTCAGAAATCCACCTGCCTCTGCCTCCCAAGTGCTGGGATTACAGGCATGCGCCACCACACCTGGCATCTAACTGCCTCTTAATTTTTGTTTGTTTTCTTTAATGGCAGTCTCGGCTTTTTGCTTTATTAGCATAAATTAATTACAATAAACTAAGAGGCTTTATTCCTAGCCCCTTAGTTAATTGGATTGGCCACTTCCTAGGTTTTGAGTTGAACGCTTAGAACATTTATTTCCATTATAATGGATGCTTTGAAATACATTAATTAGGGCACCAGGGTTTGATTGTATGGTGCCCTGCTATTGTGGCAACCAAAACTTCGGAAATCAATCTTTCTGATTAATGTTTTCTTTATTTTCTAATTATATACTTTCGTCTTAATTTTATCTTCAATGGGGTTTTATCTCATGTACATAATTTAATGTTTTTTGGTATTAATTCCTGCTCCTTTCATTGTAACTCCACTGAATATACCCTACTGACCACTATTGTTTGGCTTAATGTACTAGTGTCATTTGCAAAGAATATATATTCTTAGGTACCTTCAACTAGGTATACAATTATATAAACCTGCACAGGTAATTTGAGTTTTAAAATCCTCTATAAATTTATTTTTCTTTTACATTACAGTAGATTTCTATGTGTTTTTTAAGAATTGTGCATTTGTTCAACCCATAAGACATTGTAATAAGACATGAAGGATCATTCACGATGTATTATAACTTTTTTCTATATTCTTTGTTTACATTCCAAAGGCTTTCCCCTTTCCCAGTTCCCCTCCACCATACGTCCCATAAGTCCTCTCCCCCCCAACTATTCCCCAATCATCCCTCCACACACACCATTTCTCTGTTTTGGATCTACAAAACTGGATTCAATCTTTTCAGGCCCAGGGTCCTCTCCTTTCTTCTTCTTGGGAATCATTTGAATTGCTAATTGTGCCTTGAGTATTTAGGGCTTCTGGGCTCATTAATATAACATTTTAATGAACATGAAGCAAGTTGCTTTGTCATACTTAATTTTTTTGTTTTATATATTAATGTGTCATATACTAATGTTCAGTTGTTGTCTGGGCATAACTCCAGGCAGCTTTTTATGTTAATGCTTTCCGAGAACCATCTGTGGTGTGTGTGTGTGTGTGTGTGTGTGTGTGTGTGTTACATTCACCTGGAATAAATAGAAAAAAGTACTTCTAAAGCAAAAGAGATAATTAAAATTTTTTAAATAAAAAAATTTAAAATAAAAAAAAATCACTAAAATCAAGTGATGCTGAGACACACCTCTAATTCCAGCCCCTGGAAAGCAGAGACAGGCACATCTCTGAGTTTGAGGCCACCCTGTTCTATAGAGAGAGTTCCATGACAGCCAGGGATACCCTGGCTTTAAAAGACAAAAACAAAATAAATTTTTAGCTAATTAAAAAACCTAAATAATTCCAAATGCAATCTTGATTTGTTGGTTTTTACCTCCAATTTTGTATTCTAATCTGTCAAATGCATTATTTCTGCAAATTCTGAATGTTCATTTATATCTGGCTTCATTTCTGAGTGAGAAGAGCTCTGGCATTCCTCCCTGCCCCCCTGCCACTCCTTGCATTATTACTGGAATATCATATTGATGTTCCAAGTTGTTAATCCTTTCATGAATTCCTGTTTTCCATGAATACAAAATAACAACAGCACTAATAGCAATCGTTTATCATTCTTGATTTATATAAAAAAGAAAAACCTTTTAATTGGCACTCAAAAAATTTTCAAATCTTTAGAAAATGTATTGGGGTAGTCATGCCTAGAAGAACGTTGGGTATTTTCCGGCACATTCATTCTTTCACTGGAAGTGTTCAAATGGGTAAACTGTCTAATGTCAAAAGTAAATTCATTCTTAGTTCAGTCAGTGAACTGACCTTAAAAATTATACTTTCAACTTTCTTTTTCTTTTATTTGGGAACTTTATCCCTGCCCCAGAAACCCTCCCATGTATACCTTCTTGTTATTGTTCATACTCATATCTTAATTTCTGTATCAACTGTTGTTACCTGCATGTGTGTAATATTTATATACAAAAATATTTCTAAGTAGAGCCTTCTTGGTCTGTATGATATTGCTCGTATATATGTTTCTCAGGGCTGACCATTGGGTACGGGCTAACCAATGTTGCTGTCTCCCCTGGAGATGACTATTTCTCCTGCTCTCAGCACTTCTTAGCTGCCTGTGGTTCTTTGTGTATGGTTGAGGCCTCATGGGCTTTCCCTCATTCACACAGGCGTGTCTATTTGATGTCCTTGTTCAGCTCAAGTTTAAGTAGACATCTTGGTGACACTTGGTGGATGTGGCTCCTGACATTCCTAGGAGACACAGCCTCACAGCAAACTCCCTGATCTGCTCCACATCCTTTCACTACACTAGTGATCTATAACCCGGAGCATTTTCCAGTCTGATCACAGAGAAATAGGTGACCCAGAAAAATCTATAAATTCTTTTTATCTAGTTTTCAAGTTTCTTTAAGAGTACACGTTACTTTTGTTTCAAACGGCAACACCTGTATGAGGAAGAGAGAAACGCATCATTTCCACTGAGAAAACAATTTCAGCTAAATATCCTGTTTGTGTGACCTCCTTGTATGCTTGGGCCTTGCAGAGCCCCCCAGCCTGGAGGATGCCGGGAGGATGCGGAATGAGAGCGTGGTGGTGAACAGCCCCGTTCAGCTGGAGTGTAAGGCCACGGGCCGCCCCCTGCCTGGTATGTTTACGTTGTCTCTCTGCAACCGATGGACATCTCGTGTTTCCGAGAGTTTCAAAATGGACGTGCGGTACAACCTATCAACCAGTTTGTAACAAATAAAAGTGATAGCGTACATTTCAAGTGACAGTATCATTGGGGGAGAACGTGGTTTTGAATTTTTAAAGGCCTTTAATGGCATGAAAGCATTGTTCTACTTAATGTACAAATATGCAAATGACTTATCACCCTGTCTCTTGTGATCACAAAACTTACCATTGTAATGTATGTTTGTGTACTTTGAAAAATGTTTGTATATTTTTAAGATGTTAGTGGTGTTGGATGAACCAAGCTGCTCCTAAATCCCAGTCTTTCTGGTGCCCCTGTCACTCCTAGGCTATTCTTGTGAACTGATAAAAATATGTAAAATCATGCAATCCAATATGGCAATGGTTTTGACTTGGCATGTCAGCAATTTTCTAGGAAATGCACAGTAAAGTAAGTGGGATAGGCTAAGAAATTTACCTTCAAGTACTATCGACATATTAGAAACAATACAAACAATAACTTTTATTGGTTCAATTTCAGAACTCATTGGTTTGACCCAATAGTTTTCTTAGAATTACCATCTCTTCAAAGATCAACCCTCCAGAGATATCTAGGCCAATTTAACTCAAACAATAAGCACAAGAATAAAGCATTATTTAGTTAGATACATCTTAATATATTTACTTCAGATTCAAAGTAGTTGATTGAATTTTGAAAGGAGACTTTTTACTTCTCCCCTTCTCCCTTCAGTTATCACGTGGTACAAAGACAACCACCCACTCTCAGGCGCCACAAGTGCAGTCTTCTTGGAGAGAGGGCAGATCCTCGAGATTGGAAGTGCTCAGATCTCAGATGCTGGCATCTACAAATGTGTAGCCATCAACTCTGCTGGAGCTAGCGAATTGTTTTACAGCCTACAAGTTCATGGTAAGTGCTACATCTCTCAGGTTCATACTGGGGAATGGTCACATGGATAATGATTGTATGCTCTTATCAAATTATAATGTGAGTAATCAATGGACCTATGCTATTGATATTTTTACTTAAAGACCCAGTGCTATAAAACTAGTAAACTTCCCTATTCCTGACATCCACTGAAGTGCCCAGTTCTCACACATTGTTGATCACTTTAGATTACTGGTTGAAATAACTAGTGGTGGTTTTCTTAGCTAATAACAAAACTATCTTTGTCAATGCAACTCTAACACTCGTGAGTATTAAAGAAATTACTTTAAGAGACATTAGCAATTAGAATATGGCAGCATATGCAATGGAGAAAGGTATGTGTGTACAAACAAGCCCCCTCTCCCCCTCTCTCCCTCTCTCCCTCTCCCTCTCTCCCTCTCCCCTCTCTCCCTCTCCCCCTCCCCCTCTCTCCATCTCTCCCTCTCCCCCTCTCCCCCTCTCCTCCTCTCTCTCTCTCTCCCTCTCTCCATCTCTCCCTCTCCCCATCTCTCTCTCTCTCTCTCTCTCTCTCTCTCTCTCTCTCTCTCCCTCTCCCCCTCTCTCCCTCTTTCCCTCTCTCCCTCTTTCCCTCTCTTCCTCTCTCTCTCCCTCTCTTGGGAATCAAGAATAAGAATTCACTCCAAGCCAGTGAGATAACTCAACAGATATAAGCACTCTCTGAACTTGGGTGGAAAAGCCTAATGTCCCAGCACCCACTTGATATCCCAGTACTCCTGTGCCAAGGTGGATGCTGGCAATAGGATCTCTCTGAAGCTCAAGGGCCAGCTAGCATGAATTCCACAGGCTGGCAGAAACAGGAGAGACCCTGACCCAACAAGGCAGAAGGAGAGAACAGACTTCCCCAAATTGTCCTTTGACCTTCATAGGTACATGCACACACACATGAGTACATGCACACACAGAGACACAATAATAATAATCTAAAATTTAAATGTACTACTGCACTTAAAACTGACCTCTTACAATAATTAGCAACACTTTCTTATCCTCCTCGCCAAGCTGAGGCCCCGATTCTTGCTCTATATAACTCACAGGATTACTGTGATTAGATGTCAGATTTGACATGAAGCACTTAGCCAAAATAACAAGGAAAAAATTACCTTGTAAAAGTGATAGGAATTCCATATGGTTCTCATTGTCCTGTGGTGCCAACACACATCACTGTTTGTTCCCTTGTTTCAGTGCCTCCTGCGATCTCAGGTAGCAGCTCTGTGGTGGAGGTGGTGGTGAATAATCTAGCAAGGTTAGAATGTGAAGCCAGGGGCATCCCTGCCCCGAGTCTGACCTGGTTGAAAGATGGGAGCCCAGTCTCTAGCTTCTCTAATGGAATACAGGTATCTTCTTCTTCTTCTTCTTTTTTTTTTTTTTTTTTATGATCAACATGTTCAACACAGGATACTCAAAATTCATGAAGATGTTGTAAAGATTTAAGAGGAAGAGTTAACAAATGTTATTTTCAAAGGAATATGTGCACATGTACCCAAAAATGCCTGCTATAAGCACACATTAAAAGCACATATTAAAAGCACAGGATCTAAGAGCTGCTACACTTCACATGTGGGTGTTAGGTTTAACCCATTTGCTACAGAGTGCTGTTTTTTTTTTTTCCTTGCTCACGCCTGCTACTGGCACAAGGAATAGTCATCAAAAAAAAAAAAAAAACACAGGAAATTTGTGGTAGGATTTTGTTTAAATGTCTGGGAATAATGAATCTGGGAGGCACATAAAGCATACATGTGTCCATAAAAACATCAAAGAACTAAGGGGGAATTACAATGGAGACATTATGAAAAATGAAATTCGAGTCTCAGAAAAATTTAAAGGCGGTGAGCTGGCTCTGAGTTAAAAACACAGAAGCAGCCTCGAGTCCGAGTTAGAAACACAGACGCATGTGCACATCCATTCCTTGCTGTATTGTGCTTGCATTTCATAGTCCTTTGTATACTGTATTGCTTGTTATTGCTGTTCTTGTTCTTTACAAATTAAAGCTTTGTGTCAACTGTGCATTGAGTAAGTTTGCCAGCTCCTGTCCAACAGTTTAAATGGTCACTGATGTTTTTAAGCCATAAAATAGCATTTAACTGATATATATATATATATATATATATATATATATATATATATATATATAAAATCAGGTATATATTGCATTAGACGCAGAGTGATTGCACACTTAATAGACTACAGTGTAGCATTAAACAGTGGGGAACCACAATTCTCTATAACTTGTTTTACTGCAATCTTTGTCTTATCTCAGTGGTCTGAAACTTAACTCTAAATATCTCTAAGAAGGCTTGTGTAGAACATAAAGGTCACCTTATTTTGCCCAATATAGAATACAGTTCTGACATTCAGTTGTTCAGAATCGATGATTGTAAAAGGCATGAAGTTCACGTCAACATTAAAAGAAATGCTGGATCTGTAGGATAATAAAACAATAAGTATGGCTAAATTTTTTTGGTTAATACTATTGTGATGTCTTACCTATTTGATCCAAGAAAGTTTTGGATAATTACCTGCTTTTATTACCTCTTCTCTTTGGTTTGTGTTGTCTTTCACTCCTCTATGAATACTTATGGAAATGATAAAAAAAAATGCCTACTATTCTCGTATTGGTTAATTAGCTTTGTTTTTATTTATAGGTTCTCTCTGGGGGTCGCATCTTGGCACTGACCAGTGCTCAAATGAGTGACACAGGAAGGTACACCTGCGTGGCAGTGAATGCTGCTGGGGAGAAACAAAGGGACATTGACCTCAGAGTATACGGTGAGGCATGCAGCTGCCTGTGCGGAGAAATAGATGTTAGGGGAGACTGTTGACAAGGAGAAACAGATAAATTGGTGATTTGGCTAAACCAGTTCAAGTCAAATTCTATTTCTCCTTTGTGCTTGAGTTTGATTTGTTTTAACACTTTTAAGTTCCAAGGAATTGGAAGCTGGGGTGATGATTCATCAGAGCATAAGAGTTCAAACACAAGAAGTTGACTTTAACTCTCTGATACCCATGTCAAAAGCTAGGCATGGTCTTATGTGCCTATAGCCCAAGTGTTGGGGGCTTAAAAGAGGTAGCTATCTTCCAGGAGCTCATTGGTCAGCTAGGCTAGCCAATCAGAACACATCAGGTTCATGAGAGACCTTGTCTCCAGGGAATAAGCAGAGAGTGAGACACCTCACATTCTGCTTTAGTGCTCATAAACATATACCCCAGACACATATATCAATACACATGGCTTATATGCATATACCCCAGACACATATAACAGCATACATATAACAACACACACTTTATATGCATATACCCCAGACGCATATAACAGCATATATATAACAACACACAGTTTATATGCATATACCCCAGACACATATAACAGCATACATATAACAACACACAGTTTATATGCATATACCCCAGACACATATAACAGCACACATATAACAACACACACGGCACACACCTACAAACATAAAGTTTTAATTAGAATGTGTATATCAGTGTAGGGTGTTTTACAGAGCATTCTGAAGAAAAAGACTACAGGCTGCAGCTGTACATAATTTAACTATAGTGAATGTCTGTTGGAAAGCTCTCCTATGTATTCTACTCAAAGCCATGCTTCATCGCCTTTAACTATATTTACAAGAGACACATTTTGTGATCATTCCAGTACGCTTGAGTTGAGGGCTGTTTGAGAAATGTAAGTTAAACTAGATACGATTTCAGATAAAATTTCTCATTTTCCCCTACTCACAATGCAGTTAGATGGTCTGGAAGGGGGGTAGGAGTGATTCCATCTCAGAATAAGGCCCCAGAACAACGTTGGGGCTCCAGTGACCTCAATTCATAGATGAGATTTGTCAATCTTCATCTTGGTATACCTTGGTATCTAAAACATTCCTAAAGAACGCATGCCCTTTAAAAATTCTAGGAAGAACCTCGGACAAATGTACATGGTTGTGATAATTTTTAATCCAACAGCGCCAAAGTTAATTCAAAGTGTGATCAAGTTGTAGAATTGGCCATTCTACTTAAACATTCCTTCGCCAAAGCTTGTGCATAAATCTTGTTTTTATGGTACCTTACAATGCCATTAAAATTGCCCATTTTGCCACTTTATAGTATTCTTGATTTTGAGAAGACTATCCATACATCTTTACCCTAATTTGTCACCTATTGAAATCAATCCCTGTGTTCTGGTCCTCAGAGGTTGCCTTAAGCTGTCCGCTCGTAGATGCCTTGTGTGCTCCTCGGGGAGTGGGAACGTCACAGATCTCTGCACAGACGCTCCCCTGGCCTGCTCCATGCACTCCGTGGGGCCTCTTCATCTTTACAGTTCATTTATTCCTGGTTTGCTCAAGCCATGGCCCCAGGGACAGCGCACAGATGTCTCTCTTCTTTCATAACCCTCTGCAGAAGATCTGGCATCAGAGAACCCTGGTGGCTACACCATACACACAGTGTTGCTGGCCAGTCTGGGACATTGATCACGTTACCACATGCTGGGTTATTGAGCCTAAAACTGCAGCCCATAGACCATAATAATATTTTTATTACCATAATCTTATGTCTACCAAAGCATTTGGAAGGTCCTCTGGGACCCAAGTGAATACAGACAGGCTAGTTTTTCCCGTGACCACAAAATCAAACCCAAACAATAGCCACAACAAAAATACTGTAAACATATTCTCTGGTGGTTGAGGAAATTAATGAGAACTGGCCAAGAAAAGTCTTCCCCGTGCATTTTTTTCAGAGTGGCCTTTTTGTAGCAGGTCCTGATTTTATTCATCATTTGTCTTTTCTGAATGTAGATGTATACAGACAGGCCTGGATGAGTCGTCCATGGCCTGTGGAGCCTACTCTCTTCCAAAGCCACACCAAACCACCCAGGGACAAAACACAGTTTGTTTTCAACACACGGGAGGGAAGGAACTTCTCTTAAGTTTCTATGGGAACATTTTTAGCATCTGACAAGTCCTAAGGCCAGAGGATTCTAATTCTAATCTTGTTAGTTTCAACAGACTTCCTTGACTTATGCAATTGTGAAAATGCCCTACAGCTGGTCACTGACGTAGCCTCTTCTCATTCTGTCACTTTCCCCACAGTCTTTCACACCATAGAAAGTTAGCACGGCAGAGAGGAGAACTAACTACAGGTCAGCAGATAGCCAGCTTTGCTGTCAGCAATAGCATCTTGTGAATAGCCTTAGCAGTCGCCTATTTCACATTTGCACACTCTGACGTGGGGGCCTGTTAGACAACCTCTACAGCCTCTTCCTCATCCTCTGAAAGATGTTGCCTCAAATAAATATGAAACTTATTTTTTTGTGCAAAAGACACAGATAAATACCGTAAACATATTTTAAAATTCATTGTTGTTTCCAAAATATTTCATGGGTGATTTGCTATTTTGAAAGCCCCAAGAAGAGACGGGGGTGGAGGGGATGGTGCACACCTGTAATCCCAGCACTCTGGGAGGCAGAGGCAGGTGGGATTTCTGAATTCGAGGCCAGCCTGGTCTACAGAGTGAGTTCCAGGACAGCCAGGGCTACACAGAGAAACCCTGTCTCGGAGAAAACCAAAAAGAAAGAAAGCTCCAAGAAGTACCATGTAGCTCTGTGCAGTTCTTAGATGTAACTGGTGAGAACTTTGAATTACAAAAGCTCTTTAAAATGAAATCAATTAGTAAGTAGAATCTTTGGTCCACATGAATGTACTAATCAGTAATTTAACACTGCCTCCAAATAAAATGAAGCCCATGGTGTATACAAGAATGATTGTCCTCTTTCATTTGAAAAACAACATAGTTCTTCTGTGTATATCTTGTAACTTGACCATTAATAGATATTCATAGTGTGCTGGCCTGATATATCCTGAGGAAACACTCATCTTTCATTTAGCTCCACCCAATATTATGGGAGAAGAACAGAATGTCTCTGTCCTCGTTAGCCAAGCTGTGGAGTTATTTTGTCAAAGTGATGCTGTTCCCCCACCTACTCTGATGTGGTTAAAGGATGGCCGCCCTCTGCTGAAGAGACCGGGTCTCAGTATCTCTGATAATGGAAGTGTGCTTAAGGTAAGGCTGTAGATTCATATCCAGTCCCCAGGAGCATTGTTTCAGTGTTACGTCAGTTAAACATGCTGATTGTTTATAAATGTTCTAGTGTCTAAAAAGATTCCAGGAACTCTAATGGCCCTGGTGGTAGTTTTACATTTTAAATATTTTAAACATTTAGTCATCCATCCATACTTTAGCCAGAAGCCATCTTTTAAAAGGACAAATATTTTAAAAGTACTTTAAGAATTTCCTTATGTATACTCATTCAAACAATCAGCAATAGCCTACTTTAGGTGCTCTGGAGGAGGCTGCAAAAATTAGGACACATCTCAGATCTTCTGTATCTTGTAATCTTACATAAATCCATACAAAGTTAATGCCACTTTATCCCAGATGTGCAGAACTGCTGTAAATTTGGGTTGATGACCAAGTGGGTGCTACTGAGTATTTGGAGAGGGATAGCAAAAGGTGAGACGCTGCTTGCCTGGAGGACTGTTGGGAGGCAACCTGGTTTTATAGCTCAGAGAGGGACAAATTTCTGATTAAGGAAAGCATGTAAGTTAAGACATAAAGGATGGAGAACTTCACAAAGTGAATGTTTGAGAGAATGTTGACAGGAAGTTCATCTGAGTCAGATCAAGCTGGCATGGAAAGAAGGCCAAGGAATTAGGCTAACAGAACCCAAAGGTTTGAATGCCCATAACCCCAATGCATATTCGTAAAATTCTGCTAATAGCACAACTGTGACAGGGAACGTATAAACGAGCGACATGTCCTCTTGCTAAAAAGCATACATTGGAGTGGAACTTCAAAACCCATGTTACTAGCTACATAGAGCTTCCTTAACTGGGAGGATTGTTACGGACAACCAAGAATATTTAGGATGGTATTCAGTGTCTGCATGTGGGAAAGGCAGCAGGCTGAAGAGATTTCTCAAGGAAGACAGATGCACCATGATGATTAGGACCTCATGAGTGCTGAAGAAAAGGGGTGGGAAAGAGCCTGGGAATTATGAGGCTGAAAGAAAGGAAATGGTGATCCAGAAAGGACAGGTCAGGCCAGACTCGCTAAGTAAATGAAGATGGATGAGGCAGCCGAGCTACATACTCAAAAGCACGGGTACTACTCATGCTCCGAGGGCGGGTCTGGTGTTCTAGAAAGCACCTGGCAAAATCTCAAAGCTTAGATGTGGCTGAATGACAGAGGGAGGCGTTTCTATGAACACACATTTCGGTGGATGTAGATGTTCTTGTCTTTAGATAATGGGGAATAAATCCTTAGATCACTGGTGTCTTCCATGAACCCATGCCAGACCACCTGGGATGTACAAGTCCCATTGGCAGGAGTAGAGAGGAAACCATGCAATGAGACATTCTACAGAGCCCAGCCCTAACCGGTTAGTTAATACTAGCTTAAGAATATACCCAGCATATTTCTCCCACAAAAGACTAAATTAAAGAATGGAATTCTGCCCTTTTCTTCTTTCTTTTCTTCTTTTGCTAAGAGTACTCTAGGCACGCCATGAAATGTTCTTCCCTGCTTTCCAAAAACCAACCTCCCCATTCTAAAAGCTTCCTCTGAGCTCTACAGTGCGTGGGTTCCCTTTGCCTTGCTGTGGACACATAACTTGATAGAACAGCTGAAGTAAAAAAGAAAAACAAATATTTATTTGGACATATCATTTTAAAACATTTCAGCCTATTATAACCGAGCGGGGATAGTAGATGGCGCTGGATTGCATATCAGAGACTGTGAAGAATATGAGAGAAATGGAGGCAGCTGGGGCCAGGCCTGACCCTCAAGGGCATCTGTCCTCACAGTGGGACACAGACTCCTCACACCCTAAGGGTCCTGCACTGGCCCTGAGAGCTAGGGGGAGCATTTTCAGGAAAGGGGCTTGACCTGTGTGTAATATAAATTTTAGAATAAAAAAAAATCATATCTATTTTATAGCGCAAATTTTATTTAATCCAACTTAAAGAGTAGGCCAAATTTAAATTCCAGCATCGCTCCAAAGCCCAAATCTCTTGGCCGAGAGCCTTCAAACAACTTCTTTTTAAGTTACATATTTTCAATTTATAATGGCAAGGAATAAACAGCCTAATTCTAAGGGACGAATGAAGATGTGATAAAAAAAAATAATGTTGCATAAAGTCTCATTTTTAATAATTTGTTTAAAATTTTCACTTCCTGAAATAATGAAATGAATTTTGCATTTGACTCGCTTAGAAAATGATATTTTTAAATAAAGAGATGTGGAGAGAACCTTTTCCCTTAATTTTGATGGATGATATAATTTGGGGGAGGGGGACACTGGCTTCCACACGTGACTTTGATTTTTTTTTTTCTTTTTGAGATCGAAGATGCTCAGGCCCAAGACACTGGTCGTTACACCTGTGAAGCAACAAATGTTGCTGGAAAAACGGAGAAAAACTACAATGTTAACATCTGGGGTGAGTAGAATGAGCGCTTGTCAAACCCCTGCAGGGAGCTCTGAGGGAGCTCGGATTCGCTTTTCCTTATTGCTGCAGTTTTTAAGATGCATTCCTCCATTGCAGTGCTTACATGGAAATGATCAGTTTCCTGAATAGCAACTCAGTGAACTGATCCAAACCTCATAACAGGTGAACGGAGGCCCTGAGCCCAAACCTGTCAGTCATTTCGACTTCTGTGTGACTTGGTTCCTCTCTCTGGCCTAACATATCTGTGAACCTTTACAGCCAGGGATTCTGCTGTTGGGCTTTTTCTAGACTCTAGTGGTGGTGGTTTGTCAAGGGAGAGTAAATTAAAAAGCCATGTTACATTTGTAAATTGAGCTCATGCCCTGTAAGGCAGCAGAGGAGATTACCATACTAATTAAGAAGCTCTTACCACTTGAAACCTTTAACATTTGCTACTGAGATGATGCACACTGCCTGGGCTGTGACCATCTACTAATTGTTTTGAAATGCTCCCGTTTCCAACATTTTACCATTATCTTAAATATCACTTTGCATCTCTCTTTGTGGCATGCAGTCTCATTTTTAGTGATTTGTTTAAAATTTTCATTTCCTGAAATGATAAAAATGGGTTTTACATTTGACTCGCTTTGAAAAGGACATTTTAAAATAAAAAGATATGTGGAGAAAGTTTCCTCTTAATTTTGATGGACAATTTAATTTTAAAAGCATGCATGTGTGTGGAAATAAGCTGTTAAAAATCATGACCATTTGAATGTTACTGCAGTAAATTATAATAAAAGCTGCTGCTCACTCTGTAAAAAGATGAGACTGTGTTTCAATGATACAGTTTGTCATATAGCAAGCCGATATTGAGTTGCATATGAATTACACATCATCAATTTCTATTCCTAGCTCTTCCCATTTTTTCTGCCTCTCCATTTCACCTTTTTCTTTTTCATTTCTTTTAAATGAGAAAACTATTCCCATATCTCCCAATTTGGACAAAGCACTGAGCTAAAAGTTATACAGGACGAGAGGGTAGTTACAGACAGGAAACTAGGACTCATGATCACTAGAGAGTGAGGTAAAGTAAGCCCATGCTACACGCTTTCTCAAATGTGGACTCCAAAACCAAGACAAACAGAAAACCTGAAAGTGGAAGAGACTGTTAGGGAGGAGAAAGGGGTGGGAGAAAGGAAATAAAGGAGAGGGGAAGAGAGAGGTGGAGGTAGATATGACCAAAAACTAATGTGCATGCAGTAGAAGAGCCCAGAGAAACCAATTAACAAAACAAAGGAGATGAGAACAGGAGGCTTTGGACCCACACTGTGAAGTTACCCACCACACAATCGAAAATGTAAACAAAGATAGAGACAAAGTTCTATGCAGATAGAGGCTGAGATTCCTTAAAGAAATGTGGACAGAAGACTGCTATACAGAACGTCTTCCAAGAGTACTATATGGACACAGGGACAGAAAAGGGGGCCCTAAGTGGGAAACTGAGCAGTCAAACAGGCAGGAGGAAAATCTACTAAAAACTACGGCATGGAAACTAAGGACAGCAATATGCCCAGAAAAATAAAATAGGCAATGAATAATTTATACATAGATGGATGAATAGATTAATGGATAATATGATATACTGCAGAGAAATCACTAGATACAAACTGTAAGATGTCCTTTACTAATATATATGCTAATGCCTATGTAGGAAAGAGTTCAATGGTGGAAACAGATTGCAATAAATACAATAATGAGTGATAGGGAAGACGTTTGAGATATAAGGGATAGGATCACCTGAAAATGTGCATGCTTTCTCTGTTTCCATGTGTAGTGACTAATGAGAAAGGGGAATTTTTTTAGGTTAAAAAGCTCTTTAAACAGTTAATTTAAATGTAAGAGCTATTTTATGTTAGATAGAAAGAAAGACATACGGGGTCATTTGTAATATAATTGAGACCATAAGCGTGAGTAGGCACTGACTGTGGATAGGATGAAAGCGATAACAGACATGAAGAACAGGTTCAATCTGTGAACTCAGCATTGCTCACCATAAACAGGAGAAAGAAAGGAAATGTGTGGTAGAAAGGCAGAGAGCCTGGATTGGCAAACACTCTTCAACCAATGCATTTGATTCTAAGTGTCCGAGAGCACACTTAGAATCAAAGAGTTTTAAGGAAGAACTGGGATGCTCGGGTATATGTTTTTAAACAAAGCAGCTATACTCTAGGTGTGGCTAAGAAACTGAATCTAGATGAGCTGAGCCTACATATCCGTGTGTCTCAGTCTGCTGGGCTTGTGGATGGTGCTGTCTCTCCTAGAGAGGAAGAAGAGCTGCTCTACAGCTCAAGAGGGGCAGTGCTTCCCAAGCATCATATGACATATGATGTAACAATCAGTTTGGCATATGATCTAGAGTCCAGATAGAGTCTTCATTAGGTTCGTAACTATGTACATTCATGGAAGACACAGGAGTAGATAAGGGTAGAGGTGAAAGTGGAGATTATGAGTTTAGAGAAGCGTCAATCAGTGGTTGTGCCATTTTCTTTTGTGTCACTCAATGCCTGATGGATACCTGATGGCAGTAAACACTGTCGAGTCTATCTAGAGGTAAGGTATTGCCAAATAAGAGCGAAGAGTCAGGCAATTGAGAATATTGGCAAAAAGAGAGTGTGAAGTTATTGATTGTGAAATCTAAGATGCAAAGAAGTCAATAAACAAGAGAAGACAGCTGAATATGGAGAAATTTGAGAGGCAAAAGGACTCAAGATTCAATTAGGATTGTGACTTGAGAACTGGAATCACTTGAGAGAGACAGTCAGAATGTGGCAATCATCCAACCGTGGCTGAATTTATGAACATCCAGGAGGAATGTTCTAGATGACATAAAGACCACTGTATAGTTTCTGATGGAGAAACGGAAGAACACACAAAAGAACTGACCCGGTGGGTATTTAGACTGGTTATTTGTGTGGATACTGCCTTCCTACAGAACGACAGAAGGTCTTGGTATGAAGAGGGAGAACAAAAACAAGTTTAGTGGCCAATTCATGGATAGATGAATGGCAGATTCACAGATGAGGTAAAAATAAAAAAAATAAAAATGAATTGAAATTCATGAGTATCAGAAGAATAGAATTGTTTGCCCAGAGGTAGTTGAGTAAGGATGAGACTTCCGTGAGGCATGGAATGGGTTCTATGACCACTCAACTACCAGTATCCTGGAAGAATGAGTATCTTCCATGTGATAGATAATACCGCAGTGTCCTTGGGGGAGGGGAGAGCTTAGCCAGTCTGCAGACCGAAACCCCTTTGAGAGAAGCTTAATGCTCAAGACTGATTTGGAGTGCTTCAGACCAATGAAGAGAAAGATGTACAATCTAGAATAATTGAGTGTCGACCTTTGGGGTGAAATCCTTTCCTCCGTTCTTTACTGGACATTATATGCCTGTTGTTCTTTAGCTATATTTATTTAGCGTCTAAGATGTCAAAGCTTGTTGGGCATCTGTGTCTAGGCCAACTTCAGATTTGTTAAGTATCAGCATTTTCATGCCAATGTTTAAATATCTATAATAAACTATGCTATTCTGAGTTCTTCAGGTACAGAATTTCTGTGAGAGTGGGAAGTTCTGTTATTAGAAATTAATTGCATTCTTTAGAGGTAACAGTCAACCTTTCCTAATACATCATTTGGGTAGGAGGCCTTTCTACTATGTGTACGGTGTTAGGGAAACTATGTGACACAGAAACTGTAAATTCAATACTTTCTATTCTTTTTTTTTCTTTCAGTACCACCTAGTATTTATGGCTCTGATGAGCTTGTGCAACTTACGGCCATTGAAGGGAATCTTGTCACTCTCCTATGTGAATCAAGTGGAATCCCACTCCCAGATCTTACTTGGAAGAAGAAAGGTCAGTTTGTATCCCTAAACGTCTTAATGATAGATAGATGGATAGATAGATGGATAGATAGATGGATGGATGGATGGATGGATGGATGGATGGATGGATGGATAGATAGATAGATAGATAGATAGATAGATAGATAGATAGATAGATAGATGATTGATAGATAGACAGAAAGATAGATTGTTTATCTAACATGTCAATTTGTTAAAGAAACAAAACCAGGGGTTGGAGTGGTGGCTCAGAGTACAAGAGCACTGACTGCTCTTTCAGAGGGCCTGGGTTCAATTCCCAGAACCCTTATGGCAGCTCACAACTGTCTGTAATGAAAGTTCCAGGGGATGCGACATCCTTACATTAGCATACATGCAGGCAAACACCAAGGTACATAAAAGATAGATAGATGGATAGATAGATAGATAGATAACAAAAAACATTAACCAGAGAAACCTTCCCGATGTTAGCATACTAAATAAATGCTAGATAGCAAATTGCTTTGTAATTACTTCCAACATGTGGTATTTCAGTATTATCCCAATGAAGATCATTTTCAGACTGTTCACCAGACAAGTCGATTTTCTGCATTGTGTCCTTGCTTTTTAATCAAATGTATTCTAGAACATCTCTAATCATTAAGAGTCTACCATTCAAGGAAGTATTGCTTTCTTCACAAATATCCTTAAATTATTTTCTAAAGTAAACATTTATGGCAGTTTTACAACAAATGTTAGGCTTGAAGTCTATAGTTGAGTAGATTTTCATTAGCAAATATTTATCCCAGAGTCATCTACCTTTTAGGAAACTAGTAATTAAATAAAAAAAAAAAGTTCCCATCTGGGCATGTATACAAAAGCTGCACATTTTTTGCCTCAGAGTCTTCCATTTGGGTTTTATTGCAGGTTCTCTGGTGCTGGCTGACTCTGCGGGACGTGTTCACATTTTATCTGGTGGCAGACGGTTACAAATTTCAGTTGCTGAGAAAGCAGATGCAGGACTCTACACATGTGTGGCGTCCAATGTGGCTGGAGTTGCCAAGAAAGAATATCACCTGCAAGTGTACAGTAAGTTACTGACCTCCTCAACCTGGTTACAGATTTCCTCTAAAGATTTTTATCTTCCCTTTCTACTTCTCTTTAGAGCTGTAAGAGGCATAGTAATACAGCTGTACCTGGCACGTGGTATAAATCATGACATCACCAGAGGACAGTGACTTCCTTTGGGCCGTTATTTATCCATCAATAAAAACAGCCATTCGTCCCCACTGTCCTACTAATAACATACACATCGAGATGGTCGCAATATGCAGAGTGGGAGGAATATGTAGAAAGGAAAGAGAAGGGATTATACTTCACAGTATTTATTGCTGATGGTGGCGTTTTGGTTTCATCGCAGTTATTGCTTTGTCTATTTTGATAAGTTCTCATGTAGCACCGTCTTGCCTCAAACTTGGTCTGTATTGGAATGACCTTTAACTTTTTGTCCTCCTGCCTTCCTCCTGAATGCTGGGTCTATAAGCTGGTGCTAGCATACATGCATTCTACACAAGTACTACCCACCAAGCTACAGCCTCAGCCTTAGATTATGTTTAAAATATAGAAAATGTTTTATTTTAAAGGGGTATGTCGGCTATAGACATTTCAGAGTGCCTGAAACTGTGCATTATGTCACTTAATCTCTATGTGCATCTCTCCATAAGGGAGAGCTGATGCTTACAGCTTGCACATATGGGAATTCAAACTTAGACACATTTTCACGGTTGATCAAGGTCATGTGGCTTATGTGTGAGAGAACTGTCCCCAGAACACAGGTCTACTGACACAGGCCCACTTTTTTTTCCCCACACACATATGAGTGCAAGTTGGCCAAGTTCTACTTTCTAGTTCTTAGACTCATTATCGATTAGGCAAGGTCAGCTGAATAGAAACAGAACAGACTATCAGTGGCATAACCTGACAGTTTCCTTTCTCCCACGAGGAGACAGCTGAGGCTGGCAGTTGGTCTCTGGTGATAGTTATCCATGGACTCCTAGCTAGACAGAGGCACCCTGGTTTTCTACCCCTTCCTTCGTGGTGCTGCAGACGGTTGCTGTATCTGTGACATTAAATCCACACTGAGCACAAGTTTCTATCAGGAGAGCCCCTCTTTAAGTTGAATTATATAAAAAAAATGCATGTCCATCTCATTAGTATGCATATGGCCTTGGTCTTTGGTAAGTAATATAATTATATACATACTAAAGAATTATCTTTTAAATTTATGATTTATTATCAGCAAGTGTTCACCTGTTTCCTGTGCCTATGTATCCAAAGTCACACAGACCCTTATCGGGTGCAAAGGAATCCCTAGTGAAACAAGTTAAGAAACCCAAAGCTACCACACCCTTTGTAATACTAGGAACACTTGGTGTGAATCAGAGTTATAATTGACAAAATCATTTACTGTATAATTTCTTTTTTTTTTTTTTTTTTTTTTTTTTTTTTGGTTTTTCGAGACAGGGTTTCTCTGTGTAGTCCTGGCTGTCCTGGAGCTCACTCTGAAGACCAGGCTGGCCTCGAACTCAGAAATCCGCCTGCCTCTGCCTCCCAAGTGCTGGGATTAAAGGCGTGCGCCACCAACGCCCGGCAACTGTATAATTTCTTTAAAAATACTGTGTTCTTTCCTCCTGGGGCCATAGTTTTCTTTTAGCTATTAACCCACTTAGACACAGTAAAGAATTCTATCTCACAGTGTGCTCATAATTTATCACATAATCATGCAGTCTGTTGCTTTGATTCTTTTTGAGTAGTTAATGTATTGACATTGCACTGCACTTAGCTTGGGGCTGAGTAAGTACCTCATCTGGTGGTGTTTCTCTAGCATGCGCAAGGCCCCGGCTTTCATTCCCCTACCACAGAACCGGGGTGCAGAGCCACATTCCCTTTGACCCAGTTCTTTTAGAGGCGAAAGCAAGAGGATCAGAAGTTCAAAGTGAAAAGTCCTATTAGAATCGAAGCAAAAATGTCCTGTATTGTTTCTCACTCTCTCTCCCCCCCCACCCGCAAAGTCCGACCATCGATAGCCAACAGTGGCGGCCCCCGCCCTGAGATTACTGTCACCCGTGGGAGAAGTATTTCCTTGGAATGTGAGGTACAGGGCATCCCTCAGCCGACAGTGACCTGGATGAAAGATGGCCGCCCCTTGACCAAGGGAAAAGGAGTGGAAATACTGGACGAAGGCCGCATCCTTCAGCTGAAGAACGTTCATGTGTCTGACACAGGCCGCTATGTGTGTGTGGCTGTGAATGTAGCAGGAATGACTGACAGAAGATACGACTTAAGTGTTCATGGTGAGTACAGAGGGCAACCAGATCATCCGCAGGAGGAGGCAAGCAAGTACCCTGGGAGCGTAGACCTCCGAGCTGAAAGTCTTATATCAATATCCCACTATGTTTTTTAAGTTCTTCGAGAACTTCATGCATATATACAACGAAATATGATCATTTAAGCATCCCATCGTCTATTTTCCCTCCAAATATACCCATATCTCCTCTAGTACCTTTCATCCCAATTTATTATTTTGTCATCATCATCATCATCTTTATTCAATCTTTTTCTTCGCCTTCCTTCTCCTGGTCCTCCTTCTTCTTCTTTTTAAATGTTCTTTTAATTAAATTTTATTTTATTACCTGTTCCCTTTACATCCCACTCACTGCCCTCTTCCTGGTCACCCCTTCCATATTCCTTCCCCAATCCCCACTCCCCCTTTCCTCTTGCAGATGCTCCCCCTGGATATCCCTCCACCCCCACACTCCCCCACCCTCCACCCCCCACTTCCCCACCCCCACTCTCCCACCCTCTCACCCTGGCACTTCAAGTCTCTGCGAGGCTATGCTCTTCCTCTCCCACTCAGGCCCACTAGGCAGCCCCGCTAGAGGACCACATCCCACATGCAGCCATAGCTTTTGGGGTAACCCCCGCTCCAGTTGCTGGGGAATCCACAGGAAGAGCAAGCTGCGTGTCTGCAGCATATGTGTGGGAAGGTCGAGGTGTATGTTCTTTGGTTGGTACTTCAGACTCAGAGCCAGGTAGGCTGACTCTGTTGGACTTCCTGTGGCGTTCCTATCCCCTTCAGGGCCTGCAGTCATTCCTCCTATTCTTCCATAAGAGTACCCACGCTCCGTTCACTGTTTGGCTGTAACTGTCTGAGCCAGCTTCTGGGAGGAGCCTCTCAGAAGGACAACATGCCTCTTCTTGTAAGTCTTCCTTCTCCTCTTCTTTTTTTCCCTCCTCTTCCTCTCTTTTCTCTTCCTCCTCCTCCTTCGCCTTTATCTTCTACATAAACTACTAAGTCCAAATAACACTGCCCGTATGTGCGTGGTATGGAGCCACGAAGCCCTGGGAAACTGCTAGTGTCCACGTCCTCCAAGAGAAATGATTCTCTCTCTCTCTCGCAGCCGCTCTTAACTGCCAATAGCTCCTGAATAAGGCAAGGGTCTGGACTTATCTCCCCCATCCATGCATGAATTTTGACTAGCTCAGTCTTGTATGGATAGCTCTTGTGCAGGTACGGATAGCTCTTGGACAGCATGGGCAGGAAGACAGTGCTCCATCCCTTTTCTACGTATTTACGACTTTCCTAGTTGCATCATTTTTCTTTCCATGTCTGACTTCATGCTTCCTACTGAGACAAACACGTATTGGGTGTTCTTTTGAGGATGTATAGAATAAAGCAGACAAAAAAGTTAAGACAGGCAATCACTGTGTAATTGGCTGACCTGGAATGCACTATGTAGACACACGAGGCTGACGTCAGTCAACCTGCCTCTGCCTCACTAGCGCTGGGGTTAAACACATGCACCACAAGCACCACATCTGGCTGGATCTTTTAATTATACAATTTCCAAATTCAAGTCTTGAATAAACACTATTTAACATTCCTTGGATCAGTCCCACGGGTATGAGGTATGCGTATTAAAGTCAGATTTAAGATTCTAATGAGTGAATGACAAATTTGGTTCAGAAAGAGGCTAAATACATGCATATTCAAGGTCAACTATTTCTATAAATGCAATTTGATGTATAAATTTAAAATCTATAGACGCAATGCGGAATTTTAGTAGGAACAAATATTATAGCTTGAATAAATAAATAAATGAATGAATAACGCTAGCTCTACTGGTGCATATTTATAACCTCAGAACTTTTGAGGCCGTGTTTGGAGGATTATGAGCTCAAATCCAGCCCGACTCCATAGAGAGTTTCAGACCAACATTATATACAAAGCCAAATTGTCTCATAACACACCAAAAGGAGATGAATGAAGCTTAATGTTAATCTTATGTTGGTGGCCAATATGTATGCCAAAGATGAACATAATAAAAAGAAAGAGAACTAATGTTATATTTTTGATAAATTGTTTTAATTTTAATTATAACCATTTTTCATTAATTTATTTATCTGTTCATCTTTTCCCTTTCCATCACAGCCCCCTTCCCTCTTCTCCTCCCAGTCCCGCCCTGACAAATCCCTGTTCCCATTTCTCTTTCCTCTTCTTCTCCAAGGAGAAGAGGTGACAACCCACCCTGGGACACCTAGTCTCAGCAGGACTAAGCTCCTCCTCTCCTACTGAGGCCAGACAAGGAAGCCCAGTGGGGAAGGGAATCCAAAGGCAGGCAGCAGAGTCAGAGACTAAGCTGCACATCTGCCACAAACGTGTAAGGGGTCTAGGTCCAGCCCATGCATGCTCTTTGGTTGATGATTTAGTCTCTGTGAGCCCCCATGGGCCCGAGTTAGTTGACTCTGTAGGTCTTCCTGTGGGGTCCTTGACCCCTCCAGTTCCCTCAATCCACCCCTCCCCCAACTCTTCCACGTGACTTCTAAGCTCTGCCTAGTGTTTGGCTGTGGGTCTCTGCATCTATTTATCAGCTGCTGGATGAAGCCTCTCAGAAGGCTCTTATGCTAGGTTCCTGTCTGCAAGCAGAGCATAATGTCAGGGGTTGGCTCTCACACATGGGATGGGTCTCAAGTTGGGCCAGTCATTGCTTGACCATTCCTTCAATTTCTGCTCCACCTTTGTCACTTCGCATCTTGTGGGTCAAAGCTTTTGTGGGTGGGTTGGTGTCCACCTCCCTCCATTTGAAGTTCTGTCGGGCTATAGGAGGAGGCTACTTCAGGCTCCATATCCTCCACTGCTAGAAGTCTCAGAAGGTGCCCCCCACAGACTCCCAGGAGCCTCCCCACTCCCAGATCTCCAGTTCATCCCAGAGATGCCCCAACCTCCTGATTTCTGTTCAGAATCCCGTCCATAAGAAGGTTGTGAATCTATATTATAAATCTGTTAGGAAATATGACAAACTCAGAAACTAGCTCCCCATTGCTGGAATGTCAATTCCAAATTGATTAAAATCGGAAAGCCGTGATGTACATTTTCATTTGGAGAGTTAACAGTGTTATGATTCTTCCTTTGGATTATTACTCACCAGAAAGTGAAGGCTTCGTGATAGAAATAAGCTGTTGAGGGTTAGTGTCTTCCGTGTCCCAGCTACCTCACGTTTTAATTTACAGTCGCTTTGGTTTTGTCTTACAGTCCCTCCGAGCATCATCGGGAACCATGGAGTCCCTGAGAATGTCAGTGTCGTGGAAAAGAGTTCTGTATCCCTGACCTGTGAAGCCTCCGGCATTCCACTGCCTTCCATAACCTGGCTAAAGGAGGGCTGGCCCGTCAGCCTTGGCAGCTCTGTGAAGATTCTCTCAGGTATTCTCAACGGATAGCCTGATCATCTGGTTACCTTCACGGGAATGCTGTTTCTCTTCCGTTTTTCATTTTTACTGTTTATATTGTTTCATTTTTCCTTCTTATCTGGGTACCTATTATGATACCTTCTTATCACATTGCAGAAACATATTTAAAACACATAGAAAGCCGTGTTAAAAAATCAGTTGGCATCACCTTATTAGCAATGTATAGCATCCCCCTTGTACTAACTGTCAGCGGATGCATGACTAGTCTGAATGGTGCTTACATTTTTAAGAAGAGAGTTCCCTGCGTGTTGAGATCTTATCCCTAGTTCAGCTTCTGATCATTTTGAAGGAAACCTGCCTATCTTATCCCCATGGATCAATGTAAGCTCGGGGAGAGAGGGCTTTTGTGACATGTCACGGGAATCTGTGACGTTGGCCTATTTTGATAATGGCTATAACATAGACTAAAAGGACAATTGTTCTTTAGCTTTTGACAAAGTTATTCGACTTGGTTAACCTTGGCAGCATAATGTGGCTTTTATTAAACTGAAGTGAGTTTAAATCACATTAAGCTATTAGTACTGTGCTTGCTGAAGTAGTTGATACTCAGTCTATCTCCTGGGTAACTCCCTGCATCCTTCCGGTGTCCTCTGAGCTTTTCATCTCATAGGACTCTATCTGTGGCCCTATAAAGAGGAGAGTAGTGGCAAAGATTTTATTATAGTCTTGCTACCAAAAGCCTGAACACGTTGTCTTCTTGTCTCAAAACTATCTTCATTTCTTAACAAAAATAGTTTCAGTTCTGTAGAGTTTGAATTTATTAAATGTGATAACATCAAAGATTGCAGAAATTAAAAACAGCATGGCGGAGAGCTGTCGGCTGGCTCCTTCTACATTTACGGGAGTGGTGTTTGGTTCTACTTAGATTTGTTTTGATTGACCAGCAGCTGGAGATCCCTGAGCAAAGCACATTAAAAGTATTTCACCTTGTGACTGCCAAAGGACCCGTTCAGCTTTACAATCTGGATGTGTTTTGTGTGATGGATAAATGAGAAGCAGATGGCTGGCCTGTGACCTGCTCGCTGCTGCTCTGCTGCAGACTTCTGTTCCATTAAGACAAATCCTCCTGAGGCTTGTCTGTACGCAGGACCCTGGTGACCACCCTAGCGTTGTCATAGAATTGTCTGTCAAGAACAGATACTGACACAAAACCCTGTGGAGACGAGAAATGCCTTCACGTAAATATAAACTGCTATCATACTCACTTCATGTTTTTAAGAGGTTACGAGAGAGGATCGGGGAGCGAAGAGAAAAGAACGATGATTGTGGACCCAGTAGTGACTCATAAAAGTTGTATCACTTTAACACCCCTCAACTGGAACCATATTGCAAACTCAGTAATCTGAGCTGGCAATGAGTGGGCAAATCCTGTGAATCTTTTCAGAATTCTCAGAAGTGTTTAAAAACAAAGATAAAAACCTGTTTGTGTTGTTTACCTCTGCTCTGCTGGGGAAAACAAAATTCAGTTCAGGAAATCAGCTTTGGGTTTTTTGTTTTGTTTTGTTTTTGTTTTTTGTTTTGTTTTGTTTTGTTTTTGGTGTGTCCGTGAGCGTGTGTGTGTGTGTGTGTGTGTGTGTGTGTGTGTGTGTACCTTCTGGTAAATTGAGAACAGGGATACTGCTGGTTAGATGAACACAATGTCATCTTGTCGCTATAGAAACTGAAAGCAGATGGTAACTCTTCAACAAGATCCAGGTGAATATTTAAGTGAGAACTTTATGTGTATCCATTAGCATTTCTAATACAATACTAAGCAAGAATATGCCTGCCTAAAAAAATCTACTGATAAATCTGAGTAGTGGCTTTTTGCCCCTGAGATTTTTCATTTGGCGTTCTCTGCTTCCGCTCTATCTATAACGTTTCAAAAGACTTTGCTTTGTCTTATTTGCTGGCTCCTCCATCTTCGTTCTTAAAGAAAACGTCCTGCCAAATTCCATCTTTTAGCACGTCTCTGTCTATGTGCATTTCCTCTCCGAGCAACAGAAAATCAAAGTATGGAAAGAAGCCAAGGAAGGCACCGTAGCGCCGGTTCCTGGAGGGACCACTCTAACCCTGTCATTAATGATTCGGGGACTTCCAAGAAGCTGACCTGGCAGCCGCTAGTTAGTCCATCTTCATGGTTTATCCTCCTGCTTGAGTGGATTTTACCCCATGCAGCCCTATCGCTGACACTCGCATTTTATCTCGCAGACGCATTTCGCCACCTTTTCCTGAGCATCCGGTCAACACCCACTTGTGAAAGCGCCAATCAGATCGCGATCCTGTTTTATGCCTGCAGCTCCCTCCTTCACCTTCAGCAAACACGAAATCCCTTAGTGTAACGTCCAAGGGCACACAGAACCTGGCCAAACTTTATCGGACTTCTCCTGCCCTTTCCCACACGTATTTTGCTGTAGATAGGACTACCATTCCTGCCTTATCGCTTCACACTTAACAGCAGCTGAACCTCCCTTCTCAGCAGCACTCCGTTTCTCACTTGATGTCACCTGGAACCGTATTTATCTTTAAGTCATCCGGTGCTTTGCTTTTTCTAGGAGGCAGGATGCTGCGGTTGATGCAGACCAGACCAGAAGATGCTGGCCAGTATACTTGTATTGTAAGGAATGCAGCTGGTGAAGACAGGAAAATGTTTGGACTTTCAGTATTAGGTACTTGCGTACTTTGCAGTATCTAAGGGGAAATACAATTGGCCACAATGCATTCTGGACACAGAGTAAAAATTTATTCACAGCTGGAATTTATACCTATGTGGTCTTTGGCCTGCGGACTGTGATTCTTGGCAAGGTTTCAGCATTACAGTTATTTGGAGGAAATGAGTCCACTTCAACCGCCAAACTGCCTTGTGCCCGTTCAAAACTGCTCAGAAATATTCTAAGGCCCCGTGTATATTGTTTAAAATGAGAGACCTTACTTATTTGTGGCCACATTCTGTCTTAGTTTAATTTATAAATTTATACATTTATAATTTATTTGCTGTGATAAAGTAACTTAAAGTAAGTTGGGGGGGGGGAGAAAGGGTGTATTTTAAGCCACCATATGAGGTCACAGCCTGAAGTCAAGGTAGCAGAAACTTGAAATTATTTACGTGCACAGCCGAGAGCAGAGACTGAATGCCTATTTGCAGACTCTCTTACAGAGAGTCGCTCTTACAGAGTTGTTCTCACAGTTTGTCACTTTCTTACTGAGTCCAGGACTCTTCTTACAAATCCAGGAACTATGTGCTATCCAGAGGGTGGGTCTTCCCACTTCAAATACCATAATCAATACAATCCTCCACAGCCGTGCCCCCAGGCCAGCCTAATCCACGGCCCTTCATTGCAACTCATTTTCATGGGATTAGAGATCATGCCAAATTAACAGTTAACTATAACCATCACACATTTTACTCATATGTATTATTTAAATTACAAGTTAATGCACCAAAATGGGATTCATAACAACTTTACAATACAGGTGAGAACTAGAGTTGATTAAAAACAAAAATAAAAACACAAATAATGCTCTGATTCTATGAATAAAATTTGCCTGACGTTTAGGCCCCGATCCTTGCTGATAGAGCTGTAACTTACTTGCCCCGTGTCTTTGTGTGTTTGTCGTAGTTCCTCCTCACATTGTGGGTGAGAACGCACTGGAGGACATAAAGATTAAAGAGAAAGAGAGTGTTACATTGACTTGTGAAGTGAGAGGTAAGGAGTCAGTTCTAGTAATTCTGGGACTTGCTGCCAGAATGTGTGGGTGTGTGCATGTGTGCATGTGTGCACGTGGGTTTTGTCTTAATCGCCAGGGGTAAGTGGAGCCACCATAATAGGCATTTGAAATTGGATCCTGGTGTAGTGTACCTGGGTGAGGAGCAAAGCAATGGGAAATCTTACAGATGCTATGAAGATAAAAATAAAAATAATAAGAAGGGAGGAGGGAGAGGGAGGGGGAAAGGGAGGGGGAAAAGAATATGCTTTCTTATTGCGCCCTACTTTTCTTACTAGGTTCACACTCACATACAGCTCCTTTTTCTTACCCACCACTTTTACTTTCTCTCTCCTTCCTTGTGTTTCCGCCAGCCTTCACTGTCCCTGGTTTTGTACACTTTACGTTAAAGAAGTAGGTAGACATTTTATTCAGTGCTGAGGAATGAGCAAGAACGAGACCGTCACCTGGGTTGACAGGTTTGCATGTTGCACTAAGGACAAAAAGGACGATTCAAATGTCATTATTACTCTCTTTAGCCACGCAGATGATCCGTTGCATGAAATCAAAGCGAAAAGATTTGCTGAAGGGGTTTGCAACCCCATAGGAAGAACAACAATATCAACTAACCAGACCCCCCCCCAGACCTTCCAGGAACTAAGTCACCAACCAACCAAAGAGTACACATGGAGGGACCCATAGCTCCAGCTGCACATGTATCAGAGAATGGCCTTGTCGGGCATCAATGGGAGGAGAGGCCTTTGGTTGTGGGAAGGTGTGATGCCCCAGTGTAGGGAAATGCCAGGGAGGGGAGGTGTGGATGGGTGGGGGAGTACCCTCATAGAAACAGGGGGAGTACGGATGGGATAGGGGGTTTCCAGAGGGGAAACCAGGAAAGGTGGTAACATTTGAAATATAAGTAAATAAAACATCCAATAAAAAGTGAAAAGATTTGTGTAGAAGAGCAAGGAGGGGTACGTGGGAGTTTTGAAGGAAGAAAAGGAGGGGGAAATAGTGTAATTCTATTATAATCCCCCAAATAATATCAATTTTAAAAACTACTTTAAATATTTTAAAGATATCTAAAAGAGCATTTTAATACCCTCTTTTATTCTAGATAAATGATATTATAATTATGGGTGAACAATGAGAATGGCTAAGAACATTTTTTTTTAAAGATTTATTTTATTCATATGAGTACGCTGTTGCTGTCTTCAGACACTCCAGAAGAGTGAATCAGATCCTGTAACAGATGGTTGTGAGCCACCATGTGGTTGCTGGGAATTGAACTCAGGACCTCTGGAAGAGCAGTCGGAGCTCTTAACCACTGAGCCATCTCTCCAGCCCTGGCTAAGAACATTTTCTAGAAAAAGAGAGACTCAAGAAAGATTTGATAAGTTTCTTATTTTATATACCTTTTGTGCATAATAAATTGAAATAAGAAACATGTTTTTAAGGCAGCTGTGAAGAAGGCTGCTGCCGCCCTCTGCCTTCCTGGAAGCAATGGGGTAGTTAACAAGGGTCGTGTAGAGAAAGCAGTGTCGCAAGGAAAGGGAGAGGGGTCTGGTTCCCCCTCCTCCCTCCCTGCCTCGCTCCCTCTTTCCCTCCTGTCTTTGCCTAAACATAACAGCGTTCTCTGTTTAATCTCTCTGGTTTGGATCATCCATTCTAGCCATCTGTGCTAACATGACTTGCTCTTGTAGTTTTTAAATTAATAGATGGCATCTGAATAATTTTAACTAATATTTAACACACATCTCCATTTACAGATATTGAAAGTGTTTTCTGTTGTCTACAAACATTGAATACATAATTATTTTAATTATACCTCTAAACTCTTAGTAAGAATCCCAATATAGCATAAACATTCATTGAAATGCTTTATTTTTCTACCGTTTCCTCTTAAAAGAACAAAAAGGGTTTTAATATGAATAGAAAGGAATTTCTAATATTTTTGATAGTATTGCTCCAGTCTTTCAAAACAACTTACTGTGAAAATAGTTCATTACAAATTGCCTTACATGTTTAAACACAGAGACCAGTGTTAGACTCATTTCCTGATAAAAGCTAATGTAGATCCGAAATGATGTCTATTCTTCATGTCTTATTCATCACAGAGTAATCACTGTATGTTTAAAAAGACTCGTGCATGGCACTATTTCAGAAAGAATAGCCACGTCATTGCTTTAAAGGTGGGATACAGAAATAGCAGCAACTATGTGAAAATGTTTGGATGTTTCCATTTATAGACATGTGATGCTGGGATGCCTCAAAAAAAAGTGGCTTTTTCTTAACAGGGAATCCTGTGCCACAGATCACATGGCACAAAGACGGACAGCTTCTCCAGGAAGATGAAGTCCACCACATGATGTCTGGTGGCCGCTTTCTTCAGATCACCAATGCTCAAGTGTCACACACGGGTCGATACACATGTCTGGCCTCTAACATAGCTGGTGACAAAAGCAAAAGCTTCAGTCTCAATGTGTTTGGTAGGTGTGACCTTCATTTCACATCTTGAATGATCAGCGTTTCTCTCTCTCTCTCTCTCTCTCTCTCTCTCTCTCTCTCTCTCTCTCTCTCTCTCATAGAATGTCACTATGTGGAGGAATCCAGCATCTGTGTATGTAAGACTGTTTTTACTTTGTTCTTTCATTGCTATGGAATAAACTATGTCCTGGATATAGCGTTTTGTTCGAGGAATAACAATGATGCAGACAGACACTGAACTCTGCCCTGGTGCAGGGGAAAGTCATGCAGAGACGGGGGTGGGGTGGGGTGTCTCAGCCCGTGACCCTGTGCCTTCCTCTCTGAGCCTCTTTGCTCTTATTGGAGACTGAGCGTCTTTCCGTCTCTGTGGCCTGAGTGTGATTAAACATCTGAATGTATTGACCCATCCGAGTTGGTCTTACAGCATCAAAGTTATATTTAAGTCTCAAGCATATCACTGAAATAGACTCTCAGTTTTTCAAATTCAACATGTAACCCACCTAAATGCATTACATTTGGTTATCGATATTTAAAAACCTACTCTAAATCCAACTGACAGGGTCACTAGATTCACTGTATGTAAATATACAGATAATTTGAGTTCATTCAACTGTTTTCGTAGCTACTCCAATATAGTTTGGGGTGCACATAAATACTCTCATACATACTCTTGCACTCCCACATAGAACAGGAACCTCAAACAGGTTGTAGTCTAAATGGGCCTCATGCATACTTGAATATATGCAAGAAAGGTCAGCCAAAATACCAGTTGATATATAGGTCACCAAGTGCATAGCATCAAGTAGTAGCGTATACAAGATGAAAATTTTCTATAGGCAGAACTGATATAGTTTAATACAGAAACATACATACATAAGTTTCTGTTACATTACCACAGTTATGTCATTATCCCTTTTGTGTGTATTACCCTCTTCCTTTAGCATATAATGTTTCTCGTGGATTTTATATAGAATAATGACAATTAATTGTTTTATTATAACTCTTAAAAACTGGGATTCCACAGGTAAACACAATGGCAACCAGGAACCCATACCTAAAACATTTTCTGTCTGTTTCTTTAATACAACTTTTAATCTTTCAGTATCTCCTACAATTGCTGGTGTAGACAGCGATGGCAGCCCTGAAGACGTCATTGTCATCCTTAACAGCCCCACTTCCTTAGTCTGTGAGGCATATTCCTATCCACCAGCCACCATCACCTGGTTCAAGGATGGCGCGCCTCTGGAATCCACCCGAAACATTCGCATTCTTCCAGGTAATTAACTGACCTCAGATGACCTGGGCGTATTTGTCACCCATTACTGTAGAAAAGCACAGGTCATTTTTTGTTAAAAAAAAGTGCCCGTGTTTTTGTTCTGTGACAGTCTATTTCTATCTTACTACCTATGCTTTGATATATATATATATATATATATATATATATATATATATATATCTTAAATTTTAAAATACCAGAACATTACTTTTTGAAAGACACAAAACAAATATTGTGGCTTATTGTGCATCAAATATCTACCACTAAGTTGTATTCATAAGAAGCAATATTTACAGTAAGAACTAAAATCCTAGTACTCTGCGCATTCCCCCATGTCCAGTAGGATGTCAGAGACTCTTCGATATTCCTTGATGTTTTAGGAGGCCGTACTCTGCAGATCCTCAATGCACAGGAAGACAATGCTGGGAGATACTCGTGCGTGGCCACTAATGAGGCTGGGGAGAAGATAAAGCACTATGAAGTGAAGGTCTACAGTAAGTCCCCAAAGAACTCGCTTTCTCATTTCTTTCTGAAGGCATGTAGCTTTTCAATCCCATTTTCATTACTTTTCCTAATTGTTTATACGGATCCCCGGAGACTCTTTCTGATCTAGCTCGTCTCGTCAAGAATGAAAGTTACATTAAGTAGCATGCCCATGGTCTCAGTTGCTTAAAAATGTGCGGAGCCAGGGCTGGTAAGATGGTTCATGACTAACATGTTTGATATCAGAGTTAAGAATCCTGGAACTCATGTAAATGTCAATGGGCATGGAGGCCTACACGCAGGTCCAGTGCCTGAACGGCAGACAGGAAATGCACAGAGAAAGCTGGCTAGTTACTCTAATCATGATAGCTTTGGACTCGGCAAGAGACCATACCTCAATATACAGGGTAGGAAGTAAACGAAGAAGACGCCTAGCATTAACCTTGGGACTACAAATGCATACATGTGCACATGTTCCTACACATATACGTGCACACATACACACACACACACACACACCATCACACATATGCAAAAACCATTTGTAAAGAGTCCACTGGATCCACTCATTATCTACCTGTTGGAGTGTTGTTTACATGCAGGTGCCTGCTCCAGAGATCAAGATGAGATCAACAATAGTGTCAGATTATGACAATGAAATCAACCGTTAAGTAAAAGGCAAAACTCATACTGTTGTTAATGGGGGCCACATTGTAAGGCCTTTCTTCCTATGTCATTGATGTTGCTTTAAAGCAAAGTATATTCTTCTGGTTGTCATTTTTACTTTGACTTGGTGTCATCATAGTCATTACAATGTATTTTATGGGTCACAGATCATGTGGGTCTGGAACAGATAAAAAAATGTGAAGGACATTGATCTCTCCAACAGTTTTATAATGATGAAGAGATACAGATATTTTTATCCATATTACATGTCTGAAGACTCCTGTCTCCTGGGATGCTAACTGAGGTCATTCATGGAAGGGCTGTGAAGAAATCCCTCGTCTTCCTGACACCTTGTTAACGGCTGCTTCCTGTAATCTCTACGGTAGATGTGTATTTAAAACAGCCAGGGCTTAACTCCTCCATGTTCATCTCGTGCAGTTCCGCCCATAATCAAGAAAGGGGACCTTTTGGGGCCAGGTCTTTCCCCTAAGGAGGTGAAGATCAGAGTGAACAGCAGCTTGACGTTGGAGTGTGAAGCGTACGCCATCCCTTCTGCCTCCCTCCGCTGGTACAAGGATGGACAGGCCAGTCGCAACTACATTTCCTTTGTGGTTTATTTCTTAAGGATGAAAATACCAATTTTTAATTTAAAAAGAAACAGATTTATCCCACACACTGTGATATTAAAAGTAGTCACTCCATGCTCCTCAAATATGAAACTGCTTTAAAAATTTAATAAAATGAAAAAAATATATGTTTAATAGCTTTGGTATTGTTCCACCACTGGGAGGTAAGCAAAATTGGTTTTATGCACATTAGCACTTGACTATGAAAATCTGGCTACTGTCCCAATGGAGAATTAGAGGAGCAGTGTTCCACCCAGATAACTAAATTTAATAAAGAAGGGACCCATGCACCTAAAATGAGGACTAAACTTATGCAGAACTTTCTCTAAATACCATTAACTCTTTCACAAAAGGTAACATTTTTGATAACCTAAAGTATGAGAAAATTAGAAGAGGCAAAGGCACACTATGATTACCCTGGGGCAGTGAGAAATACTTAATAAAAAATCAATTGGAGAGTGAAGGGACAGACATGTCACTGGAAGGGTTGCAGGGAAGAATGGGAAAGTGAGAAGTGATATAATTATATTTGAATTAGAAGTGTTTTCAAACAATCATCTCTTGTATTAAAAATACATAGATCCTTCTGTTTACGGTATAACTTTCAGACCACACATCCTTTTCCTCACGCAAAGGAAAAAAAATGCTTTTTATCCAGTTTTACACACAATCAACCAAATGGTCAGTTAAACTCTGCTTGTACAAGTTTAGGTCATAGTACGACTTTAGAGGCAAGGAAGATGTGGCTTCGTGTTTTTCTTCCAGAGCCCAGATGGATTCTGCTATATCAGCAGGGGGTGGTATCTTTTCATATAAAATAAGCACGTATCATCTGGAAGCCATTGCAAAAGGAAAATGCAGAACTCCCACCATGCTCTGCTTCTGTTGGCTTTGCAGAGCGCAAGCACAAAGTGTGATGTATTATCAACTCCATAAAACCTTGCTTGCAAACACATGCGTCCTTTGAAATTGTATCATTAATTTGGATTTAATTTTCTATAAAGCCTTTTCATCCCTTATGTTACCACAAATAGGGAGATCCACAAATGTAAAAACTGGGGAACCACTAGAATTTAAATAGAAACTAGACTGCATTCATTAATAATTGTCAAACTTGGTTACTGAAATTGGTAAAATTATACTGACTAGAACTTCTAATTTTTTTAAGGCCTGAGATTGGATTCTGAAAATAACAAACAAGAAGCAATATTATCAACAAATACCTTTTCCATGTCATTTTAAGTTATTTCTTTTTAAATAACAAAATTTAATAAAATAGTATCTTTATTGACAATATGATTATAACAACTTTTAATACAATCTGTACATTTCATTCATTCATGCCCTGAAATTTTTATTAATGGTTTGTTGCACCCCAAATTCTTTGAATCTCAGCAGTTTGCTAGGCACTATTTTACCTACAACAAATATAGATGAGAAAGAAACAGGCCAAAAATCTCTGACCATTTAAGTTTTCAGAGTCAAAACAAGCAAACAAGCAAACGAACAAACAAAACACCCACAAGAAAAGCAGGTGGGAGAGAAAAGTTAGCCAGAGCGCATACACATAACTCAGCTCACATTTGCCTATAACTCCAGAACCAGCATAGCATAATCTTATGGCCTCTCTAGCCTCTTCACACTCCTGTACACACACACACACACACACACACACACACACACACACACACGCACGCATGACAGAAGACGCATGTAGTGTATTTCTGCCTTTGGGAGTAGAGGAACAAGGGTTATAGTGTCTCAAAAGACAAAAGGGGAAAGCTACTTCAAAATGAAGTCAAATCACCGTGTGTCAAATAATACCAAGAACAGAAAGCAGAGGCAATACTGAGTGGCACATGTAGCCACATACATGTCACAGATGACCTTGGCTGTCTTTCTTATCAAGCAGAGAACACAAAGATTTCATTAGATCAGATTCAAGGAACGTTAAGCTAAAACTAGACACATTGCACATGGAAAACATTTTTGAGTGGTTGACTCTAAATGTCCTGAGAAATTGTGTAGGTAGGCTGTAGCAAGAATCACCTTCTTAAGTCTGAAGCTGTCTAATGGGATAAAATAAACATGCTGGTATAAGTAAAAGAGGAAATCAGGAAGCTGAGAGCGCATGCCTTTGATTGACAGTAGGCACTGAAACCACTAAGAATTATGAAGGACATATTATTAGAAGGAATGCCAGTGAGTCAGGAATAAAAATCTTTAATAATGAAGGAAGACCTAGAATTCCCATTTCAAGATATCCTACTATATCCCAAACTTAAAACAGTTTTATATATAAAGTTAGGATGTTTCTGAATGAATAATAATAAATTCAGAAAAAAAATCATGTCAGGATAATGTTCTCAACTTCTAATAAAGTCCTCTTTATTACAGTTTTTACAAAATTATCAACAAGACATTTTTTAAATACTTGATAAGATTATCTGGAGTCCACTTTTGCACTTTTGCTTTCATGGATAAATGGACATGATGCTAAGAACATGTTTTCTGTTATAAATAATATATAAATGTATCTTCCCACAATTACCTGGCCAATGGGAACTGTATCAGCTATAATTTCCAAGAGATGAAAATTACTCAAAACGATTTGATCAAATTAAATTAATTACTGATATCTTGAATATTTTTATCTATCTCCATTTATTAAAGAATCATAATATTGATCATTTGCAGGGTATCTTAGCTTTACTAGCATATTCAATGCTGACATTATTATAATTGAATCACAGCCCCTAAAATCAGATGATCATGTTACCATTGCCGCAAATGGACATACTCTTCAAATAAAGGAAGCTCAAATCTCAGACACTGGACGATACACCTGTGTGGCATCTAACCTTGCAGGCGAAGATGAGTTGGATTTTGATGTGAATATTCAAGGTAATATTACTATGCTTACTGCAAAACAATTTTTACACTCTATGGATGTAATGGAAAAGAGATTTGACTTGATTTACTTTAAAACCATTTTCTTCTCATTGTACGTTCATTATGAAATTTTAAACAAGAAATTATAGAAGAGAATAATCCAATCATGCTTTTTCAGATTTTTTTATTTTATTTTATTTTATTTTATTTTATTTTATTTTATTTTATTTTATTTTATTTATATGAGTGTTTTCCTGAATGAATGCATGTATATATAATATATAATGTATAATATGTAATATATAATATAAATATATGTGTATATGTATGTGTATGTGTATATGCATATGCATGTATATTATACATATACAGGCATCACATGTATGCCTGGTGCCCATGGAATATTGAATCCCATAAAACTGGAATCACAGATGCTTGGGAGCTACCAGATAGGTTGGAACTGAACCTTGGTCCTCTACAAGAGCAGCATGTGCTCTTAAGCTATGAGCCATCTCAAACCCCTATCGTGCTGATTTTATGCCTTTCCTTCTGGCATCTTAAGGGACATCTTTTATACAAAACTTAATAACAGACTTTTCTTACATCAACATTGCACTAACATTATATCACAAAGGTTATATATCATGTAACATTATTGTATAGAAGACAATAATAGCATTAATAATGAATTCAGAGTAGATCGATGTTGAGATGGATGAGTACACCTATAAACTTTGTGTTTTGGACACATACTCAAAATATTTTAAGTGTCCATTATTTTCCTTTAAAATTAATACCTCTTGGGATTGCTAAGAATAATACCTGAGATAAGGCACCTAAGCTGTTCCTAAAGTCATCAAGAACTAATGCCTACTATTGTTGGTACTGTTTTTCTGGATGTTACCACTCACCAGCTGAAATATTTTCACCAGTGCTAGAGTCCTTATGCATGCTAAAGAAATTTGCTCTCTCTGAGCCTCATCGCAGCCCTTGACACAACTTTTAAAGACTTTGCCTATCTCATCAACTCTATACTCAAATTTATTAATTTAACCAAACTCCTAAAGTTAAATATCCAGGTTGTCTCCAAGTATTCATTATTCATACATAACACTGTACTTAACATCTGGGCAAACAAATTTTCACCAATCTTTGATTTTTCAGATGTGTCTAAACCGTGAAACTTCAGGTCACATGCCTTCAAAATGTCTTTAATGTATTGCTAGCTTACTGCTGATAAAGCTCACAGCCACTGTCAGAGATAGTGAGACTATCCTATTTTTTTAATAGTTTAGCCCTGATTGTACATCTTATTGAACTTCCTTTATAAGAAAAATCATTGATATTGTTATCAAATGAGCCGAGACATTCTTTTGTGTGTGCCTCCAAAGTAGCCTTTCCTGCATCAACCACATTTCTTACCACATTCCTCCTCAAAAGTGGGCCCCAGTGCTGGTCAATCAGCAGAGCATTTGTACACACACAACGAAGACAAATGCGGACTCAAAGCTCCAAAGACTTTATTCCTCCTCTTGAGAACCAGCTCTGACTGATGGCTACTCTTTGGCTGCTGTTGGAAAGCATATAAAATATTTTTAAATAAAAATATTTATGTCATTGTCTAACTTACTGAATCCACAGATGTTTGTTGAGACACAGTCGTAAGTCTTTGATGGGTCAGTCGTAACAGTCACTCTGAGCTGAGGCCATGCTTTTCCTCCACAGTTCCTCCGAGTTTTCAGAAACTCTGGGAAATAGGAAACATGCTAGATACCAGCAGGAGCGGTGAAGCCAAAGACGTCATCATCAACAATCCCATTTCTCTGCACTGTGAGACAAATGCTGCTCCTCCACCCACTCTGACGTGGTACAAAGATGGCCGACCTCTGACCTCCAGTGACCGAGTATTGATTTTGCCAGGTAAACAATGCCACATAAAAGCATGAATCTCTGCCAAGTGTGTCTCTTCTCATCTATTGGGCCAGTTCACTGTAGTTTAACCGAAGTTTGGGTTGCTGAATAACATGTCTTCCACATGAGGAAGAGCCTACCTTGAGAATTTGACAGTAGAACCCTTGAGCTCACTTTCTAAATCTATTCCATGGTTGTAATCAACGCATGCAAGTTCTTAGACTTCTTCATGCCTCTTTTTCTGTATTGATGTCCTTGGTCAGTTTGGTTTCTATGTATCATTAATTTAAATTCAAATGTATGTTTGCATATAGTTATTATTTGATGTATTGATTAATTTGAATTTCAAGACCAATTATAAATACTTAGTTTTAAATATGTTAGTTATTACATGGGTTTTAGATGGAAAAGATTGTTAAATATTAAATATTAATATTTTCAAGGCTTCAGTGTAATTATCACAAATATTCAAATATCAGGGTTTGTTAAAACTCACAAGTTGTATCTTTAAGGCCAATGTAGTACATAATATATGCAAAGTTAATCCAAGTCAGCTGAAATACTATTTTTATAAAGTAAGAAATGAAAATGGAAGGAATAGACATGATAGCTCTATGTACTATATGACTTTAATTGATCAAGGCCTAGAAAAAATGTACTGTAAAAAGATTACTGTGACAATAATCTAAAAGAGGATGTGGATTTAATGCAAGTAATTTTTAATTAACTCAATTTCCTGGTTTAGGTTGTTGTACTATAGTTTTAGGGGGGTTATATTTATTTCTATGACATATATGAGTATATGGTTTTAAGAAGTCATCATGCCTCCAACTTACTGAAATAGCTTATGAAAATATACTATCCATAGGATAGCAGGAGATAAATGAAATTACATGCAACAAAAACAATTGGTGAACATAGATGCAAATTTTAATGACCGTTACAACTATCATTTACAACAATCTCTAAATTTTTTTATCAACATTAAAAAGTTTACAAATATGTAAGAGCTTTTTTCCCCCCAGTATTGCACATGAACTCTAGAATACAACATAAAAGCCAAAGCACACTTTACTCTTTAGAGCCCTGGATATGTGTGTTCAAATGAGGTTTTATAGGAAAGATTGAAAACATCAATGAAAAATATTCAAAAAAACAGCAAGAACAGCGCCTCACCATACAGTACCATTCTACACAGAGCACAATGGAGGGCTTAGAGCCTTCTTCCCGCTAGAAAATTGACACCAGCTATTTATTTCTCAAAAATTCTGACTTATAGTACAGTATCAAATCACTCTCTAGCAATGTAATATTGGCTGTGAAAAAGGATACCGTCCAAGATGAAAATGGAATGACTAAAGGAAGTGGGAACATCGGCAACGACATAAATAAATGTCTTTAGATCTAGAGGGAAATAGTCATAGCTCTGTTCATGCTCTGTGTTCACTCTAACGCCTGGTGGTGTGACGCGCTGGGAACTATATTTTTAGGAGGACGTGTGCTGCAGATTCCCCGGGCTAAAGTAGAAGATGCCGGGAGATACACCTGTGTGGCTGTGAATGAAGCTGGGGAAGACTCCCTCCAGTACGACATCCATGTGCTCTGTAAGTTTGCTTTCATTTGTTGATTAAGCATTTTTCACTCCAAAATATTTTTCAATGACTAATGTTTACAGGATGTCCCCCGAACACTTTAGAAATTATAAAGGTAATAGATAATGATATTCCTAAGTACTACCGTCCTGTGCGGAAACTGAGAATGCATTAATCAGGACTTCTAAGATCTCAAATAACAAAATTGGAGGAAGGAAGAGAGAGGGAAAGATAGAGGGAGGGAGGGAAGGATGGAGGTGGGAAGAGAGAATATAGATTATTGATTCACAAATTTGGTAAAGTCTTAGAGTAGAGTAATCTGCAACCAGTCATTTCTGACTCCCTTGGCTTAAAAGAGGTCAAACCTAGCCAGATTTTGCCTTTCTGTTTCTCTTGACTTCTTTTTATTATTGTTGTTAATATGACTATCAGGCAGGTGGTTCCCTTGGGCAGCAAGATGGTCTTCAGCAGCTCTAGAGTCACTTCTTCTTGGTTTCATATTGAATGAAAGTTTTCCTGTCTAATATTTATACCTGAAGACCTAGAAGTGACTGTTCTGCATGTGAATCCCCTGTGCCTCTTTGAGTCCAGCACAGACACATTTTAATGATGTAGCATGCTAGTGATGAGATCACATGCTTATGCCTGCTCTTTAATCAGAATCATTCCCATATGACACATGGACATCAAGTGGAAGAAGTATTTTGTCCTTAAGACAAATAGTTATTAGAAACAGGTGTGTGTGTGTGTGTGTGTGTGTGTGTGTGTGTGTGTTAGTATGTGTGTGTGTGTTTACTCTAATAAAAATGCACTAGAATCCCAAAAATTCAGCATATTTATTATATGCAAACAAGGACATACACATACACAGTGCTTCATTCTTGGTACCAGAAATGACCTTATTCTACTTACTAACAAAGGCAATCTTGGTCTGCAGGTTATAATAATAACAGGAATGTAAACACTCCAAGCAGGCACTTACAGCAAAGGAGACTTTCTTGGGCTGCCTATGGGCCCTAAGTATGTCCAGCAGCTCTGGACAAAGTTGCTTAAATCTGTCCTTAAGTATCTTGAAACCCTCATAGCATTCCAGAGGGGTGGGATACAGTTCCTGGGTCAGCTGACTCAGCTCAGCTGTGTTACAAAGAAGGTTCTTCAGGACAAGCAGAGAGATATTATGATAGAAGTTGACTTTGACAAGCTGGAACATTTTCTCAAGGCAAGCAAGAGGGCTTTGAAACGAGAATCCCTTGTTCCACACTACTCCAGTTCCAGAATTTGCAGGGTACTTGTGACTTTCTCAAGGATGAGCCCTGGAAGCTATTAAGGACTGCCCTCAGCTCTTAGTGTCAAGCCTCTGAAACAGGAGCTTATGTATCGGAGACTAAGCTAGGGAATGGCCATGAGGATATATAGGAATCCATCTATTCTGACTTGCTTTCTAGTATGATGAAAACTATGACCAAAAACCACCTAAGGAGGAAAGGGTTTATTCCACTTACTTATGCCAATGCCCAGGCTATTAACTGATCCTGAGGCAGGGACTTGAGATGGGAACCAGGAGACAGGAACTTAAGCAGGAGCCTGCCTTTCAAGATTGCTGCTTCCTGGATCGTTCCTTATGGCTTGCTCAGCCTTGATTTTTTTTTTTTACACAACCCAGGACCACCTACATAGGGATGGCACCTCCTATAGTAAGCTGAGTCTTTCCACATCAATCACTAGGCAAGAAAATGCCCCCACAGTCTTGCCTGCAGTCCAATCTGATGAGTTCTCACCTCCTCAGTTGAGAATCCCCCTTCCCAGCTATACCTCAGATTTGTACCATGTTGCCAAAACCTAGCCAACCCACAGGAAAAATGAAAGATTTTTTTAATACAGAAAATTTCTGTATTTTTAATACAGAAAAATTTCTCATAGTATGAGAAATTAGACACTCATCTCAAAATGTGACTGGGACTTTGGTGCCAGGTGATTAAGACAATGATAATAAGGTCAGTAAAAGTAGAGTTCCTGGGAAAACAGGCAGGATTGAAGGGAAGGATGTCAAGGTTGTTTCTGGTGTGATAAATATAACATGATTCCAGAATGCACATGTAAAATGCTGACCAGGCGCTTAGAATTAAGGAACCGTCACAAAGGACAAAAAAAAAAACAAAAAACCCAGACTGTACATCCAACAGCTGCCCTCAGACAAGTGATATTTAAAGACAAGATTTCCAAAGAAAACCATAGGGAACCATTGGTAGATAAAAGAAGGAAAACAGAATAGAAGGACACAATCAAGGGAAGAGGGAACCCAGCAAACTACTGTGCCTGGATTCCAGTTATTAGAAAAGTTGTCAACTGATGGGTTTTCAATGCTGAACATTAAAATGGGTTTCAGAAAATAAAAAGCCTTTGGCTTGGCTGGGCGGTAGTGGTGCACGCCTGTAATCCCAGCACTTGGGAGGCAGAGGCAGGTGGATTTCTGAGTTCGAGGCCAGCCTGGTCTACAAAGTGAGTTCCAGGACAGCCCGAACTACACAGAGAAACCCTGTCTCGGAAAAAAAAAAAAAAAAAAAAAAAAAAAAAAAAAAAAAGCCTTTGGCTTTGAGACTTCAAGTCTGTGGGTGAAGGTCAACAGAACTATTTTGGTTGTGCAATTCACAACAAAGGCACAGAACAAGGATGAATTGTGAGCATTTTATTAGATGCAATGAAGTAAAATAGAGACAAGAGGTAGAATGGAACTGGCTGGCCAGAACAAATGTAAGAGATTTGAAATATAGCCATAGACCAAGGGCAGAAAACCTGCATATAAAGAGACTCGTTACCGCGTCAAGAATGTGCGTAGAAGGCAGGGGTGGAGGAATTGATAGTGTAAGGGCCAAGGGTGAATATCAACATAATAGAGCAAGGAACTAAGAGGCTACTAAGACTTTTGGGGGAGAAGGAAAGCTCTTGGAATAGACAGAAAGGGGACATGATGAAATGTATATCAAATGTATTGAGCAATCCTTGTTAGTATGAGCATAAACTAAACAGGGCAAGGCTTGGAGTGCCGGCCTGTGGCAACAGAAGTCAGCAGTGGCTGCTGTGGGATCTGACGGTTGCAGTGGGAACCACTGGACTCCAACATTACCTCCTGTCGTCTCCATCAGGATCCTGGAGACTCGAGTGTTTAAGAAGCACAGTGTGTCCTGTCTGGAAGTTGAGGCAGATGTCATAGGTACACACTGTGCATGCTGGGAAATCACAGAGCTCCAAGTACTAGCACCATAATGATGAGTGACTGAAATGGCCCACTGTGATGCGTGAGCTGGGCATGAAGAAAGTAACCTGAAGAGAGGCTAACAGACTGACCGACAAGAGGAAAGGTGGAAAGTCTAGAGTTTTCTATGCAAAGAACTGTCTGCTCAGCGTGACAGGTCCCGTTCTTGGCACCCAGGGTATAGCATAGAAGACAGAAGCTATCAGTAAAATGGTGTAAATGAAAATGTGAATGCATGCTAACATTGAATTTTTGCCATGTACTTTATATTGTTGTTTATTTTCTATAAAGAATTTCAACTTAATTGTTAGAGATGCAAAAACCATAAGACTGAGTCCCCAGTAAACATGCCAGGTTGTTGAAAACCTGGCGTGTTTTAACAGTGCAACAGAAATTAATCAAACTTGACCATGATCACTTGCTTTTGAAAATGTCTTTTTTAAGAAGTGTTGCCAACACAATCTTCTATTTTACTGTACCATTCCAGATTTTATTCTACAGATAATGTGTGACTTTTCAAAAGTGAAATGAATACAAATTATAGAGCACTGTTTTAAATGTGTAGGGGAATATAGCACAGAGCTTCTCAGACTTTAATGTGCTTGAGTACCATCTGGGCAGCTTTTTCAACCATCCGCTCCTTGGCCCTTCTCAGAGACAGCTATGGAGGAGGTGTGCATGAGGTTGGTGAATGTGATGTCTGACCAAGCCTCCAGGGATGCGATGACTTCTCCTGATGCTAAGGCTGGGAGCTTGGGATAGCCAAGATTATTCCCTTATAAAGGCTAACTCTTAACACCACAAATACACTCTAAAAGCTGTTAACTTATCCGGCTTGTCCTAATGACAAAGTGGTGTAGCCTGCCTTACCTAAGCCATTGTTGCCCATCAGAATCTCTCTGTCACAACCATCCCTTAGTGCCACCAGTTATCAAGGGAGCAAAGGGTGATCTGCCAGAAGAGGTCACCGTGCTAGTGAACAAGAGTGCACAGATGGCATGTTCGTCCAGCGGCAGCCCAGCACCGAGGAATTTCTGGCAAAAGGATGGACAGTCCTTGTTAGAGGATGAACATCATAAGTTCCTTTCTGATGGCAGGATTCTTCAGGTAAAAAAAGGGGAAATCTACTTTTAAAACAGTATTTTGGACATGGTGATAATTGTCTTCCAGATTGATAAAAGTATTAGTTTATGAACAAAATTATTCAGATCATTAACCATCAACCATACAATATTAAATATTATTCTCTACTCTGTTCCTACAATTAGAAATGACTACAGTGATTTTTTTGTGTAAATTCTTCCAGAATGTGTATATATATATATATATATATATACACATACACACACACACACACACACACACACACACACACACGCACTCCTGTTTAGCAACAGAATCTTTGATTTAAAAAAAAAAACCAATGTTGTAATCTTTCCCTTGCATGTATGTGATGATAACATTCTAAGTGGTAAAGGCTTTCTATAGATTAAATCCTTTCTGTGTTGGCACAGACCATAAGAAGTCACCATTTGACCCATGTAAAAATACTGCACTGCCATTTGTCAATTGATAGGTTCATGTGTTTCCATTCAAATGTCCTAAAAGACAGTTGGGATGTGTAGACACATCTCAGTTCTTTTGTTAGGAAAGAGAATATCCCCTCGACTCATAAATCCAAGAATAAATATGGGTCCAGACAGAGTACCTTTTAAAAAAAGTCAAGATCACTGCTTATAAACTTGAATTTTTTTTACAGCATTACCTACATTTGAATATATCTGCTTGACGACCTTATAGCCTGTCCCAAAATGCCTAAATGGTTTTAAGTGTCGAGAAGTTGATGCATACATAGATCTTCACGGAATTGTAATAAGCATTCTGTTCTACAATAGCTAAGTACTGCTACATAAAACAGTCCCCTCCAAAACCTAATAACTTAGTACAGTAAGAGTTTACTCAGCTTGTAAGTCTACTGTTTCTATAGAGGGTATTTCGGATCTCAGCTGGGCTTATTCAAGTGCCTGCAGAGCTGTGGACTGAAAGCCTGCTGGGATTACCTGTCTGCAGTCTTAAAATGCAACGGGAGTCAGTTTTGTCCCTCATAGTCACACTCTGGAATAGGCAAGTCCCAAGTGGTAGTGGCAGAATTGCAAATAAAGAAAGCAACAGTGCAGCCACTTGCAGCGAACTCGAGTGAGATGGCGCCATCGCCTGGCTCATACTTCTGGCAAGAGCCAGCCATTCACAAAGCCATCTCTCAGGAGGAAATCCCACATCACTTTGTAGACTCACAGACAGGGAAGTGGGAAAAGAATTTGGAAATACAACAGGTATGTTTTTGTTTTTTTAAATCACCTTTTCTGATTGTAAATTTTATAAATAAATGTATGCGTGCTTGACCTAACTAAAGCAGCATCAGCGCTGGCTTGAACAGCAGCCTGGTATCTTTATGCTCATCTGGCCTTTACTAGAGAGAATGTGTCTGACTTGTTCTGAAAGGCAAAACATTGCAAGTTCCTTTATTAACAATTTCCAGTTGCTATCTCTCCATTTTCCTTTAGATTCTAAATGCTCAAATAACAGATACCGGGAGGTATGTGTGTGTCGCGGAGAACACAGCTGGGAGTGCCAAGAAATACTTTAACCTCAACGTTCACGGTAAGAGCCCAGGGCCCCCACTCTGTTAGGCTCTGCTTGAGAAAGCAAGGAAACCAGGCTTCAGAGCAGACAGCCTGTGTTCTGTTTCTGACTTGATCAGTGTGGAGACTCATTCATTCGCTCTCCTTTCTCTTTCCTCCTACAAAAGCCAGCAGGAACTCCAGCATATAAATCTTCTAGACAGCCCATTTCTATAGACAGTTATTTCATCCCTCAGAACAGAGGGTCTCAACCTATGCATCATGACTCCTTTGAAGTTGTATGTCAGATATCCTACATGTCAGATAATTAAATTACAGTTCATAACAGTAGCAAAGTTACTGTTATAAAGTAGCAATGAAATAATTTTATGACCTGGGGGGGGGTCACCACAGAATGAGGAACTGTATTAAAGGGCATAGCGTTAGGAAGATTGGGAGCCACCACTTCAGGAGAAAGCATGCACGAAAGGCTATGTGTCCATGTGAAGGTGAAGACGAATGTGTATCCTCTGCTCACGGGAGTATCGTCTTCTGCCCCATCTTCAAGAGCGGAGTTACATTGACTACATCCTTCGAGGGTGCGATACACTCTCTGAATGAGAAAAGCCTTGTAGAGTCAACCACCTTGTAGAGTTGAATAATTCCTTCTTAAAATCATGCATACCTAAATTGTGTTAAATTTAAGTTTTCACACGTAACAGGCACATCACAATTATTGTTTTACTAAGTAAAGAGGGGAGGGGAACTGGATATCTATCACAGAAAGACCGCTGAAATAGTCTGAAATTAGAACAATGAGAATTATTATAAGATGCACTTTGCATGAAATCTTAGTTCATTCCAGGAATATCTAAAAAGGATAATTTTTTTTTATCATCTCAAAAAGCTTCTGTTGGGGGGGGGGCTGGAAGGATGGCTTGGTGGTAAAGTGCATGAACTGCTTTGTGGAGGACCTGAACTCAGCTCTCAGCACCTACCTTGCCTCACAGGTGCCTGTAATCCCAGCTCCAGCTGAATCCGACACCTCTGACCTTCATAAACACCCACACAGGTCCATACCCCTCCACACACAAATACACATAGTTAAAAAATTTAAAAGGTAAAATGTTGTCTTCAAACATTTTCATTTGGCACGATAACATGTTGGTTTTGGAGTGATGTATGAGGCATATTAAACATTTGGATATTTGCTATTTGTATGATAAATTCCTTTTCCATACCTCCTATCTATAGTCCTCCTACTTACAACTTATAACATATACGATAGGTGCTGAATGAAGACAGCGTAGGTGTTTGTGTGAGAAGCTCTTACCTGGGCACGTTGGCCATTGTTTCTAACTTTTTGCAGTGCGAGGGACAAAACCTGAGGCATCCTGAGCAAGTTCTCTGCGTCTCAACTAGATCCCCAGTCTGTCTCTGACCTAGACAAAAACAAGTATGAACCCATGGGATGAAGGAATTGAACAAATGTGATTACTATAAAAGTACATGTTCTTATCTATATAGCAGAACATACATTGAAAATAAACATGTTGAGGGGCCGGGGATATGGCTCAGCCAGTAAAGCCCTTACTCCACAGGAGTTCAATCTCTGGCACCCACAGAAAATCCTACTCGTAAGCCGTTACAGGGCTGTAGTCCAAGCCCGGGAAAGGTGGAGACAGGAGTCTGCCTGGGGCTAGCTGGCTATTGCTTTTGCTGAACTGGTTAAGTTCCAGGTCACTGAGAGGTCACAAAGAGGTCACTGAGGGGCCCTAACTGAAAGGAGGATGAGACATTAACAGCAATGCAGCCTCCCTTCGAGCCCATGTTCCAGAATCATTTTGCTGTGTAAAATTTCTAATCTCTACGTAGTAAGTGGCACCCTCCTGACGGCTTGATGGGCACCAGATACTTAGTCACGTGGGTTTTGCCCATTATCTCTAGTGGTTATCTCAATGGTTACCTACCAGTCATTTGCTGGCTTTTGATTCCTCCCTCACAGATGAAAATGTAAGGACCACTAAGGTTGAGAAACGTGCCCCAAGTTACACCACTCACAAATGTGTAACCAGCATTCTGCACAGGCAGTTTGAGTCAAGACATTGACTGATTGGTCACTCTCCACTTAGGGCTACTCTTTCATGTGTAATATATGCTGAATTTCCCATCTGCACTGTATCTATATCAAGGTCACTACTATGTGGCTGGAGGAATCTTGAGTAGAATTATTGATGGATTTATACATTCATATTCCTATCATGAGCCAGGCCTCGAAGACCACCTCTTCCTATCTTATTACCCCACGACCACTATCCTATACCTTTACTTTCCCCTCAAATGGCAAGTGAGTCTTGTCTTCATCTGCTGTGTGTGGCTTTCACCACAGAAATTAATTTTCTTACAGTTCTGAGAGCTAGGAAGTTTAAAAAGGTTGTAGAAGTGTGTGTTTTCTGAAGAGGTCACTTCCCGAAAGCTTATAGATTACAGCTTTGTCCTCCTGTGCCCCTCACGCTGACTTTCCTGTGAGCATGCCTGTAGAGTTTGTTTGCAAATCTTCTGAGTCTCATTTTATTGATCATTTTATTTAATTAAAACGTAGTTACATCATTTCTCCTGTGATCCACCTACACCACCCAAATTCATTCCCACATCCTCTTTATTACACAACCACATACATGCAAATGAATACATGTATTAAAAACAGCAGTCTGTGTTCATTTGTTGTTGCTTGTATGTTCCAAAGGCTGACCGCTTGGTAGTGGATAACCCATCTGGAGTTCATCCCTGGGAAACTGATTCTCCTTCTCTCCGCAGTTCCTGATTGTTTGCAGCTCTTCATCTAAAGACAGGGTTCCATGAGATTCCCCTGGTCTATGTTAGCATGCCAACTGTTGTCAGAATTATTCCCATCTTGTTTGGTGCCTATGTGGTTGATACTTCATGACTGTAGCTTTCTTGTCATAGTTGGAAGGCACAGTCTCACAGCAGTCGGGATCCTCTGGCTCTTGAATTCTTTCTCTCCCCCTCCACCCCCACCCCTGTTTTCATGTTCTCTGAGCCTTAAGTACAGGAGTTGTGCTAGAGAGGTATCAATGGAGGAATCCTACAGTCAATCGTTCTCTGCATTTGAGTAGTTCTGGCTTTCTGTAATCATTCTCCTCCTGCCAAAGACACTTCCTTGATGAGGGTTAATGTTCTTCTTGAAGGACAGTAATCCTAAATAATTAGGACCATGCCCCAGGATCTCACTGGACATGAATAACTTCCTCAAAGGGCCCAGTTCCAAGCACAGCTGCCCTGGGAATTAGGGATCGACCTTCTGAATCTAAAGGACACGTTCAGTTCTCACTCATTTCTCCCAACTGACATTCATGACCCTTTTGATTCCTAAGCAGTAGAGGGAAGTAGCTAAGCAAGACACTCAGAGCTTGGCTGCTTCATTTTCAGACCTGTTTCTTCCAAGACAAGCAGTGAGACCTTGGGCAAGATGCTAATCACCCCATGTCTCAGCCTCCCTATTTATGATCTTAAGAATTGTGTCTTAATTCTCAAGCATGTAGGTATGCAGAAATCCAATAGAAAATTTCTACACAATGCCTGGAGTAGGTCTGTTCTGGCACCAAGAAACCTGCAACTCTATTTCTATCAGATTTTTAGCAGCCAGGATGATTGCTGATAGCGTATCCCTCCTTGTGAGACCTAGCATAATGTCTGGGATGCATTAAGGATTCAAGAACTATTTAACCAATGAATGAAGACAAGAGTTAATCAATGGGTGAAGCAATCCAAACCACATAATGTTAAAAGAGAAAAAAAAAGAGTTTGCCTTCTTGGCATTTGCTTTTGATATTGACACCTCAATTTTGATTTTAAACCTCAATTTTCACATAATATAGCAGATACAAGTGTTTATTGCTCATAGTCACTGTTTCCTCTTTCTAACCAAGACTCATTTCTACTTTTACTTTTGGTTGTTTTCATGCCCATTCTTGCTCTGGGTCCTCTTTCCCTTTCATAGGAAATCACTTGAATGTGGACGGCACCTTCTGTGGGGGTTTTGTGTTTTTGCTGTTACCATTTTTAGTTTTTGAGATAGAGTCTTACTATGTAGTCCTGGCTAGACTGAGGTTCTCTCTGTAGACCAGGCTGGCCACAGATTCACAGATTCTGCCTCCCAAGTGCTGAAATTAAAGGCACTGACCACCACATCTGGCACTTTGTGTTTTAACTATAAAACATCAAGTCTCATGTGTGCATATTTTATGATGTTCATAAATGTCAGGTAATCATTTATATTGATCTTTCTTATTCTGCTTTTTGTCTCCAACACTCTTGCTTTTTTATTCTTTGTTGTTGTTGTTTGACTAATAAACAGTAGTGTTGTCTATTTCTTACCATGTCTGTTTCTCTTGAAAGCTAGCTACATGATTTGCATTGTAAAGATAGTTTGTGTAATATGCTGAAATTCTAAAGTTAAACCTTTAAATTATCTTTGTCGTACTAAAAAATAAAAATAAAGATACCATATAAAAAACAAACTAAATTATACAAACTACTTAAAAACGTCAGGTTGTTACTTTACACTTTGAAAAAGTACTTGCTTGGAGTGACCAGAAATTTTTTGACTTTAAAAACTCTGAGGCAATCTTTCATTTCAAAAAAATACCTGATGAACATGGGTTTGATGATATCATTAGAGATTCTAATAAAGACCATTGGGTTTTTAGCAGAACCATTTGGTTGTTACTTTTTATAGACCATAAGAAATTAGAATATATGTCTCTGATACTGTCAAAGTTCACTTTTTTTTATTTTCTTTTATTTATTGAAAAGGGAAGTAAAGGGAAATAAAAACACTTTATGATAAAATTAAAGATTTACATGGAAAATATTTCAGATAAACATGTTAAAATTGACAATTTTCATGGAAAATTAAGGAGTAAAGTGGTAGACATGTAAAACATTGCTAAATTATTTGAAATATGGGAGAGAAACATTTTATGATAGAATTGAAGATTTACATGGAAAATATTTCTGATAAAATTGTAGAAAAACATGTTAGAATTGAAGATTATCATGGAAAATTTTATATAAATATAATAATGGTGGGTATAAAGGTATTCCTAAGTTGATTAAAAGTGGAATTATAAACATTTTCTGATAAACTTGAAGATTTACATGGAAAATATTTCTTTTAAAATTGTAGAAATATATAGAAAAACACATCAAAATTAAAATTACCATGGAAATTATATAGATAAAATGATAGGCATAAAGATAATTCTAAATTGATTGAAGGTGGAATTATAAACTTTTTCAGATAACATTGAAGATTTACATGGAAAATATTTCTGGTAAAATTCAAGAAATAAATAGACAAACATGTTAAAATTGACTATTTCATGGAAAATTTTGCATAAAGAATAGTTGATGTGAAAACTCTAAATTAACTGAAGGCGGAATTAGAAACATTTGTGATAAAATCAAAGATTTACATTGAAAACATTTCTGATAATATAGGGGAAGTATATAGAAAAACTTAGACAAATGGATGGAGCTGGAGAACATCATACTAAGTGAGGTAACCCAGTCTCAAAAGAACACCCATGGTATGCACTCACTGATAAGTGGATATTAGCCTAGAATCTTGGAACACCAAAGACACAATCCACATACCAAATGATGTCCGAGAAGAAGGAAGGAGTGGACCCTGGATCTGGAAAGGCTCAATGCATCAGTGTAGGGGAATACCAGAACAGGGAAGAGGGAAGTGGTGGATGGGGGAACAGGGGGAGGGAAAAGGGCATATGGGACCTTTGGGGGGTGGGGAACCAGGAAAAGGGAAATGAAATATAAATAAAGAATATATCCAATAAAAAAAGAAAGACTTAAAATAGTTATATTACATATAGTATTATATATAATTATATATAGTATATAATATCTATACTATATAGTATATATAGTATATAAAAGACTTATATAGAAAGAATTAAAATTGAAGATTATCATGAAAAATAATGCAGATAGAATGATAGACACAAAGGAAATTACTAAATTAAAAGGGGAATTGCATACATTTTCTGATAAAATTGATTTACCTGAGAAATATTTCATTAGTCTATGTATTTTTATTGGAGAGTTGAATCCATTGTTGTTAAAAGATATTAGGGAATAGTGATTGTTGCTTCCTGTTATTTTGTATGTGATTTTTATGTTTGTGTGGGTATTTTCTTTTGGGTTTGTTGGAAGAAGATTACTTTCTTGCCTTTCCTAGGGTGTAGTTTCCCTCCTTGTGTTGACATGTTCCATCAATTATCCTTTGTAGGGCTGGATTTGTGCACAGATATTGTGTAAATTGGGTTTTATCATGGAATGTCTTAGTCTCTCCATCTATGATGATTGAGAGTTTTGCTGGGTATAGTAGCCTGGGCTGTCATTTGTGTTCTCTTAGGGGCTGTATGAGGGCTGCCCAGGATCTTCTAGTTTTCATCATCTCTAGTGAGAAGTCGGGTGTAATTCTGATAGGTCTGCCGTTATAAGTTACTTGCCCTTTTTCCCTTACTGCTGTTAATATTCTTTGTTTAGTGAATTTGGTGTTTTGATTATTATGTGCCGGGAGGATTTTCTGTTCTGGTCCAGTCTGTTTGGAGTTCTGAAGGCTTCTTGTATGTTCGTGGGCATCTCTTTCTCTAGATTAGGGAAGTTTTCTTCTATAATTTTGTTGAAGATATTTACTGGGCCTTTAAGATGTAAATCCTCACTCTCGTCTACACTTATAATCCTTAGGTTTGGTCTTTTCATTGTGTCCCGGAGTTCCTGGATGTTTTGAGTTACCAGCTTTATGCATTTTGCATTTTCTTTGACTTTTGAGTAATGTTTCCTATGGTATCTTGAGCACCTGAGGTTCTTTCTTCTATCTTTTGTATTCTGTTGTTGATGCTTGCATCTATGACTCCTGAATTCTTTCCAAGGCTTTCTACCTCCAGAGCTGTCTCACTTTGTGATTTCTTTATTGTTTCTACTTCCACTTTTAGATCCTGTATGGTTTTCTTCAGTTCCTTCACTTGATTGCTTGTGTTTTCCTGTAATTCTTTAAGGGATTTTTGTGTTTCTTCTTTAAGGTTTTCTGCCTGTTGACCCATGATCTCCTGTATTTCTTTAAGGGATTTTTGTGTTTCCTCTTTAAGGGCTTTTACTTGTTAACCAAAGTTCTCCTATATCTCTTGAGGGGAGTTACTTAAGTCTTTCTTAAAGCCTTCTATCAGCATCATGAGATACGATTTTAAATCCAACTGTTGCCTTTCCACTGTGTTGGGGTATCCGGGACTTGCTATGGTGGGAGAACTGGGTTCTGATGTTGCCATGTGGCCTTGGTTTCTGTTGGTAGGGTTCTTGTGTTTGCCTTTCACCATTTGTTGCTAGTTGGTATTGTTGTCTCTGGCTGGAGTTTGTTCCTCCTGTGGGCTTGTAAGCCTGTGTCCTTACTCCTCTGAGCTCAAAAGTGAAAGCACTGCTAGGAGATCTCTCTCTCCTGGTGGGATATGCACAGAAGGCTGTGGAGTCTCCCTGCTCCCTGGTGCAAATTTGAGCGGGAAGACTTACATCCCAGCTGCTCCACTGATCACAGAAAGCTGTGGAGTTTCCTGGCTCCCTGGTGCAAATGGCGGTGGGAAGACTTCCATCCCAGCTGCTCCACTGATCTTAGGCCCTGTGTACTCCTAGCTGGGTCCCCTCCAGAGAGAAGGTGGAGATCTCACCTCTGAACTCAAAAGTGAAAGCCTGCTGGGAGATCACATCCTCCTGGCGGGCTATGCACAGAAGGCTGTGGAGTCTCCCGGCTCCCTGGTGCCCAAAATCCAATTCTATAGACTCATATTTACACTACAGTTTAGCCATCTTAATGTAGACAAGATCAGTAGGTAGGTCTCTACGCAGCTTTCGCTGGCCTGGAACTCACTATGTGCAAAGTTCACTTTTAATATACCTGTATACTTTTACAGTTCCTCCAAGTATCATTGGTCCTAACCATGAACATCTCTCTGTGGTCGTGAACCATTTCATCTCTTTGAACTGTGAAGTTTCTGGTTTTCCCCCTCCTGACATCAGCTGGCTCAAGAATGAACAACCCATCAAGCCAAACTCTAATGTTCTCATTGTGCCTGGTAAGGAGTTATTCTCATAAGGTGGGCCTTTCCCCCAATTTTAAAACAAAGATCATTTCAACTCAGTCTCTTTCCAAAGTTGAGTCTCACTCCCTTTGTTTGTTCACAGTAACCAAGCAGAGCCATTAGAGTAGATGTGTACAGTAATGGAGTCTTCAACAAATTATGAAATTAAGGATGAGAAAACTTTGGAGCTCTTTAGTGTAAATGGTAAATAGCCAGTGTAAAAACTTACAGTTTTCAGTGAACTGGAATCTTCTTGAGTATGGATGGTAGGTAGTTAAATATGTGGGGTAGGTGATACAGATATGTTAGAGAGTGAGGGCCAGCATGAAGGCTCAGAAATTAAAGGTACTTGCTGTAAAGGCTGATCACCTGAATCTGACTCCCAGGACCCATGTGGTGGGAAAGAGAAACTATTCCCACAAGCTGCCCTTTGACTTCTGCCTACTCTAGCATACCTCCTCCAAAAATAAATTTGCCTATGAAAACTAACATTTAAAAAAGTAAGCAATACATCCTTGAAGGAGCAGACAAAATTCAGATTTCCTGCTGTAGCCTCTGCCTCACATGCATCTCAAGACAGTTATAAATATAGCCCAACATTTGCAGATGACATCATGTAGCAGTGTCAAAAGCTGGATTCACCTCAGGTAAACAGATGACAAACTACAGAAGGACTAACCAACCATCACCTCTGTACTGTGGGGGAACTTAAACCCAGAAAGCACTTGCTCAATTTCTGAGACCCACATGACCAAAGGAGAGAAGCAACTCCCACAAGTTGTCCTCTGACATCCACATGACAGGTGAATGCTCATACACATGCACGTGTGCATGCACATGTGTGTTTGTGAATGCACATACACACACACACACACACATACACAATGTAATATCAACACAACTTAGAACAACCTCTAGACTGGTCTTTACATTATATTTTCCCCAGGTGGTCGAACTCTACAGATTATTCGGGCCAAGGTATCAGATGGTGGTGCATACACCTGCATTGCTATCAATCAAGCTGGAGAAAGCAAGAAAAAAGTTTCACTGACTGTTCACGGTGTGTTTTTTCTCTCTCCATAATATAATTTCACTTCATGTTATATTTTCTAGCTAAGCAACTTGATGAAAAAATAATTTGAACCTTCTTGTTTCCCACCTTAGTACCCCCAAGCATCAAGGATCATGGCAGCGAGTCTCTTTCTATAGTTAATGTAAGAGAGGGGACCTCAGTGTCATTGGAATGTGAATCAAATGCTGTGCCCCCTCCCGTCATCACCTGGTCTAAGAACGGGCGGATGATACCAGATTCTACCAATGTGGAGATTTTAACTGGTGGACAAATGCTACACATCAAGAGAGCCGAGGTGCATCTTTGGTCCTTGTCTGAGTATTGTGGCTTCACGGTGAGGTTGTAGAAGAGCTAAGTGGAAGAGCCCTGCCCCCCTTCCCACAGTGAACAATGCCGTTCATGGAAAAGTGCATGGTCCATGCCATTTAACTTACTGTCACTGGAGACAAAGACAGAAACAGGGTATCTGAAGGCATCTAGAAGTGGGGCAGTTGAGCAGAAAGATGACTGACGATTTAATCTACTCCTGAACCTTGTGATTGGTCATCTATCACTTAATGGAGCACATACAATAGTATCTTTTTCTTTTAGGTGTCTGACACAGGCCAGTATGTATGTAGAGCTATAAATGTAGCAGGACGAGATGATAAAAATTTCCACCTCAATGTATATGGTGAGCATCTGCCTCCAATACAACTCTTTCCCCTAGATATGCAAATGGAAGATCATGCCTTGAATTGATTTAATGGTGGTGCCTGGTCTTCTTCTGTCTTCTGACAGTGCCTCCCGTTATTGAAGGGCCGGAAACAGAAGTCATTGTGGAGACAATCAGCAATCCAGTGACACTGACTTGCGATGCCACTGGGATCCCGCCTCCCACCATTACATGGTTAAAGAACCACCAGCCTATAGGTAACAAACACAGCTGGACATTTTTGCGGTTGCCTTGCTTTGCCCATAATTCACTACATTTATAAATCAGGTTCTCTGTCTAGTGTTCATAGCTGTTGTTAGTTCAAGAAAGTCTAATACCCTGGAGTATACATTTACCAAGTCGACTTCTGAGTAAACACGTGCTTTGTCAAGGTACTGCACATTGAAGCGAGGGCCTCATGCATTCAAGGCAAGACCGCTTGCATCACTGCAGTTTACCCAGCATTCCAACTATTTTGTCTTTTGTTTTGAGTCACTATCTGGCTAAGAAGTGCAGGGTGGCCTTGAGCTCTCAATACCCTTCACTTCCTCTCAACCAGCTGGAATCATTGACCTAAATGCACCCTGGGTTTTTTTTAAATTTTTCATGTTTCAAAAAATTCTCAATAAAAATACAAAGGAAACACTTTGAAGAAATGTATCTTTGTTATGTAAAGAAGGTGGCTTTCAATGTTACTTCTTTATCTTCTTCCTCTTTATGTCTTCCTGTAGAAAATTCTGACCCCCTTGAAGTTCACATTTTGTCTGGAGGAAGCAAACTGCAGATTGCCCGACCTCAGCGTTCAAACAGTGGAAACTACACATGTGTTGCATCCAATATGGAGGGGAAGGCTCAGAAAAACTATCTCCTTTTCATTCAGGGTATGTTAACGATGCTAGAACCTGTCCCCCTTCCTTCAGAGTACAAAATGGCCTGTATTAAAAGAGACCATTGATCAGAGACTCGGATATCTCGAGGTCACTAAAAAATTGACACCTTTTGTCATGCATTTACCAGTGCTTTCTATTTTTATGGAAAAGCACATAAATCTGGGGAGGAAAAAAACATAGAATTTAGGATGTCTCTGTTTGTTTATTTGTTTAATGAAAGTATTATATTTTGTGATATATTCCATGGAACGGCAGTTCTTTATTTGGTATAATTTATCTTCAGACTAAGACTATAAGTGTTTCTTATAGATGTGTCAGATTTAGTTTCTGAGATTGTGCTATGATTTGATCATGAGTGTAGGAATGGGTAAATTTCAAATAATCAGGAATCTTGAAAAATGTTGTACTGAGAATAAGGAACATGAATTCACACGGAAAATATTTAATCATCAATGCCTGCACAGCAGCATAGTACTGAGGACTATAGAGAAACCTTGCTGCTTTTTGATTTTTCAGCCAACCTCTGAGTGAGGCATTTGATTCAAAAAGACAGGAAGTCTTGCTTCCCGATTTCAGTACCATTACTCGAGAACTTCTAATAAATTATACCCTGGGTCTTGAGTACAATACATCTGTTGTTGCTGAGTTAAAGCTTACCCCCTGAAATTATAATACAGGAAATTTGATTAGTGGTCTGTGCAATAACCACTGATGCTCTGAGAGTTCAGAGACAGAAAGGGGGAAAATAGCTATTCAGAGATACAATATCTTACTGGGCTGGCAGGATGTCTAAGCCAGGAAAAGTGTCTTCCACCACGTCTGAGGACCTGAGTTAGAGAGAGCCGATGGAGCCACGTGGTGGAAAGATAGGACAGACTCCCACACGTTGTCCTCTGACTTCCACACATGCACATACTCACATGTACCCACATACACAAGAGAAATAAAGTGTAATCTAAAATTATAGAAAGATAAATAAATTGCATGCTTCATTACGCATAATAGTCAATAATAACTGATATAAATCATAAAGTATGCTGGTGTGACCAAAATTTCCTAAAATTCATTTTAGTATGTTTATAGAATATCTTATAACTAGGGAAAATGCACACACATGGCCCCTAATTTGGACATGTCTCTACAGTATATCTAGTGGCAAATTTTTAGCACCCTTCTGAAAACAGTGAACTTCTGCTAGTTTGTTACAGTGATCCCTGCTTGACTAGATGGCAGTTAAGAGATGAAATATAGCTGTGTTAGTAAGTGTTTAATAGTTGACTCACTAAACAAAAAAGACCCGGATTCGCGGCCAGGATGAGTTAGTCTGCTGGTGTGTCTATACCCAGCATGACCTGATTCCAACTGTTATAATGGCAGTAAACATGGGGTAGGGAAGCCAGGTCAGATCGGCCCCTGAGAACAAATATGAATTGCTCCTGACATATATCTATAGTTCTATAGAAGAGAAATCTCAGTGAGTTCCTTTCTGACCTTTAGAAATTTGTACTTATGGCAAATAGTTGTTTTGCCTAAGTGTATGTCTGTACCGCATGCATCTCTGGCACACAGAGCCCAGAAGAAGACATCACACTCCCAGGAATTGGAGTCACAGATGGTTGTGAGCAACCATGTGGGTGTTGAGAAATGAGCCTGGCTTTTTGATCATTGTTCCTATCTTTAATCCACACCACAGATGACTAGATTAAAAAGAGCAGAAACCATTGGAGCTTGAAAAGCATAATCTGTCCATTGATGTCCCAGCATAAATAACAATTAGACAACAGACAAATACTTAATATATATGCTTTCCTGAGACTTTACACCAAAATGTTGTAAAAGTTGACTGACTTGAACTATATGAATTACCAACAATCCACCAGAGCTTAATCTAAGGATGATTCTAAAGTTACCTATAAGATAAATCTGTCATCAGTTCCTGTGACTAAACAGTTACAGAAATATCATGAACATTGAAGTAATTCGGTGCCTCCGTCTTTCACATTTAGAAGTGATTCATGAAGGTAACTATAAGCTGGTCCTAATCTAGGCAAAATTCTGAATTAGAAATGGCATGTTTAGCACCAGTGAGGAGGATCAGCAAGTAAAGGTATTTACCACGAGACCTAATGACCCGAGTTCAATCTCTGATACCTACATAGTGTAAGGAGATACCCAGCTCTCAAAAGTTGTCCTCTGTTCTCCATATGCCTGAACCCACCAGAGAACAATGTATGTGTATTTACACACAGAGACAAAAATGTTACAAGAAAGAAATGCTATGGTTTATTATTCTTTCACATTCATTACCGTGTTTATCCTTACACTTTCCTAATGAAAGTCTTATTTCTCTAAAGTCCCTCCAAGTGTCGCAGGTGCTGACGTTCTAAGTGAAGTTGGTGTCCTTCTTGGGGAAAATGTTGAGCTGGTCTGCAATGCAGATGGCATTCCCACCCCTCGTCTACAGTGGCTTAGGGATGGAAAACCCATAGTGAATGGCGAGACAGAACGAGTCAGGTATGATTAAAACAAAGTTTTCATTATACATTATACAGTCTTCCACAGTGCTCTGATTTCACAGAATGCCCCAGATTTCACACGGATAATACCACTGTCTGTTCTAGTTTGCTTTCTATTGATGTAATAAATACTATAACCAAAAATATTTCTGGGAGGGAATAGTTTATTTCATTTCACACCTTAGAATCTGTCATGAAATGGAGTCTAGGTAGGAAGTCAAGGCCAGAAGCTGGGGGCCTGGGGGAGACCATGGAAGAACGCTGCTCACAGCCTTGTTCTCATACCTTGCTCGGCCTGCTTTCTTATACAACCCAAGACCGCCTGCCCAGAGATGGTGCGGCCAACAGTAAACTTCACACATCAATCATTAATCAAGAAAATCTGGTGGAGGCAGTTACACAGTTAATGTTCCCATTTCCTGTATCTGTCTAGGTTTGTGAACAGCTGAGAAAACCTACCAGCACAGCTTCTGGGTCACTAGACAACTGTCATTTATTTACAAATAGAAAAGAATTAACTTTTTAAGATTTGAGTATAGAACTTCTCTTTAGATAGCTCCCAAAGTTGATTGAGTATGTATGTGTATGTGTGTGTGTGTGTGTGTGAGTGAGAGAGAGAGGGGGTGAGGGAGAGAGAGTTGGGAGATAAAGCGGGAGAGAAGGGACCTTATTCATTAATTCTGATTATAAAATCTGAGACATCAGTCCATCCAAATATTATGCAACAATTGTCATTGCTTATATTTTTCCAGTTTAAGAATGTCCTCAACAAGTCCATGCCATAAAATAATTAATTCTTTCTCTGTTAAAGTCAAGCCAACAGCATCCCTCAGGAGCTGCCAATATTCCTAGCTGTAGGTTTTTATCTTAAAGTTATCAAACAGCACAAATGCAGGTTTGACAGACAGTTATGAGAAAAGACACAATAGCATCATATTCCAGTTCATGATTTGCTCACATCTGCTTTGAGCTGATCCTTATTTCTCTTTCTACAGAGATGATTAACAATGCAATTGGCGTTTCACGTACCTTGAACAAATTTCTCCAGAGAAAAACAGTCTACAGTCTCATAAAGATATTTCAACACAAACATATTTATGCACATATGCCAGAATAATTATAGGCATAGATAAACATGTACCATTAAATTTATAATTTTATCCAGTATTGTAGCAGTTTCTTTTCTAGTGAGTGAATTGAATACATAAAACTTAAATACAATAAGCATCACTGTTCTACTCATTCTGCTTTAGAATGTAGGCATTTTCTCCTATACAAAATCGTATAAGCTGCCAGATAATGTTTTCAGAAATATTGGGCATTTTGTTCCCGTTATGTGAACAAATATGAATGACTAACAAGTGTCTAGTTATTGTCATTAAGTGGACAGAGGGCGTCTTTCAGACTCAGTGGCAGCCGCGGTCCTGTATTGGTAGCTGGAAAGTTGGAACTCTACATTCTTAGAGCTGCCTTTTGTTGCCTCCACTTGGCTGATAACTTCATCACTGTCTGATGGCGCTATAGGTATCTACGTAGAACAATTTATCAAGGTCACTTTTTTTAAAAGTCAACTTAGCACTAGTGACTGGGACAACCTGCAATTTTAGTTTGCAATATATTTAAATTTATGGAACTTTAAATTTCACATATTGAGAAAAGTATAACTGCATTCAAATAGTATACTTTCAATATCATCCTCTAAATGTGATATTTAACAGTACACTGTAGTAGAAATTCATAATCAGGGGTGCTGGTGAAATGACTTTTTAAAATAGTTGTAGATAACATTTAAGCATAGATAATTAATGGCATGAGGAGAAAATGAATAGTGTAATAATCTTAACTTAGATAAACGTTGTTATCTAATTTCATACTTATCATTTACTTTTACATAATTCAAAAGAAATACGTTAGCCCCTTTAAAAAATATCAGAATATATCTATATATGTACAGTCACCACTGCATAAGTAAATGATACTATTTTGTTCTTTTTATCAAAGTATCATTAGGATATTTACAATTGATTTTTATTTGCATTTTTTTCAACTTGTCATGTTCTTTATTTCACACCAGAATTTTCAAATTTTCATTGACTAGGTAACTCATATTTGTTACTAAGATATAATGTTCTAAGGCTGAGAGAGAGGCATATCTGTCTGTCATGTTCCTGACCGACTATCTTTGTTTTCTTCTTCTCAGAAGGAGATGATGGATACAAAAATGGTTTCTGTATAATTTTAGTTTCCTGAGATTGCCATCAGTTTCTGTGGCTCTGGCTTTCTTATGTTTCTTTGTACTTGTGAACTAGGGTTAAATTATTCTATTCAAGGTGAAGGCATTATGTTATAACGGCATATTTTTTCAGAGGGCACGATGACGTTGAATGAGTTTCTCAGATCCTATCCCCACAGTGCCTCTGTCCTGACTTTTCCCACAGGGTCACCACAGATGGCAGCACATTAAACATTTACAGAGCCCTCACATCTGACATGGGGAAGTACACATGTGTGGCTACTAATCCCGCTGGAGAAGAAGACCGAATATTTAACTTGAATGTCTATGGTAAATATGAAATGCCACCAAGTTTTGGCTTTGCAATCTTAAGAATTCGTTGATAGGCCACAGGTGACTGGAGCACTTAAGTGAAAGCTAATATCCATGACATTTTCTTCCGGGGTACAAAGCAGAAGCGAGAACAATTAGAGTGCAAATGGTTTGGACTCACATATCTTCTCTCTCATCCACTGTGTGCACTGCGTAGTTCCACCTAAAATCCGAGGTAACAAAGAAGAGGCAGAGAAGCTGATGGCTCTAGTGGACACGTCCATAAACATTGAATGCAAAGCCACGGGGACACCTCCACCGCAGATCAGCTGGCTGAAAAACGGCCTTCCTCTGCCCATCTCTTCCCACATCCGCTTGCTGTCAGCAGGGCAGGCTGTCAGGTTAGATTTCATTGTGTGTTCTTTCCTAAGTGCTTACAGTAACAGAGATTGGCAAACCCTTATTTCACCTACACAACATTTGAGACACTTTTTTCCCTAAGCTTTTATCGATATCATGCCAATCCATTCCATGTGTGTCCAGAAGAGGGAAGGTAAGGGGTCGAACATCGAAGTGGCTTTGTATTCTTATTTAAATGCTCGTTTTAATGAAGGTGTGCACAATAGATCTTATGAGATGAATTGGTTTCAAGTTTACGATTTTGCGATATATATTTTAAGCATGGCGTTACATGGTAAGATGGAAGGTTGTTGGTGATGCTCGTGTGATTTTCACGCTACCATTTTTTCTCTGTTGATGTGTTTGAAAAATATTCGCTCTAGCAATTATGTTGTATTCCTAGTGGTTTGCCATTACTGCTGTCACCTTGATGCAAACAGTTGCAGCTGGAGATATCTACATTTTGTGATAATGGCCACAAGTTTCATGTCTAAGATTTTTCAATATAAATTTTATTCTACTGTCTGTCTATAGATCGTCATCGTTATCTTATGTGTTTATGTTGAAAGGATTGACTATGACCTGCTGGGTCCTGTTTTCGCAGAATCGTGAGAGCTCAGGTGTCTGATGTTGCTGTATATACCTGTGTGGCCTCCAACAGAGCTGGGGTAGATAGTAAGCACTACAGCCTTCAAGTCTTTGGTATGTCACAGAAATGCTCCTACTGCTTTACTGCCAGCTTAGCAGCATTAAGCAGCATGCCTTTAAAAACTGACTTCCAACGTTCCTCTGTCAAAAATAACTGGTGAAAAATATCTCTCTACTAGGGAAGACTGTGTTTTCTCCAAGGAGTCTGTATTTATTGGTCCACACTGTCTGTCAAAGTTCTCTTCTTATACAGAATTAGATGTAAGGGTTTTTTTTATTAAATTTTTGACAGTGTCACATTTTCATAATGATTACAGACCACTCTCATACCCCCACCATCTCCTGTATTCCTACCATCTCTCTACCACTTACTCTTCCAAGTCTTTTTCATATTTCTATCTAACGTTTTGTTTGTGACCCACTGAGTCTGCCAATGCCGTCTGTGCAATCATGAGTTTGGAGCTGTCTATCGGAACCTGGTGGCCTCTAAAGATAATGGTTATTCCTCTTCTAAAATCTGTCAGTAATCAATAGTTAGTGGTAACAGATACGGCCCTGGTAGCCCCTCTTCCAAACGTGACCAGTGGTTGACAGAGCCAGACTGATTGCTGACTAGGCCAGTCTTGTGTGGGCCTAGGGCAGTCAGCTACAGCTGTTGTTAGCTGATGATTGCAGTGGTTGCACTGAGTCTTAAAGATGGCATTTTCGGCTTTGTCTTTGCCTTAACTTCTAACTCTAACATGTCTCCCAGCTTTATCACTATGTTTTTCTGTTGCTGTCATGGAGCAACTCGGAGGCAGAGCCTGCAGCAGAACCACAATGAAGGTTACTTCTTGGCTTGTTCCCCATTACTTGCTCAGCTTGCCTCCGTATACAATCAAAGTCACCTACCTGGGGGTGGCACTGCCCACAATGGGCTGGACCTTCGTACAGCAATTATTAATCAAGGAAATGTCCTGCAGACATACCCACAGACCAATCTAATGGAGGCAATTTCTCAATTGAGGCACTAGTTTGTGCAGACAAAACTAACCAGAATAATGCCTCTTTACGTGCAGCGTTCCCAGCTCTTAAAGTGTAAATGACTGGCTTAGGGATGATCCCTAACTTATTCCCAGTGTCTTGGGCAATCATGATCTCTGCATTCACCGCTGTTCACCGCCAGGAAAGGCTTCTCTAATTTTGGGCGATGGTAACTTCGGTCTTCCACATAGTGATTTAGAAGGCAGACTGATGTAATTTAATTAAACAACAGCAATGAGTTCTCCATTTGAGCCTACAATCTTCCCCAGCCAATGGTTTGTAACCCAGAATACAGTTCAAGACATGGGTTCCTGCCCGTGCAACAGGTCTTAAATCTAATCAGAGTGGTTGGGAAACCCTACAGCATCCGTGCCACTGTTGCACAGGTGGCTACAACTTGCCCAACAAGTGGGTTTATTTTTCAGTTTGGAGGCTTCACAGCTGAGTAAGACAGCTGCTGCCTTTTCTACACCTGCTTTGTAGCTTCCAGCACACTGTAAATTAGGCAATAACAAGGATGTTTTCACCTTGTCTCTCGCTTGCTCTTTCTCGGTCTTGAAACAGAGATGCAATAGAGTAGCAATATCTTATTATACTCTAGTTCTGGTGGGCCACCAAGAAGACTGGCAGGAGCTTGAGAGTTTGAAAGGCCTTAGAGCATGCCTGGCCAATTGCTGTAGTGGTATCCCACTTGTAGGAGTGAGAATTTTGTTTAGTATCCACTGTCTCTAGGAGTATCATTACTTAGCCATGCGGGAGAACTCCATGTGATCTCTCTTGTGTATTGGTGTTTGGGGGAGAGGATAAAATAGTAGGTTTCTATATGGCTTGTTCATTTTGACTAATCTACCTTAGCTCTCACTCTCATCTCCCAATCCCTTCCTGCTCAAGTCATTCCTCCCTCAGAATTCCTGCCCAGTCAATTTCCCTCAGAATTCCCCCTCTGTACTATCCCTCCTACCATCAGAAACACCCTACACCACCTTCCTAGGATCCTGGCTTCATGTGTACTTCATCTTAAACAAACAGAACTAATGTTTTCAAAATAGTATTTCAGCCCAGACAGAAGATTTTTTTGCTCATGTACACATAAAAAAATATTTTAACATTAAAAACTCATTTAGAGATATAAAATTTGAATAGATGCATTTGCATTTATGATATTGCATAGAATGCTAGTTCACATTTTTCAATCTGTAAGAACATCTCAGAGTACCTAATCACTGCAATCTGTGATGTTTATAAAACGTACTTTATTACTGTGTTCTCCACATAGTCATTGAAACTATACTATTGAATTATTTATTTTAAGAACTACTATAGCATCTTAACAAAATAAAGAAACAATAGTAGTAGGTTGAAAAATGTTACCAAAATACAATGCACATTGATTGTATATTCAGTAGGAAAACAATTTTGAGACTTCTTTGCTAATCCATCGACGATTAATAATTAGCCCAATCAATAAATGGTTTGCAATAAAGTCAATTTACTCTATGCTATTTTTAAACACTTTGCTTTATTGAATGTAAAAGTAGCATAGAAGTATTTAAATACTGCTACTTAAGTTCACCTCAAATTATAGTATGTATACATTTTACCTGATTTATTTTCTGTACAGTGCCACCGAATATGGACAATGCAATGGGAACCGAGGAAATCACAATCATCAAAGGCAGTTCTACCTCTATGACCTGCTTTACAGATGGAACCCCGACTCCTAGTGTGTCTTGGCTCAGGGATGGCCAGCCTCTGGCACCTGATACTCATCTGACCATCAGCACTCAGGGAATGGTCCTTCAGCTCATCAAGACTGAAACAGAAGACACCGGGAAGTACACCTGCGTAGCCTCGAATGAAGCTGGAGAAGTCAGCAAGCACTTTGTCCTGAGAGTCCTAGGTACATAGCCATGTTGATAAGTACAGAGCACTTGAGAATTTGATGACATTTGAGACCTGGATACTACTGAGTCTAATTCTTAGACTCGTTCTTTATGGGATAAACATTAATGAAAACTTTATTGCATTTCCATTTCTGTTCTATAAGTTGCCTAAATTCATCTAAAGCAGGTTCAGCTTGAATGGTGAGTTTTATTTGTTTTAAAAGATAAAAATTCCTATTCCTAAGATATTAATTGAAAAGGCATGGTGCCCTATTAATATCAGACATTTTCATGTGTATGAGACTGTGTGTTTGCACATGAACAGCTGCATGTGTGTGTACAGATGTGGAGGTAAGTGCATCCATGCAGAGACCTGGTGCTAGTGTTAGATGATGGTTTTGGTAGCTTTTCCCTCTGTTTTTTGTTTTGTTTTGTTTTTTGACACTGCATCTTTCTCTAGACCTAGAGTCTCACTGGCCATCTTGCCCCTGGGATCCCTGACTCATGCCTCCTGGGCCTTGTGATTACAGGTGACCACCATGTCTACTCTGCTTTCACACGGGTTCTGGGGATCCTAACTCCAGGCTTCTTGCTCACAAGGCAAGAGCTTCATCTACAGGCCCATCCGCCCAGGCCCTGAGAGATGGTTTTTTAACATTTTCTAAGAATTTAAAGCACATTTGAAAATGGCAATTGGATAAAATACGACAATATTTATGTCATTATCCCAACCAGTCTTATATTATCCAATTTTAAGATTACAGTCTGAGCAATCACTTTGAATAGTCAGTTTCTAGTTACTCTTGTGTACACTGAAAGTCAGTATTTTAAGTTCATAATATAACATTTTACCAGCGAAAACCAACAGAAAGACAAATTGCAATTCTTCTATGAAACAGAAAATCTTGATGGTGGGCATAAAAAGGGGATAAATGAAGTTACCTAATATGATATTCATGATGTTTTGAGGTTTTCCCACACTATGATGTTGGGGAGCTGCCATATTCCTTTCACAGAACAGATATGCTCCCTACTGAGAATAGCAGAAAAGAATTTTGGCAGGAGTCCTGGTTAGGAAAGGCTAGCATATGTTTTCAGAGTGCTCTGTAATCTTTCTCAGAGCACCTATTAAAATTCAATTATTTATGTGAATTTAAAAGTTGTCTTTATTCCTAGTTAAGTTTTATGATGGGGGAATGTAGCATGCCTCTTACTTATTGCTGGTCCCCAATGCTTGGTATGATGTCTGACACACCACAAATTCTTAGTGTGTGTGTGTGTTGGATTGAATTGAAACCAAACTAGATACGTCTGAGCTGCACTGAGGGGAGTTTTAACTGTAGATGGAGGCAAAAAACTATGGAAATGTATGCCCCAAAGGAGGTGTTTTGGTACATCTGAGTCTTCAAATAGGAAAGGTGGTGGTAGAAAAGATATTTTCCCCAGGCTATTTAAAAACATATAAACACAAAATGTGGGGTTGTACAAGTGAGATGCGTAGGTTACAAATCCCTACCCATCAGTTTATCTGCATGAGTTACAATGGATGAGATAATGTGACCCTGTCCTCACTGCTCACATATTAAAAATGAATTGTATGTATATTATGTGCTGGGCATGTTTCTATCTGCCAGTTGCGAAGGCCTACTGTGTGATCATTGAACGGCAGACAATTGAATTATCATCAAATAAGAAAGATTTAGCCCCCAAGTTCCTACATTTGGAGTATGAGGCAAAGAACTAATTATTTTGTTGAGATGAGGATCATGTGATTAACATAACACTCTGTGGGACATTAAGTTACAAAATAGATCAAACCATAGATCCATCTGTGCCTGGAGTGGTGGAACTCACAGTAAGGCAGAGGTGCAGACCCTTGACCATTTCCCCTGTAGGGGATAGAGCTTAATCGTGAGTTCATACTCATGGAAACTGAGTATAAGGGTGTGAAACGAGGCCAGGTAAAGAGAAGGGCCTTCTGTGAAGGGCTTTGACAACCCTCTGGCGAGAGTTAGACTCATTAAAAGACGAGAAGAATGTTAAGGAAGAATATGCAGCCAGATGTCTCCTCTAAAAAGTCCCTCTGGTGAGAGCAAAGACTGGATTGAAAGAGACGCTGTGTTCATACGGGCCTGAAACCACAAGGACCTGGTCTGCATGTGACAATGGAGAGAGAAGCCAGAAGCAGGATTATAGACAGACACATCGCTACAGCAGGTACCAGAAAGAACAACAGTGATGATGCTGGGGGTGATGTCCAAAGCCCAGCATTCCCGGACCTAAGATTATAGGATAATGTTTCTGTAAAATGGAAAGATGAGAAGTGTCGCCCCATCTGCTGGAAATGCATCCATTCGGCGCCTCGCGCACAACTGCGCCACTACTCAGCTCGCAAACGTCCCCACGTGGGACACTGCTGCTCTGCTCAGTTCTCAGCAGGTGGTGGGAGGTGTCACGCGCGCTGGGTGGCTTTGAAAACGTACGGTGTGGCTAGATCACTAAAGCAAGAGAGAACATCAAACTCCGTGAAGCTCTGAGTATAGCAGCGCCCAGAATGTCATGAGCAGTTAGGAAATTTTCACAAGAGTGCATCTCTCGTCCCCCATCAGGGGAGCGCCTTTGTGCAGTAGGAGGTGATTAATAACAGGGACCCACAACTTGTGAGTGCAGAGAACCAGAGATCTTAGGGTTGTCAGGTTTAAATGGCACGACTGTATCATCTCCCTTCCTAAAAGCCTCAGGCATCACTGCAGAAGAAGGGTCAGACAGACTGTAAGGGCCCGAGACATGGACATCTGAAGAAAAAGAGTTGCTGGATAACAAGGCCATTGCACACATGAGTTTACACTATCTGTAACCTTATGTGTAAGACCTGCACAAGATCATGCCTGACAAAATCCCAGAACTGATAAAGGAGAGACTCAAAAAATTCCAAGTCCTAGCTTAGGCCATTGGCAACTGATGGCTGACAGGGGAAAGGAAGTCAGTTTTCCTCGGGGATGGGTGATGTGAAGGTACCAAGAATGAGTCTCCGTTTCCAGACTATATGGCTAAACGATCAGCACATCCATCAGACAAGTACAGTGAACACTGGGAAAGGAACCCAAGACTGTCTGAGGGACGGCTCAATTCGGAGTGTTTTTATTTAAAAAAAAAAAAAAATGGAGCTGCTTAGCTGATCGTAGTATTTATTATTTTGGGGATCCAGACTGGGATTTAGACAGGAAATATAAATTCTTGAGTATTCAGAGTCAGGGCACTGAGTTCCCAGTCTTCCCTGAGTATAAGGCGGTATGGGGCAAATCCAAAGTGAGGCGGTCGGCTTTTCCCTGACACTTGGAACATCTGGAGCCCGGAGTCTGAAGCAGTAGGAAGCACGCTGCTCGCGCCGCCGGCCTAACCTCGTTGAGAGGGAAGAGATTCCTAAGGATTCTTTCTGTTTACACGATTGGCATGCACCAGATAACAGCTAAGAAAAAAATAATGAAGAATTGATTGTAGTCCAATGGCGAGTCAAAATGGTGCTTCAATTAGTGCTTACATTAGATTAGAGTTTAAAGGGAGTAGAGAGTTTACGAAACATGATTTGGTTTTTGTAAGGAAGCTTCACACTACTCATAGAACCTCGATGATGCCCCAGAAGTTCAGGTGGTGTCGACTGAGAAACATTCAGGATCAGGGCCAGTTGCAAGAGGAAGTAACCTCATTCGAAGTCTAGGGCTCATATAAGTGTATTAAAGAAGATAGTGTTACAAGCTTTAGAGACTGACTTTCATTTAATTCATTATAATCTTTTAATCAGGAAACCATATATCAGTCTTATAGTGCATGTAAAATATATTTTGACAGTCATGGGTCAGATGCATTGATGTATAAAAAGAGAAACTCTGGAATAAAGATTAAGACACACACAATTCCTAATTGGAGTCTAAAACAAAAAAGGATAGATTTTCTGTGTTCTTTTTTTTTTTTTCTAGATAGGAAAATGAGGGCTAACAAAAATTTTAAAAAGGAAATTTCAACAAAGATGTTGCAGTAGAGCTCATAGTAATTGCTTTTTAAAGCATTTAATTTGAAGTAAAACATCCATAAGTTTAAAAGAAATGCAGAGGGTCTCGCTGTATTTCTTGATGCCAGTTCTCTTTCTGAAGGTCTGTTCAGTTCCACAGACCTAACAACTCTTGTGCTTATTTCAAACTCAGTCGGACATCAGGTCCTGTGTGCTATGAGTCAGATTCTAAACTATGTGCCTGATTTAAAACAAAAACAAAGGCAAAACCCCCTCAGCTCACCCTCGGAGCTGTCCAGCATCTTCTTTCTTTCCTCCTAAACCCAGAAGCCTACAGCTTGGACTAGGAATTTTTCTCTAAAAAAATTTTCACTGATCGCTGTAAGAAAAGTCTGTTTTAAAAGGATTAAAGTTGGGAGGAGTTGAGCCAAGGACCCTTAATGTTCCTTCCAAGTGTTTGGGTTTTTTAACTTCTCTGGAGGAAGGTAATTTTAGAAGTATAAACAGTAAAAGAGAAAGTTACTCTTGCCTAGACATCACAAATGTGCTCCGTGCAGAAATCACTATTCCCAGCGTTTTGAATCCTTGCCAGTGAGAAGAACTAAGACCATCTACAAATGGTCATTCTAGTTTCTACACTCTAAATGTTTTATGTCATAGGGATGTAAATTTGAGTTGGATTTTTCTTTTCAGACTTTTAAAAATCAGAGTAGTTAAAAAACTGATCTGAAGTATGATAAATATATAATATAATATATATACTATATGTGTATATTATATGATATAATAACATGTATGAAATATGAACATGTAGATGGGATATATTGTTGTAAATATTTTTGTGTTAATAGTAAAGGCAAGCATATTGTAAATATTCTTCATCAGTGCCTTGATATCCTCATGTGTAAAATAGCACATTGTTTTTCTGTTCGGTGTTCCCATTTCATTAGAACCACCTCATATTAATGGATCTGAAGGACCTGGAGAGGTATCCGTAATTGTAAATAACCCACTTGAACTATCCTGCATTGCTTCTGGAATCCCTGCCCCTAAAATTTCCTGGATGAAAGATGGCCGGCCCTTTCTACAGACAGAACAAGTGCAGACTCTAGAAGGAGGAGCTATTCTTCGGGTGTCCAGTGTGCAGGTAAGTGTCTCTAACTCACAGGATTATTTAATCTGCTTTAATGTCTTATTCCCTAATAAATAATAGCTACTGAATAATTAAATCTGTATATCTGAATACATCACGAATCTTGACAGACTTGCAAAGGGTAGATTGCCTCTCTGATAGCCATGACTGGGAAAATAGAAGGAAGATGAAGAATCTGACAGAACATTGTGAAGAAAACCAGATACCTTCTCGTTACCTTAAGCATGTTTTCAAAACTCCATGTGCTAAGATATTTTCTGAAGCTCTCTTTGTCTATGTAGTTCTTCACTAACCTAATGTACAATGTGCGAGATTTTAGTGAGCACTTTTGATAACCCCCAAACTAGACAACTTGTAAGGCTGGAGAAATAATTTTATGCAACAACCTTTCAGTAAAATTGGATGGTTATTCTGGTTTATTTTTAAAGAAATTGATCTAAAATATTAACATATTAAATATATGGGATATATTGTTAATTGATAATTTTTATGCTAATAACAGAGGCAAATTTCATATTATGAAGATTCTTCAACAGTGTCCTGATGCCTTCATTTGTAAACTTCAAATAAAATAACAGCAGTAGTAATAATAATATTAATTATGTATTGATTGTCCAAAAGAAAATGGTACATGATATGTTTGTGTTGGTTTCCAAAGAAACAGATAATACAACAACAAAATTAAATTCAACAAGAATTAAAATTCTTGTTACTGCTAATGTTCCTTCTGCATGACATAGACTAACAAGATTTCTCTTGAAAGAGGCACAGGTACTAACCATAGCGAGTGATGGAAGCAGCAGACCTCAGCGCAGCTCACTGTCAGGGTCAGGGAGCAGTTGACCTCTTCTCCTTTCATTCCAAACAGAGCAGGAACCCAGAAAGGTTCAGGCTAAACTTTCAAGCCATACACTGAAGCAAAACCCTTCAAGAACTTTTGCTCTCTCTCAAGGAAATAAAATGTCATGCAAGATAGAACTAGATGTGGGTTAAGCAAACCCCTGGAAACAGCAGTGAGGTGGGAAGTGGAACATAGCCAAGCCTCAATGCCTCTCTTCTGCTGCTCGTGGTGTGTTGTCTTGGTATTTGTGCATATCTGTTACAGCAGCTACGTCGGAGTTTACACATCTGAATGTTGAATGACGTACCTCTCAGCTCTCTGCCATTATGCCTGGAACATATGTCTTTTTAGCAAATTCTGAATTGAATGGTATAGACATTTATCTCTTGGATTATCTTCCATCATAAACTAAGTCTGTGGCCCGCACCAGGCAAGATACGTTAATCCTACAATAAAATACATCGATCTAGCTTTGCCGCTGTATATTCTTCCGAAGCAGAAGACATGTCAATGACTCTCCAGAGTCTACAAACATCTACTTAATTTTTTAAGCTTATCAACAGAGCATGTTACAAACTGTAACTATAAGTGATGATTCTTAGTATCCAGAAGGAAACAAGTTATAGGGATTAGCCACCAGTGATGTGTCAAGTTTGACAACCTGAAGACAAGGGAAGGGGATATCATCAATCTCGGATGAACAAGAGCCGGCAAAGAAGAGCTAGCGGTTTTAAAGAGATGATGAGAAAAATCAAATGTTATTCTCTAGAAAATGAATTCTGCGTGCGCGCGCGCATATGTGTGTGTGCGTGTGTGTGTGTGTGTGTGTGTGTGTGTGCGCGCACGTGCGCGCACACACACACTCTCTGTGTGTAACATATTCATAGGAGTGGGCAGAGCGTGTGGAGCTCAGAAGAAAATATTAGGTGTAACACTTTCAACCTCATTGGCTTGAGATGATGCCTGTCACTGAGCTAGAAGCTTGCATTTCAGAGAGGCTGACTGACCAGAGAGCTCTCAGAATCCTAAGCTTGTAGCTCATCTCCAAAGTGCTGAAGTTATAGTCACAGGCATCCATGTATGTCTCTTTAGACAGCTGCTTGGGATTTGCACGCAGGCCCTCGTGCTTCCAGAGCTAGTGATCTTCCACACTGAGCTTTCTCTTCCAGACCTTCATTTTCTCATTCTTAACAAAGGCTTATAATGAACAATTGTCTTAAGTATTTTTAACCATGTTTCTGTCTTTTTTATTGTTTATTTATTTTTCCATAATTAATTAATTTATTCACTTTATATCCCAATCCTCGCAGCGCCCCCTATCCTCACAGTAACTCCCCCCTCACAAGGTTCCTCCTCCCCACTCCCCCTTCCCCCTTGGCTCTGAGAAGAGGGAGGTTCCTCCCGGGGAACCAACCCACCCTGACACTTCAAGTCACTGCATGACTAGGTACGTTCTCTACCACTGAGGCCAGACAAGACAGCCCAGTTAGGGGAGCAGGACCCACAGGCAGGCAGCAATCGGGGCAGGCTCCTGCTCCAGTTCCTCGGGGACCCACATGTGCAGGCGGGTGTGCTAGGTCCAGCCCAGTATGCTCTTTGTTTGGTGGTTCGGTCTTTGAGAGCCCCAGGGGTCCAAGTTAGTTGACTCTGTTGGTCTTCTTGTGGAGTTCCTCTCCCCTCCAGGTTCCTCAATCCTTCCCCCCAACTTCTGTTTTTCAAACACTTCAGTCTTAAATTTTGTCAAAGGAATTTGTGAAGCCAGCAAAGATCTTTTTCATAACCTAGAAAGTCAAATTTGAATATAAGAAAAATTTAAATGCCAGTATTCTGAGGATGTTCAAGCAGTAAATAAATGAAATGGCTGAAGACTTCTTACTGTTATAAAATAAATTTTTGTTAATAGTAAAGTTTACCAGAATACTATCTCCAGATATGGTATTCACATAATGCCAAACATATATATGAAAACCAACATCCAGCAGAAAACATGCATGAGTATTTTTAAATAATTGGTTTGGGTTTTAATCAAACAGATGCTGCCGTCAGCCTGACACTGTAGCCAAACAGCATCCTATCAATATATAGATCAACGATCGATTCAAGATGCAGTATTAATTTGCTTGATTTAGTAATCTGGTGTTTTGTTGACCAGTTGCTTCTATAAACATACTACTTCCTTCAGAAAGAGTGTAATTGAGATTTATGGTTTAACAAATGAAATTTATGTAAATGCAGTTTATGCAACTTGAACCTATGAATGCTAATTTCTTCAGATTAAATATGGACCGTCTGACCTACCATATTTGGTGCTAGATGTTTTGCAAGTACACATAGACATATGTAACTTTTTACTTCTATGTGCTTTTTTTCTTTTTTATATTCTTATATCAAAACTCCTTCCTAAAACTCCTTTAAGCATAGTTTTATACATAACAGAGACATCGGCCAATGTGCAATATCAAAACACTAACCATAGTGAGAAAGTTTGTTTCATCTGTTGCACTTCCTTGTGTTAGTTTGCCTTATGTGGTAATCTTACTAGTTCTAGTGAAAGTTGACCTTCGTCACCAACACCAGCATGGTAGTAACACTGCTTAACTCTTTTGTTTGGGTTTTGTAGGTGGAGGATACAGGAAGATACACCTGCCTGGCATCCAGTCCTGCAGGGGATGATGATAAGGAATATTTAGTGAGAGTACATGGTAAATGTGGTGATTTATGTTTGATCCACACACAATCCTAGTCAAAAACTATACCAGAGAGACCTTGACGTTGCACAATGCATCATATGGTGATAAGTTGAGAAATACATAGCTTGCAAATTTTATTCTTAGTGTTAGCAATGTATGAACTCTTTGGGGTGTAGTTCATTGGAATTTTGAGTTATTTGTCTTGTTTTCACACGAAAAATTCAAATTTGATGATTTAAAAAAAGCATAGCATAAATTACAATAACAATTAGAATAAAAACAATCCTCAGTCTTACCACACAAGGATACAATAGTTTTTTTTTTCATGAGAACATTTTATTGCAAAAAAATGTGATCATAGCTGGGCATAGCAGCGTATATCTATAGTCTGAGCTTCTAGGGAAGTGGAGGCAGGAAGATTGCCTAAGCTTAGAGTTTACAACTTATTAGGGAAACAAGAAAATCCTTAATATCAAAGAGTGACAATTCAGAACATAGAACCTAAGTTGCTTTATGTCTCGCTTAATGGTGTGATGAGCATTCCTATGTTAACAAATATATTCTACAGCATCATTTTTAAGATTGTATGTTGCCATATATCTTACTCCCTGTTTAGAGTTATTTAGGTATATTAGTATATCTGCCTTTTTATCTACATTAACAATATGTTAGCAATTTCCTTTATTTTTAAATTTTACTGAACTACACTTAACTTGTTTACACATGCATGCATGTGCACATATATCCTTTTAAAGATTTTGAAAATCACAGCCTTTTACATTCCAGAAAGTTTGCATTAACTAGGCCCATTTGAATATTACTTTTATATATAAATCTAAATCACTCTTGATGGAGAGAATCGTTTGAGAACTAAAGAGATATTTATCTAATTTTTCAGAGCCTGGCTGACTAGGCAATACAGATTGTCTGCTATGAAGTTTCCCTGATATCTTTACTCAAAATTTAGCCTACCCAAAATATCATTTACTGAGAAATATATCTGTATTAATCAGGAAAAATGCACATAGTTCTTCATATTGTGGTGAGCCGTTCCTAATTCAGTAATTTTTTTTGATAGTCAGGGAAAAGAATCATCTATGTGCCTCCATTTCCTTAGCACCTGTCAAATGGTGGTGACGTGGTTGTTATCACATTATTTGCGTCATTGTTGGAAAGATTCCATTATCTAATCAATATGAAAGTGCTAAATAATAAAGATGCAATTTGTTAATAATCTAGGCCATACATTAAATGGCAAACTTTTGAGATCCATGCCTCTTTCATCATACAAATACATTGTTGAATACTAATAGATTGTCTACATCCCATTTATCAAATGCACTTGATGCGGTGTTCTCATGCTTAGTGCCTCCTAATATTGCTGGAATGGATGAAGCCCAGGACTTCACTGTGTTACGGAACAGACAGGTGACACTGGAATGCAAATCCGATGCAGTGCCTCCACCTGTGATCATGTGGCTCAAAAATGGGGAGCAGTTACAGGTAAACCTTCTGCTTGACTCCGCAGATTTGTTTCTAAGAGGCAAACCCACCAGTTGAGATGCCTTTGCTAGTGGTCAAAACCCAATCACTTCCAGGTACTAGTTACTTGCAACTGCACAGGCAGGCACAGGGGCCTTCAGTCAACTGCCTTCCCTTTCTAGTCTTTCCTTAATAGTTCATTTGGTCCAATACACAGACAGGCTCATGACACGCTAGAAACTGACACATGGTTGTGTTTCATGAAACCTGTAGATTGAGGTCCTGATTGAACTCTCAGCTCTGTCTTTGGCTAAAAGGACAGAAACCATCAAGGGCTGTCTACCATGTCTCCAGGATAAAGCTATTACTCAATTTTCCTGGTTGGAATTTGGACTCTGGAGTGGCCTGACACATCTGTAATATCCCCACTGACAGGTTTCTGGGCCCAGAATCCTAAGGAAAAGCCAAAGTTCCTCTAAAGCTTCCTATGGTTGGGTGACACCTACGTCTACGTGCCGACAGGGCGACTGCTTGAAATTCTTACTAGCCATTTATGGAAATGAAAGCTGTCTCTGAAGGCTTTAGTTCTCCTAAATCTGGGAGGGACTGCTTTCCCAGGAGAACTGATAGAGGCTTGATTTGAACCATCGACCGTGCCTTGTTTCTCCTTGTTTGATGGCATCAGAGGCTCTGTACCCCTGACTTAACCAAAGTCAATGAGACAATGAAAGAGACTTTAGGGATTACAGAAACCAACCTTGCCACATGGCAACCCGATGGTTCATTCTGGTTATTTTTTGCTCTTAGAAAAATAGTATTTGAGGTCTGAAGAGGTGACACAGTGGTTTAGAACATTTGCTACTCTCTCAGAGAACCTGAGTTCAATTCCTAGAACCCATGCTGGGTGGCTCACAGTCAAGCTTCAGAGAACCAGCACCCCCTTCTGGCCTCCACAAGCACCCACACACATATACACATAGAGCATACACACTGTGTACACAGGCACACACACACACACACACACACACACACACACACACACGCACACACACACACACACACACACGCACGCACGCACGCACGCACACACACACACACACACACACACGCACAGCACATACACACACATGCACACACATACACACACATACATACATACACATGCACACACATACACACACACACTGTTAAATGAAATAATGCTTTATTTTATTTCATTGACATCTTGATGATAGATTTGATTTTTTGAATCCAGGCAACACCTCGAGTAAGAATCCTGTCTGGAGGCAGATACTTGCAAATTAACAATGCAGACCTGGGAGACACTGCCAGTTACACCTGTGTTGCCAGCAACATCGCAGGAAAGACTACAAGAGAATTTAACCTCACCGTAAATGGTAAGAAAAAGCACTGTTCTGCAGCTTGAAAATCTCACCAAGACTATTCAAAGAGGTGATAACGTTTTTCAGGAGCTTACTAAATAAATCCTTGTGGTCATGCTATTACCTTGAGAAAGCAACATAGAGGACTTACGTTAGACATAGTTGGAAATTAATTCAGCTCCAAAATGTAGATCTGGAGATATATTACAGTACCATAGAGGAATATATACACATACACACATTGCAAATGCCCAGCACACACACACACACACACACACACACACACACACACACTTGTATACAAACACATGCACACACAGGATTATTAGCAGATCTAGATAGTCCGAATCATCCAGCAAAGGGGAACCATCACATCTGTGCATGACAAACGACCCATCATTTAGTTTGTCTTTATTGGTGGTGGCTTTCTGACGCTGTGCATATGCACAGTGTTACACTTTCTTAACCAATGCCATACTACTGTAATTTTCTTAAATATGCATATCTAGATGCCAAAACTTGCCAAAATTGAAGAAAATGTGTAGATTTCCCTCCATAACAGTCCCTTTGGATTTTAACACAAGAAATTTTACAACGTACTGGATGACCCCCACACTAATAATCTCTAATACCGAAATTAAAGTTCAGGCTTTGTATTCCCACATGAACTCTATGATTAATAAAATGCCTGTTCTGAGACTCACATGATTAACCACAGATGTGTTTTTCATTTAAACAGCCCACTTTCTGTTCTTTATTTAAAGTGAGGCTCTTCCAGCATGAACATTCTTTGACCATTATTTGGCTAAAGAGAAATAAGAAATATCAACTTTAATTTGCATCAGGCCCAAGCTGAATTTTACTCACGCCTCTCTCACAAGGGCCAGATTTTGCATGCTGGATCCGGGATTTAAATTTTTCTCCCCAGTTATTCTTTATTTTCAAATGCAGGATATCTTCAGTGAGACTTCAGGAGTCAGACTTTAATTCTATTTATCCTAAGGTAGATTAGTGTAGACAAAGCTAATGACTTCACTTAAAGTTCTCCTGACTTCTCCCGGTTCTTGGTGAGGGCTGTGCTATTTCTTGTAACCAGACTGTTGTGTTTGTTTTGTTCAGTTCCTCCAAGCATCAGTGGTGGTCCCCAGAGCCTTGTCACTCTCTTAAATAAGTCAATTGCCCTGGAATGCCATGCAGAAGGCTTGCCAGCACCAAGGATAACGTGGAGAAAGGATGGTGTTGTGCTAGCTGAGAGCCACGCAAGGTAACAAGTCTAAAAGGGGAAGAAAATACCGCAACAAGAAACATAAATGCAAATCTTCAAATTGCTTTCTCTAATGAATTGGGTTTTTTTTACTAATCATTTTACTCATTAACATTTCAAATGAATTGTTTTGATCTTACTATTTTTAGAATCAATGTTTTCATCTTAAGATGAGAGTGAACATTTAGTATTTTTCAGGCATAACTCTTACAATTTAATTCATCAGGATCACACGCCCGGCCGCCATGCACCTCCACACTGCATACATCCTTCCCCTCCTCCGGTGGCGCTATAAATACGTCTCACCTGAAACAGAAAAGCACTAACAGTAGATTTCATCAAGTCTTTAACATTTATCTGAGTCACAGTGTAAGACTGAAAAGGGTTGACTCGGAAGAACTTACCTGTGACCTGTCTTACAGATACTCCATCTTGGAAAATGGATTCCTCCATATTCAGTCAGCACATGTCACAGATACCGGACGTTATTTATGTATGGCGACCAATGTGGCTGGAACAGACCGTAGACGAATAGATTTACAGGTCCATGGTAAATATACATTTATAAAAAAAAAAAAATCAGGGGTTGGAGAGATGGCTTAGTGGTTAAGAGCACAATGACTGCTCTTCCAAAGGTCCTGAGTTCAAATCCCAGCAACCACATGGTGGCTCACATCCATCCGTAATGAGGTCTGATGCCCTCTTCTGGTGTGTCTGAAGACAGCTACAGTGTACTTACACATAATAATAAATAAATCTTAAAAAAAAATATTCAGGCTTTGGGTCACTCTTTCAACTGAAACTAGTGAGCTAATAAAAACCTGGACCTCAAAGACTAAGCAAATTCCACTGCATTATGAACAAGACAGAGCCAATGTTTTCTCTTTCCTGTGGGTAATATCACCAGAGGATGGTTTATGACAATTTGCTGGGCCTTAATTATATGGCAAACTACTAATGACAAATTTTCATCAGAAATATTTTGAGATAACTTACTATTTACTGAGCATGTTTTCTCCTTGATTGTTTTAGTCCCCCCATCTATCGCTGTGGGTCCCACCAATGTAACAGTAACAGTGAATGTCCAAACTACTTTGGCTTGTGAAGCTACTGGGATACCAAAACCATCAATCACCTGGAGAAAAAATGGACATCTTCTTAATGTAGATCAAAATCAAAATTCATACAGGTAAGAATAAGTCATTTCTTTTAAATACGTTTTAAAAATTTTAACTGACACAATTGTACATAGTTATTGGTACTATATGATATTTCAATACATTGAAATTTAATTTATTTCATATATAATATCATGATATACAAAGATTAGATCAGGATAACAGCTGCATAGAGGTATATACATGCATATTTCTTTGTGTTAAAAACATTAAAAATCTGTCAGGTGGTGGTGGTGGTGGTGGTGGTGGTGGTGCACACCTTTAATCCCATCACTCAAGAGGCAGAAGCAGGTAGATGTCTGAGTTTGAGGCCAACCTGTCTATGGAGTGAGTTCCAGGACAGCCAGGAATAGAGAAAACCTGCCTTAGCACCCCTCCCCCTCAAAAAAGAACATTAAAAATCCTTTCTAACCGCTATTTTGAAATGTTCCGGGTAATTAGTCAGACATTCCTCTATGGAACTGTGCTGCAGGCCGCCATCATTGCACACCCCTCCCCCGTCATCCCCAAGACCTGGGAATTAATTCACTCCTTTACTCCTGTTAGCTCAACCTCTTATCTTCAGTACATAATGAGTACAAGCGGATCCTTTTCTGTGCCTGGCTAATTTCACTTAGCATAATGAAGTAGAGATAATTCCATTGGGGGGAAAAACCCACATTTCGAAACATTTTTTTAAAAATAAACAGCATTTTAACCCCATCAACAGGGGCATCAAATATATAAGAATTAAAGAATTAGCTAGCCAGTTGCTGGGAAATACTACCTTAGTATGGAATTTGATTTCCAATCTATTTTTTAATTAGATACAACAAGTCTGTAGGCATGTTTAACACAGTGTGTTTAGTGTCCTCTATAATTTCATGACAACGGCTATAAACACCCTTTCACATAAAAGACAAATTATTCTGTGGAAATCAATACAAACTTTAGTTGTAAAATAAAGAAAAAATCAAATTTAACACCTTGAAAAATAATGTCGCCACTCGGGTGGGTAGAAACAAAGAGGGGTTTCTCCGGGTCTTACAGCCTTCAGATCTCCTTCTAGAGCTTCTACAGGGCAGCGGGCGTGTCTCGAAGGCTGAACTTTGAGTCACTGAGAACGTCTGAGGATTTAACATCCCTTGCCCTCAGTAACAGCCCATTACCCCATCGAATTATCTGCCGGAGTGCTAACATCAAATACAGCCGTAGTGATACTTTGACTGGACCTGGAAATAGGAAACCAAGAATGATTCCACTGACCGTCTCTCAGCTCTGGCTCTCTCCTTGTTTAGTGTTTGGCATTGGACCCGGTGATTTAAAGGCAGACTTTGTGTGGGAAGTGTGTAGGTGGCATGTCAAATACACTTCCATTAAACCAAACCCACGTCGATTTTCTTTTCTCCATTTTCAAGTGTGTCGCATGTGTGCATACACATGTAATTACATGGGTGTGGGTACATGTGGGCGTGTAACAGGACTGCACATATGTGTGCATATGGATGCCTGGGGAAGATGTTAAGGATTATCATCAACTGCTCATCTATCTTATTCACTGTATCAGGATCTCTCAATTATACCATACAGGCCTATATACATATAGGCGTGGATATGTATACACATGGTACATCTCCAAAACAGCCATGAGCCATGACATATAAAGAGGTGTGTAAAGCTCTGGGGCAGGGGGCGTGAAACAGATAGACCTCTACTCACACAGCATAAAAGTAATCAAATATCCACCCTCCAAGTCACTGATAAATATTGAGATGCTTTATGAGAGGCATTTCAAATGGAGCCTGGAATACAGTCTATGCTATTAAATAGTAGTTGTCAATATACTTTATCTACTAGGAGAAGAAGCCTGAATATGATACATGTATCCAGAAAATGTAAGATCCAGGGTTTAGGCAATTCTTCCAGGCAGCTGTTTCTCGTTAATATAAAGTTTAGATCCTTTACCATATAAAGTTACATTTTGATGCGCAAACTTTGCCTCGGATAGAAGACACTCATTTAACACGAAAGAGGAGCTCCTTCCCTCTGCTTATCTCAGCTCCTTACCATTCCAACTGCGAAGTACATGGAAACTGGCATATGGAATCTCGTGTTTGGACTCTCCTCCAGGCTCCTCTCCTCGGGTTCTCTTGTGATCATTTCCCCCTCTGTGGATGACACTGCCAGTTACGAGTGCACCGTGACGAGTGACGCTGGCGAGGACAAGAGGACAGTGGACCTCACTGTGCAAGGTAGAACGAGCTTGAAAGTAGTTGACGGACACACAGTGCTGCCCTCTCACCAGACAGCCCCCCCCATACCTGCTTGGCACTCGCTCTCTAGCATCAAGGGAAAGAGGGACAGCATGGCTCTGGGGTGTGGCGGGATGGAGTGGAAAGGTATGGTGTGTCTCTTCTTGCTCTTTTAGTTCCTCCCACCATAGCTGACGAGCCAATGGAGTTCCTGGTAACCAGACAGGCCCCAGCAGTCATGACCTGCTCTGCTTCTGGAGTTCCAGTTCCCTCAATTCACTGGACCAAAAATGGCATAAGACTGCTTCCCAGAGGAGACGGCTATCGGATTCTGTCCTCAGGTGACAAAACCTTGTTCTGTGACTTCACCCTCACTGACTGGAGTGGTTAGCAATGGGCGGCCTTGCCCAGACTTTTGTTATGACATCATGAAAGTTTTCAAAAGCCTTTGTTCTTGAAATACAGTTGTGATAAGAAGGGGTAGCAGATAAAAGACAAAAAGAAAAAGTCTACAAATAAAATAACATGTACTATCTAAAACGGATCTGATATAATAAGGATGGTTATAAATATGATAAACCACAGATGTAGCAAATTCTCTCCTTATAGAGTCACACTTTTTCCGCTGACAAATAAAATGTTTATTTAAAAGCCGTTTGGTTCCTCAGACAGAATTGTACCATCTTGAGACTATGTGACTAAGATAAGCTTTAATTTTTTTTTTGTGTTTATTCTTTTTTTTTTATACAATACATCCTGACTGCAGTCTCCTGCCCCCCACTCCTCCCAGCATTCCCTTCCTCTCTCCTCCCAGCATTCCCTTCCACTCTCTTCTCAGACCCACCTACATCCCCTCTCCTCCAGATCCACTGCTTCTCCATTTTTAATGTTCACATACTTAAGCAAGAAAGATTGCTAAATATTGCAATTTACTTTTGACAGTGGTAATAGTCAACATTTGTACAATTTATAGCACTGAGAAAAATGATTTAACTAAATGAAAATATACTTGATTTTCATTGAAAATGGATCCTGTAAGATCCAGACATACTGGAGACAAATTGAGTAACAACACATCCTGAGATTTCATGAGTGTGTGTTTTCTGGTTTTGTTCTTTCCTTTTTTTCTTCTTTTTATTTAGTCTTCTGTCACACAAGATATCCTAACCATAGCTTCATCTCCCACCACTCCCCCCAGTTCCCTCCCTCAACTCTCCTCTCCCACAGATCTACTGCTCATCCATTTCCCTTCAGAAAAGAGCAGACTTCCCAGGAATATCAACCAATCCCAGCATAGAAAATACAGACTAGGCACAACCCCTCATCTCAAGACAGGACAGGGCAGCCTAGTAGGAGAAAGGGGTCCTAAGAACAGGCAAAAGAGTCAAAGAGATACTTCCACTGTTAGGAGTCCCGCAAAACCTTCATATAAACTATATTGTTTTGAGAGAAGTTGTGTGTTTCTTTAATCAACGGGAAATAATAGAGCATTGACTCTCAGCATATAGCTTTGGTTTTAAAGCAGAATATTATGGCTATGTCATATAAATCAGTAGATTGGTTAGAATTCTATCATAAAACAGAAGGTCACTATACCAGTGTAACCATAAAGTGCTGTTCTAGAGAACAGTGTAGAATTTTCTTGAGATGTTAAGCAGAGTTACCATAAAGTCGTCACTCCATCTGGGGTCTCACTCCAGGGAGCATAAAATCCTGTCTGTACCTGTGCATTAGAGACACTCACAGAGTCATCCGAAATAGCTGAAAGGGGAAGCAATTCAAATGACCATCAGCTGCTCAACAGATGCACAAAAGTGCTATTGTCCACAACAGGACATCTATTTGGCAGTTTTAAAAGGGGAGACACATATTACACATTCTAAAATGAGTAAATCTCAAAAATGTGCTTATAGTGAAGTTAGGCAGTAACAAAAGCAAAAAAGCAGAGTGTGTGATTCCACCTTGATGAAGCACTTAGAGAATGCAAACCTGTAGAAGCAGCGGATAGAAGGATGTGGTCCAGGGCTGCATTTGGAGATTGGGAGTGACTACCAACAGACACTTGTCTTTTGGAAGGATTCTGAAATTAGCTTGCGGTTATCATTAACTAAGTCTCCAGATATCAACATCAAAACCCCTCACTAAATGGTATATTTGATAGCCTTTCTGGAAAGTAAAGTATGCATCAGTAAAGCTATTAATAATTAATTACTTGTTGGTAACGTCTAGAGAAACATGAGAAGCATGTAACTTACTGAATTGCTGTGGGAGACAGAGACAGGAGGATTGTAAGCTCCAGACCACCTTGGGCTACATGTGAAGTTTCAGGATAGTCTGGGATATGTGGCAAGACTGTGCCACAGAAGTAAACAAACAAGAAAAAAAAAAACACCAAATAAAATACTTTCCTTTTCCGTTAGGAGCAATTGAGATACCTGCTACCCAGTTAAACCACGCAGGAAGATACACTTGTGTGGCTCGGAACGCAGCGGGCTCAGCACACCGGCATGTAAGCCTTCGTGTTCAAGGTATGGAAGGTTGTTTGTTTACTAAACTCTTGCTGGCGGGTTGATGGGTGGAGTTCTTCTCTAGCATGTGCAAATCCTGGGGTTTGCTCCCCAGCACCACACACTGAAAGTCTGCTGGTCTTGGGGCAGGCTCATTATTTCTTTGTGGTTTTTATTGTCATGTTTTATTCCTCAAAGATGGTACTATGTGAAACTTCAAGTCAATGGCAACGTCTTGGGTTATGCAAATCTGGAAGATATTGTTCAATAGACCATAATTGCACGTGATCACAAACTATACAGAACAACCTGAACTAAATGTTTCTCCTTTGGTTTTTGTGATGTCTTCCAACATCAGTTTTTCTACCAGCATTTTCTACTATAACTACTATATAGCAAGATCTAATACATATATATATATATATGTGTGTATATATATATATGCATATATACACACACACATATATATATGTATGTATGTGTATATATATATATATATATATATATATATATATGCTAGTCATAGCTTTTCTTGTGTACAATCAACTCACTGGTGTTTGGGGTTGTGGTTTTAACACTTTGAAACTTATCACTATAGCAGGCAACTCTGCTTTACAGTAAGCAGTGCTCTTCTTTTGTTGATTGGATTTTGCAGAGCCTCCAATCATTCAGCCCCAGCCAAGTGAACTGGATGTCATTCTAAACAACCCCATCTTACTACCATGTGAAGCAACAGGGATACCTACTCCATTCATAACTTGGCAAAAAGAAGGCATCAATGTCATTACCTCAGGTACCTACCATGATTTCAATAAAAGTTGTTGTGGTATGTATATACAGTGCTGTGTGATTCAGAAATCTGTGTGCCTTCTTATAATGTGAAAATAAAACAGCTTTTCATTCTGCTTTTATGACTATGTTATAGGCAAGAGCCTTGCTGTTCTTCCTAGTGGTGGCTTACAGATCTCCAGAGCTGCCCGAGGGGATGCAGGGACATACATGTGTGTGGCTCAGAACCCAGCCGGTACAGCCTTGGGCAAGATCAAGCTGAATGTACAAGGTACTTGAGTAATTCATCCTCTGTGTCTTCAGAGACGTTTGGGACAATAGGTACTAATTGTTCATACGTACATAGTGTGTTCCTCCGCACACTCACTTTCACTCTTAAATCATAGTATCTTACTTGTTCCCCCTAGAAAAGTCTACAGAAGATGACAGAATGTGTTCTTTTTACTTCATGTGTGAGGACTTCTATAAAATTCTACTTGATACAATAGACGAATCTTTATAGTTCACTTTCGTGACTTTGATTACCTATAGTTAGGCATGGCTTAAAGATATGAGGCAGGATATTCCAGAAATGAATAGCCTGCGAGTTTTCTTTTTCTTTCTTTTTTTTTTGAGGAATATAGTGAAATCTTTCCTTCAGTGTGAAATATGTCTTAACCAGCATGTTCAGACTCCATAAACTGAGTCTCTTAGCCTCAGCATGAGACCGCCTGTCCAGGAGCCAACACTTGTGGCCAGTCTCCTTTCTTTCACTTCAAGACAATCTCAAACTGCAAAAGTTGAAATATTGTCAGTTCACATATGCACCAATAAGTAATTCCTACGAGTGAAAAATGGCAAGAACAGTGTAACCTTTTAGGAGAGCATGGGATAACAAAAGACCAGAGCTATACAGTGTATCAATAGTCCTGCTTACTTTCAGTACATTTAGTATTTGCTTCATTAATCTTACTGCACCCATTATAAATTAAACTTCATTATGAGCATGTGTATGGAAAACATAGGAGTAGGAAATTCTGTAATATCATCAGTTTCAGACATCCTTAGGGTCTTGCAATATATCAGCTATGAAGAGGGAGCAAATGTGCTTCTTCTTATTTATGGTAGCATATTTAGTAAGATTGGGTTTAGATTTATTTTGTTTTAATTTGTATGTGTGTGTGTGTCTGTCTATCTGTCTGTCTGTATGTCTGTGGGTATGTACACATGATTGCTGCTGCCCACAGAAGCACACACTCAACCAGGTAATGTTAATCACTATAAATAATCTTAGCACAGATATTCATAAACATTTCTATGGTGGATGATCTAGGTCTTGGCAGAAAATCCATAGCAATACCTAAGCAGTGATTGTAAATCCTTGGAAGGGAAAACCTTAGCAGGTTTCTGAAATGGGGAGGATTTGTGTATATAGCTATTTTCTATAATCCATTTGTCCCTGTATTCATCTGTAAATATTGCACTGTGCTGACATTGTGACAAGCTCTCTGGGAAATGCAGGAGCTGGATGTATCTTTGAGCAGTGGAGTATGTCACAAAACTTGAAGGAGTCCATTTTAGAGGTACCCAGGGTGAATCTTAAAGGTTGTGTATCTTAAAACACCCCTGAAGACCCTCATGACTTCCTGAAAGACTCTCCTGATTGGGACCCTTCCCAAACCTCATGAATAGATGCTTAACGTGTTTAAAATTGACTGTTGCTTACACTTGTTGATTTAGAAAGCTCGTGAATGTTAATGTTCCAAACAAAACCGAACTACCGAAGACTCAAGCCTTCTATTAGAAGAGCACTCATTGTGAACCTTCTGTATTTCAGTTCCTCCTGTCATTAGTTCTCATCAGAAGGAGTATATCGTTACAATGGATAAGCCTGTCTCTCTTCTGTGTGAGACAGAGGGCTCCCCGCCACCTGACATCACCTGGCATAAAGACGGGCATGCGCTTACTGAGTCCATCCGCCAGCGCATCCTGACCACAGGGGCTCTGCAGATAGCCTTCGCTCAGCCTGAGGACGCTGGGCAGTACACATGCATGGCAGCTAACATGGCGGGATCTAGCAGCGTGAGCACCACACTCACCGTTCATGGTAGGTTGGGATTTATTTCTATCTTCTGTATCACTGTGGCAATGAAAAAATTCACCAAGTAAGATGTGGTAGGAGTCAAAGGCACAATGTGTGTTGAGAAGAGCGTGTGCTTGACTTTCAAGTCTGCGTTCAGAACGCCGCGTTTGCTTGTGTGCATGCACATCTGTCTAAGAGATGACATCAGCGTTTCCAGGAAACTCAGTGCGTGGCTAACGCCCCCTGCATATTGTGATTTTGGGGGGTTGTCTGCATTATGTGGTAACCATATGAGTTCTGTGACTCTTCTGTTTCACTTCTCGAAGCTTCAAGGCATTCGTCTTAAAAGTAATCAACATTTCACCCAAATGATACATGCAGTTTGAACCTAATGAGAACTAAAGATTCATTATTATTTTATTTTATTTATCTATCTTTATTTGTTTATTTTACACTCCATATTTCATTCCTCCCACCCCCATCCACCCTCTGACTGTCCAACATCCCATACTTCCTCCCCACCTCACCCCCTGTCTCCACATGGATGTCCCCACCCTCTACCCCACCTGACCTCTAACCTCCCTAGGGCCTCCAGTCTCTTGAGGGTTAGGTGCATCATTTCTGAGTGAACACAGACCTGGCAATCCTCTACTGTATGTGTGTTGGGGGCCTCATATCAGCTGGTGTAAGCTGTCCGTTTGCTGGTCTGGTGTTTGAGAGATTCTGGGGTTGGGGGGTACAGACTGAGACTGCTGGTCCTTCTACAGGATTGCCCTTCTCCTCTGCCTCCTTCATTCTTCCCCAATTCAACAACAAGGATCAGCCACTCTGTCCATTGGTTGGGTACAAATACTGACATCTGACTCTGTCAGCGGCTTGTTGGGTCTTCTGGAGTGCAGGCATGCTAGGTCCCTTTTTGTGAGTACTCCATAGCCTCAGTAATAGTGTCAGGTCTTGGGACCTCCCCTTGAGCTTGATCCTACTTTGGGTCTGTCACTGGACCTTCTTTTCCTCAGGCTCCTTTCCATTTCCATCCCTGTAATTCTTTCAGACAGGAACAATTATGGGTCAGAGTTTTGACTATGAGATGCCTCCCCTCCCTCATTTGATGCCCTGTCTTCCTGCTGGAGGTGGGATCTATAAGTTCCTTCTCCCTACTGTCAGGCATTTCATCTAAGGTCCCTCCCTTTGAGTCCTGAGAGTTTCTCACCTCCCAGGTCTCTGGTACATTCTGGAGGATCCCCCCAACCTCTGGAGGTTGCCTGTTTCCATTTCTTCTGCTGGCCCTCAGGGCTTCAGTCCTTTTCCCTCACCCAATATCAGATCATGTCCCCCTTTACCCTCCACTCCCTTCCCCTATTCTCATCAACTTTCCCTCTTGGGTCCCTCCCTCTCTCCCCACTTATAATTGCTCTGTTCTCCCTCCCAAGTGGGACTGAGGCATCCTCACTTGGGCGCGTCAGTTTGTTGACGCTTTTGAGTTCTGTGGACTGTATCTTGGGTACTCTGTACTTTGGGGGGGGGTGGCAAAAATCCACTTATTAGTGAGTTAACATAAGGACATACATACCATGTGTGTCCTTTTGGGTCTGAGTTACCTCACTCAGGATGATATTTTCTAGTTCCATCCATTTGCTTGTAAAACTCAGGATGTCCTCATTCTTAATAGCTGAGTAATATTCCATTGTGTAAAGGAACCACATTTTCTGTATCTATTCTTCTGTTGTGGAACATATGGGTTGTTTCTAGCATCTGGCTATCACAAATAAGGCTGATGTGAACATAGTGGAACATGTGCCCCTGTGGCATGGTGGGGCATCTTTTGGATATATTCCCAAGAGTGATTCCAAGCTGGGTCTTCAGGTAGATATATTTCCAATTTTCTGAAGAACCTCCAGATTGATTTCCAGAATTGTACCAGTTTTCAATCCCGCCAGCAATGGAGGAGTGTTCCTCTTTCTCCACATTCTCTCTAACATGTGTTGTCACCTGTGGTTTTGATCTTAGCCATTCTGATTGGTGTAAGGTGGAATCTCAGGGTCATTTTGATTTGCATTTCTCTGATCACAAAGGACTTTGAGCATTTCTCTAGGTGCTTCTCAGCCATTCAAAGTTCCTCAGTTGTGAAATCTTGGTTTTGTTCTTTACCCCATTTTTGATTGGGTTGTTTGGTTTTTTGATGATTAGTTTCTTGAGTTCTTTATGTGGATATTAGCCCTCTATCAGATGTTGGATTAGTAAAGATATTTTCCCAATCTGTGGGTTGTCAATTTGTCTTATTGACTATGTCCTTTGCCTTACAGAAGCTTTCTAGTTTCATGAGGTCCCATTTATCAATTCTTGATCTGAGAGCATGAGCCATTGGAGTTCTGTTTAGGAAATCTCCCCCTGTGCCAATGAGTTCAAGGCTCTTTTCCACTTTCTCTTCTATTAGATTCAGTGTATCTGGTTTTTATGTTGAGGTCCTTGGTTCACTTGGACTTAAGCTTTGTGCAAGGTGACAAATATGGGTCTATTTTCATTCATCCAGTTAGACCAGCATCATTTATTGAAGATACTTTCTTTTTTCCATTGTTTATTTTTGGCTTCTTTGTCAAAGACTTAGTGTCCATAAGTGTGTGAGGTTTTTTGGGGGGTCTTCAATTCTATTCCATTGATCAACATGTCTGTCTCTACCAATACCATGCAGTTTTTATCACTATTGCTCTGTAGTAAAGCTTGAGGTCAGGGATGGTAATTCCCCCTGAAGTTCTTTTATTATTAAGAATTGTTTTCACGGGCTGGTGAGATGGCTCAGTGGTTAAGAGCACTGGCTGCTCTTCCAAAGGTCCTGAGTTCAAATCCCAGCAACTATATGGTGGCTCACAACCATCCATAATGAGATCTTCTGCCCTCTTCTGGTGTGTGTCTGAAGATAGCAACACTGTACTTACATATAATAAATAATTAAATCTTTAAAAAAAAAGAATTGTTTTCACTATTCTGGGTTTTTTGCCTTTCCAGATGAATTTGAGAATAGTATTCAAAGTGCTAGCTAGAACAATAAGACAACAAAAAAAGATTAAGTGTATACAAATTGGCAAAGAAGAAATAAAGGTATCACTATTTGCAGATGTTATGATAGTACATATAAGTGACCCCAAAAATTCTACCAGAGAACTTCTCCAGCTGATAAACAACTTAAGCAAAGTGGCCGGATATAAAATTAACTCAAATAAATTAGTAGCCTTCCCTTATACAAATGATAAACAGGCTGAGAAAGAAATTAGGGAAACAACTCCCTTCACAATAGTCACAAATAATATAAAATATCTTGGGGTAACTCTAACCAAACAAGTGAAAGACCTGTATGATAAGAATTTCATGCTCATGGATTGGCAGAATTAAGATAGTAAAAATGGCCATCCTAGCAAAGGCAATCTACAGATTCAATGCAATCCCCATCAAAATCCCAACACAATTCTTCAAAGACATGGAAAGAGCAATTCTAAAGATTCATTATTAAAGATTATTTTAAAGTAGCACAACATTAATCTTTTTTTTCATTGTATGAGATATACAACAAAATATCTGAAAATCAACATTTAATGAGCTGGAGAGATGGCTCAGCTGTTAATAGCACTGGACACTTTTCTAGAAGACCCTTTTTCAATTCTTGGTACCCACATGGTGGCTCACAACAGTCTCTGACTCCAGTTCCAGGAGATCCAATGCCTTCTTCTGGCTTCCATGGGTACTCTGCACAAATGTGATGCACAGATATACATGCAATAAAAACACACATACACATAAAAAGCATCTTTAAATATATTTTAAAAATAAGTGTCAAGATAAAAAGTTTTATTGTCTATTTCAAAACTAATGATAGAATATTAATGTCACTGGTAGGAAATAAAAAGCAAATTAAACTTTTCCAACTTCTATTTTTAGGGGTATATTTTATTATTGAAAAATTTGTAAAATCTTTATGTTTCAAGTATACCTGACTCTGCCTCAACTACATAGCAAAATTATTTCAAATGGCATTCTTTTTAATTAAATAAATAATATACTCGTTATAAATCTTCACTCATTTTTAACATGAATATATTATTTATCCAATTGCTTTCTTGCTTTTAGGTAGTCTATTGGACTTATGGTTGTGCATTTAGCCCTTACTTTCAAGCAAAAACATCATTCAAATATTTGTAAAATGATTGACAGAATTTTAAAATGTAAGCCTCAATGTCTGTGCACACAGGTATGCAGTAAGGGCAGGCATTTTTTCTTTCATTAATTCATTCATTAATTAATTAATTTGCTTTACATCCCAGTTTCTGCCCCACCCCCTTGCTGACCCCACTACCACCACTTGAACCATTAAAGCCAAAACCCCAGCCATAGGGGGAAAATTTAACCTTCTTCTGGCTAACAAATAGATCTGATACATGGTTTATTTCAGATTATTTATAAATTATTTCTAAAATGAGGCTTAAAAAGGTACCATGTATGACTCAAAAAGTCATAGTCTTACTTTTCTTTATTCCAAACAAATAGAAAACTAAAAGAAATCAACCATGAGCAAGGTATGGTAGCTAGCACTGGCCTGGAATCTGAACACGTTGGAGGCTAGTGAGTTGGAGACCATCTTATGCTACAAGATGCTATAAAACCAGAAAACACATAAATGAGGTGTGTGCCCGTGGACCCTACCAGGGCAGGCTCCACACCCAGAGGTGGTCACCAGTTCAAACTGGACTCCATGGACTTGTTTTTGTTTTTGTGTGGGTTTTTTTTTGCATTGTTGTTACCATTCTTAGTTTTGCTTTTTTTTATTACTTAAAGAAGTGAACATAAAGTTGGATGGGTGAACAAGTAAGGGAGGGTCTGAAATGAGTTGGAGAAGGAGGATGAATATAACTGGAAGTTACTGTGCAAAATACCCAACAAAAAAGTAAAGTAGTGGATGATCTCCAAAGATAGAGCATGCTTGAGGGAAGGATTACTAAGGCCCCACCCCAGATTAGCCATTGGCAGCTTCTGGTTGCTGGAAAAAGAGTTATTGATTGATTGATTGATTGATTGATTGATTGGTGAGTGGCCACTGGTGGCTTTGACCATGTCCCAGTGAATGTCCTCACACCCTCACAGAGGTGAATACCTATGGGCAGCAGTCTTGAACTCAGTGAATTAAAAAACAATATGTAAGCCAGGCAGCAGCTGCGCATGCCTTAATCCCAGCATTTGGGAGGCAGAGGCAGGTGGATCTCTGTGAATTCAAGGCCAGCCTGGACTACAGAACAAGTTCCTGGGCAACTGAGGCTAAACAGACAGACTCTGTTTCAAAAACAAAACAAAACAAAATAAAATAAAATAAAATAAAATAATGATAATAATTTTAGATTAGATAGAAGATAGATACATAGATAGACACATAGATACATAGATATGTTGATAGATACATAGATGGATGGATGGATAGATAGATAGATAGATAGATAAATAGATAGATAGATAGATGATAGATAGATAGATAGATAGATAGATAGAGATAGGTATATAGATAGATACATAGATAGAACAGTGTAACAGCCAGAGGGAATAGATATCACCATAAAAACAAGAACCTCTAAATCAACATGATTAAATCTCATAAGAACTCACAGAGACTGAGGCAGCATGCACAGGGTCTACACTGGTAGACATAAGGTCTCTGCATATATATTATGACCTTCAGTCTAGTGTTTCTATGGGATTCCTGAGTGTGTGCACGAATGGATCTCTGATTCTTTTAGGCTCTTTTCCTTCTGTTTCTTTATTTTCCTCAGTTCCAATGTGTTCGTTTTACCTCAGTTGGTTTTATTATTATCTTTTAGAGCCCTATTGGTTTTCTAATGGGAGACAGAAAGAGGGTGGGTCCAGATGGGAGGGAAGGTGAGGAGCACCGGGGAAGAGTAGAGAGAGGAGAACCATAATCAGTATATATTATATGAGAAAATCTATTTTCAAAGAAAGCAGGGGAAGAGGACATGGGGTTTGGAGGAAGATTTGTTGGAGGGGTTGTGGAGGTCATTGTCGAAGGGAAGAGGAGTGGACCCAGTTAAGATACATTGTATACATGCGAAATTTTCAAAGAATAAGTAAGAAATGTTATTTGAGAATGAGAATGTGTTGCTTTCACATGATAGACTATTTCATAGTTTGGGGTTTGGGATTTTTTGTTAGTTGGTTTGGTTTTTCTGTTTGTTTTTTATTTGCTTTTTCATACTCCTAGCAAAGTGTGACAAAGAGCTCTTGAAAGGATGTTTTTATGTGTTGATTTTTAATATGAGCTCAATTTTCTGGGTGACTGTGTCTAAATTCTTCATAGTACCACCTAGGATCCAAAGCACAGAAGTACACTACACCGTCAACGAGAACTCCCAAGCCGTTCTCCCGTGCATTGCTGATGGAATCCCCACGCCTGCAATTCACTGGGAAAAAGACGGTGTTCTTATAGCCAACTTGTTAGGGAAATACTCTGCCCAGCCATATGGAGAACTCATCTTGGAAAATGCTGTGGTAAGTTTAATGGGCATGAGGAGACACTCTAGCGCCAGCTGGCTCATTCACCTTCTTCATTTTGGCAATTTAGCTCGGAAGTATTTCCTTTAAGACGGAAAGGACATACTCTTATAAATTCAACATAAGATTAATTGCTCTTGCATTTCATTTTATATCCTGGGAATTAGAAGTGTGTTTAACAAAAAGGCTGAAACCAATAAGTGTCCTCCTCCTGAAGTTATGATTTTACTTTCATGGAAATTTGTATCAGGAAAGATTCTAAGTGGTCGTGCTGTTCTCGGAGCTTATAACTATGTGTCAGGATGACAAGATGGAAGACATTCCCGTGAATTCAAGTATGACAAAGAAAAATGTCAAAAGAGTGCCTTTCTCTGTGCAGGTTTTTAAATAACCCTGTCTAATAATTGGCCTAAAAATGGAAACTCTGTGGAGCCACACATATAAGATGATTAATACCCTCAGGCATCCAGTTTGAGGTCTGAGGAACAGTAGCCATCAAGCAGAAACAGCTAAATTTCTGGGTGATCATATTGGGAAAATCTGCCTTTGGCTGCAACTGCTCTTCTAGGCATTAAGGAGATGAATGAGGAAATAAGTATTTTAGCATTATTATTATTGTTATTGTTGTCATTGTTATTTAATCTTTTATTACAATCTAGTCATTATCCCTCCCAGTCTGCCCTCTGACTGTTCCTCATCCCGTACCTCCTCCTCTGACTCCAAGAGAATGTCCCCACCCTCACCCCATACACCTAACCCTTGAGAGACTTGAGGAGGAAATAAGTTTAAAATCTGTGAGACAGTGTCACAGATACACTTAAAGGATCCTATCCAGAAGGCATCTAATACATAGCAGACAGGAGACATGAGTAATATGTAAAATTCTTTTTGCAAGTAATGTGGATGAACTAGATGTTTTAATACTTAATTTCAATAAAAAACAGACTTTTAACCTGAGTTGTCATATCCTGGGCCAGTTAGTGGTATGTAGGTCAAGAAACATTAAGCTTTCCTCTTGAAAAAAGCATGCAACCAAATTTAGATTGTTTCTATTCTAGGTGGTAATAAATTTTATATTTTTAATTTTTTTGGCACTTCAGGTAAAAAAATATTCTTAATATTTTAGACTAAGGCAGAATGATTATCAATAGATACTTAGCCTCAGTGCCTCTGGACACAGTCAACCAACTCCATCCATGTTTATCAGGCACCTTCTCTTTGAACGACTCTGCTTTATTTAAGCACTGGGAAACATCAAAGAACTTAAGCAAGAATGAGCCAGGTATGTTTGAGAAACCAGCAGGCAGTAAGAGCAAAGAAAGAGAATAACTGGATAAAGGAATCAGAGACAAATGGAGTCCACACCAGCCAGGTACATGAGTCTGAAAGTCTGAGCAATGAGGAGGATAGCACAGGCATCAGTGAAAATGTGGGAATGGCTGCAGAGACGGGAGGGAGCACTGTCCACCCCCTGGCTTCTCCCAGCTCCAGCCCTCGGGTGTCAACTAGTTAGCCAAACAGAAATAGGAACAAGTTCAGTGTTGCTGGAAGTTTGGTCTGGATTTGAGACACTGGACATCATCAGCTTTGAGTGGCATTTAAAGCTGCGGTACCAGGTGAGATCCCCAAGGTTCTGAGACCAGAGAAAGAGAGAGGCTGTAGGAGGACCAAAGACTGACTCCCTCAGGAGTCAACAGGAAGACATTGACTTTAGTGGAAAAACACAATGAAGGATGGAGGAGTAACCAGAATGTTAGCTGGGAAGCCACCAAAGTGACACCCAAGTGAAGACCTCCAACTCCATTCAGTACCCAGTAGGTCAAGTCCGGTGACTGATGAAGTTGGCCATTAGACTCAGCAGGGGAAACTCATCCCACAGTGTCCTCTGATGGTTTCTGGTCTCTGACCATTTTATCCTAAAGGGCCACTGTGTTGTCAAGATACCAACAACCTTTCTTTCTTCTTTGTTCCTTTACTACACTGCGGAGCCACAGACCCTGTGATGTTTTCTCAGCTCTTACAAAATAACCGTTCTGGTTCTGTGTGGTATGGCATTGATGCTTAAGCTCCTACATTTTAAATGAAATTATAAAATGCAAAGTCTAACGTGATTGTTTATGCTGAAAGGTGGAAATGTAAATCACCATCAGGAAAGAGTGCTCCTTGGGGGGAACAGATGCTGAAACTGTATGTACTTTATGTAGGAGGTTACCATATAGTGATACTTGGAAAACTTTGTTTCTTTAGCTGGAAGATTCTGGCACCTACACGTGTGTCGCTAACAATGCTGCTGGTGAAGATACACAGACTGTGACGCTGACTGTCCATGCCCTTCCCACTTTTACTGAACTTCCTGGAGACCTGTCATTAAATAAAGGAGACCGGCTCCGGCTCAGCTGTAAAGCCGTGGGTATCCCGTTGCCCAAACTAACATGGACCTTCAACAACAATATCATTCCAGGTTGGTGATTTAATTGTTCAGCTACAAATGCATGCACCTGCAGGCCAGCAGCCTGGAGCCAGGTCTCTACATCCTTTTGGGAGGCCACTGAGGAGTCACAAGGACAGAGTCGGCTATTTCTATTCTGTGAAATGGCTGCGAGCGGGAAAACACATGCAGTCCCCCTACTTGAGAGATGGAGGCAGGAGAATCAGGAGTTCAAGGTCATCCTCAGCTCCTTGGTGAGCTAGAGGCCAGCCTCTGCTGCTATTAGAGCTGTGATCACTAAATTAAGCAAATAAAGAGAGCCAAAAATTCAATTCTGTAAAGGAATGTGCTTTTCCCAGTACAGACTTACTCTTCATTCTTTTGAAATGGATCACAGAACAATAAATTCTATGTTATATATAAACCATTAACAACAACAAGGGAAAAAAATACTCCCTGAAAGAAGACAGTATTGTATCATCGTAGGCATCTGCACTTGCCTCTGGACCCCTGCATTCATGACCAGTGGGTTCAGGGGCGGCTGCTCAGGATCTGCAGATTCACTCTTCTTACAGAACACAGTGCTTCTCGCTGGGTGGATGAACATCAGAAACGAGGGGGTCAGTTGACACATCAAGTTTCTAGCCACCGTGCCACTGTGCATTGTGTTAAAGTGCCTAAACAAAGCACATTCATCCCGGGAAGATGCATTTCTTTCTGTGTGTGTGTGTGTGTGTGTGTGATAGTTGAGATTGTATAATATATTATTTCTCCCTTTCCTCCCTCCAGTCACTCCCCTATATCCCTCCTTGTTCTCTTTCAAATTCATGGCTTTCTTTTAATTGTTGCCACATGCATATGTATGTATACATTTGCTTGATTTCATCACCAAAAATGCCATCAATAATGAGTACATACTCTGAATCATGCGTGGCTGTCCTGTCTTCACAGTTCTGACTTGCCTCTACCAAATGCCCTGCTAGAGAAGCAGTTATAGCTTGAGGTTTTCTATCATGATCAAGTATGTGAACGGCTGAACTTCATCAACTGTATCATCTTAGTTATTTACATACCATTACTTTATAAAGAAATGCACTATCTAAATCAGAACTCTTTTCTGAAGGCACAGAATTAATTCTGGCATTTAAATTTTTAAGCCTAGTCTAGTTGAATGTATTCTTTAAAAATACGTGAGACAATGCGTACGAAGGATCCACACATAATCAATGGCGGCTGTTTAAGTTCGATTCTTAATTAATTAGCATGCTCACGTTATGCTCTCATTCAACTATTATAGCTGCCTTTATAAATATTTACATCCTCGGCCTTTATGATTTATTAGGAATTTTAAATTATTATAGATTTGATCATTGTGTTGTTATTACCCACCGGGGATGTGTTTTCATGATTTCCCTGCCACCTGCCAAGTCAGTTGGATTACAACTGAAAAGGTGTTCCCACCATTGATGTAAATTGTTTGGGAAGAAAACTGGGGGTGAGATAAATGGAACGGAAAATGCCATGTTTCTGAATGAAAGGTTTTTGGAACCCAGAGCAATCATGAGGCTGATTTAAGCCACAGGCCGAGATGAAAGGGTCACTTTAAAATACTGTGGAGAGATGTTTGTTTTCATTCTCTTTTCCTGTTCCGTGGACTGTTTTTGGTTCTCCCAATGAGTTGTCTATAGACACAGTAAATAGCTCAAGGGCGGCTCTGTGGTAAGAGCCCTCTTGTTCAGTTACGGTTCAATTGCTGACTTGCTCGTAAATCTAACCTGCAAAATATTACACGGCAGTGACATTTTCCTAGGTCACTGAGAGGCATCTGTGTTGTTCCCTAATCTGTTTCCTCAGCCCACTTTGACAGCGTCAATGGACACAGTGAACTTGTTATTGAAAAGGTGTCAAAGGAGGACTCGGGCACTTACGTGTGTACGGCCGAGAACAGCGTTGGCTTTGTGAAAGCCATCGGATTTGTTTATGTGAAAGGTAGGCGAACGCGGTCCATTTTCCCTTTGTGATTTATTCATAACGAAAGTTTGTTTCCTCACTATGAAGTAATACAACATGACTGCAGTTTGTTATCCCAGTATCGGAACATGTATAGATTCATGAGGAGAAAAGAAACATGAGTTTCAACTGAAAGGTAAACGGGCTGCAGAGACGGCTCTGTGGATAGAGGGCTTGTCGTTTATGTGAGTTTGGATGCCCCAAAACCACGTGAACCTAAGCAGATGTGTTAGCCACCTTAAGCCCAGCACTCAGGAGACAGACCAGAGACGCTGGGGAAAGCTAGATAGCTTGATTAGCTGGGATTGGTGAGGTCTAGGTTCAAAAGAGACTGCATCAGTAAATAAATTAGTGAGTGATTGAGGAAGACATAGAGTATCAACTTTGGGCCTACACACACACAAACACCTACAGACACATATATTCACAATACACACACACACACACACACACACACACACACACACACTAAAGGTAAGGAAAAAGTAAATATTTTAAAGAGGTCATTTGACAGGAAGTGCATTACCTCCACACAAGGACTGAAGTTGTCAACAACTTCAGTAAGAGTGATGACTTTGAAAACCCATGACATTTTAACTTGGCATTTTCCCTCACTGCTAAGTTATATGTCTATGCCTGTTCGAAAGTCATAGGGGAAGTATCAGCACCTGCTTTTCCTTCCTGCCTGACTTATGCTGTTTCCTAGAGCCCCCAGTCTTCAAAGGTGATTACCCGTCTAACTGGATTGAACCACTCGGCGGTAACGCAATCCTAAACTGTGAGGTGAGAGGAGACCCTGCCCCAACCATCCAATGGAGCCGCAAGGGGGCTGGCATAGAGAGTAGCCACAGGATCCAGCAACTGGGTAATGGCTCATTGGCCATCTACGGTACTGTGGTAAGTCTCGCCAGAGTCGTTGACACCAGCTACACTGCTGGGCCCTGTGTCAGTGTCATTCATAGATGAGAAGTTTCTTCTCCATGCAAATCATTAAATCAAAGCTAGCCTTTTCCTCCTTTTAATTTTAGTGCAATATTTTAAATATATGTTTTAACTGATATATATATATATATATATATGTGTGTGTGTGTGTGTGTGTGTGTGTGTGTATATATATATATATATATATATATACACATACATATACAGATATAGATAGATAGTACCTAAAAATTGTATCTATTAATATTATAGCAGGTGTTTTGGTCTATGTCTACTGTGTAATACTTTAGCCAAACTAAATGATTATCAGATGTTATATTGTAGATCTTCAAAATCATTTCTCTAGCTTTTTAATTTTATCTGAGCTTACCTTACTATGCAGTAAAATACCAGAGTCTTTCACATTGACTAACCATAACTCAGGACACATTCATTGTGGTTTTTCCACCACTCCCTCCTCCTCATGCCCCGAGTCTCCGGTAACCACTATCTGACTCTCAGCCTTATGTATTCTACCTAGGAATGGAATCACACAGTACTTCTTTTCCTGTGCCTGGCATATGTCACTTATCAGAACAGTTTCCAGTTCTGTCTGCCTTGTCACAGATAACAGGATTCCATCCTTTACTGTGAAGAGTAGTATGGCATAGTAGGTATGTCCACCATTGCTTCATCCAGCAACTAAGGTCTTCTGAAACTAAGAAAGAATAATATACGTTGATATTGTTGTTCTTGAAAGTAAGTATGGGCAAGAAAACAATTTTGTGGGGCTTTTTTCTCCAATCATTCATCTACTATTTACTGTTAGGAGAGAAACTTCTCAGATCTATTTTATAACAAGAACATCAAAATGTTATAAGCATGGTTATAAGTAAACTATACAGTAGATTTCATTAGGAAACTAATAAATGTACAAGACTCTGAACATGCCTCAGGACTCAGGAAAGGAGAATAAAGACATGATTCACCGAAATATTTCTTACCTCGAGAAGTTTCTTAACTCACACTTGGTGAGCTCTCTTGTATGATTTCATATTTAATTAATTGAAAACAATCAAAATACATCATTGCCTAACCCAGTGTGACTTTCTTGGGCTTTATTTTCTTTATTTATAAACACTGGCTACTGTTGTTTGATAGTTCAGTTTTGAGAATTTTTTCTAGTTGTAACCAATGTCATATTGTCTCCACTTCTCCATGGCTACCTCTTCCTTCTAGAGACAATTGATATTTCTCAAACTTTCAAGACTTCTTTGAATTCCCTTATTAATGTATGAGGTCTTTTAATTATACAACTTCATAGTCCTAAATATGTGGCATCAGTCTGGAGTCTTCCAAGTCCTATTTCCAGCTGCCTACTAGAAGCTCCCATATGTACTGAATATTAAAACTTCAGGCTAAGCCCATATATGGTATTGTAAATAAGTAAAATTCAAATAGTACATGTTTTCTGTAATATATATGTATAAATTTATGAAAGACTATAATTATTATTACTACTAAATTTATTCTTCTCTTTGCTTAATTTCAAACTCCCTATGAACCGAGCTTGATACATTTTTCAAAAACTCCAATTTGGAAGAACTCAGTACTGGTTGATTTCTTCTGGATAGTTTAATGCATTCTGAGATGGCCATGATCAGGCATACCATTTACATTTTTCTTTCGTAGTTTTTAAGAGTTTCTTTCATAGTATGCAAAGTAGTCTTGAAAGTTGAGAAACATCAATTGTTGTGTAGAAGGAAGAGGCAGCCATGACAAGGTGAAGACAATATAAAAATTGATTAAAGCTAGAAAAAATTTCTCAGAACTGAAGTATCAAAACCAACAACCAATGCTTTAAAATAAATGTAAGAAATAATGCCATTTTTACTTTGATTTCCTGGGACTCTGTATTATATGAACTATTTTCATTTTGAAATTACTTCCCCCCCCCATTTCTCCTCTTCCTCTCAATTTTTTACCCTCGATATGAGCATAGACATGGGTGGGATGTTCTATTTTCATTAATGTGCTTTCCCAAAATTTAAACTCCAAATGAACTATCATACTGAATGGGTGGTATGCGCTGCAGACCCCTGTTCTCACAAGCACACTTGCTTCCATAGAATGAAGATGCTGGCGACTATACGTGTGTAGCTGCCAATGAAGCCGGGGTGGTGGAGCGCAGCATGAGCCTGACTCTGCAAAGTAAGTTCTTCTGTCCATCTCCAGCTGGCACAGCGGCAGGAGTGTCGCCTACTGGGAGATGACCTTTAAGCACTAGCTTTCCCAGTGTGTCCATTTTCCTTTCCTGGCCATATGGGAGCGCTGGCCTTGAAGCATAACCCCAGTATGCTTCTACAGATCCCTTTCCCACTCTTTCTGACACCCGCAGTTTTCTGTCACAGCATCTTGGTGGCAGAACCTTTTGAACAACAGTGAGTGCCCTCCGTGGCTCACCAGACTCTTGCCATCAAAGATGGCATCATATATGCATTTAAAATATGTACTAAATGTATTGTGTGAGAGGAAAAATATTTTCAATGAGAGGAAAAAATGCGTATTAAAAATAGAGAGTAATTTAAAGGCGCTCAGAAGGCATCCGGGTGGACTGGCAGCCCCTCTTCCATGAAATAGCTGTGTCTTCAGAGTGGAGTGTTTGCTGTTCATGGAGTCCCTCGGATGCCATCAGCAGACAGAGCTTCCTACACGAGAGGAGTGCAGCAGGCTGTACGGACCCAAATCAAGAGAAATGTCATGAGATCAGCTAACATATGGATACAGAAAATGTGGTATATCTATACAATGGAATACTAATCAGCAATTAAAAACAATCAATTCATGAAATTTGTAGGCAAATGGTTGGAACTGGAAAATATCATCCTAAGTGAGCTATCCCAATCACCAAAGAATACGCATGAAATGCAATCACTGATAAGTGGATATTAAATTAGCCCAGAAGCTCTGAATACTCGAGACACAATTAGCTAATCACATGATTCCCAAGAAGAAGGGATGAAGGGGCCCTGGTCCTGAAAAGACTTGATCCAGTAATCGTAGAGGAGTACCAGAACAGAGAAAAGGGAGGGGGTGATTGGGGAATGGGCGGAGGGAAGAGGACTTATGGGACATATGGTGAGGGGGGAACTGGGAAAGGGGAAAGCATTTGGAATGTAAACAAAGCATATAGAAAATAAAAAATAAAATTTAAAAAAAAAACTGAAAAAAAAACAAAAAACCCCAAATGTTTATAATAAAATAAATAAATAAATAAATAAATAAATAAATAAATCTCGACAGTAGATCCTTTGAATCTATAACATGAAAAGGCCAAAAAATACTATTGACATTAAGCTCAAAGCACAGAGCGGTATTTTCATTCAGAAGAAATGCTTACATTTGATTGATGATTATTTAAACGATGTGCTTCATTTAACCTGAAATATGTATACATGGTATATTATATTACATGCTAGCTGTATAGACATCAAAAATGTCTATAGTATCTAAATCAGGAGTCTAAGTTTAACTGCAGACTTTTCTTGGCCATGCTATCAGGAACATACAAGCTTATTTAGTAACTTTATCCATACTTAGTATGAATGATAAACCAGATTTACCAGATCTACAGTTTGCAAATACACAATGTTGTTTAAATATAAGGAGGTAAGTAAAAGCAACGGCCATTTCTATAGTGATATGAGTGATTAAAAGGTGAATGGCTGGTATGTCTCTATATGGTACGTACAGTTCTATATGGTACTTGGTACTTGCTGAGACAGCAGAGCTTAGGTGAGAAAATGTCTTTTCTCAAAACATGTCAGTAAGCCTTATTTTAAAAAAAAGACACTAGTGTACAGGTGTTAGAAAAAAATGTGTTTGCTTCCATTCTGTTTTGTGCTTTAGATAGTAAGGTGTGCTTGTCCCTATATGAAATAGACTGCCACCACGGAGAAGAATCTGATGCTTTCCCCCTCTCTCTCTAAGTCAGTCACCATTCAGCTCAGCCTCGCCACCCCTGTGTGGTCATCCCAGGGTTCTCTTTCTCCTCCATGTCCTTGCTGCCCTCTGCTCCCTTATTCAACAGCAATGTTCTCTGAGGTTCTTTGGGGGAAAAGGAAAGAATAGTTTTTAGCAAACACTAGAAACTTCGTGAATTACCACCTCCTCCCCTGGAGGGTCAAGCATCCTTTCTAGTCATAAAACTACCGGGCCTATCTCCATGCTGTGTCTCTCACAAAATGGAGATATCTTCTCCCTGAAATGACCCTCCTTAGTTTTCAAAACACAGTTTTCAAGCTAATTTTACAAGCATGTAGAACAGTCTAGAGATAAGCATCCTGCCAGTGGCGGCGGCTACATTCAACTCATTGTACATCTGGTCCTTTCCTACCGGGATGCCGATCTCTTCATATTTAATTCCTTAGGAGTCAGTTCTGTGTATCATTTATAAACCAGCCCTCTGTCCATCTCTCAATTTCCTCGTATGCTTTCTGTTTCATCATCTTGTATGGCGCCACCTTCTCTCTTGAAGCAATCTCATCAGTTATGAAAGACAGATCCACATTCCTTGTTGACATATTGATTTTGAAACTCCTGTGTTGACGCATCTGACTCCACCTGCGTCTAGGACTGCTCACATGAGTGTCTTGCAGATACTTCGAGGTCAATGTCCTAAAACAATACAAATCCCCGCCCACTCCTCACTGCCTCCCATCCGACCTCCTCTCTTCTGTATGTTATTGAATTCCCCAAACACAAGCCTTACTGCCCAGCTCATCATGTCTTCTCTTTAGTCCATACTAGTCCATGGCAAAATTCCTTTCAAAATGAAGGCGCCACGTTTTATAAGATAAAATCTTAACCTAACCCCTTAACAACCAAGACCCAGTATCTACTTTCTTCACAGGTTCTCCTATTATCACTCTCGAGCCAGTGGAAACTGTTGTGGATGCTGGTGGCAGAGTCATACTTGATTGCCAAGCAGCTGGGGAACCCCAGCCAACCATCACATGGTCCCGCCAAGGGCATCCCATCCCCTGGGATAACCGACTTACCATGCTGCCTAACAGTTCATTATACATCGCGGCTGCTCGAAAGGAAGATACCTCTGAATATGAGTGCGTCGCCCGAAACTTGATGGGCTCTGTCCTGGTCAGAGTGCCCATCATAGTCCAGGGTAAGTGGGAAATGGAGCCCAAGACAGCTCAGATTCCCAGTCTCCTAGTGGTTATCAACCAACGAAATTAAAACAACACGGTTTAGAGTATTCAAATGCCACACTATTTATTCAGAATCCTAAAGTAAGTTTTCCTTGAAAACTATGAAAAAAGATTGAGAAAGTGATGTATATTATAGATAGATAGATAGATAGATAGATAGATAGATAGATAGATAGATAGATAGATAGATAGATAGACATATAGATGATAGAAATAGATGATAGATAGATAGATAGATAGATAGATAGATAGATAGATAGATAGATAGACATATAGATGATAGAAATAGATGATAGATAGATAGATAGATAGATAGATAGATAGATAGATAGATAGACAGATAGACACACACACACACACACACACACACACACACACACACACGGTAAGCAGTATGTAAACTTCACTCTTATTTTTCCCATAGCCACAACCACATGAATCAGCAGAGGATCTGAGAGGGAATTTCATTGACTAAGTTATTGTCTCACTTCTAGATATTAATTCTACCCCTCAGGGAAAGTTTCCTTAGCTGGTCCCCAGCAATCACACTCAACTCTATACTCAGGATGTAACTTCAATGAAATTGTTCTTTAAAAAACGTTCACTGGCAAACCTGAGACCACACGCAATGTTTTGTTTGCAGTGCACGGTGGCTTTTCGTTGTGGTCTGCCTGGAGGTCCTGCAGTGTCACCTGTGGAAAGGGCATCCAAAAGAGGAGCCGGCTGTGCAACAACCCCCCTCCAGCCAACGGTGGGAGGCCGTGCCAAGGGTCAGATTCAGAAGCACGACACTGTCAGAATAAGTTGTGCCCAGGTATATTTCTGCATTCGGTGTGTAGGCCAGTGTTTAATAGATACTAATTTATGTTCCCTACCTTTGGCCTGCCTGGGGGTTAGTACTTGCTGATGGTTTTACTTCCCTATAGTGGATGGTCACTGGTCAGAATGGAGTTTCTGGGAAGAATGCTCAAGAAGCTGTGGCCATGGCAACCAAACGAGGACGAGAACTTGCAGCAACCCACCGGCTCAGCATGGTGGGCGGCCGTGTGAGGGGCACGCTGTGGAAACCATCATGTGTAACGTTAGGCCTTGCCCAGGTGAGGACCCACCGGAGACACCCGCAAAGCGTTTGTATGGTAGCTCCTGTCATGGAGTTAAGATCCCTTTTTCCTTCACTGTGAAAAGATGTTCTGGCTTCCGTCTTCAGGAACGTGTTCACTCTCTGTGCTGTTCCTGTTTCATACAGAGCCTTGTGAAGGAACGACAGGGTCGCAGGAAACCATCTCACTTAAAAGAACAGGAAAGCGGCTCTGTACTTGGTGTATTTTTAATCTTGCACAGAAACTTAAGCATATAGGAACTCATAGATTGAAAGATGATGGGGACTTAGGGTGGCAGGTAATCTAGTCACCCATGAGAAGGGAGGGAATGAGCTCAGAGGGGTTAAAAAGAAGTGTGCTGCTCACAAGGAGCACTCTAGAACCAGGCCATTTACCTTCTCACCTTGTTGCTTACTTAGGATCGCATGCCTCTTTCAGATTCAAGTGACAGAATTCAACTTAAATAAATGAAAATTTCCTTTTGGTGGGTATAATTGAATGCAAGGATTTGTCCAGTGTTTCTACTAGTGTGTTCCCCATCTCTGATCTCCACTAATATTGTCGTTGGCTTAATTCTCCATTAAATTCTTCCCATGTGTGGAAAAAATGATGACAGGCAACTGGTGGCTCACAGTGGCCTTGTAATCTCATTCCTTGGAGTGGAAAAGTTCCTCTCTCTGAGATTCACTTCAGCTTCTGAGAAATAGCTATGTTAGAGTTCAGTTTCGTCTCTTGTTTTTGTCTGAACTGAACTAAATCTAAGTGGAGGACACACAGAGGGCAGCGTGAGTGACACCCTCATGTAGGGCGTCAAGGGGTACTGGACTCCTTGTTGGACCTATAGGAAAAGATCGTGTAGAAGAGAAGGACAAGTCAGGAACCAATTCATTCATTCATTCATTCACTCATTCATTCATCTAGACTCTAGACAATGTTTATTGTGTATTCTTATTTGAAGATATTTGCATTTCTAAGCACTTTATTGAATGGAATATGAAGTGTTCTAGTGAATATAAATAGAATATTAAGTAGAGAATAATTTTAATATTGATAAACAAACTGAATAAATTCAAAAGAGAGGATTGGTGGAACAAAACAGAGAAAATATACAAAAGAAGAAAGAGTCACTGAATTAGCTCTTATGTCTTGTTGAACACATAAATAAAACACTTAAAAATAATGGAAATGCAATTAATTCATTAACTAAGGTTGCATGGTTAGTAAAAAAGAATTGATTTGAACCAAGCCTGCTGTCATTCCTAAGTCTATATTTTTGGATCTTCAGAACCTTTCCAGAAGTTTGGTTTTCACTATTGTATTTCAGAAAACAAGGTACTGATCTGGGAGTAGTGGTACATACCTATAATCTTCCCCCAAAGTAGACAGACAGACAGGCAGGCAGGCAGACAGACAGACAGGGAAAAACCACTACCCCTTTAATATAAGTAAAAGGCTAAGGGTTTGCTTTAGTCTTAAAAAAATAATCTAATATAGTGGCATTATTCTAAAGGAAAAAGAAATATTAATACCTAATTAGAGAACTTGTATACCATTTGTCAGGTATATTATTAATGAAATTATATAATAAAAATCTAAAGGGTGTTTGCAATTGGATTAAAATAAATGTCAGTGTGCCCCACATGCTTGGTAGCTATTTGTTTACCATTATTTCTGCTCACTGTTTCATGGTTTTACTGCTTGGGGTCTTAGTAATGCCACTCCTGTAAGTAGATGTCCACCCTAGAGGCAATAGGGTACCACAAAAACTAGCAGGCACTACTATTTCCCCTTAGAATGTGTATGTGCAGGGAGAGTTTTCGGCTAGATAAGCGTTTTATTAGTCTTTCGCCCACTAGTGCTAGCACATACTTGCTTATTCCTTGCATCCATTACTCTTACGTATCTTGTGTCATAAATGTCAAGAGGGTTTTGAACGTCTATTTGCATAGAATAGAAACAGACAGACCTTACATAACGAACACCACTCAGCTCTAGGCTCCTTTGATAAAGCATCCTTATGTTGTCAGAGGTTTGGACTTGGTGAACTAACGTCCTTGAAGTGTAACTATGGTAAAGCCACTGGGTCTGCAGAACATCTGAAGTGGTAGAGGCAATGTGTGGGACTGTAAGCATTACACTCCAGGTTTGAAATGACCCCTCCCGGCTTCTTGGGTTTAGTCAAATATTGTCTTAGAACAAATTCTTATGTGACCATGTTTGCCTCTATCTATAAAGCAGGAGAATAAGTAGTCACCTTAATCAAAGATCATTTCATTATGAGAAAAATGCAATACATTTTAATATTTTCTTTAAAATTATAACCTTGTTGATTGATTTTAATATTGCAGTTTCTTATAAGTTGTGTTGAGAATACTGATATCCAAGACTTAACCCCTCTTTGGGTTCATATTTCGGTAAATCTGGTGACCAAAGAAGCATATTCTATGGGCACCATATCTAGAAAGTTCTTTAAGGAAAATACAGCCCAATACTGACTCTTGCATAAGAGAAAGTGCGGTGCTGATTCTCAGCCCAAGCACCTGGTAGGAAGCGTGAGGCTGTCCCAGGCCTGTGGTCAGATGCCGTAATGTGTTAGTTACCAAAAGGAAGCCCTTCAGTGCAGTCCTTGGAAACTACTGGTCAGTTTTGCTTCTGTTGTTTAGCAAGTAGGTGAGTGTGTTATTCCAAATTTCTAATTCATGAACATTATGTAATGGAGAAAAACTGTTCAAAGACTTAGACCTGTGCAAATCACCCTGTTGTCGAAAGATCCAAGAACATGGATAAGTGGGGCGCCAGGCCATGTTTAGAGAGGTACTCTTGCCATCTCGGATCCAAAATAGCCTTGTTGAAAGTTTCATGTTACCTACAGCACATCTTGATCTTTTAGACAGACTTGTTTAGCTACTTCTAGTCTCCTCCACCATCCCTAGAGTACCAAATGTGGACAAGTGCTTAGCGAGAGTTTAAACACTCGGGTTCTGTTTACATATGGTTGCTTGATTAAATTTGATTTTAATAAAATAGCCTCCTTAGAATAATTGTAAGCATTTATTTTGGCATTAGTTAAGACTTCTGAATGTCCCTGGACACAAATCCCTTTGAAAACCAAACATGAGAAAAGAAGAACATCCTTAGTTATATTTCTTTTGGTTCCCTTTTAGTTATTTTTAGACTGTGGGAATTTTAACTTACTATGGAGTTAATTTATTTGCATAATTTTGTTTTTTAAATAACTATGGTTCTGTGGCTTGAGACTGTCTCTGGTGTTTGTAGTCCATGGCGTGTGGAATGCTTGGCAGCCTTGGGGTGCATGCAGCAAAAGCTGTGGAAAAGGCAGTCAGACCAGAACGAGGCTCTGCAACAACCCGCCACCATCATTTGGTGGGGCCTACTGCAATGGAGCAGAAAGCCAGATGCAAGTCTGCAATGAGAGACAGTGTCCAGGTGAGAGACGGAAAGGAAGGTTACCACGCTAAACTCATTAACATCCACCCCTCATGCAACAATGTCATTCACCCTAAGTCGGCCATAGTTTGACCTGGTCTTCTACTTATGTTTGTGTGTGTCTGTGTGTGTGTGTGTGTGTGTGTGTATGTGTGTGTGTGTGTGTGTGAGAGAGAGAGAGACAGAGACAGAGACAGAGAGACAGAGAGACAGAGACAGAGAGAGACAGAGATAGAGATAGAGACAGAGAGACATAGACAGAGAGAGACAGAGACAGAGACAGAGAGAGACTGTAAAAGACAGAAGACATCAGATGCTCTGAATTTACGGGTGGCTGTGAGACACCTAGCGTGGACGCTGAGAACTAAACTCATGTCCTCCAGAGGAGCCCCGAGCTTAGCCCCTGAGCCATGTCATCTGAGCACTTTGATCGTGTCTCTTATGTAGTAACCCAGCACATTTTCCGTTAATCCAGTGGACGGCAAGTGGGCACCTTGGACCAGCTGGAGTGCCTGCACTGTATCCTGTGGAGGAGGTGCCAGGAAGAGAACCAGGGACTGCTCCGACCCAGTGCCACAGTATGGAGGAAACAAATGCGAGGGCACTGGTGTCCAGAGTGACTTTTGCAATAGTGACCCTTGTCCAAGTGAGTGCTGGAAACCGTGAGTCGATGCTTCTCCCTTAAAGCTTTGCTTTGGCCTCCAGTCCTTAAAGTTACGGTATTCTGTTGCTTGATCTTTGACCTTTAATGTAGAATGCCAAAGCGATGTCTGGTTTTAGTGTGTTCTGGATGTTACAGTCTCTGCCCCTCGAGAGTAGAGACTATCATATCGCCTCTAGCTCATGGAATAATTTAAATATACTATCAAACCAGCAGAAGGGAATCCCATCATTATTGGTATATGTTCTCTGTCTCTATTTAAAACATCACCTAAGTCACCTGGTAATTTGGAAAGACGCCCATTTTTTTTTTTTTTTTTGGTTCATTTTTTTCTTTCTGTTTATTTCTTGAAGGGTTCTCCTTGATTTGGGGACAAGTGTCATGGTTTCTTTCACGTCTCAGGTTTAGAGCTCTGTTTTATGTCAAATCATTTCACACTGTAGCCCACGGTAACTGGAGCCCTTGGAGTGGCTGGGGGACGTGCAGCCGGACGTGCGGTGGAGGGCAGATGAGGCGGTACCGCACTTGTGACAATCCGCGTCCCTCCAATGGAGGAAGAGCTTGTGGGGGTGCAGATACGCAGATCCAGAGGTGCAACGCTGACATGTGTCCTGGTGAGACTCTTAACTTCTGTCCATGGGATGAGCGAACCTCTTCGCTTAGTGAGTCAGGGGTGTCCTAGGCAAAGATTTAAAAAAAAAAACAATTCATTAGTATTGAACGTTCCATTCTTGTTCCCAGTGGACGGAAGTTGGGGGACGTGGCACAGCTGGAGCCACTGTTCTGTCTCTTGTGGAGGAGGTGAAAGGACTCGAAAGCGGCTATGTGACAATCCAGTGCCATCTAAAGGCGGCCGTCCCTGTCCGGGAGACGCCACCCAGGTCTCCAGATGCAACATGCAGGCGTGCCCGGGTAAGTAAGCGAGGTGTGCTTCAGCAAGACCATGGCTAGCACAAATTAGAAAAAGGGGTATCGTTTGGAGCCAAAAATAAATAAAACAACTCTGGAGTGCTCCCTTCCCCCTTTAAAAGTGTTGACTGCTGGATTTTGGCTTTCTTTGCTCCTTTGGGGCTTCCTTGTGTCATAAGACATATGTCTAAAGATTATAGAGAGGCCAACGTTGACATTTCCATATTATTGAAATGGGAAGACTATTGAACCTTATAAAGCTCTAAGTTTTCTTAAGAAATAAAATGTCCCTGAAAATGGCGAAGGCCCCACTTGACAGTGAGAATGATTTATGTTGAGTCTTTTACATAGAACCAGACAAACAGAAAGGCTTTCTACTCCTCGGCTGCTCAGTAAGCATGCTGTATGCACAAAGGGTCATGGAGGGTTTTGAGATGCCTTCCTGGAGAAAGAGAACAGTTCTGGCTTCAGGTACTGTGTTTCCTAGTCCAAATAGATGGACACCTTGCTTCCCAGAATTGGACAAGATCTTCAAGATCCCCAACCAGGTAGCCAGATGCAGGAAACATCTACTTCAGTGGTGGAACTGAAGCTCCTCAGTCAATATAGAAGGCAGGCTTGTCAGTAATCATCCAGGAAATTGAAAATAGCAATCCTGCCCACTAGGTCTCTCTCTCTCCCCTGCTTAGGAACAAGGAAAGAGGTACTTTTCAGATTTGTCCTTTAATCAGATTATCTTGGTATGAATTTTACCAAGCTGTCAAAACTGTAATATAATTATCAATTTTTTTCACAAATTAATTATTATCTGATATGTACAGTAAAAAATGCCCTAGCTATAGCTCAAAACTGCTGAGAATCCCCCACGTCCAAAGGAAGTAATACGTACATACATACATACATACATAAATTCATGCATACATACAACAGAGAAACACACACATACATTGATTTAGACCTGTAAATGGTATTTTGTTGGTGAGATCTTTCCATTTTACAGATGGAAGTGGTAGATAAAAGAACACAGGTTTGTATTATTAACAGTAATGACAGTTCTACCATAGATATGTTTGATTGTATTCCTCCTCTCTAAGTTCCTAGCCCTGACCAGCATGCCCCCAGGCCTCTGCCACCACCCTTGCCCCCAGGTAACCTCAGTCCTCCAGTGTCTGCTTCCATGTTGCATTTCCCCATAACTGTACATTACTCTTCAGTGATGACAGAATAGGTTTTAAGTATGAAAATAGCCAGTGGATGAGGTGACAAATATACTGACTAGCTAATTTCGCTTCTCCCTTGATATATACATATTTACACCTTATCCTCATTAAATGTAAACAATTGTAAGTTAGCAATTTAAGTGAAGAAATAAGTCCTGACTCCAAAACATGTTTTAAAGCCAAGAAGATAGTGTGTTTCAGTCCCCCCTTTCTCTCTCTAGACCTTTGATGATGGTAAAGCTACATTATTTCTCTGAACTTTGTCTGCCCAGTTTGGAAACCGAGTCTATTGGAAGCTACCGCCTAGTACTCTTGGTAGGATCGAAAGAGTGAATGCATATGAAGTGTTTACTGCCACGCACAACTTTGTCTATAAACTCGCTGTAGTCATGGTCACCACCATCAACAAATGCATGCTTTATTTGGGCTGGGAGAATGGACATACTGTATTCTTTGGCTTATGAAATAGTACTAAGATGTGTACAGATTGGAAGGATGCTAGATTTATGGGGATGATGGGTGTTACGTGAAAGTGGAATGTTTTAAAAGCCTATTAATTTTACTTTCAAACTTGGATGCCACAGGACTCCTTTGATGTCTGCAAAAAGATTTGTAGCATCTCTGTACACTGGCTTTCCTCTCCCTCGTGTAATGTTGATGGAATTGCTCTCTTATCCAGGAATTTTTTTCTTCCCCCAATAGGTGGACCCCAGCGAGCCAGAGGAAGTGTTATTGGGAATATTAATGATATTGAGTTTGGAATCGCTTTCCTTAACGCCACAATAACAGATAGCCCTAACTCTGATACAAGAATAATACAGGCCAAGATTACCAATGTGCCTCGCAGTCTTGGTGAGTCACTCTATTTATAAAAGTTTTAATAAACTTAGTTATTACGTTTAATTATTGAGTGATTTGTTATTTTTGCGTGTGCATTCGTGTGTGTCCCATGGCATGTGCGTGGAGGTCAGAGGACACCGTATGGGAATCAGTTCTCTCCTCCCACAGTGTGGGTCCCAGAAATTTAACTTGGGGCATCAACTTGGCAGCAAGCACCTCAATCCACTGAGCCAACTTGCCAGCCTTCATAAATGCTGTTTTTAAGGCATACTTTATTCTTTTTTTTTTTTTTTTTTTTTTTTTGGTTTTTTTTTGAGACAGGGTTTCTCTGTGTAGCCCTGGCTGTCCTGGAACTTACTCTGTAGACCAGGCTGGCCTCGAACTCAGAAATCCGCCTGCCTCTGCCTCCCAAATGCTGGGATTACAGGCGTGCGCCACCACGCCCGGCAAGTCATACTTTATTCTTTATCTTATTAGTTTCACCTAACAATTCTAAGATATGAAACCTTCCGCCCCGGGTAATACAACATAATACACCCAATGCAATACGTTGTTCGTCCTTGTCCCAAAGAGAAACTGCTGGGGAGAGCATCAAAGTGCATCAGTGCATGTGTGACAATGCTATAGTGAAACCCGGTGTTTTGTATAGCTAGTATATGCTAGTAAGATAAGATACACAGAGACGTGTTGACTTTGTAATTAGCCCATTAGCACTCACCCTTGTGAATAATATACTGTGACAATAACTAACTGTAAATATTTTGCTCTGTCACCCTGTTTCTCTTTCTTCTCTAGGTCCAGCAATGAGAAAGATCATTTCTATCCTAAATCCCATTTACTGGACCACAGCAAAGGAAATAGGGGAAGCAGTCAATGGCTTTACCCTCACTAACGCAGTCTTCAAAAGAGAGACGCAAGTGGAATTTGCAACTGGTTAGTGTCAGGTGAATGTAATATTCTACTAGATAGCTACATACATATCAGCAGAGAAGTCAGACAGTCACACAGACAGACATAAATATAGATAGATTGCTATAAATCTTGGTGACTAAGAGAAATATGGTGCCTCTCTCACCAAAAGTTATTACAGTTTTTGGTGTACTCTTACACACATAGTGGAAAAGCAGTTTTATATTTATCTGTCAGTGAATGCTGGCATAAGGTCTATAAGAAAACTATGTGTCCTCAGACAGAATAGTAATTTTTATGCCCCAAAGAGTCCTTTCTCTTCTTCTCTGTGTCTTTTTTTTTCTTTAAACCTTAGAGGGGATTTAAAGCATGGCTAAGGGAGGACGATAAGTCATTCTCGTTATTAACTAAAGCTTCGTCTTTGACCACGAATCGGCTCGCTTGCCTTACAGGGATTCTCCGTCTAACAGATGGTAGCAAAGCCAAGCACGCTAACGCTTTCCACTCTGCTTCTGTCCTAGTCGCCGGGCATTACCTCTTGGGGCCCTTCCGGTGTCCACAAAAGGGCTTAGAAAGCTCCATTTCTGCCTCCATGCAATGAGATGGTCTTGGTGGGATTGACCTTTGATAAAGAATGATGAGGGAGGTTCTCTCCTTAGCCAGTGTTTGATCAGCACCGAGCACAAGTGGGCCTCCTGCTGTCCATCCACATAGGAAGATGCCCTTTCAATATGGCTGAAGCTCTGGCAGAAACAATCCTGTACCCAAGTCGGTGGATATTGCTGGTCCCTGGTGAAGTTGCCTGGACCATCTCACAAGCAGTAATTTTCTAGAAATGCTTAATTATTCCTTGTGAGTCTAAAATACGGAGTCTTCTGCATAATCAAATGCTACACTTTGACCACATAGAGAAAGACTTTTGGAAGACAAACCAATAAGCCTGCCTTTTCTTAATCTCTGTGCCTAGTTCTCTATTTATTCACTTTTGATATAACATTATGGTATTAGATCAATCTGCTCTATGCTTCCACAGACCATATGCATAATAGTAATAATAACTGTTATTATCATTGCTGAGGAAATGAATGCGATGTCATTCCCAGGAGAGGTCTTGCGAATGACACACGTGGCTCGGGGCTTAGATTCCGACGGCGTCTTGCTGCTTGATGTCATCTTGAGTGGCCGGGTCCTGCAGCTCCACACACCTGCAGACATCGGTGTGAAGGTAACGTGCTACAAGAGCGGCACGGTCGGTCACGTGACAAGGAGGAGGCGGAACGAACTCCCTGTAGACTGAGCACAGAGATCTTTAGGTTCTTACTGTTTGCTCCGGAGATAAATTACTACTCCCACTAGGTCGTAAATAACCATCTGGTCTTGACTTAAAAATCTCCAGGGCTCAGCTTTTAAAGCTCTCTGAGTAGTTTTATTACCTGGTGTATTAGAGCCAGGACTGCTGCTGTGCTGATTTAAGCCACTTGTTAAATTTTCCTCTTAAAAAAAAAAAAAACCAGAATAGTGAATCCTACAATAAGTGTTTGTGTAGCATCCATGAAGAGGGGGAGGAAGGAAATGGAAGGGGATGATGTAATTATATTTTCACCTCAAAATTATATTTTTTCTAACTTGAATGAAATGAAAGCAATACTTTGAGAGCTTGGAGTGATGAAAACAACTCTACAGCTTGTTTAACTCATGGCCCACAACCTCACTATCTCGTTACATTACAGACTGTGACAGAAAATGGCAAACGTGATTCCAATGATGAGAATCGACCTAAGGGTTATGTCCAGAACACTACTGTGTACTTACAGTCCTGTCCAGAACTCCATTGTTAATCTCTAGGGTTTTCTCCCCCACCCCACCCCCAGCTTACCTCTTATGCTATCCAGTATGAAAAACGACAGATGCAATGTCAAATCCTGTCCCTTAGGATTACACAGAGGACTACATTCAAACAGGACCTGGGCAGCTCTATGCCTACTCAACCCGGCTCTTCACCCTCGATGGCGTCAGTGTCCCCTATACGTGGAACCACACCATCTTCTATGATCAGGCCTGGGGGAAAATGCCTTTCTTAGTAGAGACACTTCATGCGTCTTCGGTGGAGTCTGACTACAACCAACTAGAGGAGACACTGGGTTTTAAACTCCACGCTTCAATTTCCAAAGGTAACATTATTAAGGGAAACTCCAAAGATCTGTGCTGTCGTCTTGTTCTTTAGGAAAGACCATCCAGAGACTACCCCACCTAGGCATCCATCCCATATACAGTTACAAAACCCAGACACTATTGTGGATGCCCGCAAGTGCTTGCTGACAGTAGCCAGATATACCTGTCACCTGGGAGCCTCTGCTGGTACATGACAAATACCGAGGGGGAAACTCTCAGCCAGACATTGAACTGAGCACAGGGCCCCCAATAGATGAGATAGAGAAAGGATCAAAAGAGCTGAAGGGGTTTGCAGCGCCACAGGAGGAACAACAATATGAGTCACCAAGTACTACTAGAGCCCCCAGGGACAAAAAAAAATCAACCAAAGAGTAAGCTTGGAGTTACCCATGGCCCCATCAGCAGCAGAGGATGATCTTGTTGGACACCAAATGGAGGGGGGAGGCCCTTGGTTCTGGAAAGACTTGATACCCTAGTATAGAGGAATACCAGGATAGGGAAGCGGGGGTGGGGGTGGGTTGATTGGGGAAGGGGAGATGGCTCACAGGATTTTCAGGGGAGGGGAAACCAGGAAAGGGGGCAACATTTTAAGTGTAAATAAAGAATATACCTACTTTAAAAAAAAGATAAAGGCCATTTATCTTTATTTATTTATCTTTGAGGCCATTCAGATTAGGAGTATGAAGACCCAGACCTAACACGCTAGAATCAGGTTTTTCCTGTGTGCTACATTCTGTGTTGCTGTTGTAGGTAAGCCCTTGTAAGGCTTGCTCAGTTGCAATTTAGTTTACTAAGATGCCTCCTCAGGCAACCTAAGTAACCAGGCAAGGTTCTAGCCCACCTTCTTGAGGAGGATTAAATGTTATCCACCTGAATGAGTTTTCTTTTAGGTAATAAAGTCCATTTTTTAAGTACAGTGTTTAATTGATGAATTTTCAAAAATTCTTGAAATATTTCAAAATTCAAAATTACTGATGTCAAGTACATTCCAGCTTGAACTAATCATAAATTTCTAGATTTTTTCAAGGCAGCTTTCTTTTAAACACTTTATTCTCTTTATTGAATATATCGAGGTTGTCAGTTGGGAAGGCCCAATTTGCATGGATTAAGCAGAGCTAGAACACAGAGAAAATGGGAAAACAAAAGAATTCGAATGACAATGACCACGCCTTAACTTAGGACTTAGTAATGTGGCCATAAAGTTTATCATCCAAACCAAGACTCCTATGAGAAAAGGGTCAGTCTTGCAATGAAACTTTTCCGGAAAAAATGAGAACATCTATCTGCCCTGAGTAAAGGTGGCTATCAGACACTGTGGAGCAATAGTTATAATACTGTTATTATTTGTTGAAATCACCATATAATACATGGCATCTGAACTGCTCTCCATTGGCTGATATCGCCCATCTCTGGCAGTGCCCTGTGATGTGCGCTTGCTTGAAGTTTCTTGTCCCCATATTTCCTTCTCAACCTTCGAGACCACTGCCTAGGTCAATTCCATATTCTGTGGAGTTTGGAAGTTGGGTTTTTTTTTTTGTTTTTTTTTTTTTTTTGCTTTTTTTAGGTTTTTTTTTTTTTTGTAACTCGATTGTGTAGTGTGTATATAGATAGATAGATAGATAGATAGATAGATAGATAGATAGATAGATATCTTTATAACCAGGTAAAATGTAGACTATGTTTTACTTTATATTTGAGTTAAGCTCAGCTCCTCTCCACGGCATGACTGCAGTAGCAGACTTCAAACATGGCTCATGCCTTGTCCATTTCACTCAGCAGTCCCCACGATGTGTATACAACTTCCCTCAGTTGTTACCTGGAGCACCAGTACTCAGACAGGTTGGCTGCAAAGCCCTTGATCACAAGCTTTGGAGAGGGGTTAAATGCTATTGCAGCGTCGAAAGGTTGGGCGTGCTTGAGGAACTGAAATGATGGCTGAGATGGGCCTGTGTGTACACTTCTACATGTTAGGTTGTTAACATGTAACACATTAAGTGCAAAGCTTAAAGCCGCGTGGACATCCTTGTACCATCTCTGAGATTGTTGCTGAACAGTCTGCATCCCAGAATATAAGGAAACACATTTAAATTTTGTTGCAGTCCTTGCGGGTATGTTTCTATGATATGTGAGTTACATTTGAGAGATGTGCCCTGTGAATTTCAAGTTCCGTGCCTGCAGTTTCTCAGTAACCACCAGGGGGCAAGCTTGCATTCTTGGTCGCTCAACAAATTTTCTTTTTAAACTTATTTATTTATTTATTTATTTTATTTATTTATTTTAAACTCCAAATTTTATTCTCCTCACGGTCCAACTGTTCCACATCCCATACCTCTTCCCCACCCCACCCCTGTCTCCATGAGGATGCATACAACTCCCCCCTCCCACCTCTAAACTCCCTGGGGCCTCCAGTCTCTTCAGGGTTAGGTGCATCTTCTCTGACTAAACCCAGACCCCAGCAGTCCTCTGATAACATATATGTGTTGGGGGCCTCATATCAGCTGGTGTATGCTGCCTGGTTGGTGATCCAGTGTTTGGTAGATCTCAGGGAACCAGGTTAATTGAGACTGCTGGTCCTACAGGGTCGCCCTCCTCCTTAGCTTCTTTCTGTCTTTCCCTAATTCAACCACAGGGGTCAATAGCTTCTGTCCATTGGTTGGATACAAATATCTGCATCTGACTCTGTTAGCTGCTTGTTGGATCTTCCAGAGAGTGCTGTCATGCTAGGTTCCCCCCACCCCCTTTTTTGAGCACTCCACAGCCTCAGTAATAGTGTCAGGCCTTGGGGCCTCCCCTCGAGCTGGGTCCCACTTTGGGCCTGTCACTGAACCTTCTTTTCCTCAGGCTCCTCTCCATTTCCATCCCTGTAGTTCTTTCAGACAGGAACAATTATGGGTCAGAGTTTTGACTGTGGGATGGCAACCCCATCCCTCCTCACTTGATGGCCTGACTTTCTGCTGGAGGTGGGCTCTACAAGTTCCCTCTCCCCAATGCAGGGCATTTCATCTAAGGTCCCTCCCTTTGAATCCCGAGAGTTTATCACATCCCAGTCTCTGGTACATTCTGGAGGGTCCTCCCAACCTCCTACCTCCCAAGGTTGCCTGTTTCCACTCTTTCTGCTGGTCCTCAGGGCTTCAGTCCTTTCCCCCACCCTATACCAGGTCGTGTTCCCCCCTCCCCTGCCTCATCTCTTTCCCTCCCAGGGCCCTCCATCCCTCCCCACTTTGTGGTTGATTTCTTCTCCCTCCCAAGTGGGAATGAGGCATCCTCACTTGGGCACTTCAGCTTGTTGACCTTTTTGAGTTTTGTGAGCTCTATCTTGGGTATTCAGCACTTGGTTTTTGGCTAATATCCACTTAGTGAGTACATACCATGCATGTCCTTTTGGATCTGAGTTTTACCTCACTCAGGATGATATTTTCCAGATCCATCCATTTGCCTGCAAAACTCAGGATGTCCTCATTCTTTTTTTTTTTTTTAATTTTATTTTCTATATTCTATGTTTACATTCCAAAGGCTTTCCCCTTTCCCAGTTCCCACCCACCATAGTTCCCATAGTTCCTCTCCCCCCCCATCTGTTCCCCAATAATTCCCCCTCCCCCCTCGGTTTCTTTACTAAACTGGAAGCAATCTTTACAGGCCCAGGGTCCTCTCCTTTCTTCTTCTTGGGAATCATTTGACTTGCTATTTGTGTCTTGAGTATTTAGGGCTTCTGGGCTCATTAATATCCACTTATCAGTGATTGCATTTCATGTGCATTCTTTTGTGATTGGGTTAATTCACTCAGGATGATATTTTCCAGGTCTAACCATTTACCTACAAATTGCATGAATTCATTATTTTTAATTGCTGAGTAGTATTCCATTGTATAAATATACCACATTTTCTGTATCCATTCCTCCTTTGAGGGATATTTGGGCTGCTTCCAATTTCTGGCTATTATAAACAAGGCTGCTATAAACATAGTGGAGCATGTGTCCTTATTGCATGCAGGGGAATCCTCTGGGTATATGCCCAGGAGTGGTATGACAGGGTCCTCTGGAAGTAACATGCCCAATTTTCTGAGGAACCGCCAAACTGATTTCCAGAGCGGTTTTACCATTTTGCAATCCCACCAACAGTGGAGGAGTGTTCCTCTTTCTCCACATCCTCGCCAGCACTTGTTGTCTCTTGAGTTTTTAATCTTAGCCATTCTGACTGGTGTGAGGTGGAATCTCAGGGTTGTTTTGATTTGCATTTCCCTGATGACTAATGATGTTGAACATCTTTTAAGGTGTTTCTCGGCCATCCGAATTTCTTCTGGTGAAAATTCTTTGTTTAGCTCTGTGCTCCATTTTTTGATAGGGTTATTTGTTTCTTTGCGGTCTAACTTCTTGAGTTCTTTGTATATATTGGATATTAGCCCTCTGTCGGATGTGGAGTTGGTGAAGATCTTTTCCCACTTTACTCATTCTTAATAGCTAAGTAGTATTCAAGCCGGAAGCAACCCAGATGTCCCACGACAGAAGAATGGATCCAGAAAATGTGGTTCATTTGCACATTAGAATACTGCTCAACAAATTTTCTTTTATATATATATATATATATATATATATATATATATATATAGAGAGAGAGAGAGAGAGAGAGAGAGAGAGAATAGAGTTTATTCAGGGCATGGGGAGGGGAGTTCAGAGGGCAGTAGAGGCAGAGAAAGGCAGAGAGAGAAAGAGAGAGTAGAGAAGTGCAGGCTGGCCATTAGCACATGGAGAGAGGGGGAAGGGAATGGGAAAGGGATGGGGGAAGGGGGAGGGAACCGGAAGCAAGACGGGAAGAGCCCAAGAGAGCAAGAGAACCAGCAGGGAGGAGGGCCGAGCACCCCCTTTTATAGGGGCGCAGACCTGCCTGGCCGTTGTCAGATAACTGTGGGGAGAAGCATCCCTGGATGCTGCCAGGAAACATCCTGGCGTGGGGTGGAGCTTAGACAGGATGCTAACATTCCCCTGTTTTGGTTTAATTTAAAAAAAGAGAGAGAGAAAAGGGAGAAAGAGGTGATTCTAAGTGCAAATAACTCATAATGAAATATCTTGTTTTGATGTGAGAATTTTTGAAAAAAGAAAGCTAACCCCATTCCTAAATTTATCTGTAAAATCCAACTGTGCTTTCTCAGTGGATTACTTTCAGTAATCCTTTGTTACATTCTGAATAAAATCGAGGACAATAAGATACAAATTCACATGATAGTTGTAGTCCTAAAACAAAAAATTGGGTTTCATATTTAAATCATGTGAAAATGTTTGCTATGTGGAACACACATTCAAAGCTTTTATAATCGCAGCCTCCTTTGTATATCACAATCTCTCAGAAGAAGAAGCAAACGGTCAGGCCGTTCCTACACATCACAGAATTGTTGAAATCTGTCTCCAGACCTTCCCCCATTAACTGGGCTCTTCTTTTTATAAAATGTTCCACTAGGAACTCCCTGTACCAGCCTGGGTCAGCCTCAACCAGACTGCCGTGCATCCTCACCCTCTTCGGCGCTGGCATTACAGGCGTGAGCCACCATGCCGAGCTCCACGCACCAGCTATAATAATCCTCTTGACATGGTGGCGTACAAGAACTCTCCACCTGCGAAATCCCCCAAAGGCTGTCTAATGAAAAATACCTCTCCTGATTAAAACCAAAAAAATGCAAAGCTACAATATGATAATTAATTCTGTTTCTATGACATGATTTATTTTTTTTTTGCAAGTTTATTCCCAACATGGTAGCCCAGACACATGCTGGTTAAGTTTAAAGAGCATAGGAATGTATGAATACATGCACATACGTTGTAATAACCAATTCAGCCGTCTGAGGCCTGCCCACAGTAGCTTTAGCTCTTAAGCCCCTTATAAGATGTTAACTCTCAGACTCCTCATCTGAAAACTAGCTATCATGACAGCAGTAAGGATGTCATGTGGTTTGAACGAAATGAAGCAGATGGTGACCTTTAAGCCACCACATACTACATGCCAAGGATGCTTTTGCTCCACCCACCTCATTCCCACTCCTTTCCCGATGGCTGGAATGCTCCTGGGAAGGCATCTTTCAATGACCGTTTTTCTGACATCGACTTTAAGTTTGTTCTAGCTCACCCTGCCTGCCGCCCTTGTTTCAGTCGCTCAGAACAGTAAAACAGTCACACAGAGAATGTTGGCCAAGATGCGCAACATGGCAGATGGAGAAGGCCCAGAAATACATGGGGACTTCTACCTCGAATGTTGATTTTTTTCCACCGAAGCAAAGGACTTGATTGCGCACAACATCCTCCCTCCTTCAGTGAGAATCTAACTGTGCCGGGAACAACGGGACGCAGCTGTAGCTGCGCCCAACACACCGTTTACCTTGGGTTCTCTTCACCTATTACAGAGTAGCTTATTTTGCTTTCTTTTTATTGCTGTGTGGAACTTAAAGAGAAAATGTTTCCAGTGTCAGCTTGCCAACAGTCTCTAGACTAGTTCATTCACCTTTTGGTTGAAAAACATGAAGTTCTCCTTTCTTGCTTGTTTCTAACACTGTACTTTTCTTTTATTAAAATGTTTATTTATTTTATGTATACGAGTATACTATTGCTCTCTTCAGATGCACCAGAAGGGGGCATCGGATCCGATTACAGATGGTTGTGAGCCACCAAGTGGTTGCTGGGATTTGAACTCAGAACCTCTGGAAGAGCAGTCAGTGCTCTTAACCGCTGAGCCATCTCTCCAGCCCCAGTGCTGTATTTTTCATTATCTCTTCCTTGATGCATCTTTTCCAGGGAAGGCTGTACTGGGATGAAAAGAGCCAGTGTTCTAACGGGTCAGATAAGTGTGCCTTTCTCTCTTCCATAGGAGATCGCAGCAACCAGTGCCCCTCTGGGTTCATCTTAGACTCGTTTGGACCCTTTTGTGCTGGTAAGTATAGAAATGGATAAAATATTTTCATTTCAAAAAATGGTGTCAGCTATGGCTATCTTTTCTTTATACTTATTTATTTACTGTGCACGGGGGTATGACCCGGCTCATGGCAAAGCCAAAAGAAAACTTGCAGTTGTCCCCCCCCACACCCACACCTCTACCGTTTGATTCCGGGGATCAAACTTTGCTCATCAAGCGAGCACCTTTACCCGCTGAGCCATCTCTCCAGCTCGGGTAATAATTATCTCTTAATAGATGTGGGCTGCCATTGCCGAGGCAATTAACCGTCGCAGCTGCCTACAGATGGTCCACCTGGTAGCTAAGCAGTGGCGACGTGGAGATGTTACATAAGCTACTGAAGATTGCCTAGTGGTGGCAGACTGCATTTGAGGTTAGGTGGGATGACAAAGCCCACGTGCCTTCAGTTTGGACACAGTCTAGTGTGTCAGAGGCTGTGACCAAGCACAGAACAGAGCGGCTCAGTGAGTGTGAACTCTCAGCGATCCAACACAAGCCTGCCTCGCCACAGAATCGCTCTGTCACAGGCCAGAACAGGATAGCTGACCCATAAGCCACCATGAATCCGGCTTTGTCCCAGCAGGCACCCTTACAAAAGGCTCCCTTGCAGGAAACCACAGCCTAGTAAATGGTATACATGGTGCCGACGTGACCCGTTGGCTCTCCCACTGACCTGTGTAATGTGGTGGGTGTAGTGTCAAGAGGCGGTGTTTAGACTGTCATCACGTCTCAGCTCTGGCAGTCATGGCCTTGGTGACGGGGAGTATTCCCCTTATCTCTGTTCTCCGGACTTGTCATGCAAAAGGAAGATAATTTCTCAAAAGTTCTGTCTTTGTAGAGTGAGTTGCAACTGCTGCCATTTCTGTTTTAAAATAAAGTCTAAACAATGACTCACTAGAAACTGAGTACATGCCTGAGACCTCGAGTTAATGTCTTCATAGTAATCCCATTCTGTACCACTTTAGTGTGTTCTCTTGTTATATGTGACCCAATTCCTCAGCATCTAGAAATGCCTATTTTCGTGGACTTTAACAGCTCCGAGGAAGCAGGAGTTGTGCACACTGACGAGCCTTTTTGTTTCTTCTCTCAGATGAAGATGAGTGCACATCTGGGAACCCCTGCTCCCACACCTGCCACAATGCCATAGGAGCCTATTACTGCTCGTGCCCCAAAGGTCTCACCATAGCTGCAGACGGGAGAACCTGTCAAGGTAGTGTCAAAACTATAACCAATGGTCAAGACAACCTCACCTCGGAAAAACAGGGTAGGGCAGCATCCTCTTCCCACAGCTTTGCAACAGACAGGGAAGTCCTCATTAGGTGGAGAAAGTAAGAAAAAGAGCCCTGGCCAGTCATTGCCTTTAAAGAGGCACTCCGAAATTAGGGGTGCCTGGGATAGCTCACTGAGGACCTGAGAAACTGGCTTGTTAAAAATTACCTAATTGATATGTTCTCTAACCCAGTGATTGGGTTGTAAAAATTACCTATTTGATATGTTCTCTAATCCAGTGATTGGGTTGTAAATTCATTGCATCATGCTGCTGCGAATTTGCCACGTCTCTAACTCATTTTAAATCACTCAGCCAAACGATTCAGTCTTTCTTATTCTTTGATACTTTCCGATATCGTATCATTTTAGCCCACACTTCACGGCAAGTTCTTCCGTTAGTTTTCAACTTCCCTCAGTTTCATGGATCCTTCTGTTGTAGACATTGATGAGTGTGCTTTGGGTGGACACAGCTGTCATGCCGGGCAGGACTGCGACAACACCATTGGGTCCTATCGCTGTGTGGTCCATTGTGGAACAGGCTTCCGAAGAACCTCTGATGGGCTGAGCTGCCAAGGTATAGTGTGAGTGTGTGTGTGTGTGTGTGTGTGTGTGTGTGTGCTATGGACATATATGTGTACATGTGCTCACATGTGTGTGGGTGTACTGGTGTCTGTGCACATGTGTACGCATGAATGTGGAGCCCAGTGATTCACCTTGGGTGTCTTTCACAATTGACATTTTTTTTAATTGAGTCAAAGTTCCTCAATGAACTTGGGCTTACTAAATCGGTTGGTATATCTAGCTGGCCAGCCCTGAGGATCCTCTGTCCCTACATTCCCTGCACTAGAATTACATGTGACCTGCCACACAAACCTACACCAAATTCACCCAGTTTTTGTGTTAGTACTGAAGATCCAAACTCCAGTTATGCTTCTAACTCCAAGAGTTAGACCTTCTGAATCTTTTAATGGGACAAGTGCCCTATAAAAGGGAAAGAATTCGGGACCTATAAAGATAATGGGACGTCACTCTTTCAGAAGAACTTAAATTTGGATAGTCACAATTTACATGCTTTTTCATTAATTTATTTATTCACATACATCCTGATAACAGCCCCTCCATTGCCAGTCCCTAACCTCATGTACCCCGTCCTGTTCTCCCCTCCCCTTAATCTCTGAGAAGGGGAGGTCTCCCCTGGGTACCAACCCACCCTGTCACCTCAAGTCACTGCACAACTATGCACATCCTCTCCCACTGACAAGACAGTTAAGTTGGAGGAACAGGATCCACAGGCAGGCAACAGAGTCAGGGTAAGCCCATACCCCAGGTGCTGGGGGGAACTGCATGAAGACCAAGCTGCACATCTGCTACATAGTGCAGGGTGGGGGGCTAAGTCCAGCCCATCTATATACTCTTTGGTTGGTGGTTCAGTCTCTGGAAGCCCCAAAGTGTCCTGGTTAGTTGACCCTTTTGGTCTTTCTGTGGAATCCCTGTCCCCTCCAAGTTCCTCAGTCCTTTCCCCAACTCTTCCCCAAGACTTCCCGAGTTTCCATGTTTTGTAAGTGGAGATGCTTGACTGTTTCATATGGACATATGATATTTCATGACTGTTTATGATATTCGTAGCACAGTACTTTTGAATACCATTTGCTTATTAGCATTTGGGAGAGCAGATCATACAACACAATTTAATAGTATCCATTCCTCAACACCCCATTGCAAAAGATTCAGTGCAGACTATGATGTTCGTTATGATATTTTGATAGGTATTTTGTTTTTAAATCAGTGTGAAGTTTAAAGGAAAACTTAGCCAAAAGACTAAAGAGAGAGTTCTGCCATTAAGAGAATCTACTGTTCTCTCAGAAGATCTGAGTTTGGATCCCAGCAACAATGTAGGGTAGATCACAACCTCATAAGCTCTAGCTACAGGGGGATCTGATGTTTTTGGCTTCTATGTGTACTTACACACATGGACCCACATGCAGACATACACTCATAAGTAGTACACTCTATGTGTACTCACATGCACGGACCCACATGCAGACATACACTCATAAACATAAGTAAAAATTAAAGTGAATCATTCTTAATTAGCAGAAAGTCGAGTTTTGCGTGTTTCCCGAATCCTTCTTCTCTTATCCCCTTCCCCTCCACTGTCAGCATCCTGCCGCCCAGTGCTGCATCTGTCCCATTTGGTGATTTTTATCTTGATGGTATAAGACACCACCACTCAAAGTCGGCACTTCCCTTATGCGCTCACTCTCTGCACAAGTGTATATCGGCAAAGGAGTTTCACAATCATCAAAACCCTCTGATCTCCATGTGCTCATCTCTGCCTCTCCATGATGATTCCTCTATCCCATAAGCCATCGTGCAGGAATGAGAAAAAAATGAGCTATTAAAAAATCATGTATAACTTACATAAAATAATATGAATAGAAAACAAAGAATAATCAAAGAAAATTCAACTTTTACACTCAAGAGACTAAATATGGCAACTGCTCTTTTGAAGGGTTTGGATTGAACAACAGAGAAGAGGCAGGGGCTTGAGGTACACATGGCCCAGGAGAGGGATTGTGTTACAGTAGAAGAGCAGACTGTACCTGACTGTACCTAGGGGAAAAGAGAAAGATAAGACTTTGAAACTCTGTAAGAGGAGAGCAGCTGGTGTGCTCCAGTCCTCGTGCTGATAAGAGAAGAGAAGGCTTCAGAGGGACAAAGAGCAGGAAGGCTTTCCTTGTGAAGAGAGTCTCTCCCCCTGGGACTGAGAAGGGCAAGAGAGGGTACAAAATGCCGACAAGTCCAGAGACTGCATTCTCCTCCTCTGTCCACTGTGAGCCCGGTAATGTTGGGACAAGTTTGACAGTGACTGCAGACAGGACAGGGAAGCTGCTGACAGTGCTGTCGGGCAAATGATCACCTCGGTCAGGAGAGCGGCAACACGGCCGAGGACATGGGGACACCGACAGGGACATGGGGCCACATGCAGAAGACCTTCAGCCTTGTGTTCCTTTGTTTTGTTTCTACTTTCTTCATTTCAGCCTCTCAACAAAATTCCAAGGCCAAAAATTTCTAGAAACAGAGGTAGCGGTCACATGGTAAAATACTTAAAGCAGGCCAGAACTAGACCAACAGAGTTCTGAACCATAAACAAGCCTCTATGTGTAGACAAATTGGAGAAAGAAGCCCTTTCCAGCAACAAATACTAATCGTGTAGCAGAGGCTACAAGACCAAAATTGTGAAGTTAGTTTGAGACTTAAACATGCGCGTCATCAAGATCGATATATGATTAAACATTTGGAGTGAACTATCTCAGGTTTTCTGACATCATATACTGACAGTTTGGGTTCATTTAACAGATATTAACGAATGTCAGGAGTCCAGCCCCTGTCACCAGAGGTGTTTCAATGCCATAGGAAGTTTCCACTGTGGATGTGAAGCTGGCTATCAACTCAAAGGCAGAAAATGCATCGGTAAGATGCTTGCTCTGAATTCACAGTGATGATGTCACTGTAACTGTGTAGTGTGTGTGTGTGTGTGTGTGTGTGTGTGTGTGTGTACATGTGCAGAATCCAGAGAAGGACATCAGATGGCCGGCCTGGTCTATTGCTCTCTGTCATATTCCTTTGAGATAGACTCTCTCACTGAGCCTGGAGCTCACTGTTTTTCAGCTAGACAAGGCAGCAAACAAGTCCCAGCAATCCTCCTGCCTCCACCTCATTGTAGTGATGAGGCTGTAGAAACACATGCAGCCATAGCCAGGACTTTGTGTGGGTTCTGGAAATTCAAACCTCACTCTGTATGCTTGTGCAGCCAGCACTCTTGCCTGCTGAGCCATACATATATGTATGTATGTTTGTATGCATGTATGTGTACATATTAAGTTTGTATATTCATATATATGTATATGTATGTATATGTGTACATGCATATATGACATAGATATATATCTCTATGTGTACATGCATATATGACATAGATATATATCTATATGTGTACATGCATATATGACATAGATATATATCTATATCATATATATCACTATGTTTTTGTTTGGACAGTAACAAGCAGATCTAACAGTTCTTTGAAACAATAGTTTGTCATTCTGATTTAAAGTAAGGTGAGTTAGCATACCTTGTTAGACTTAAGCATTTTTACATGTGAAGCAATTGTGCAATCCGCATGCATATTGATGTATAATCACCTTAAAGTCCAAAAGAGTCTTCTCTCTGGGGAAATGGAATCAGTCCTTTACTTTGTGTGTATTACCTTCGTCTTTTATCAAGATGTGAACGAATGTAGACAGAACGTGTGTAGGCCAGACCAGCACTGTAAGAACACCCGCGGTGGTTACAAGTGCATTGATCTTTGTCCGAGTGGAATGACCAAGGCTGAAAACGGGACCTGCATTGGTGAGTGCCAGGCTATTGCCCTGACAGAGAACTCTTTCCTACCAACAAGTTAAAAGAAAGAATCTATTCTATAATAAGATGGTAATGGAAGCATAGATAACAAGAAAGTCCTTCCTCATTCATCAGTTCCTCTAAGTCCTGGTAAGCTTGAGCTCTACATTTCTAATCTAATGCTGTACAAGGAAATAGAAATGCAATTGGAGTTATGACCATTCTGAGCTCCCATCCATCCTGTGCTTTTTTGCAAAGTTTAATAACCCCATGAATTAGTATTTGTGAATCATGTCATTTCTAACTTGAAATTTAGTATATATGCTTAGAAGTTCACAGCAAAGCAAGGTCAAGAAAAATATATTTGTAGATTTATTTATTCAAAATATATAATATTCGACAACTGCTTTAAATATTAAACCGAAGAGAAGAAAGTAGGTTAATTGTATCTACCTCAACTTTATTCTTTATTCTGTAGCAGCGTACAAAGGTCACCAGATGTCTTTGGTTGCAACTTAGAATATAAGATGAGTTATATTTCTTCTAAGTTTATTCTTTGTATGTGTATTCTATATAAACCTGCATGAGTTGGTAGAGGTAGAAACTGCAGACAAATAGTTAAAAAACAAATGGGATGAGTAAGAGGGATCAGCAGATCAAGGTTCCTGTAGCCAAGCTTGGCTTCCTGAGCTTAATCCCTGGTACCCACATTGTAGAAGGAGAGATCTGTCTCTCAGAAGTTGTCTTCTGGCTGCCGCATGTGTGCTGGCATGCAAGTGCCCTCCACACACACACACACACACATACACACACAGAGTAAGGGAAATGTAATAATAAACAAAAAGTTAATTTGGCTTGCTCTCCTATCAAAAGTAAGGAGGAAACTCTACTATACAAGGTAAAAGGAAACACTATAAAAGATTCAAATAAAATTGAACATTGCCCTTAGGTAAGAATAGTGGCTATCAAAAACATTGCCGACATGATCACATTTAAATTTAGGTGTGACTAGACAGTTAACTGTGTTGATGTCAGAAAGGTGAAGGCAAGAAAGTCCTGTGTTCCGAAGGACTTGGAATATTGACTACTTGTTGATTTTGAGGTCCATTAATGCTTTGTATACCTAAGAACTTCTAGAGGCAAGTATTGGACTATCACCTTTGAAATACATTTTAGCACTATTTTTTCTTAAGGGGAGTAGCAAACAATACTGAACACCACATACTGTAGCTCACAGCTGTGTTTGGTTTTTTAGGAAAATTGACTCTGTAATTTGGTCTAAGATAATTAGAAATGGTATGAACTAAAATGCTAGAATGGTCCATTCAGAATGTAAATATAGAGATTTATGTCTTCAGCTGAAGGTTACAGAGCTACCCAACTGCAAAACTAAGTCAAAGATGACCCTGATATTAGCAGCCACAGTGACTTCGAAGGAACGCTGTTGCTATAAATCAGGAAGTAAGGGTAAGATTGGAGCATGCTGGCTTCACAGTGCAGGTCAGAAGACGAAGTAGATGCCAGTCCTGCTGGCAGCTGCAGCTGTGAAACTGGGGATCAGAAAAAGTGTAGCACTCTGGCTGCACATCTGCCTACATACTGATTGATCTTTAGAACAAATGGATAGTGAAAAGAATTATAGCGAAGTACGAAGGAGAAAAACTAAAATCAAAGATAAGAGCAAAACTCTTTCCACAGTGGGAAACAAGCAGGTAGGGAGAGCCAGTTCATAGTGTCGGTGCTGAGATTTGAACCCAAGTTTACTGCTGCCAAGTCCTAAATCCTAGTTTAATATAATCGCAATGACCAGGTAAGAATCACAAACTTTGGTAATCATCAGAATGTGCATCTTATGTATGATGACTTCAGGTTTGAAGAAATGTTGCCTTTTATTGCCTCCATGCCTGTAGACATCGATGAGTGCAAAGATGGGACCCATCAGTGCAGATATAACCAAATATGTGAGAACACGAGAGGCAGCTACCGGTGTGCATGCCCAAGGGGTTATCGGTCCCAAGGTATTGGAAGACCCTGTATTGGTAAGTTCACAAAAACACTTCCAAAGTAATCTAGCTTCTGATAGTTACCTAACCTTACTAGAAACATATGGTCATGCTCTCCTGCTACACGTAGAAGACATATAAGCTCATTAAATAACTCATATTATAGTCTGCTTACCTACTACTACTAGAGTTGACACTGAGTTCAATTTATATTGGCATTTCAAGAAATATTATCGCCATTTCCTGAGTGCTTCTTATATAATGTATACGTCAAAATGAACTTCCAACATAACAGCCATGGCAACTTGGTCCTCGTGGTTATCTTATAATTTCTGTATGCACAGACATAAACATTTGCATATATGAATTCTGTTTATTTGCATTTATATATTAAATATATTTATATGAAGTATGAAATTCATGCATAAGAGTAAAACATGAACACAATTTAAGTAAATGTATAATTATTACATTGTCTACAATATTCGGTATCTACTGTATTCCATTCACTATACCAGAATCATCTCACTCAATTCAGTCAATTGTCTGGTTGTTTCCATCCTAGTTATAATGGACTATAAAGTAAGACAAATGGTGGAAAATGTCTATAGGAAGATAAATATGGGTTGGGGTGTTGCTCAGTGGAGTGGATAAGGGTGCTTGTGTATACAACCTGGAAATCTGAGTTGGAATCCCTAGCACGCACATTTAAAAAAAAGAAGAAGAAGAAAAAGAAAAGAAATCTAACTAGACATGGGAAGTAAGGAACTCCAAGAATAAATATGAGTACAATTTCAGGTCATGATAAACAATGGAATAAAGCCAGATAAGGCCAGGAATGAATGAGGCAGGCCGGAGTGAAAGGCACCTCCCTCTCTGGGGGGTGGAGTGAAGGGGCAGGAAGGGGCAGCCAGTGTGTGAAGGTCCGAGCAAATACTTGAGGTGAAAAGGCCAAAGCCCTGTGGACAGCAGCATGCTGGCCACACTCAGAGGTGGCCACAAGGCCTGGGCTGTCGGGGCACAGCTGGGCAGAAGATAAAGAGGCCAGAGAAAAATGCTTAGACCATCTTTAAACTGCAATGAGAAGATAAGCAGGGGTGTGGTGTGAGGCGATTCTTGCCTGGAAACGAGCCCTCCTGCAGCTATGGAGGGAGTAAGTTATGAGGGCCATGATCCGGGTAGAAAGACAATGCTCACACAGAGAAAACAAATGACTATCATTATGTGTAAAGGTAAATAAACATATTTACTTTTTAGGTCTTTTTATACATTCATAAAAACTAGACCTAAACATACTAGTGTTTCCCACAGTGCCAACCAACCAGAAAATCCAGAAATGCAGCTGAAGGATTCGTTAGTCAAAAGAGAAAAAAAATGAATAGAGGGGTGGCTCAGCAGTCAAGACCTCTCATCCCCCTCCCTAAAGGACCCAAGTTAGTTTCCAGCACCCACACCAAGCAGCTTGCAAAGGCCAGTAACTCCAGCTCCAGGGGCCCAGCTTCTTCAAGACTCTGAGGGTACCCAGAAACATAAACATACATGAGTAAAATTAATCATAAAGTAAAATTAGTCTTTTATAAAAAGAGAAAATTGTTGGAGTGTGCATATTTCCATTTTATTAGGAGATACACAGAAATATTTAAATAATTTTATTTCACTAAAATTACACTAATATGGGGCCTGGAGAGATAGTTTGGTGGTTAAGAGCACTGGCTGCTCTTCCAGAGGACCTGGGTTCAATTCCCAGCACCCACAGGGCAGCTCACAACTATCTCTAACTCCAGTTCCAAGGGCTCCTACAACCCCATACAGGCAAAATTCCAATGTACATGAAATAAAAATAAATAAATCATTTTTAAAAAGTAACACTAATTTGGATTCAGTACCTTTTTACATCTTTACTCTCAAAGGAAGGTAAAACATGTCTAATAATGTCACATGTCCCTACCTACTTTAATTCAGAAAGCTGAATGTAAGAGTTATATTTTCCTTAATGAAATCCATTACTGTATGTGCTAGCCTAAAAATAAGATTGAATATGTAAATGGAAATCTTGCATGTTACATGTAAAAATGGTGTCAGCTTAACCCAAACAGGTACACATCCAAGCTTGGTTTTGCTTTGAGGTTAAGGGGACAAGGCTGAAACAGCCCACTGGGACTCAGAGGGTCCTTAACAGCAAAGTGAAGAGTGGATGGGTTCCCGGAACGAGGGTCTCGCTTCCTGAGCCACCTGCTGAAGCGTGGATGCTTAAATAAAACATACGCATATGAAGCAGCGCTCAGAAAGAGGCACCGTCTCTTTCTATGTATCCCTAACTGAGTGGGTCAAGCCTTGGCATCATTGGTGGAGAGTAATATGATGTCTTTACTTTGTTTCACAGACTGATCGTTTACCCCTGTTTTGTGTGTCTATGTTTTTTTTTCTCTCTCTCTCTTTTATGTATCATGGCACACGAGCAGACATTAATGAATGTGAGCAAGTACCTAAACCTTGTGCACATCAGTGCTCCAACAGCCCCGGCAGCTTCAAGTGTATCTGTCTGCCAGGACAGCGCTTGTTAGGGGATGGGAAATCTTGCGCTGGATTGGAGAGGCTGTCGAATTATGGCACTCAGTACAGTAGCTATAACCCTGAGCGGTTCTCCCCTGTGAGAAGTGACTACCGGCCTCCGCAGCATTACAGACAGTACTCACAGCTCTACAGCTCCTACTCAGAGTATAGGAACAGCAGAGCGTCTTTCTCCAGGAATAGAAGGACTATTAGGAAAACTTGCCCTGAAGGCTCTGAGGCAAGCCATGAAACATGTGTAGGTAAATGTCAGCCATATTGCATTTCCTTTCTGTGAGCTCACTTCTTGTCTGGAGTCTAAGCATGTATATAGCACTTGTGTTTGGTGCACTGAACTGCATATGATCTCAAGGCCGGACTGACTTAAAGCCTTTTGACATTTATTCTGGCACCTAGGATGATTACAAACTATCCAAATAAATGATGTATTTGCATGCGTGCATTCTAATAATTTATTGGGTCATATTGTTTCTCTTTCTGAAATCCCGTTACTGAATTAAATCCCACATAGCTATAAGTGTCAGTGTCATCCATAATGTGAGCTTTTAGGAAGATACACACATTGTCACATAATACGATACAATCGGCGTCATAGCTTTGTTTGATGTGAAAGTAGTGGCTTAGAAACGAGAGTTTTAATGACTCAGTCAACTGTTCTATGTAACAACCCCCATTCTATTAGCTGTTTGTCCTTAGTCTTACCATGAAATTTCTCAGTCAGGTTATGTTGTATGTTTATGGGTAGAAATAATGTGATCCAGAGCAACTTGGTCCCATGGCTTCAAAATATGTGTGTTCGGTATCTTTATTTAAACTCATAAGCCGGTAACTTAATTTTTCAAAACTTAACTATAATTTTCCACTGAAGAACTGAGTCCTTATTTTCAGCTAAGTTGTAAACATTGCCATCTGCCATAGATTTAACTCAGGTTTGGTCGGTATCTACAGTGTGCATGTCATTGAGCTAGACAACAAGAAGAATTAGCAAATGGCAAACAGCAATTAGCCCCAGTGTTTTTGTTAGATGGCAAAAGAAAGCAAACGGGAAGGTAGGGAGGCAAGATAGAACGCCATTAATGTCCAAAGACCGTTAGACGGGACCATTCATCCATCCGTAAAGCTCTCCTCAAAGACCGTTAGACAGTCTTATTCTTGCAGTGTTCTACATGTTGCTTATTCTTAGTGTTAACTTTTTTAGTGTTTTGAGCTTTTCTTTACACTCTGACTTGATTTTCTCACTTTTCTACCACTTCCCCTTCCGTTATCTTTTCTGACATGCTTCCATAGTCAACTTTAGGTGGGCCCAGGTTCTCCTATTCATAGTCTTAGCTGTATCCTCCAAACTTCCTGAAAATTCGAGCTTCACACTTTATTACTGCATTCGTATTTATCCAATGTTGTTCTTTCTAGTTATCCCAGTGTATCGAAAATCTATCATTATGGATATGCTAACTTTGCTAGGTGATGAGCTTTCCAGAACTATGGACACTGTCGATGGCTTACGCTTCAAATTTAATGCGTTTATTCCCAGTGCCCTACATTTGGCCCAGTGGGGACAAATGACCACATGAGTGCTAATTCTCTGCATCTCACTTCATTCTGAGTGTTTGACAGCTTCCCGTGCCTACAGTTCTGATCTGGCTATTGGCTTCTCAAACCGTCCACTATTCACTTCGTAGCATGCTGTCTTCAGACGTGTCTTCTGAGTGGTTATTCTGACTGTGGTGCTTTGCAGCCGCCACTCTCCCACTTCTGCCTTCATTTTGGACGAACTCATCACTTCTAGTCTACTTTTATTCTCTTGCCTCAAAATCAATGCGTATTCCCAGGCTATCACTGAGCCAAGCCACACCCTCACACCAGGCATCACCTGGCTGCTATGCTTTTGTCGATTGAACGTGGACAACAGCTTTAGAAAGACTCTCTTACCAACAACCCCACTCCCTGCTTTCATTACTGCTCACAGCTGCAGCTCCATCACACTGGAGTCTAACGAAGTTTTTCCTTCTTGATGTTTATAATACACCAGGGCTATGGTGCATCAAAATTATCTTCCTTTGATAGGCATGCATTGTTCAAGACTATTTCAGAGTGAAGATCGATCATGCATGGATCTTTCCATTTACTGGGGAAACAGTGGGGAGTTTTAGATATTTCTTAAAATATTGTGACTATTTTATTGGGGCTAATAAAGATATTCACACTAAGGCTGCAGACAGCTCTGGAATCATCTAACAAAAGCAACTTACAACAAACGCTGACTGCCTTTAATTAACCATCTGGGGCAGACAAGTTACAAAAGGATTAAATTGACATCGTGGAATCTTGTTAGATTTGGGCAAATTTTAGTTTTTAAAGAGTTGATCCCAGGGTCTAACAGAAATAGTGTGCTTTGCCTCCGCTCTGCAAGCAGAAGTCACACTTTGCCATTTTAAGATTCACATGTTGCGAAGCTCCACGTTAATCACTTCAAAAATCATTTGAGTTTCTGTTGTTTTTAGATTAAAGCAAATATTTAAAGAGAGAAGACAAAAATAACTCATGCAAATTATGAGATGAATATTTTGGCTAACTAAAATGATGCATAAACATTGGAAGTGAATATTTGTGGAATATTATCATTAACAGATTTTGAATCATTACAATTATGTCTTCGGCATGTGCTGAGCAGATCCATTTACTCTGAGTCATCTGCCAGACTCACTTTGTCTTTGCTTTATTCCTACCCTTCCTCCTGTTCCCCCTTCATGTCATAGTCTTTGGTGTCCCAGTGGTTAGTGTTTTCTCAGGGACCATGAAAAAGTTGATACAAAATGACAATTGGAATCCAAAAGCAAACATTGAGTTTGAATTATCATCTAGTCTCGCTCTACTTGTGTGTGTGTGTCTGTCTGTCTGTCTGTCTGTGTCTGTGTCTGTGTTTATTCACTTTAATGATAGTAGGCAAACCCCCTCCTTGTGGTTTATAAAGGTTTTCTCACTGCAGTGTATGGATCTCCCAACAAACCCATAAAGTAGAGTAGATGGTCTTCATGCTCCCTTTTAGCAGAAGAGTTGACTGCAGTCTTGAGAAATTTGATGAGTTCCCCTACTTAGCACAGCTATAGACATGTATTTGCCACTAGTAGTTTGCCATTATATAAAGAGATTGGAAAATATTTCTCACAAATGTGGAAACACCTCCACTTGAAAATGTCTGCATATGGGAAAGTCTTGTATAGATATTGTATGGAGATGCAGAGAGACAGAGACAGACAGACAGACAGACACACACACACACACACACAGAGACAAAGAGAGAGAGAGAGAGAGAGAGAGAGAGAGAGAGAGAGAGAGAGAGAGAGAGATCTAAGTTCACATGAAATAAAAATAAGAACTAAAGATTTAGCTCAGTGGTAACTCATACTGGCTGTTTCTCCAAGGAGCTGGGTTTAATTCCCAGCCCCCACACAGTTTGTAACTCCTGTCTCAGAGGACTCAATGCCCTTTTCTGGCCTCCATATGCAGTGCACAGCCATGGTACACAGACATACATGTAGGCAAAATACTCATGCATGCAAAATAATAAAATAACATTTTTAAGCAGATACCTCCATTTCTAATTAACATCAAAAGAAATTTTCAGGTAAATTTTTACTACTTAACAAAAGGTTAGATTTTTGGTGGTTTCAGATCTTATGTAGATCTGTCCCCTCTCTCACTTTAATGTAATTTAGCAACACAGAAAAAAATGACAAAGTTGAAGCTTCAGGTCATATACATGCATGTAAAATAATAGAGAAATGTTCATACATTATAAAGTAGTATCATGCATCTTGTAATATAGTTAGTATTTATGTCACTAAAAACAGACTTGACGTATAATAGCACTAAGCGCTTTTAAGAGCATGGATGTAGAACCAGCCACAAATGTTTCTATCTTATGCCTGCCACTTGTACTGATGGCTGTGTCACAGATCCTGCTTGCATTTGGCATGACTCTACACTCTGTTTTCTTCCTAAACAGATATTGATGAATGTCAAAACAGAGATACTTGCCAACATGAGTGTAAAAACACAATCGGCAGCTACCAGTGCGCCTGCCCACCAGGTTATCGACTCATGCTCAATGGGAAAACTTGCCAAGGTAAGAAGACACTAGAATATTCATTGTTCTAGTCTGACATTCAAAGCAATGAGATTTTATAAACAAGCACTCCCCTAGCTGCTCTTCTTCCATACCTACTGGTCAGATGTGTGCCTAAACCAGTGGTTCTCAACCTGTGGGTTGATACTCTGCGTATCACATATTTACATCATATTACATAAATCACATATTATGATTTGTAACAGTAGCAAAATTATAGTTATGAAGTATCAATGAAATAATTTTGTGGTTGGGGGGGGGGGTCACCACACCATGAGGAACTGTATTAAAGGGTCACAGCATTAAACAGGTTGAGAACCACTGATCTAAACGATACTTTTTCAAGTAGGAAAAAAACGAGAGAGGTGGCTCGGTGAAGGAAAATGACCGAGTCATTTGTGTGGTCTTCCTTGAAGAATCATCAACCCCGTTCATATCAAAGACCTTTCTAACTTAAAGGAAACACTTCTTTTTAAACAGTTTTTCACCCTTTAGCGAAGGAAGAGGGGAAATGAGAAGCGTGACTTGTACACATACTGACTGCAGTGGGAAACGCCACTCTATTTTCTCTCATTTGATTTATCCCTAGAGACGAGCCACCATGCCCAGCTTTCTTTCTCTATTTTTGTTTGTCCTTTTTTTTTTTTTTTTTTTTTTTTTGGTATGACTTTTGTTTGCCTGATCTAGAGATCGATCAGCAGAGAAACGGTGACAATCTCTTCATTCTTTGAGTCTGCAAATGAAGACCCACAACCACATGCTAGTTCTGCTGGAGGTAGTAGTAGTTCCTCCCCTTAAGAGAGTCCATTCTAATGTGGACAAATATAAATAAATCAAAATACTAATGTATAGGTTCTATAGCGAAGCAGAGGACAAAGCACAGGGAAAAATAGAAGGAAAAATACCACCAATCACCAGATTTCCTTATTTTGTGTGAAAACCTTGAAGAGAGGAGCACTTTCTTGGTTATTATATTGCAAAATATACTTAGATTAAAAAGAAATAGCCTGTCAATCTCCTCTGAGAACCTCCCTCAATTTTACAAACAAAATCTAAGCATGGTGTAAGCATCTGAATTTTGTTCTTTTCTGTCATATATAAACTATATCTTTTTGAAAAGTCTACTAGTAAAATCTTTATGAGAACATTTTACAATAGCCATAAAATTGAGATTGAATTTTTCCTTTTCAACTTTACAAAGACGTGTGAGGACTGTAGTCTGTAGGAGATGTGTTCTGGAAACCAAGACCTGTAGGGAGGATGACTCTACCTGATGTACCAAGAGCCAGTCCTTGCCCTAATCTTCCCACTGTCTGAGGGCTCCTACACAGGATAATAGGGCTGGAGAAGAAGCTTGGACTCAGTAGGGCCTTTGCTGTCATCTATCAATCACTGAACATTATTAAGAATGTGCTCAGGGCTGGAGAGATGGCTCAATGGTTAAGAGCACTGACTGCTCTTCCGAAGGTCCTGAGTTCAAATCCCAGCAACCACATGGTGGCTCCCAACCATTTATAATGAGATCTGACTACCTCTTCTGGAGTGTCTGAAGACAACTACAGTGTACTTAGATATAATAACTAAATAAATATTTTTTTAATTTTTTTTAAAAAATGTAGGACAGTGATGGCACATGCCTTTAATCCCAGCACTTGGGAGGCAGAGGCAGGCGGATTTCTGAGTTCGAGGCCAGCCCGGTCTACAGAGTGAGTTCCAGGACAACCAGGGTTATAGGAGAAACCCTGTCTCAAAAATAAAAATTTTATCCTACATGAATAACTTGAGTCAGTAATATATAGATATAATTACCACTCATGTATATAAATAAAACTCCTACTTAAGGTGTCTATGTGAATCCCAATACCCTAGTGCAGTCAAGACCGAAGGTAACAAACACTATCTCAGATTGCTCATTCTCCAATGGCCTCTCATCTTTCCTAAGATGCTGTGAATACTGCAGGCAGCACATGCTGGGGCGGGGGCGGGGGTGGGGCAGAGCGGAAGTGCTGACTCAGCCCAGACATCTTTCTAAAAGAACACCAGTGTCACTAGGTTTGGTGGCAAATGCTTTTTCTTCCCAGCACTCTGTAGGCAAAGGCAGCAGAGCACTGTGAGTTTGAAGCCAGCTAGAGCTTTATAATTAGCTCTTGTCTTGAATATTGAGAGACAGAGAGAGAGACAGAGACATAGAGACAGACAGAGACAGAAAGAACGTCAATGCCCCAACCTACAACTACCCTTCCCACAGCTGTCTCAGGAACTAACTAAATAGGATGCAGGGCAAATACCAAAGCACTTAGAATTATCAACTAAACCACAAAATCTTATAAGCAAAGCTAAAGGGTTATATGATACACTCATTAGAGAGATTTTCCTTCTTTTCTAAATCTAGCCAGGTTTTTTTTTAATTGCCTTCATTTAGCTCAAAACATTTTTCAGTCTTCACTTGTGCTACAGAGTGGAAAATACTGTGAACAAATCAGAAACAGGTGTCATGGAAGTGTTTGCAATTTAAATGGGTTACATACTTTTGTGGTTTTAAAAAGACACCAGAGAAAACATTTCTGCCTTTTTTAAAGAATTCTTTACTCTAAGGAATAGCTTAGAGTCTCTTTATAGCTTTAGAAAGTCTTTGAGGCATTTACAAGGAGCAAGAGGCTGTTTTTCAGCCCAGCATTTTTTTTTAAGCTTTATACATTACTAATGGCCGTGTCAGAAAGAGCTGGGAAATTACAATGGACAGTGTCATAGGGAACAAAGACAGAGAATCCTTCAAAAGTGGAAGTCATTGGGCTGTAAAATTAAAAACAAAATACATAAAGTGTAACCAATCAAGATTTGACTGAGAAGCAAAAAGAAAAAACTAAAAGAAACTCAGCCTGATTTTATGCACCACAAATATTAAAAAAGAAAACTAAAATAGACTTTCATATATGACAAATAATACTTTGAAAGATATCAATAAAAGAATGTTTTTTAAAGGAAGAAAATTTAATATTATATAACATTTGAAAGGCGCTCTGTCTTCTACTTTTTTTTTTTTTTTTTTTTTTTTTTTTTTTTTTTTTTTTTTTTGGTTTTCAAGACAGGGTTTCTCTGTATAGCCCTGGCTGTCCTGGGACTTACTTTGTAGTCCAGGCTGGCCTCAGACTCAGAAATCTGCCTGCCTCTGCCTCCCAAGTGCTGGGATTAACGGTGTGCACCGCCGCCACCGCCTTGCTGTCTTCTACATTTTTAAAAAATTTTTATTTTCTATATTCTATGTTTACATTCCAAAGGCTTTCCCCTTTCCCAGTTCCCCCCACCATACGTTCCCATAATTCCTCTCCCCCCCAACTATTCCCCAATCATTCCCCCCCCCCCGCCCCCCACGATTTCTCTGTTCTGGGTCTACAAAACTGGATCCAATCTTTTCAGGCCCAGGGTCCTCTCCTTTCTTCTTCTTGGGAATCATTTGACTTGCTAATTGTGCCTTGAGTATTTAGGGCTTCTGGGCTCATTAATATCCACTTATCAGTGATTGCATTTCATGTGTATTCTTTTGTGATTGGGTTAACTCACTTAGGATGATATTTTCCAGATCTAACCATTTACCTACAAATTGCATAAATTCATTATTTTTAATTGCTGAGTAGTATTCCATTGTATAAATACACCACATTTTCTGTATCCATTCCTCCTTTAAGGGATATTTGGGCTCCTTCCAATTTCTGGCTATTATAAACAAGTCTGCTATAAACATAGTGGAGCATGTGTCTTTATTGTATGCAGGGGAATCCTCTGGGTATATGCCCAGGAGTGGTATGACAGGGTCCTGTGGAAGTGACATGCCCAATCTCCTGAGGAACCGCCAAACTGATTTCCAGAGCGGTTTTACCATTTTGCAATCCCACCAACAGTGGAGGAGTGTTCCTCTTTCTCCACATCCTCGCCAGCACTTGTTGTCTCTTGAGTTTTTAATCTTAGCCATTCTGACTGGTGTGAGGTGGAATCTCAGGGTTGTTTTGATTTGCATTTCCCTGATGACTAATGATGTTGAACAGCTCTTAAGGTGTTTCTCGGCCATCCGAATTTCTTCAGGTGAAAATTCTTTGTTTAGCTCTGTACCCCATTTCTTGATAGGGTTATTTGGTTCTTCGCGGTCTAACTTCTTGAGTTCTTTGTATATATTGGATATTAGCCCCCTGTCGGATGTGGGGTTGGTGAAGATCTTTTCCCACTTTGTTGGTTGCCGTTTTGTCCTTCTGACAGTGTCCTTTGCCTTACAGAAACTGTAATTTTATGAGGTCCCATTTGTCAATTCTTGATCTCAGAGCATAAACTATTGGTGTTCTGTTCAGGAACTTTCCCCCTGTGCCCATGTCCTCCAGGGTCTTCCCAAGTTTCTTTTCTAATAGTTTCAGTGTGTCTGGTTTTATTGATCCACTTGGATTTGATCTTAGTACAAGGAGATAAGAGTGGGTCAATTCGCATTCCTCTGCATAGGATTGAAGACCCAGAAATGAACCCACAGACTTATGGTCACTTGATCTTTGATAAAGGAGTCACAACCATCCAGTGGAAAAAAGATAGCCTGTTCAACAAATGGTGCTGGTCTTCTACATTTTTAAACACATGGTACATGTTTACCAAGAGTCCAGGTTAATTACTTTTTTTTTTTTTTGATTTTGTTTTTTTCGAGACAGGGTTTCTCTGTATAGTCCTGGCTGTCCTGGAACTCACTCTGTAGAGCAGGCTGGCCTCGAACTCAGAAATCCTCCTGCCTCTGCCTCCCAGAGTGCTAGGATTACAGGCGTGCGCCACCACCGCCTGGCTACTTTGTATTTTTTTAATTATTTTATTCCAGTGGCCCCTCCCAGACCTCTTCACCCCATGCCCCTCCCCTTTGCCTTTTAGAGGGTGCTCCCCGACCCACCCACCCCAACCCTCACCTCCACCTTGTTCATTTCCCTACCCTGGGCATCAAGTCTACAGGATTGGGCTCATCCTCTCCCCCTGAGGCCAGACAAGGCAGTCTTCTGCTACACATGTACCAGGAGCCACTTTGGTTGCTCTTTGGTTAGTGGCTTAGTCTCTTGGAGCTGCCAGGGGTTGAGGTTAGCTGACACTATTGGTCTTCGTATGGAGTTGCCATCTCCTTCAGCCCCGTTAATCCTTGCCTAACTCTCCCATAGGGGTTCCTGGCCTCAGTCTAATGGTTGGCTGTATCTTCATCTGTCTCAGTCAGCTGCTGGTAGAGCCTCTCAGAGGACAGCCTGCTAGGCTCCTGTCTGCAAGCACAACATGGCGTCAGTAACAGTGTCAGAGCTTGGTGCCTACAGATGTTCCAAGGGTGTTTATCCCACATTATTTTTGAAGTGTCCAGAAGCAATTGCTTAAATCCATCATATTTTCTAATGCTGTTGATATAGAATCATTCCAGCTCAGTTTACCATTCTTTTCTTGTAGCAGGGATATTTATATAATTGCCCCCACTTCTATTTCTCCTGTGATATTTTTACAATGTTCACTAACAGCCAGACATCAACAGTGGATCCATTGTAGAAGCCAAGAGTATTAGTCCTCTGACTGTTCTTTCATTGAAACAAGGTCTCATTGTGTACGCCTGGCTGGACTGGAACTCACAGTAGTGTCTGTTCTGCCTCCCGGGTGTTGGAATTAAAGGGGTGTGCCACCATGCCCCGCTTTACTTCTGTTGGTCTTTTTTGGTATTGTTTGTGTTTGACCTTCCATTTTTAAGGACAGTGAGTAGAATCAGAGACCACAGATGAAGGAGGGCCACCTGCCTACGAGCAAGCCAAGTATTAAGTACTTAGACGGTTCCTTATGGCGAGCAGATGTGATCATGGACTAAAGACAGAGGCTTTACCTCAACATAGACTACAGTTCTGCGGGCCAATAAATAGTTCTCACATTGGCTTGAAGCATCCAAGGACCTTAGAGCAAAGTACAAATGTTTATGAGGTGGTATTAACTGTTGACTGTTTAGATTGAATGTATAATGTGGGAAAATATGAATAATTCTCATTTTCGGAAATAATTCAATGGATCTTTTATTTTTATTCATTTTAATCTACAAAACAATGGGCTTCCCTATGGTGTTTTCATAAACATGTACCACGCCCCTTGCTCATAGTTTCCCCTCATTAGCTGCCCCACCCCCTCCCCTTCCCTTTACTAATTTCTCCCTCTCCTTCCCCGCAAACAGTCCCCTCTGCTTTCATGACACACAGACACATTGCCAAGCTCGTGTTCTTCTTTATAGACCCATAGTGGACCAGTGAGCCTATGATATTAAGAACTCTTATCACACACATCCTGTCCCATAACATGACTCTTGTGGTTCCCATAGCCTACAACCCTCCAGGCTTCTGTTAAGTTCAATATACAAAGTTAGAGATGAAGGAAAATTTTGAAGCTGAAAAAAAAAATTAAAAGAGATAAATAAAAGATAAGAAATTCAGGCTAACTGAATTTCTTTCACATGTTCCTCAAGGTCTTTTCACTCCATCTTTAAGACAATTTGTCAAACAGATAAAACATGTTCATCTGATTAAAAAAAATGTAATTAGAAATCAGCTCACAGGGATGACAGGCAAGACTGTTGCAATGGAAGTGTTTTATGCTGGACTTCTTTATTGTAAGAAAACCAGTTGTGTCAGGAGCACACACTGGCGGTCCAAGGCCTCTGCACTTATAAAGCGGAGGACTGCCTGGTCTGGCTGCAGTGGAAGAAGAGGCTCTTAATCCTCCAGAGACTTGAGCCCCAGGGAAGGGGGAGGGCTGGCGGTGGTGGGAGGAGAGTGCCCACCTGGAGGCAGGGGAGAGAAAGGGGATGAGAAACTATAGGAGCAGGGAGGGGGAGGGGGAGGGGGAGGGGGAGGGGGAGGGGCATTGACTGGAATGTAAATAAATAAAAGAATTTTTAAAAAAACAAATAAAAATGAGAATATAACCAAAACAGAAGGAGAGGGAGAAGTAGAGGTAGTAGTGGTAGTGGGAGGAGGAGGAGGAGGAGGAGGAGGAGGAGGAGGAGGAGGAGGAGGAGGAGGAGGAGGAAGGGAAGAAGAAGAAGAAGAAGAAGAAGAAGAAGAAGAAGAAGAAGAAGAAGAAGAAGAGAACCAAAAAGAAAAGAAAAGAAAAGAAAAGAAAAGAAAAGAAAAGAAAAAAAAAGAAAGCCATTTTTTTTGGTCAAACTAAAATCTAATTTTAAATTGCTAACTTTTGTAGCCATGACTTTTTAGAAAGGCAGTGGGTTCATCAATATATACTATTTCTGTATAGTGTATTCATATATTTGCTCTAGAATTCGTACAGCCTTTCTCTAGAAGGTACATGAAGGATATGGAAGGACCTCCAGATCTTGAATTTCTCAGGCAGACTGATGTGGGGAAAGTAAACTTTGGGAACATGAGGCTGAGGAAATGACCCCCTGAAATGCTTGCCTGCTGCCACAGGCATGCGAATCCTCCTGTACCACTGGGCAGGGGAAGGCTACCACTGCAAGAAGATTAAACAAAATAATGACTTTAGATTCTCAAAAATACCTCAATTGAATTCTGTGGACACTCATTCCAAAATATCTCCCCCCCCCAACCCCGTGAATGTATCTGTCTGTCTGTCTGTCTGTCTTCTTCCGGTACTCAATTACAAATCCAGAATTTAAAATTATGGCACAAAAACATCTTCAGAAAGCCCGAAAGTTTTCTTCAGCTCTTGGTTGCTTTTTCAAAAATCTGATTACATCAGTGTTTCCATTAAGTAACTGAGGAAACCACAGAATACATTGTCTTTCACTCGCATATGTCTGCCCTGCTTTTGCTCCAGGGAACATCCCCTTGCCGCGCTGCTGGGGGTACCCTCCGCCATCAGAGCAGCTGGATTCTGCTCCATTTCATCAAATTTGAACTGTGGTTTGGTGGGCATTTATTTGATCTTAGGGCTTCCTTTTTTTTTTCTTTTTTTTTAAATATTTATTTATTATTATATGTAAATACACTGTAGCTGTCTTCAGACACACCAGAAGAGGGCGTCAGATCTCGTTACGGATGGTTGTGAGCCACCATGTGGTTGCTGGGATTTGAACTCCGGACCTTCGGGAGAGCAGTCAGTGTTCTTAACCACTGCGCCATCTCACCAGCCCCCTTCCTTTTTTTTTCAATTGTCCTCTCTCTCTTTTCAATCTGATTCGCCGAGCAGAGTTTACATCACGAACCCTGACATTTTTATTTCCCTTATTGCCACGCCCTACAACGTGAGCACAAGAATTGCTCATACTACTGAAGATTCTCCACTTCGTAAAGTAGTCACAGGTGTCCCTTAATTTTGAGCTTGGTCAGTGTGTAGCTAAAATATTATTTGCTTAACCAACTCATATATACACTCTGCTCTTCAAACAGAAGAGACACTCTTAAGAGCTGCCCCCTTCACTTCTACAGCTCTCACTTTTCTTTTGACTTTTAAGACATATCAAGAGAAAAGTGTCCTCAGAGTAATCAGGGTAACAAACACACTGGGAAACATGCTCCTCATTTTGTGGCTGAAGCTTGTGTGTTACAAATCAGCTTGTTTGGGGACTGAGGCATAAGGACTTTCTCTGTCTTCCAGTCAATGACTGCTACAGTGACCCTTATTGACCCAACTAAACAATGCTCTGCATTCTTTGTATGGTCCCTAGACGTAGATGAATGCCTGGAGCAGAATGTGCGCTGTGGGCCGAACCGCATGTGTTTCAACATGAGAGGAAGCTATCAGTGCATCGACACACCCTGCCCACCCAACTACCAACGGGATCCTGTTTTGGGGTATGTGCCACCTTCTTATCCCAGACATGTTCCTAAAAAAACGCTCTCTTTGACCAACATAACCTTGTCAACAGTCATGCTTAACTCCTAGAAAGGCAGTGGTCCTGAGGGGATTGGACAAGAGATGAACTCATTAGGCAGCTGAGTGCCAAGCCTTCCTGGATGACGCTTCCATCAAGGAGACCACAGTGTAGCATCCAGGGCTCTCCTGCATAGCAAGTGTTCTATGGGATGCAGCGCCTGCCTTTTCTTTCTTTGAAAATTCCCCATTTCCATTTGTACTGTGTCAAGCTAGTAAGTACTGTCAGCAGGTAGGCTGATCTAAGAAGTCCCTTTTCTGTTGCCATGGCAACTCAGCATGCATCCAGAGAAGGGGGAGAAACAAGGATGAGTCAATAGTCTGACCTTCATCGGTGATGTCTTGCTTACATTTCCTGGTCGCTGACAGTCTTCTTCTGGAAAAACTATTCTAGAGTTCTCCACCCTGTCTGCTTGCAAACAAGGGATACTGTTTATCTTTGATAGCCCCTGCTCACTGGAGCTCACACCGTATTTTCCTCTTAGTAATGCCTCACGTTCGTGTAGCATGGTCCAGTGTATTGCCTAGAACCTACCATAAACCTGCTTGTGATTAATCTTGTAGGAATAGAAATAGGAAAGAGGGGGTTTAAAATATAGAGACTTATAAAATATCTAAAAAATGTTTTGACTAAAGAATCTATATTTTCATAAAATAGTCCTTTGTGGAATTTTTTCCCTCGAGATCTCTAGAAAAAATAATTTAAATGTCATTATGACTTAGTGTGGGCTCTGAAAATGGAAAATTGTTTTTAATGTAAAATAATATGAAAGAAAAGTTTAAAAGAAAGTCATCCCCTAGGAACTCTAAGTGACCTTTAATTATTCTGAGAAAAATAAACCAATAGCTATATATCCTATTTTAACTTTCAACCAGCATTAGGATAAATGTTATAATGTAGCTTATAGTCTTCTTTCTAGGAAGTATTTATTTCCAAGATATGTACAATACCCTTGTTTATAAAACTGACTCTTTCATTTTAAGGACAGCACTCTTGGAACTGTACAGAAGCTGCAGTGAAGCATCAGCTTTGTATGCACAAGGCTTACATCCAATCCCAGCATCCCACCAAAAAGGAAATAAAGTATTCTTGCTTGTGTCAGGAACTCTAATTCTTCTGAGTTTAACAGAGCAGGAATATTAATACTTGACTGTAGACCACAATTTTTTTTTTTTTTTTTTTTTTTGCTACCTGGTATCTCTTTTGAGCTAATGATTCAGGGGAGAACCACCACATTTGTAGGTAAACAAATAACTAAGGGCCACCATGGGTCGTGATCATTTGTGTCATGTCTCCTCTTCTTCCAGGGTGTATAACTGTGTGCATCTTATTTATTATCTAACCTTAGGTTCTGCCTTAAGAACTGTCCACCCAATGACTTGGAATGTACCTTGAGCCCATATGCCTTGGAATATAAACTTGTCTCCCTCCCATTTGGAATAGCCGCCAATCAAGATTTAATCCGGCTGGTTGCATACACACAGGATGGAGTGATGCATCCCAGGACAACTTTTCTCATGGTAGATGAGGAACCAGCTGTTCCTTTTGCCTTAAGGGATGAAAACCTGAAAGGAGTCGTATACACTACGCGGCCACTACGAGAGGCAGAGACCTACCGCATGAAGGTGCGAGCTCTGTCCTACAGTGCCAACGGGACCATTGAGTATCAGACTACATTCATAGTTTATATAGCCGTCTCTGCCTATCCGTACTAGCAAGTACTCCAGAATCGAGTCCAAATATTTAAACTGCATTGATCTAGCAATCAAGGACCTCTACAGTTTACTATCTCTTGAACAGTTGCAGTCTTGGCAACTTGAAAATGGTGCTGTACTCTGTTACATATGTGCTCCTTGGTACTGCTGAAGTATCTGTATGATCCCACTGTGGTCGGGTATCTTTGAGTAAGTTCTAGAAGAGTCCTTTGTTATTTTCTTTATTTATTACACTGGAGCAGTTTCTTCCCAAGGATCATTCTGATCAGCTCGCAGGACATGTCAGTGATGTTGTATAGTAACATAGTAGCTAAGATCGTTTTCTTGGAAACAATATAAAGCATAACAAAACCAATCAAAACTAGTTCGAATACTTTTTGAACATTCCGGCTATTCTTAAAATGGTAAAACCAGTTACTATGTGTTTTGATAAAAGCTTATGCTATAATAATGCAATTTTTGAGATATTGATATAACACTTATACATCTCTCATTTTAAGGTTAAAAAAAGAAACACCACTTTTCTGAAATATAGTGAAGATACAAGAAAGTTTGTTTGATCCTAAATGGATCTTACCTTTATTAAATACTCAAGATACATTCCCTGAGGTTCTGCAAAATCATCTGAACCTTGTACTATGGTATCAGAAAGTTATTTTCCCTGGGTCTTTGACATTTTGGTATAACCATTTATTCACTCAGATCCTTTACTTTTACATTCCATATTTTTCTGTCAAAATAAAATTATTTTAAGACATAGCAATAGAACAGATTTCTTGATTATTGTAATCATGTATGTTCAAGTTAAAGTGTTAAACGTCATTACACTGTACATGGTGGTAACAGACTCTGTAAGCAATTGTCAAGATGTATTCTATTTTTATGAAGTGTATATATTACCTTAGTGTGCATTTTCTATATAATATCTTGATGGACTCTTTTATAAAATTATTTTATAAAAAAATATTACAGTAAAATAAACCTAAATAAAAATTTCACCTTTTTCTTAAGAACCTAAAATGTGTTTCCTTATAGATTATATGAGTTCCTTTTCTATTGCTGTGATAGATATTCAGAGGAAAAAATCAGGAGAGAAAGGACTTGCTTTGGCTCTCTAAGTACAAAGTCCATAATGGCAAGGAAGGTGTGGCCTCAGCATGGACATCATGGAAACTAGTTGATCACATCGTATCCACACTCAGGAAACAGAGAGAATACGCTGGATCAGAACACAGGACCTCAAATCCCTCCGTGGTGGCATGTGCCACCTAGAGGTGCTGGGGGTGTTGGAAAGATGGTGGTTTTAGAATGTTAGGAGTGATATCATTGGCTCCTATGGGTGCTGTGGTAGGCATGCAACAGAGAAGCAGTAAAGCAAGGGTCTGGCTGCCCTAGAGTACAGATCCTCAAGGCCAAACCGAGCTCCACGTCATGTGGGCTGGAGGTCACAGGGAGGTTCTAGCCCTAGAGCATCTCAGCTAAGGGCTCAGATATTTTAGCTGACGCTGATGTTGATGCCATGTGATGATTTAGTGAGGTCTTTTGACTCTGGGAAAGGGCTAGACAGTGCCATAACCTTCCCAAACAGTGTCACCAAGTAGGAACCAAGTGTTCAAACATGTCCTTGCAGCACATTTCATATTTGAACCAGCACAACACAGCTATTATAGTCACTGAAGTTTTAGGAGTAAACATAAATGTGTAGGCATCACAACAGCCCAAGATAAATGACCGTATCGTTCACACTTTAGAGGATGGTGGCACACACTTGTGCAACCTAGGAGAACTCAGATAGTTGTTGGCAGAAATGTCATTCTTTTTGTACTTTATGACTATGAGTGAAAGTTCTCACTACCTCACAGTTTCCTTATCCATTTAAGCAGTCTTCTAATGTCTCATCTAATAAATAAATCCCTTAAAGAAATATAGGAAACCATTAACAGTGGAGGATATGAACAAAACAGTTCAAGACTTGAAAATGGAAATAGAATCAATTAAACAAGCTTAAACTAAAGGAAATCTGGAAACGAAAATGTTAAGAATCCACCAACAGTCCTCTATTCTGCTGGCAAGCCTCACTAACAGAATACAAGAGACAGAAGAGTTAACCTCAGACATTGAAGATACAATTGAAGAAATGGATACCAAAGTAAATAAATTGTTAAATCTACAAAAAATTCTGACATAAGTCATCCAGAAAATCCAGGATACTATGAAAAGAATAATCTAAGAATAATAAGAGTAGAGGAAGGAAAAGAAACCCAAGTCAAAGACCCAGAAAATATTTTCCAAAAAAAATCATAAAAAAAAATTCCCCTAACATAAAGAAACAGATGCCTCTCAAGGCACAAGAAGCATTAAAAATACATACACACACCAAAGAGGCTGCATCAGAAAAGAAAGTCCCTCAGCTCATAATAATCAAAAAATTAAACCTACATAATAAAGAAATAATATTTTAAAATTCAAGGAATAAAGATAAAGTAATGTAAAGACAGACCTATAGAATAATGCATGCCTTCTTTTAATCTTTTTGTTTTGTTTTGATTTTTTCGAGACAGGGTTTCTCTGTGTAGCCCTGGCTGTCCTGGAACTCACTCTGTAGACCAGGCTGGCCTCGAACTCAAAGATCCGCCTGCCTCTGCCTCCCAAGTGCTCCCAGCAGGCGGATCTTTGAGTTCGAGGCCAGCCTGGTCTACAGAGTGAGTTCCAGGACAGCCAGGGCTACACAGAGAAACCCTGTCTCGAAAAACCAAAAACCAAAAATAAAATAAATTAAAAAAAAAATGCATGCCTTCTTAATGTAGACTCTAATAGCCAGAAGGGTTTGAACGGACTTTAAAAGACCATAGATGCCAGTCCAAACTATAGTACCCAGAAAAACTTACACCCACAAGACCTGGAGAAAATAAGACACTGTGTAATAAAACCAAATTTGCTAACTTTTTACAAATCCAGCTACACTGAAGGTGCTAGAAGGAAAACTCAAACCTAATGAGGTTAACCACACCCAAGAAAACACAGGAAATAAACAATACAAGACCAGCAAGACACACACACACACACACACACACACACACCCCACAATAACAAAATAACGGGAATCAAAAAACCTGCTGATTGATACCTCTCAAAAGTCTTGATTCTCCAATAAAAAGACAGAATAGATGCAAAAATAGGATCCATCCTTCTGCTGTATTGAAGAAACACACCTAAAATTAAGGATAGACATCATAGTATTCCAAGCAAATAAACCTAAGAAGTATGCTGATGTAGCCATTTTAATATGTGACAAAACAGACTTCAACCAAAACTAGGACACAACATACTCATCAAAGGTAAAGTCAACCAACAAGACACTGCAGGTCTTAACAGCTATTAGCTGTTAAGTCAGTGATTACCAAGCTACAATCTGTAAAACCATAGAAGTTGGGTATAGAGTGAGGGACTAAAGGATACGGATAGATCTTTTTAGGAAAGAGAAATAGAATAGATAATGATAAATGGATGGGTCAGAGTTGGAGTGGGAAGATCAAGTGGGAATGAGGAGAGGAGGACAAGGGAGGGAACAGGGAAAGAGACAGCTAAAATTAAGGGCCATTTGATGAGTAGTATGGAAACCTTATACAGTAGAAGCTTCATAAAATATATACATATATGAAGGCAATCTAAATGAAATTGCCAAATAATGAGGGAGAAAAGCCTCAACTGGACATCTCTTGTCACAAAATGAATTTTCTACTACTAGGATTGGGTTACACCTAATTAAATTGTTGGCCAAAGGCATCCCAAGAAAACCCACAAACAAATCAGGTTGCTGCCAAGATTAAAGGTTGCTCTGTACAAACTGGCAGCAAGGCTCCATTGCTGAAGACACCTACGCAGCTTACTGAACATGGAGAACCCAAGCTGGTGCCTACAAAGAACATTTGCCCCATGTGCTAGCATCTTTGATATAGGAAAGTACTCTGCATTCTACACAGAGAGACATGTAAACACTGTCCCAGCTATAAACCCTTTGATCTACCATAGTGTCCTGCTTTGGTAATACAATGGTGGCACAAAGCTTGTGGGAGTAACCAACCAATGTCTGATTTGACTTAATGCCCATTCCACAAGATGGAACCCATACCTGACACTGCTTGGGTGACCAAGAACCTGAGAACTCCAGACTCAGACTTTTACTGACTTAATCTGACTTTCTGAGACAATTGTGTTATTATTTCTTCATCATGATGGCTATTCCTGGTTGTCAACTTGACCACATCTGGAATGAATTACAATCCAGAAACAGAGGGCACACTCCTGTGATCCAGATCTTGAGGCTTCTGACCTGAATCTTGACTTAGGATGACACATGCTTTTGATCCAGATCTTGAGGCACAGTGGCTATGTAAAGTGTATGCCCAGCCAAGGTAGTGCATGCCTTTAATCCCAAGAGACAGAGGCAAGCAGATCTCTGAGTTCAAGGCCAGCCTAGAACAGAGCAAGTTCCAAATCCAGGCATGGTGGTACATACCTTTAATATGGGCCACACCTTCTGCTGGGTGCCTATATATGGCATTAGAAGAAGGAGGACTCACTCTTCTTTGCCTGCTTTCACTTACTTGCCAGCACATCTGTTAGAACCTACCTCTTCAGGATTCCAGTTTATACAGAAGAGCAGCTGAAACAACTAGCCTTCTAGGACTGAGCAACTACTAGATTCTTGGACTTCCACTCACAGCTGCCCATTGTTGGGTTAGTTGGACTGCAGACTGTAAGTTATTACAAGAAATTCCCTTAATATCTAGAGACAGTCCATAAATTCTGCGACTCTAGAGAAACCTAACTAATACACTCATCTACCATACCAGAAGCAAAAAAAAAAAAAAAAAAAAAAAAATCAATATATGTTTCAGTTATGAATTTTGCTGATTCTGTCCAAACCCAAGAATACCACTACTACCTTTCCAGGAAACACAGTCCCCTCTATTGACTCAAAATGAAATAGAAACTGAACTCCCCTCACCAATCAAAGGAATGAGAAAAACACCCTTCAAGGCATAGGGCAGTGGTCCATAACTTGGTAATGTTGAGTGGGTTCAGAGACCCCACCAGCCAGGTACCCATCTGTGAACACTAGGCGTCCCCCTGCTCCCTAACAAGATTCCTGCCCTGGAACATGTGACCACACTCCCCGCATAGGAAGGAGACCAATGTTCTCTTAAGATCAGAACAGGATTTTCCATGCTAATGAGGTATCTAGATGGACCCTAAGGGTTTAGCCAATAAGCTTCCCTTATCAGACATGCCTTCCTGCAGAGGTATTTAATCTCTGGTCCACCCTGAGGAAGTGAGATACACACCCATTTTCTTTCATGAGGAACAGTCAATAAACAGTTTGGAACCAAGGACTATCTCTCTCATCAAGAACTGTTATGGGGAGCATGGAGGAAGCCTTTGTCTACAAAGATGCTCCATCTAAGGCTCTCATAGAAGGCCCCTCTGTGCTGCTGGACTCGCTACTGAGCTTGGCCCAGGCTCATCTTCCTCAGCCCATGGACCCCTCCTTTCCCGATGGCTCCCCAACACTTCCAGTAGTATCTGGATCTCCAGGAGTTTAGGAACCCCTGGCCCCAGGCTCCTCCTTGCAGCCTGTGGGCCCCCTCCATTCCCAACTCTACACAGTTTTCAGCAGTGACTGGAAGTCAAGGAACCGCAGCTTTGGCCCCAGCCTACATCATTTCAAACTCAGGCTGAATACCCCACCCAAGGCTGCATTCTCCCCTCACCCCCTGAGCTTCCCACAAGTCCAGCACCCGAAGGCGGCATAGGGTAAATGCAGTCTATCATCTCCCATTACACCTGCCCAATGAGCGTTCCCATACCCCAGCCACAAGGCAGAACACAGGACCACATCAAGGTAGTAAACGATCAAAGAAATGACCTAGAGGGCTGAGATGAAAATGTCTTTAAGGACCACCTTACAGAGGCTCTCCTTAAGTATACCAACCTAGACCTAACACCGTAGGGTTAGGCAGTACTTAGACCTAACACCGTAGGGTTAGGCAGTACTTACACACTCACGTGTCTCCTGATCATCTTCAAACATTCAAAAATCAAAACAACAAAATCTCCAAAAGCAAGAAAGGTCACCACCCTCCAAAGCTTCACTCAAGCTGCCTTTTAGCTTCCCATCACTGTTCTCTGGTCCTCACTGCTGTGAGATCATGAACACAGAGCACCTGTAGCCATGGCTCAGAAAAGAGAGGAAATCAAAGACTTCTGCTCACATCCCGGTGACTAGACGTCAACTCAGTCAAGATCGAGGAGACCAAGGACACTGTGAAGTTAAAGGTTCAAGGTGCCCTGCAGCAGGTACCCTTATACCCTGATCATCACAGACAAGAAGGCTGAGAAGCTGCAGCAGTCCCTGCCCACATGGTTTGCCAGCGAAGGGGCTGAAATGAACCAAATCCCCATATTCGACTATTAAGAATCCAGAAAAATGAAAAAACTGCAAAAAAAAAAAAAAGAAAAGAAAAAAGAAACACTTTAAGGGCTTTAATAATAGAAAGGAAGAGAATAAGCAACAAGCCCAATTCTAACTGATTGCTACTGGTACCCAGGATACTTGAAGAGAGCCATTTCTCCTATAAGAACACCAGTGTATCTGGCTTCAAGTGTGACAAGAGGGACTCTGAGTCAACACATGCCTTGATATAGGAGACACACTGACACCTGCCTGCCCTGTGTGTAATTAAAAAACTTTGGAAACTGAATTGTCCTCAAGCCCCTGAAAGATGAGCAGCTGTTCCAAATCCTAACTCTGAGCTAGGATTCTCCATCCTGACTTCTGAAGGTTGGCAATGATCCCCAACTCAGAAGGTCCCACCATGAGAACCATCTGCCATTTTTCTCCCACCATCCCAATACTGTCAGGGGGACCTGTGGCCTTCAAAGAACTGCTTCCATAATTACTGTGTAGATGTGAACTGCAATTTTCCACACTGGTGTTTTAAAAAAAAATATCTTGAAGGTCAAGGCCTTAAAGTGTGGCCTCAGATGCCCAAATTTTTGAGCTTGTAAACATAGTCATCCTTGAAAATCACCCAGTGGACTCAGATTACAAGTACCCATGGGTTATCTCTTCAGATATCTCACTAACACTAGCTGATCTTCTCTGAAGAGACTGAGAAAATGAAACTTGACATCACTAGTGGAATTTAGCTCTACTTTCTTTATGCAGGAGCTTCAGGTTTTTAAAATGATAACTAGGCCAATTAAAAAAAATGTGAGAAGTCCCAACTCTTACAGTGCTTTCCAATCAGCATAGATTCCACTCTGGATAGAGCCTGCTTGAATTTCCATTTGCCCATCTTCTGGTTCACCTATATTGATCTACTGACCAACCATCCAACCATCTGTACCTGGTCTGGAGCTGGACTCGATTCTGTAGCCCCTGACACATTCCAGTTGATGTATCTTGTGCATTTCCTGTTATTCCACAAATTCTGGCATTGTGGAAAGAAACAGGTGTGTTTGTCTATGTTTCTGACAATGCTCATGACATGTATCCGTAAGGATCTTAGTACAGAGTATTATGATTGCTATATGACCCCCTCACACTAAATATGAGTATGATGGCCAATCAGAAGTCTGAATTTAGATTAAACAGATGCTTTGACATACAATGATCAGACCTATACAAGTCAGTCATTCACATACTCATTCATTCATTCATTCATTTATTCAAAAGTTATGTGTTAATTTTCTGCTATGTTAAGCTCACTAAAAGACATGAGAAATACAAAGATAAACACATGAAAAGCCCAGAGAGAAGTCACTTGAATATAATCATAAATCATTGTGATGGTTATTAAAATGTCTACACATGGTGCCAAGAAAAACAGGAGAAGGGAGACTTGAGATGTAACTGGAAGAAACAAGAGAAAGCATACACTTCATACAACAAGAGGAAGAAAGAGGGAAAGGATACACCCCCTCCGTTAGAGGAAATGTTTTCAGACATCCCCACACATTTAAGTCTTGTCATCCTGAACTTAATAGCTACAAGGAAAGAAAAGCAAAAGAAGAAAGTTAAACTGCATAATATAACCATGAAAAAGAAAATGAAGTAGAAATCTCTGCCAGAAGGTGGGAGCTAGCAGTAGAAACAGTGGGATCAGGGTCTGTCTTGTCCTATACAGCTTAGTCTGAAAACCTGACTAATGGAATCAGGGGAATAAAGAAAGGACAGATGCACGTACAGAAAAGCTGCGGTCAGATGGGTTGTGTGTGCCCTGTTAAAGTGATACTAACTATGCCACACAAGCCAGAGCTTTAGCACTTTTAACATGTATAGCACAAGGGGGAGGGCTGGCTCACTGAGACAGTTCTCTGTAGGGAGCAGTCCCAGGCTTGTAAACATGCCAGATAAGGAAGCCGCAGTAGCTAGTGTTTGTACACAGGTCAATAATTCATAAATACTCACACTTGGGCCATGGGAAGGCTTTGACAGTCCCATGGGTTGAGACATTAGGTGCTTGACATGGCCAAGCACATGCCAATAATATAGAACCACTCAAGACTTCATCCAATCTTTACATATTCACTGAGGAATTTCCCTCATAGGGAATCCTCACAGGATTCCTTTGTCCAAAAACTATAGTACAATGGTGGTGTGTTTGGTGATAGAAGAAACACTTATGTGTTACATTCTGCCTGAACAGAACAAACAGCCAAAAGTTGTCTTGGGGGGGGAGTACAGATAAAGGTAAGAGATCCAGAAAAGTTGTCAGAGCAAGGTTCTGTAGAGCACAGAACACATCTAACGCAGTGCTTTTCAATCTTCCTAAAAGACATGACAAATACAAAGATAAACACATTTAATACAATTCCTCTGTTGTGGTGAGCCTCAACCATAAAATTATTTTTGTTGCTACTTCATAACTAAATTTGATACTGTTATGAATTACAATGCTAATATCTGATGTGTAGGATGGCCTTAGGTGGTCCCTGTGAAAGGGTTGTTGGACCCACCAAGGGATCATGACCTACAGGTTGAGAACCTCTGATCTAATGGAAAGCCTGGGAGAGAATGTACAGATAAACAAAACCTGTGCTAGCTGTTCTTCTAGGAGTTCCATAGTGAAGGACTATAGACCTAGTAGCTTAGACAACAGAAATGTGTGTCTCAACAGTTCTGGAAGAGAGAAGTCACAAGCCAAGGTGCTGGCAAGTCTGGGTTCCCAAGTCCTCTCATGGACTTTTGGTAGCCATGCTCCCACTGTGTCATCACTTGGCCCTTCTTTTGTATCCATTTCTCGGGTGTGTCTTCTCCTTCTAGGAGAACACTGGTCTTCTTCGGTTAGAGCCCACACGTACAACCTTGTATAAGCCACTTATCTCCTTTACAAGCTTTATCTATAAATGCTGTCATTCTGGTAGCAGGACTTCAATATAAAAACTGGACTCAGTAGAGAACAGGAGTGAAGGCAGAAGGCTACCCAAATAGGTGGGGTGAGGGTAAGTCTTCAAGAGAGCACTAAAAATCAAAGCCACATCCTAAAAGTTTTAGGAGTAAGAATGGAGATAGGAAAAGTTAAAGGCATTAAGGGCTTCGCTGAGATAATATTGAGTGGGAATTTTGTAAAATTACACACATTCCTGTCTCTTTTGTATAACTTTTGTAGTTATAGTTAGTACCTAATGACATTTACGTAAAATCACACAAACAAAAATACATAAGGATATGTTGATTCACAGTCATAGATTGCAGGATTTGAGAGAGATGGCAAGACCACCAGCCTCAAAATCAGAAACATCCATGTGAAAACTGGCAAAATGCTGCTACGTGCCCGACAGAGGGCAGATAGGTTGGCTAGGCATTGCGGGCAGGGCAGCTGCTGCCCTGGAGAAGGGTGTGCGTGCTTCAGGCTGCCGCGCACACTTCAGGGTGCACTGAGGGTTAAAAGGCAAAAGCTGCTGAGTCAGGGCCTGAGGCAGTGAGTCAGCTGATGGTGCTACCAACAGTGGCTGCCACAGAAGTGAGTGAGGGATTCTAAGCAGAGGGAGAAAGGAATGAAACAAAGGAAGAAAGAGCGGGTGAAAAACTTTCATGACTGTTCAGTCTCTTTCCCTTTTAACGGTATTCTTTGGGTACATAATTTTTTAAAGTCTTGAACTTCTCTCATTTTAAAGAGAATATTCAGTGATTAGCAATTTACAGAGTTAATTGTCCATATGACCGTGATGTAATTTGGGAATGTAGCAAACTATGGGCAGGTATATTTGACTCAGACCTCAAACAGAAGCCCTTTCTTCTAAGAATGTTCGAATGGTAGCAGTACCTCAGAAAAACTGTTACTTGTTGTCTTTCCTGGTGTTCTACAAGAACAATGGAACAAACTGAATATTAGATTCCTACACAACTTTCTCCTGCTGGCAGCTGCTATTATAGACTTCGTTGTAATTCTCCTAACAAGAATGAAAATAGATTCTCTGCCCTTCCTGAGGCAGAATGCAGAGACATTGGGATGGAGAGGAGCCCGAACTCCTGGACTCTGATTGGAACCTCTCACCATCGGTGAACCAAGAATCCATGCATAAAACAAATGCTTAAGGCCTTTGATCCTTCCCAGCGATAAGCCTGCAACTTTGTAAGACTCTAACCAGATATATCACTTATACTAAAAGCCACATCCCAAATACTCTGTATAATCCTAGAGGTTTCTGATCTTTATTTTAACAGGTTGAATTCCCATCCAAAGCACCTCCAGAGTCAACCTGTAATCCAACCTGTAATATCAACTAATGAAGAAGAGAAAGATGCAGGGGAAGGATGGGGTCCTCAGAAATTCCAATACACTTCTGCTGTCCGACATACTGTCCTCCCTAGGACATGCCCCCTGCATTTTAATTCTCTTCTATAGACCCTTTCTTAATATCTTTATAAATTCTCCAACTCTGCTTCATACTGGCTTTAGCATCAAAGCCATGCACCTTAATGTGCTCAGTCTTTCAGGTTCTTGAAAGATTAAGGGAACATCTGAGGCCGCTGAGGCAGATAGCACAAGGCTTGGAGCTATGACACTCCTTTACCTGTCAGACTATTGAGACAACACATCCCAAGGAATTGAAATTTCCCAGGTGCCTCGTGCTTAGAGATAGAAAAGGCTGAACGCTTAGTCCAGTCAGACAAGGAACTTGTCTCCCAGAAAGACTCCACAGGGTCCACACAACTTGTCTGACCACCTTGTAGGTGTGAATAGAGAGAAGAGAAGGATAGTGAACCGTCTGGTGAACGTGAACCTCAAGTCAGGACTGCAAAGATGAACTTGGAGAGCCAATGGACTAACTCGTTCCTACTCCCAATGTGGTCAAGTTGAATAATAACTTTTTCTGCTTTTCACTATTTTTTTTCTTTAATTGTCCAACTGAAGATGGGAGACAGAGCCTCGCTTGCCAGGGCTCTTAGTGCCCATATTCTGACCCTAATAATGTAGTTAACAGAATCCCTTTGTCCTTGTCCAATTGGTTTGTGGGCTCCTGCAGTGTCTGCGAATCTTTTAGTGTATAATGTCCTGGTGTTTCCAGGCACTTCTACCTCTGAGTCAGACAGTGGGATAGAGACCAGCTCATCGTACTCTGGCTCAGGCCCCTAAACAAAGTATTTCCATGTGTCCAGGCAGTGCATGACATGGCCCATTGGCCACAGGCTGCTCCGACTCCGTAGGGACCCTGAACAATGTACCAGCAGACTTGCTCGGGTATCTCAATCCCGTTTTCAAAATGTCAAGTGACCCTCAGTGACCAGCCTGCTGAGTAACTGCTGTGCTCCAGGGGTCCTTAGTGGGGACACTGCAGCCAAGTTTTCAGAGTGTGATTACCTCTCCACCTAGTCAGAAGATTCCCTGCCAAGCGCACAGCAGGAGAGCATGTAACTGCTCAAAGTGACCGTAGTTTTCCAACTACCACATTCTGCCAAGGCTCTGTTTCAAATTTTCTATTCTCAGAGAAGCAGCCTAGGAATCTGCAAGTTCTTCGCCGCCGTGGATTCCGGGAGAACTCCTCAAGCCCCTTCTACCACCTCAGCCCCGCTGCTAGCCACTCACCTTAGCCGCCTCAGCATGCACGCCCCACACCCAACGCCCATCTTCTGCCAGGATTTACCTGTCTTTCCTTGAGGTCTATAACAGTGCTTGTTGAGGATGTAGCTATGATACTAAGCTAGCAACCGACATGGTCAACAAACTGCTTGCCGCTCAACCCATTTCTGGAGAGAGCGTTAGAAAGTCAAGGCAAATGTGTGTTCTTTATTACTAGTTGGGTGTTTTGCCTCGATCACTCGTATAGGCTCAGAGGTACAACCTATATTCAGAGTTGGGGTAACACCCAAGTCCTCCCTAAGATAAGACTAATGGGTGTTTTACCTCCTTTTCCTAAGCCTTTCTAAAGAAATGTATGGTCACACAGGTACATGGAGGATGTGTTTCAAAATTCAAGATAGATTATAATTATAAAGGGAGAATGTTCAAAGTATAAAGAGGCCACACCAAGTAGACAAACGCAATGTTCACTCTTCCTCGCATCTCACTAAATATTGCATTGCTTATAATCGAGATCTACTAACATCTGTGTACTTGACCATCCACATCAGCAGTTTCCTCTCCTCAGGCTAAGTCAGTATGAACAGACACAGGATCTTTTAAGAATCAACAAACAAGAGCCAGGCAGTGGTGATGCATGCCTTTAATCCCAGCACTTGGGAGGCAGAGGCAGGCAGATTTCTGAGTTCGAGGCCAGCCTGGTCTACAGAGTGAGTTCCAGGACAGCCAGGGCTACAGAGAAACCCTGTCTCGAAAAAACAAAAACCAAAAGAACAAAACAAAACAAAAAACCAAAAACAACAACAACAAAGAATCAACAAACAAGAGATTCAAGAGGAAGAGGGGTGTGGCCCTCTTGTCAAGGCACAGTCTTGATCTCTTTCTACCTGGCGCCTGCAGACCAGGATGCAAAGCTCTCAGCTACTGCCCCACTCTCTGCCTTCCTGCCTGCCAAGCATCCTGCCATGATCATGACAGACTAACCCTCTGATGCTGTAAGCAATCCCCTCATTAAGTGACTTCTTTAATAAGCTGCCTTGGCCATGGTGTCTCTTCACAGAAATAAAATAATAACTAAGATAACAAGCAAGCACAATGTACAGACAACACAGTCATCAAGTGGTAATAAAATCTGAATAGGCACAGGAACACAACTCAATGCTTATGAAGGACTCAGCGTCAGAACTCATAGGCTATTTGGAGTCAATATATATGGAAATAACTCAGCAACGTGGGGAGAGGAAGAGAACACAATGCAAACTTTAGAGGAATAGCGGCTTTCTACCTAATATAAAAAGTCACTGGATTTGGAAGAGCTCTACTATTTGTTGTTTACTGAAGAGCTCATGAAAGCTTTCAGAAATCTATACGCACATGGCCTCCAGGATAATTTATAGCCTGAAACATTGCTCTGTTGCACTCTTTGAATATTAATATTCTAACCAGATTTTCATAACTCTGATTTCTATGCCACTTTCTCCTTTCAAATGCTCTCAAAACACCTGCTTCTAGGATCATACTCGCCCACAATGTCAGACAGTATAGGGCATTGTTGAAACTCTGGACCCAAAGGTCAGTGCTTCTGGCTCTATTCATTTTTTTCTTTTAAGTCCCTTCTATAGAATAGGCCAGGTGGTCCACAGTATCCTACTATTCACAGCATGTGAAAAACTTACTTCCTTTTTAAAATTTTTTTCATTTTTTTTATTGGATATATTCTATATTTACATTTCATTTCCCTTTTTCTGGTTCCCCGCCCCCCAAAGGTCCCACATGCCCTTTTCTCTCCCCCTGCTCCCTCATCCACCCCTTCCCAATTCCCTGTTCTGGTATTCCCCTACATTGATGCTTTGATCCTTTCCAGCACCAGTGTCTACTCCTTTCTTCTTGTCGGACATCATTTGGTATGTGAATTGTGTCTTTGGGGTCCCAAGATTCTAGGCTAATATCCACTTATCAGTGAGTGCATACCATGGGTATTCTTTTGAGACTGGGTTACCTCACTTAGTATGATGTTCTCCAGCTCCATCCATTTCTCTAAGAATTTCATGAATTCATTGTTTCTAATGGCTGAATAGTACTCCATTGTGTATATATTTTTTAAAGATTTATCTTTATTCATTTTATGTGTGTAAGAGTTTTGTCTACACATATGCCTGTGCCCCATGTGTGTGCCTGGTGCCTGGGGAGGTTGTCGTGATCCCTGGAACTAGAGTTACATATTGCTATGAGCTACCATATGGGAACTGGGAATCAAACTCAGGCTTTCTGGAAGAGCAACCAGTGCTCTTAACTTCCTTGTCACTGTTTCAGCCTTAAAGGACCTCCTCTGTCATGAGAGCTGACCGGTTCTGAGTAAAGAGGACTCGGTACATGCTGCGTATTCTTTAACACTTCGTTATTCCCTCTGTCTTTCTTAAAATCTCATCTCCAAATCAATGCAGGTCAAGTTCTCCTTCCTTGCACAGACACAGAAGACTGACCATGCACTCACTGATGGCTGTATCCATTGTCTAGAGGGGTCAGAACAGAGTGGCACAGGTTGGGTGGCATAAACATCATAATTTTTTCATATATTTCTGGAGGCCAGAAGTTCAAGATCAAGGTTCATGCTTATTTTTCTGGGGCTTATGCCCCAGAAACGCAAGTTTATACTTGTGTGTATGTTGCACTTTGATATAAAAAATGTCCCCCACCACAGATTCATGTGGTAAAAACTTAATTCTTGAATAGCTCAGTTTGAGGAATACTAATAACTTTAGAAGGTGAGATGATGGAACTTAACAATACTCTCTCTCTCTCTCTTTCTCTCTGTGTGTGTGTGTGTGTGTGTGTGTGTGTGTGTATGTGTGTGTGTGTATGTGTGTCTGTCTGTCTGTCTGTCTCTGTCTCTCTTGTGTTTGTATGTGTCTCTGTGTCTCTCTATGTCTCTTTCTCTGTCTCTCTCTCTTTTCTCTTTCTGTCTCTCTTTCTCTCCCTCCCACCACTTCCCCTCCCCTCTCCCATCCCCTCTCTCTGTGTGTTCTGGTCATTATGAGGTTAACAACTTTGCTTTCTTCTGCCATGGTGCTCTGCTTTCACCACAGCCCAGAAACAGTGCAGCAAGCTGACCACGGAGTGAGACCTCTAAACAGTAATCTAACTGAACCCTTCCTTCTTTGAGTTGCTGATGTAGATGGAATTTGGAGGTAGGTCCTGACTAACAAAATGCACACATCTCTGAAGTCTTTTAAATCCCCCTTGTTTTGAGGACTCCAGTCAGGTTAGAAAAGGCCCACACCAAGACCTTATTGTAGCTTAATCACTTCTTTAAAGCCCTGGCTCCTAAATAGTCACATTCTGATGATCAGGGATTTGAAATTCAATACATGTTGTTCTCAGAGACTGTATCCAGGGGTGGACACAGGAATATCAGAAGCTTAAGGTCATCCTCTGTGACACAGCTATCCAATACATGAAAACATGAAACCCTGTGTCAAAGAAGCAGAAAGAGGAGGGGCCGAGTGTTTAGCTTCCTCCTGTATTTTTTCTGTATGTTCAGACACAGACCAACCTCTTCAAATCTTACTTCCCAGTACACCAGGGGTAAGGGAAGCAGTCGCTTACTTGTACCAAAGGATTATAGCTGCTAATATATTTTATTCAGTCTTTGACATTTCCAGTATGTGCTTAATGACATTAGAAGCAATAGTAAAAGATTATTGCAAGAGAGATGTGCCTCTCTACATACAGGTGACTGTAATTACTGCTGGATGAAATGGAAAAGGGCCTATGAAAGAGAGAAAATTCTATCATAATGAACTCAGCAAAACATATATATTTTTACATGGGAGAAAAGAAAAAAGAGGAGAAAGAAGAGGAGGAAAAGGAGGAGGAAAAGGAGGAGGAAGAAAGGAAGGAAGAAGAGAAAGGAAGGAGAAAAAGGAAGAGGAAGAAGAAAGAAGGAGGAAGAGAAGAAGAAGAAGAAGAAGAAGAAGAAGAAGAAGAAGAAGAAGAAGAAGAAGAAGAAGAAGAAAAGAAGGAGAAGGGACGATCTGAAAATGTGTTGTGTCAGTATGGAGCACCTTCCATTCATTGTAGTGAACTAGTGTGGCAAAAGAAATTCCATTAGCTTGAAAGGGGGAGAACAGAATGTTCCGTGAACACTCGCATCTCCTCATTTCAAAACATTTATATGGTATCTTTAAGAGCTACTGATTTAAGGCTTTAAAGAGAATTTTTAAGTGACTGAAATAGTCAATTTAGGAAAAGGTGGGGGAAGTGATAGACTACAATTCCTCTGAGACAGGACTATCTACCTACAAACTAGATCAGTCCAGCTCGTGTCATTGTAGCCTCCTTTCCTAAATGACATCGCATGATAAGAGACATGATAAGGAAAAGAACACGGTACAATTAGGCCACACAGGGCACTAAACCAGGACTAATGTGTTCATGGGGAATATGGCAGCCAAGCTAACACATGAATCCTAATAATATTATTAACCTTTACTGGAGCAGATACAGGCTTTACATGCACAACCCGTGCTAGCTCATGATGTCTTTGAAATAGGTGCTGCAATTTGTCCCGTTTTTAGCAAATAAACAGTGAAGCAAAGCCAGTAATGTAACCTTCTCAAACTTAATATGGACAATGTCAGAGCCTTGGTATAAAATCAAGTCACCCTTGGCTTTTAGTCCTTGTGCTCTACAATGCGACGGATGGTCAATTGGTGCATAACAAGCAAGGAAGGGGAACAGGCTAAACAAACAGTTCATGGAAACAATCATTCTCTAAAGAAATAGCTAGACTCAGAGGTGAGTGAGTAGTTCCATATGCCTAAATGCTGGAGAACAAAGTAGATAGAAAATACAAAGCTTCCCATAAATTGTTTTAGGGCATTGTAACATTTCCAGGGTAATGGGAAACAGAATTTGTTTCAAGAGGCTGAGGAGGCTGAACTCAATGAGCTCAACCCCAGTTGAGTGGTTATGGGAAACTTAGGAATGGGAAGTTTAGTGATCTGATACAGTTTTTTTTTTCTCTCCCTGTAAAAAGCAAACTGACTGACTGTTGCTATTCTATGCAGTAAAATCTGATGAGTTTGAGTCTCCTTGTTCCTAAGTATGATTATAACAAGAGACTTATCAAAGGGTCTCGGAAAGCAGAAGCAGAATTACTAGTACCACAGACCTGTACTACACGGCTCAGGGGTTTGGTTCCACTTAGTAATGGAGATAGCTCTGCCACTGCTCCTTGGCGAAGCCTGTGCTTGGCTACTGAAAAGCCAGCACAGCCCATGCCCAGTGAATACACAGGATGTTTGTCTTCAATAGAAGTTTTTTATTTCTGGTCAAAGGCCAACATTGCCAACAACTGTAGAAGAATTATAGAAGGAAAGAATGCTCTTCAGCATTAAGAAAGCCATCGTAATAGGCAGGTAAAAATCCTACCCTCTCCTACAAGAGCTTAAAAGCCATTGTAGAGCTTCCTTAATTGGCATTATCAAGTTAAGCATATCCCAGCTTTAAAAAGGAATTACAAGTAGCTTTTCTCCTGGATAACACAGAAGCCAGCTTTCATTCAAAACAGACAATAAGAGTGAAGGAACAATCCTTGTAGGCATTCTTTTAGCTCTCTGTCATCAGGGTGTTATTTCTCAGACTAAGGTGAAACATGGAGACTCTTGAACCTTTCTTAAACCTTGAGATTCAATCCCATAAGCCAAGTACCACATCTGGTTTCTAAGCAAATGAAATGGGCGCTTCTTATCCTCGGCCTAAGACAGGCGGGCACATGCCTCTGCCCAATGTTGACACACACCTAGCTCAACCCCTGCAGCTCTCATTGCTCCTTTGACTTCAAAATGACATTCTCCTGGCTCAGTGGATCAAAGAAGGGCAAGCATTTGATGCAGGAGTGTCTCTGTGTTCTCCAGAACAACACTTCGCTATTTCTATCTCTTTGGCAACGTGGTATAGAGATGGAAAAGTAGGCACTTTTGAAACCCAGCGGAAACAGTGACCAGATCTGGAGGCTGACCTTGGCTGTGTGCCTGATAGACTATTAAGCTGTGGCTTCTACAGCTCCCCTGTTCTTTGGGAAACACTTGGTTTGAACAGACTGGAAAGTGTGAGCCAGCGACATGACAGGAAGGTTGTTGGTGTGTCCCCTCCAGTAGAGAAATAAAGATGCAACGTGGTTTATTTTTAAGTCCCAGAGTGCCTAATGGCAGAACTTGTTTCTGACTGTCCTGCTCTCTGGACCTCTTCCTCTGCTTCCAAACTGGTAGATTCTTTGGATTACACACAGGGGTTACTGATTTTTCAAGCCACATAGTACAGACATTTTACATACAAGAAAGCTGAGGTCTGGACAGAAGGGGCGATTTACAGACAGGTCACCAAGTGTTTAAGTCCTATATTAAGCTGTACACAAATCTTTTCCATTTTTATTTCATTGGCCAATTTCAAGTTCTATATTGTGTCATCTACATATGGAAACAAAAAAGGTTTTCTGCTATTACTACTAAAGACATGTTGGAAGTTATAAGAGTTATAGGTAGGTTAGTTGTAGAAGAGCTGTACATGAAGTGGAGCAGAATCAAGACTTTATTATAGGACTGACGTGATGGCTCAACAGATAAAAGTTTAATGACCCAAGTTCAATCCCCTGTACTCACTGGGTAAGAGAGAGCTGACCGCTATGAGTGTCTGCTACAAGATCTTCACGTGTACACACCCATTTTCAGTCAATAAATGTTATAAAACACTGTAAAATATTTTTTTATTTTTTGAAAGGTTCATTCATTTATACACTGTCTATTGATCATATACATCTCCTGCTACCTTGTTCCAAGCCCCCCTTAGTGTTCCCACTTTAAAGCCCTCCCAGATTCACGTCTTCCTTTTAGTTCCTTTGTTTGCTTTTTTAATACCTGCACTAAGTGCAGTTAATATAGTCCATATGCACATGAGTATATAGTTATCCATGGGACACGAGCAATCTATTAGAGACCATGCCTCCCTCGCAGCAGTCATCAGCCACCGCCAAGAGCTTCAACAGGGATGAAGTCCAGGAGCCCTTACCCCGTCCAAGATGGAAGTTTGACTGGCTTGATCTTGTGAAAGTCTTGTGCAAACAGCCACGGCTCCCGAGAGTTGGTGCCTGCAGCGTCAGTCATGGTAGGTCCAGTGGTCAGCATTTCAGTCTCCTTACCATCCACCTATTCTTGTACCTATTGCTTCTGACCCCTTTCCTCTGAGAAGTTCCTTGAGCCTTGGGTGATGCGAGACTGAGATAGATGACCCACCCTAGCTGAGAACTCACAGTGTCTATGCTGGAAACTTTGACCAGTCTCCACAGTCACCACTACTCCCTGCAAAAAAAGAAGTTCCTCTGGACCAAGCTGAGAGTAGCACAAATCTATAGGATCAATATAAACAGTTAGAATGTATATTTTTAAATTAAAAAAGAAAATAAAAGAATAAATTGTAGAGAAAAAACTAGATAATATAAAAAATAAATAAGGTATTTGGTATGCTTGGAAATACACTCTCTCTAGTTGCAATCCTAGTCCTTGGATTAGGGATGTCACCGTATTTGAAAACTGTCTTTTCAGATATAAGTTAAGTGTTATTAGGAGAGTCCTGCCTGATAATATGACTGATATCTTATAAGAAAAGGAAAACCTGTGAATAGAATGTGTACTGGCTAGTTTGGTGTGTCAACTTGACGCAGGCTGGAGTTATCATAGGAAAAGGAGCTTCACTTGGGGAAGTGCCTCTATGAGATCCAGCTGTGGGGCATTTTTTCAATTAGTGATCAAGTGAAGGAGGGCCCCTTGTGGGTGGTACCATCTCTGGGCTGGTATTCTTGGGTTCTATAAGAGAGCAGGCTGAGCAAGCCAGGGGAAGCAAGCCAGTAAGTAACATCCCTCCATGGCCTCTGCATCAGCTCCTGTTTCCTGACCTGCTTGAGTTCCAGTCCTGACTTCCTTTGGTGATGAACAGCAATGCGGAAGTGTAAGCTCAATAAACCCTTTCCTCCCCAACTTGCTTCTTGCTCATGATGTTTGTGCAGGAATAGAAACCCTGACTAAGACACAATGACACATAGGGGGACCACCAAGTGACAAGAGGCAGAAGTGGTACTCCAATCTGAGAAGTGACAGCTCCTTAAGGAGATAAGGGTGGCATCTTCCCTAAAGGCTTTTGAGGAAGTGTGTCCTTGTTTGCACTTTTATTTTGAACTCCAAGCCTCCAGAACTATTGTCCATAAGTCATCCAGTTTCCGGCATCTTGCACTGACAGTCTCGGGATACTAATATAGATTAAAAGGAGGAGGATGGGCGTGCTCTTCTTCTTACTTCATAACAGGTTAAGTTCAGGGTGGCTCTCTCTATTCAAAGGCTAATACTGTCAGACTCTTCTTTACCTCTCTTAAAACTGAAACAATCTTTACTCCTACTGAGCTGTGCAGTAGCTCTCCAGTTCTTTCCCATGGGCTTCTGAAGCTGACTTGAGTTCATTGGCCAGTTCTGCCAGCATCCCAGGACTGAATCACTGACTTAACCTGGAAAGGTGATCTCAACAGCCAGGATGCTATCCTTTCATCTTAACAACACTCTTGCTCCGGGAAGGTTGTTGGTGGTTGGTCCCTCTTCCTGTAGTCTAAGGAATGCAATTTAGGCCCTCCTTCCAGAGGGGAGGGGTCTGGTGGAATTTCCCAAGGTTTCTGAGCTGACCTCTTCATCACCCCTTCATAAGAGCTACATCTGGGCATGGCTGTCTTGCTGAATGACCCTGGGACAGTATCTATCAAAAATGAACCTCAAGTAAACCTGATTAGACTTTCCATCGGCCTAGCATGTACTACACAACCTCTCCCCTAGTGCACTATGAGTAGCTGTTTCACAGTGGCTTGTTCACACCCTTAATCCAAAAGTCAAAAGGAAGATAACTCATTTCTAACCATTTTCCTCTCTGTAACCTTGCACAGAACTCAAGTCACACAAGCAATGAGAAGGCCCCAGGATTCAGGAAGATACTGTTTCAGGGTCATTCACTAAGACAACCATGCCCAGATGTAGCTCTTATAAAGGGGTGATGAAGAGGTCAGCTCAGAAAACTTGGAAAATTCCACCAGACCCCTCCCCTCCGGAAGGGAGGACCTAAATTACATTTCTTAGACTACAGAGAGGAGGGACTGACCACCTGATACCTTCCTAGAGCCAACCATTGGCCACCTACCTCATTCCCTAGAGACAAATCAATTTAAAAGTCACACTGTTCTGCCAATCACATTGTGCCTAATGGCTGCTACCCTGAAAACTGTATAAACTTGCTGGATGGGCTGTGAGTGGTCCTTCTCTCTCTCCATGTGCAGGGGTACCCCAAAATGTTGGAACAATAAATTCCTCTTGCTTTTTGCATCAATTCCCAGCTCTCCGTTGTTCATTCAGGAGGTCATCAGTAAACTAAGGCTCACCAGAGTCTTACAGTGACAACTACTTATCCTCTTTGTTCCTTCTTATTTTTCTCCAACTTATGTAGGTCTCACTAAAGCCGTCTTTACATATATTTCTGTCACCTAGACGATTTCTAGATGTAGAATTGATGAGCTTTCTGGGACATATCAACACATTGCTCTGAGAAGTCTACACCAACTTAGACAGCTAAGAAAGAAGCACTTGATTTTGACAATATGGTAGTAAATCTTTACTCTTATAAAATAACAATATGTGTATGTTCATTATAAATGTACATATTTGTAGTTCTACCTATAAACTAGAAACTAGACAAGGACAACCTATTCCTTACCTATTCCCATCTGTGGTACTCTCTAGAAAATAGAGTGAACTTGATTTAACACCATAGTAGCACCTCTGCAACTTCTAACACAGAGATGGATACAAAATATTCAAATTAATGAATTTGAATTAATGGGTGAGAGACCTTGTGGAGAATAAGAAGCAACAGTATTATCATTTTTCCAAAAACAGAAATTTCATTAATCTGTAGCATAACAAATAATTCAAGAGGAAAATATACTGTCAAGATTTTGCCAGTCAACAGTTTCATCTCTTCCTCGGAACTGGTTATTTACTAATGAAATGAAAAGAAAGAAATGAAAAGAAAAGAAAAGGAAAGGAAAGGAAAGGAAAGGAAAGAAAAGAAACCTACAAATGGCACATACAAAAGCAAGAAGTTAATATCTCCCGATTCCTGCTCAGCCCCCTGCTTTTCTCCCCAGAGATAACTAGTGTACAGCCAAGCAACATTTTTTAATGATTTTTTAATTTTCTGAGGGTCATGCTCCAAATTCCTTCAATCAAGGACCACCATTCCCATAGATAAAAGCATGCTTTTTGGAGCTTTCCGCAATTTCTTTCTACTCTTGGATGCAAATGTAGCCAGCAAAGTTCCGTGATGAGGAATGTCATCTGGAAACCAACCTCACTTCACCATCTCCAGGAGAGCAGATAAAAGTCTGTGGAGGGCAGGCTTCAGCGGGCATGCCAGAGCATTTTGTGTGTTCTGATGGCGACATCTACTGGTGCATAACACAACTTCGTGTATTAGACAGGAGAGCTGTAGATGAGAAATTCTGAACCTTTTGGACCAAACATTGTGTTCATGCAGTAATGCAGTATTTCCATACATCATAGGCAGATTGCCTATTATGAATACCAGAAGAGAGATTATGGTGAAGACCAAACCTAGGTATGTTACATAAGGAAGGAAAACATACGTCTGGGCATTCATTTATGCATTTGTGTCACAAATACTATTCATCATGAAAGCTTCACATGATACTCAGAACAATGAAGACATCATAGTATGTCACAAATACTATTCATCATGAAAGCTTCACATGATACTCAGAACAATGAAGACATCATAGTCCCACCATCAAGGACACTTTCAAACAAACAAACAAAAAAAATAGTGAAAAATAGACCAATGGAACTTGCCGATGGGATGGTGATCCATGACAAATTCTGCTTTCAGGTCTATACTTGTCTGGACTTGATACATCAAAAATCCAAAGATCAAACCCAAACAGAGACGGCACATGCCTTAATTCCAGCGCTGTGGCAACAAAGGCAGATAAATCTTTTAATTCAAGGCTAGCTTGGTCGACAGGCTCAGAGAGACTGAGAGACTTGTACAGGATTCTGTAACAATAACTGTCTAGACCCGATCTGTCTTGAATCCGACATCCAGGTCTCCTCTACCACTCAATGTAACCCATTGGCATAGCTCATAGTTTCAGAGCAATACATGCTACTTGCCCAGGTTTTCTAGCCCAAGTTTTGTATTTCAGAAAGATATCCAAGCCTAGAGAGATGTCTCAGGGGTTAAGGGTACTTGCTACTCTTCCAGAGAACTAGGTTTGGTTCCAATCACCTGCATTGGGCAGCTCACAACCATTTGCATCACCAGTTCCAAAGACTCTGATTCCTTTTTTTGTCCCTGAGGGCACCTGTACATACAGGTTGCACATATAGATCATTGGTCACACACGAGTGTACACATACATACACACAAACACACACACACACATAAATTTAGCATTATTAATTAGTCAAAATGTTGAAAATATATCTCTATCACAAAGCCATTTGAAAACCCCTGTTCCTGAAATTAGTATCAAACAATAAACCCCATAGCAAAAGAACCCTTGAAAGTCACCAAAAGTAGGAAAGCATTGTTTGTCTCAGTTCAGATTCTTTTTATTTTCCTGTTGCTGCATCTACCAGCAGTCTTACTGCCTCCGTATAGACCCTTAGTTGGCACCTTGTGAGCTGAACTCCCTTAGGAAAAGGAATTCTGGCTACAGACTTGGGCACCGGAATACATACCAATTGTATGAGTGACATTTTCATCAGAAAAGTAAATCCAGCTGTGGTTACGTTTTCAATAGGAGTGCATTTTAAAGATCTGATTACATGTAATTGTAGGCACTGGAGAAAATGCAGTTAATTTTTTTCCATTTTTTTTTCAATATCTGTTGCTATGTCTGAGGTCAAGATGGTTGTAAATGTAAAAAGAGCAATCATCGATCCACACTGGTCTCCTACAGCATCTTACGGAACTGCATCAGTAACAATAGCCAACAGAAGCGGCCCTGTCCTTCACCGCCCAGCTAAAACTACACTTTGTCCAGGTGTAGAAACCAAGGAAGCCTTAGAGCTGATGATGTCCGGCAGCCCTTGCTAAGAAGAGCAGACAGCTCCAGGACCATGTGTGTAAGCTGCCTGGCCATCCAAGTAGAACAATAATGTGGTGACTGTTGTTTACATTCCAAACTGTCTACGAAGTGTCTTTGGTGGCCCACTCTAACCTGGAACTATTCATTGAAGAAAACTGGGAAACGTAGTCTAAATAAATTGCTATAAATACAATACACATACAGAAACTGTCTTTGAAATGAATCTTTTATTTTTCTTTAAGCTAAAGCCAATCTTGACTTACTTAGTTAAACTATTACATCAGTTCTAATCTAGTAGCCAGATAATAGCTAAGTAAATGAGCTTTCATTTATACACAGATGAATAAATACCTTGTTGTATTTTGCCCAATGAAGATAATCTAGTGGAGAAATGAAGACAAACATCTCACGTATTCCAAGAAAATCCCCCAAATTCTTCAATAGCTGAAGTGTTCACCTGAGTTCTTCCTGTGTCATCATAGCCAAGAAGCAAGTGATTTTAATCTCGAACTACAGATTAATGCTGGACATCTGGTCTTTTTTTTTTTTTCCTTAAGTCAACTATTGCCCACATGAGACTCGGTAAGCCAGTGAATCTATGAAGCTGGAAACGGGCTACACTTACACGTGGTAAGTACCTAGTGGCTGCAAACAGGGTTTCTCACCCATCCTGCTTCTGTAAGACTGAGGCAACCAGTGTAGCCAGTGATCTCAAAGGCTTGGGAAGTTAAGGAGATTCTCCCCAGCAGAGTTTTAGGCAGGACCTTAGCAGCCCAGAAATGTGTCTCTGGTCTTTACAATACATCCCTTCCCAGCCAACCCCTTCGAAACCCTTCACAGAGTCGGGGGATCAAATAACACCCCTCAACTGGTTAATCAAAAACAGCTGGATTCTCATAAAAATGTTCATCTAAGCACAACTCTAATTTCATTTTAGCATAAATTTAGGCACTAGTTACACAGTGTTCTGGTCACTGAATATTTAATTAAAAGTCTGAGGTTATCAGATTCTATTATATTCCCGTGTTCTATGCCAGCTTCCAGAATATATCACATGACAGATTAAAAAGTAAACTGCCAGCCATCTGTAACTGTGTGACTATTTAAAGTAACGAGATATCATACTCTTCAGTAATTGTATACTGCAGTGGGTGGGAGACCAATGGGAAGCCAAGAAAAAATTCTGTTAAGCCCACCACATGCATTGAAATCCACCATGAGCGTCTGTGAACGATCAGGATTTAACTAAGTTGGTGGCTTCGTTGCCTTTTGTACACTCTGAGTTGAAACCTTTAAGATAGTCTGCCTTATAAGTTAATTCTGTCTGATTGCTTCGGAATTTAATCAAATACTGGATTTACTAATTTTAGAATCTGTGCACAGTAATCTATGCTCAGTCTATGAGACTAAGTAAAGCAGCGATCTTTATTCCACATTGAAACCGCTAATGATAGAAAAGGAGTCCTGAATATCAGAAATCTATCCTCAGAGATAGTATGAATACTATGAAAATAAGTTGCATGCATCTATAAAATACTAGAATGAAGGTCATTGATGCGAACTATACTATACAATGATTGTATAGTTGTGGTATAGTATCCCATTTCTCATGAGTGGGTTGCCCAGCAGCAGTTCTGAACATACAAGGCATTGCTCTGAGTTAGCAAGAGGCTCCTCTGTGCAGAAAGTGTATGTTTGCAGGACACACAGAGCCACCTTCCTGTCAGAACCATAATTAAAAATAATAATAATAACACGTTGCATGAATCATGCTACGATGTGACCAAAATTCATGCCTAAAGATCTAAAAAGTATTGAAAATTGAGGGATGTAGAGAATAATAAAAGCCTTAGACAAATAGGCACGGGATCCCAGTAGGATTCCTAAGAAACGAAAGTATAGCGGGTGATACTATCAGAGGCTGGGCACCAAGAAGACCGAACGCTTGTATTTGTGCTGGGGTATTTTGTGGATTTATTTTTCCAACGGGCACCTCAGTCTCCTTTGAGGACTGAAAACAAATTTCTTCACACAGAGTCCGGGCAGAGAGTTAATGCTTATCTTGGCTGCCAAGCCTCTATACCCACAGTAGTTACCTTTGACATGTCCGACTCGACACGGCACTATCTGTATTTAAATTACAGCTTGTATTCTTGATAAAGGGAAACTCATACTCAATACGTGCCAAGCTGTGTATTTTTCTCACAACAAGACTTTTTCTTTATCACGACCTCTATCTTGTAAGAAAGCTGAAGTGCCGAGGTGAGATGGCTGGAAAGGGGGAGAGTCACTAACTCCGAGGCCCCTGCTGCTTGCAGGACTGCATTTTGCTCCTGGCACCCGCGCTGTACTGACTTCTGGCCTCGGCTTGGCTCAGGTGCTCACTTGACCCGGGTGTTTGTATGCCTGTTCTTGGTGTGGAGTCCATTTCAGATACCCTGAGGACATTGGAATCCTCAGCGCACTGTCACCTCTCCCAGACAGAGCCCTTTACTGTATTTTATTTATCCCCAGGGGCACCATCCACTGCCAAGTTCCCTCACTGACACTCTCTCCCCCACCCCACCCCGACCCCCCATGTTCTCAGAACTGCCGGGAGGCCTCACAGAATCTTCTCTATGGGACTTTTGGGAAAATAAAAAACAAAAAATACCGGGAGCCATGGCACAAACCTCCCCGGTGAAGGGGTGGGGTGGGGAGCAGATCGCCCCCGTTCAAGTGGATTAAGAGAAAAGGAAAAATACACGGAGGAAAAGTCCAAGTTACGGGCGCAACACAGCGGGCGTTGTGCAGAGACCTGCTCCAGCTTGCTTTTTAGGATCCGTGCTTTAGTTGCAGCATGGAAACTGTGGGGAAACAAATACAAACACAAGGAGGTCAGGGCAGTGACCCAGGCAAGAGCGGACACATGGCAAGCGCCCTTGAAGGACAATAACGGTAGGGATAAAGAAATAGAAAGAAAATACTCAGAGGGAGAAAACCCAGAGGTGGGTTATGACCAGCTAGTGTCCGTCCCAAGCCATCCATCCCCTCAGAGGCATCAGAATGCACTTCTGGTTTTTCCTACATAAAAGCAAATCCAGGTATGGCAGGGAGAGAATGTGTGTATGCTATGGGGATTGTGACACTAAGGACAGGAGAGCTTGTTGCCACAGAAGGATGGACAGTTTTACAGTAAGGAGACCGTTGGGACGTTAAGCCTTATGAGGCTTTAGGAAGGGTTATTTTATAGGAAGAACCAGGTATGAGAAAGCAGGATGCAGGGTGGCCTCGGTAGCTGGCAGGCCAGAGAATGTTTTACTCTAAGGCTGATTTATTCTCAGGAGGGGAGAGACACTGGAGTAAATGAGGCAAAGTTTATGGACCTTGGAGAGAGCATAGACCAAAGTGTAGGTAACAAAAACACTTCCATCTCATTGATCCACAGAGGCCAAAAGTTCTGCTAACTGCTTACTTACGAAGAAGAGAGTTCAGAGACCATAGGTCTGAGCTTGCCATCAGTAAACAAGGAAACTGTAAGGTTACCAGAGGCAGGGGAAGATAGATTTGGACATAAGTGTGTACAGAGGGGAAGGCTTTCTTAACTTTCGCTGTTTCAGAAGATCAGGTAAGGGGGCTGGAGAAATGGCTCAGAGGTTAAGAGCTCTGACTGCTCTTCCAGAGGTCCTGAGTTCAATTCCCAGCACCCACATGGTGGCTCACAACCATCCGTAATGGGATCTTATGCCCTCTTCTGGTGCTGTCTGAACACAGCTACAGTGTACTCATCATATATATCAAATAAATAAATAAATAAAATCTTTTTAAAAAATAAGAAGAAGATCAGGTGAAATTCAACATGATCAATGCATTTGACCAGGTTTTAATCTGGTCACATCTAAATAGCTAATGGATGAGGATAAGGGTATGCATCCCCAGGGAAAGAATAGGCCCTAGTTAGAGGACACCAAATAAGACTGCCAATAACTGACGGTCACTCTCTTCACTGGCTCATGGAAATGTCACTCCTGACAACCTCTTTTTAAGTGCATATATTCTTGGAAAAGCAGCTGAACTAAAAAACTGTGGGTAGTCTTTCATGGAACCTCAGAACGGAAAGCAGCTGATATTTTTATAAAATTCCCTTTGAGCCTAAGCACATTAGTGCTATTCATTCATTTACTTTCTCATACAAACATATTTGATGGCTCTTCACCATGCGCCAAGGGTTCTCTCCACTGCACGAATTTAGCCCTGGAAACTAACTAAAAACTATAACTTCTCAGGTCCTTTAGCCTACCAGGAGGGTCATCGAAACAAGACATAAAAACATGAGTTACATAATCACTTTCCAGCACGGAGGCTATAAAGACCATGAAACCAGGTTCAAAAGAGCAATTGGTAAATATCCCGTTATGTAGGAAAGTTCAAAAAGGCCACCCCAAAGAGGAAGCCATGCAAAGACAGAAAGAGATCTACCCCAGGCTAAGTGGACTGAGCAGTTTGAAGAATCCAGAGATGAGCAGTAACTATTGATGCAAAGATGGGAACTGAAAGAAACACAATAGACCAGCGCACACCCCAACTCTCTTTCGTCTTTCCTTCTTTGTCTCTCTTCTTTTGTCCTTCCTTATTTTCTACCTGCCCTCTCTCCCTCCCCTCCTCCTCCCTTCCTATTTTCTTCTCCCTTCTTTCCTTCCTTTCTTTTCTCTATTCTTCCTTCCCCTCTTTCTTTCTTCCTGCCTTTCTTCTCTCTCTCTCTCTTTCTTTCTTTACTTTTTTCTTTCTTTCTCTCTGTGACTTATTTCTTTTAACTCTCACAATGACCCATTTCAACCAGAGTTTAAGAAAAAAAATAAAAGATTTGAAGGTTTAGGAGTGGGGATGGGATAGAAAGTTTTCGGTGGGGGTAATGTGGAAAGGGGTTACCATTTGAAATGTAAATAAAGCAAATATCTAATTAAAAACGATTTGGAAGGTTCAGTGAACTTCTTAGGGTCACACAGGAATGTAAACAAAAAATAAAGAAAAATTTTAAAAAAGAGTGGTTAAAAAAGTGATTAAAAAAGAGTTAAACTAATCTAATTACAAGTCAGCATACAAGTAAACTGCCTATTAGAAGGAATACACACACACACACACACACACACACACACACACACACAAATGCATGTGGAACAAGCAGCAAGCTCTTTTAGCCACATCTTTGCCTAAAGCTGGTTGGCCTGGGTCTCTAAACTCTTAGATAATCAGCATGCATTGTGATTTGACTATAACTTGGACTCTCGTTTCCAAACCTTAAGAAAACACAAGCCATGAGTGAAGCTGGCTTCTCAAGGCTCAGTGCTTCTGTAGACTCCATGGGGCTGTCTGCAGGTACTGCCACAGCAGTGAGATGAATATCACCCTCAGTTGTTTCAAGGTCCTTCCTGTCTGGGTTTCCAAAATTCTAACACCAAAATTGAGGCTCTCTTAACTATTATGACTAGGATTGTGTGTCAATTAAGATGTTTGTGGGATTGCTTGAGATTTAAGAATAACACAAGACATACAGATTCCAGAAGGGAAGTCATAAAGGCTGAAGCCCTGAAGTTGGTTTACACTACCTGATCTCTACATTGAGATCCTTGGTGAATTGCTGACTACAACCCAATGAACCTCTTCCTAAGAGGAGCAAGATAAAATATTTTGGTTTTCCTCACCTTTGTTTCGGTCTTGGTTCCTGCTGTTGACTCCCCTCGCATGAGACCTCATTTCACACCCATATCATTCTGTGGCCTTGGGTAAGCAGGTTGAGATGTTCCCTCCTCTGGTCTGTCTTCTAGGTTTCTTCCAGATAACAATGAGTTATTTGCAGTATCAGCGAATGAATGGGAATCTGAAAAGATTGCCACCTGTGAGAGGAAAACGGACACAAGCTTGAAGAGCCATCAGATCACAGTGCATGCCAAACCTGAGTACCTAAGAGGAGGGTGGTGACAGTGTTAGGATGGTCAGCATGGCCATAAGCATCCAGGCTTTCCCAGGAGGAGGGCTGCCTTAGCACCACACCCAGAGAAGAGAGGTCTGGGTACTCGCAAATGCGGAGCAGGACAGAGAGCAACACTGGCATCAGCTAGAGCTCCGAAAGGCACATTTCTAGGGCTCCCACACTGAACCTCTCTAACTCTCAGAGCTTTACAACACAGATAATACAATTTCCTCATAAAACCCCATGTTCACGAAACACCAAGGTTTAAATTGCATGCTAAAGATCATTTTAATATGACTATGGTTTTAAACATCAACAATTTTATGAGAATTGTCTTTTACACAGATAATGAGATAAGTCTCATAATGACTGTGGTTATATTACATTGGCAAGGTGTATGGTCTTTAGCAACAATTACTATAACTTCTTAACAAAACAAGGATTATAGATTCAGTGTATTAATATAGCTAGAGTAGGTGATTCCCACTTGGAGTTTCTTCTAAAACAAAGCACCTCAGTTTTCTGATGACAAGATCTAGGATAAGTACAAATTTGGTAATAATGGTTTTGTGATTGTGATTATTCCTTTAAAATCTTGGAACGATCTGACTGAACAGTCTCCAAGGGTTTTTTTTTTAATATTTTTCACTTTACTTTTTTTTAAAAATAGATGTTAAGCTTACTCAGTGTTCTGTACTCTCAAAACATTAAATTAGCAGCCCAAATAATTTACAACTCTTGAGGTCCCCATGGTGTAACTTTCTACCCTTTGGGTTCAAATTCAATGTAATAAAGACTTAAAGATATTGTGGGTCTGAGGTAATTTATCTCCAACCTACCATGTTAATTAAAGAAAGTGATATATGCAAAATACTTAGCGCCTGGCATAGAATAGGTACTTAATTATTAATGATTATTACTGAAATCAATGTAGGCAGAAAGTAACCAAGAAAAGTGGAGCCGTGTCTTGGAAGCTGTGTCTATTGAAAGCAAGTTTAGCTTTGTAGCTGACCATCCTTGAAGCTGCAGTTAGGTTCTTTCCAGTGTAGCGAAACCTAACATACCTGGGGACCAATCACTATAAATGTGCGCTAATCAAGGGAGCAGACCTTCACAGCATCCCAGCATTAGCACATTATTCACATTGTTCTTTTGGTACCTGCCCCCATGGGTTTAGGATTTTGAGAAGCAGCTTCATAAAAATGGAGGACTGACTGATCCGCCACAATAAACTCTCCCGCCAAAAACAGCCAACCCAAGGTGCATGGTGGCCGCCTGCTTCTTGCGTTAATCTTTCTTTCCGTGTTTTCTTCTGTGTTTGCTATTGGAGTCCTTCTTTAGATGACCAGTAGTCTCTGGGAATCCCAAGTCCAATGAAACCACGATCATATTTCTTCTATGAGCATTCACCATCCGTTCACTGACACTGTTTGTCTCCCCAGACAGTCTTTGCTTTCTCTCTCCATGATCTGAATCCTGCCTAACTAAGCCCAGCACAATCACCGCCCTGAAATGCAGGCATCTCCTCTCTCTCCCTAAGTATGCTAGGAAGCTTTTGCCCACATTTTCCTCTCCTATTTCACAGTTTTACATCTTAGATATTATAATAAATGCTAAGAGGAAACTACTTGAAAGAAGGCATCTTATCTAATTTTATATTTCCATATCTGGCTCCTTAGCATTTTGAAAGAGTTTCAGCAAATGCCTACTCATTTACTGTAATCAAGAGGTCAACGTGGTGGATGCCAATGGCAAGCAGGGCCAGCAGGAGCAGGGCTAGAGTTGCAGGTCCAGAGTCCAGTGATGGATTTGGAGGGAGAAACATTACCTTGAAAAGAAAAAGAAAGCCGGTCAGTGGTGGCACATGCCTTTAATCCCAGCACTTGAGAGACAGAGGCAAGCAGATTTCTGAGTTTGAGGCCAACCTGGTCTACAGAGTGAGTTCCAGGACAGCCAGGGCTATATAGAGAAACCTTATCTTGAAAATAAAAAAAGAAAAGAAAAAGGAAAAGGAAAAGAAAAAGAAGAAAAAGAAAAAGAAGAAAAAGAAAAAGAAAGAGAAAAAGAAAAAGAAAAAGGTTCTCCAACTTCAGGAAGCTTTCCCCTTTCCTTCACTTCTGTTCTTCCTTCTTTTCCTTCCTTCCTTCCTTCATTTCTTCCTTTTTTCCTTCCTTCCTTTTCTCCTTCCCTTGAAAACTGAATAGGCCAACTATGTCAAGATGTTTTGTAGAAAAGCAATAACAGTGTCTCCCATCTATTCAGCTTCTTTTATGATCCAGGCCATGTACATGGTTTTATATAATCATAGCAACATTTCAAGAAGAGCCTTACCAAACCATGTATTGGGGAAGCCAAGGATCTTAAGTTAGTAAAGAGTTAGGTCATTGGCTTCCGGTGATATCACTACCAGACAATGATCAGCCTGGTACTGAAACCTGAGTTTGCCTGAATTTCCCAGGCACACTCCTTTTCCTTTTCTTTATTCTCAATGCTTAAGTTTCTAGCCTATATTTTTCCTTCACCAGCAATCACACAGCTCCTTATCAGAGTAAACTCCAGGCTAAATATGGAAAAGAAGCTACTTAATATGCTTCATAGCCCTCTGTGCATTTTTTGTTTGTTTGTTTGTTTGTTTGTTTTTTGAGACAGGGTTTCTCTGTGTAGCCCTGGCTGTCCTGGAACTCACTCTGTAGACCAGGCTGGCCTCAAACTCAGAAATCCACCTGCCTCTGCTTCCCAAGTGCTGGGATTAAAGGCGTGTGCCACCAACGCCCGACTCCTCTGTGCATTTCTTAATGTGCTTTCCTGGGAAAGGTTGCCTACATTTATATTTCCCAGTGTGTATTCTCTCTCTCTCTCTCTCTCTCTCTCTCTCTCTCTCTCTCTCTCTCTCTCTCTCTCTCATTAAAGAAAGGTAAATGGCCTCAATAGTTTTTGACCTTTAAATTTTCTGAAAATGATTATGAACTTCGATATCTCTGGTGATTTGTCTATAGTCTGCCTATGAGAGCAAATGAATGGTTCCCTATGTGTCCGTGTTGACATGGTGGCTCCTTTAAGATGGTGCTAGTGAGAGGTAAATAGGTTAAAGTCCCACCTTTTGGGATGGATTAACTCTGTCTCCTGGGAGTAGATCAGGAGTGGAATGAGTAGATGACATGTTATAAAAAGAATGATCCTGGGCCATACTGCCACTAGAGACCATGTTGATGTGTGTGGTCCGTGATGCCACCTGAAGCCATGTTGATGCCCATGGCCCATGCTGTGACCAGAAGCCACATAGAAGATCCATGTTGCCACTGGATAAACATCAAGAAAACTTTTTTGCAGTGGTATCAATGACTGCAGAGTCATAGTTGAGAATGAGAGCATGGAAGGCTTCTGAGTCACCCCCTCCCACATACACACACACACACACAGGGAAACAGTCTAGACAGAAATCCATTGAGGAGAACTCTTAAAAATTGTGATAGGATTGCTGAACTATAGCTCTTCACAGTTGACAGCATCTGGCAGGGATGTGGGTTGGGAAGGATTCAGATTCCTTTAAGGGGTTGGCTGCTGGGAGTTTGAGTATATGGGTAACACAGACTGGACTTGGTACTTTTTTCCTCCTCCCCCTCTTCCTCCTGCTCCTCCCCCTCCTCCTCCTCCTCCTCCTCCCTCCCTCCTCCTCCTCCTCCTCCTCTTCCTCCTCCTCCTCTTCTTCTTCTTCTTTTATTTTGGGGGAGGTCACAAGGGTTGGGGGAGGATCTAGGAGGTCTGGGAAGTGAATGTGATTAGGATGCATTATATAAAAATTCCAAATAATCAATAAAAGTATGATGTTAAAAAAAAAAGAGCCTGGCACTTCTGACTCTCTTACTCACTTAGGGACCATGAAAGTGCCCTATTCACCCACGTAAGCTGTTCCCTTTTTCCTCTTTGCCGTTTTGTGATGCAGCCAGCACACCAATCAGACGTTCACCCAGTAGAATCATGAGCCACAAACTCATGATAAACCTCTGCTTACAAAGTACTTAACTTCTGGCATGTTGTTATAACAACACACAAACACACAAAGACACTGCAGCTCAGAGTCCTAAGTAGAAACTTTGCCTCCAGCTAGAAATGTTTCTGGAAATCTCTGCTGGCTTTATTCTGTAATCCCTTCTTATTTAACAAAATTGATGCTTGGGAAGCCAGATGAAATCAAAGTCTTGGGGATCTGGGTGTGTTCAGGAAAAAAAAATATTTGAAACAGGGCAGAGATGGTCTTATGGTTTATGTCATTGGGTTGGGTCTAACCAAGGGTCAATGCCTCTCTCTTGCTGGCCAGTGGCTTGAAATTCCAATTCCTGGATGTCTCAGGAAATAAGACCCTGATGGGGGTGAGGGAGTGAAGGAGGAAAGAAAAACACCATCAGAGAGCTTTATTATACTAAAAACTAAAGAATACTGAAAAGGGTCAGAGTCCTACAAAGTCAAAAATATTCTTCAACATTCAGCATGTATTACCTCAGGACAAATTTCTCAAAAACCCAAGCTACATGGAGGAAGGAGAAGGTGGTCTACAGAGAGAATGGAAAGCAAGGTGGCTGTGCTCCTCTAAAGAGGGGCATTGGTGTCCTTGTTAGGCAATTGCTGCCTAGTAATTTCCTCACAGCTGAAGGAAACTCACAAAGTGACCAGCAAGATTGTCATCCACAGGAGAACAGAGAACAACCCGCGAAAGAAAACGTGTTTCGCTGGCATCCAGCCCTTCTCGTTTAAAGCAGCTCTTGCTGTGAAACCTAAGGCCCTCCAGGCTTTGCATCCAATGCTCAAGGATTATGATGCGCACCACCCCACCCAGTTTGATTTAACAAATTAGAGCTTTTGAAACATTGTTTAAGAATTGTCTTTAGGTAGCCGAGTGGCGGCACACACCTTTAATCCCATCACTTGGGAGGCAGAGACAGGCGGATTTCTGAGTTCAAGGCCAGCCTGGTCTACAGAGTGAGTTCTAGGACAGCCAGGGCTACACAGAGAAACCCTATCTCAAAAAATACAAAACAAAACAAAACAAAATAATAATTGTCTTAGGAACATGATATAAAGAACCAAAGTGTCTTGGGATAGAAGAAACCATAAACTAAATTCTGAATCTGACATGAATCTCTTGCACCTTGGGCAGGAAATCTCATGGTTTTGCTCCTGAGTTTCTGTAGGTATAGAACAGTGAGCATAATGTGTCCTTCCTTCCTTCCTTCCTTCCTTCCTTCCTTCCTTCCTTCCTTCCTCCCTCCCTCCCTCCCTCCCTCCCTCCCCCCTCCCTCCCTCCCTCTCTTCCTTTCTTCCTTCCTCCTTTCCTCCCTTCCTCCCTTCCTCCCTTCCTCCAAGGATGGTAGTGAAAGGATGGGGGATAATGTAGGGACTGGGAAGACAGCTCACTGTATAAATTAATAAAACACACCTGAGAGATTATTTCCAGAAGTAATCAGATCATCAGGGCTCTGACCTAATAATAAATGAATTAACCTCTTCCTTGATTTGTACTTGATGGATTTAATGGAAGGAAAGGTGGGAGGTGATGTTTGGTCGACTGAATGGGTCGCTGGAGTGTGTCCTTGGCAGCTCTACCTTGCTTCACCCCCTCCTTCATGCCTCTTTGCTTGCTGTCAGGCTGCCGTGATGTGAACAGCTCTTCTCCACCACATGCACATACTGCTGTGATGTTCTCCAGCACATGGGGACAAGAGCTGATAAAACAACTCATGTTTTGCATAGAAAAGACAGGTATCTATAAGTCACATGGAACAAAACTGAATATCTGTACCTGTTCATGTACACAGCAAGTGACACATGCACACAGGAAGTGACACATGCACACAGGAAGTGACACATGCACACAGGAAGTGACGGATCACAGGTGGTGTCTAGTTGTTTCCATCATTATCCTTTATGAATTTGGTTCTTCTTTCACTTTTATGGGGGTTCAGAAGATTGAGCACAGTTTGCTAGACTTGTTCTACAGGCTCCTTTATCTGAGCCATCTCACCTGCCACTTTTGTAAAGAAAACGCTCCCATTAAAGGAAGAATCCATAAGAATCCATAAGTATTCCGGTAGTGGTGACGCATGTCTTTAATCCCAGCACTTGAGTGGCAGAGGCAGGCAGATTTCTGAGTTCGAGGCCAGCCTGGTCTACAGAGTGAATTCCAGGACAGCCAGGGCTATACAGAGAAACCCTGTCTCAAAAAAAATATTGGGCATGACACTTCCAGAGGACCCTCTCATACCACTCCTGGGTATATACCCAGAGGATTCCCCTGCATGCAATAAAGACACATGCTCCACTATGTTCATAGCAGCCTTATTTATAATAGCCAGAAGCTGGAAGGAGCCCAGATGTCTCTCAAAGGAAGAATGGATACAGAAAATCTGGTATATTTATACAATGGAATACTACTCAGCAATTAAAAATAATAAATTCATGCAATTTGTAGGCAAATGGTTGGATCTGGAAAATATCATCCTAAGTGAGTTAACCCAATCTCACAAAAGAATACACATGAATTGCAATCACTGATAAGTGGATATTAATGAGCCCAGAAGTTCTGAATACTCAAGGCACAATTAGCAAATCAAAAGATTCCCAAGAAGAAGGAAGGACACTACTGGTTCACGTTTTTCAGGAGAGTACCAGAACAGAGAAAGGGTTGGGGGGGTGATTGGGGAATGGGGGGGAAGAGGACTTATGGGACATATGGCGAGGGGGAACTGGGAAAGGGGAAAGCCTTTGGAATGTAAACAAAGAATATAGAAAATAAATAAAAAATTATTTTCTAAAGCTAAAAAGGAAGAAAAAAGAAAAACAACAAAACAAAAACAAAACAAAACAAAAAATTCATAAATATTAATTATGTCTCCGCTACATAAACATGAACACCTGAGTTTAGGTTGGAGGTATGGCAGTGCACACATGTAATCCAGCTATGCAGAAACAATCAAGGGGATCTGTGGCTCTAGGTGATTTTGATGAGCTCAAGATTCAGGGAGGGAGGGAGGGAGGGAGGGAGGGAAGGAAAGACAGAGACAGAGAGACAGAGACAGAGACAGAGATAGACAGACAGAAAGACAGACAGAGAGACCGTGTCTAAAACAGACAAAATGGAGAGTGGAAGAAGATGCCTGACATCAACTCTGACCCCACATGAATACACACACACACACACACACACACACACACACACACACATGTATGTGCATCCTCCCAACCACAAACACAGATGAACATGTATACAAAGAAGAGAAAAGAAAGCAAAACCATCTGCCACACTACCTACAATAATTTAATAAGCTATTATATGCTCACAATAAATTAAAAATTAAAAACTATTTTTCTTTCCCAAAGTAAATTTGAGGTATTTAAACAACTAGAGAAGTTGTCTACTTGTTTGAAATTATAAAATTTAGATCTTGTTTTTGTATCATTCTATATCATTAGACTTTTAGGTACTTTGTCTAAATTCTTCTTTAATCCTTCTTTTTAAAAAAGTAACTGTGTTCTGTAGAAATCAGTATAGTGGTTCCTCAAAAAAAACTAAATAGAACTACCATGTAATCCAGCTATGACATTTCTGGGCATGTACCCAAAGGTCTCCATATCCTTTATATACACACATCCCTGCAGGGCCGTCTTTATTGCTGCACTATTCACAATAACCAAGATATAAATCCAGTCTAGACATCCATCCATCAACAGATAAATAGATAGACAAAATGTGGTACATGTACACACTGGAACTTTATTTCTGTGAAGAAAAAAGAAACTAAGACATCCAAACATGGATGGAACTGGAAATTATCATGTTAACCAAAAGTAAATCAGATCCAGAAAGATAAGTATCATTATCTCCCCAATGTAGATGTTAGTATATAATATGTAATGTGTAAATATGTACATATTTATATACATATTTGTATATATTTGTATACATTAAATATATATTTGTATACATTAAAATATTTGTATACATTACAATATATATTTCTATACATGAAAATAAAAAGGGGAGCATTAAACCAGAGACAAGGATGTAGAGGGGTGGGGTGAGAAACAAGAGACAATATGGAATAGGTAGGTTGCAGAAGCAACAGTATAGAATATGTAGGTCAAGGGAGCAACAGTATAGAATATGTAGGTCAAGGGAGCAGAAGAAGAAGCTGGGAGCCAGGAATGGTAGTGGAAGGGCTGTGGGGACAGGAACAAATAGGAACAAAAAAACAGTGTGTGTGTGTGTGTGTGTGTGTGTGTGTGTGTGTGTGTAACAGGTGTATCAATACAAACATGTTTCATGTCCTAATTCCTGGTCCTGGAAATATGTTCCTTTATATGGTAAAGGAAACATCGTGAATGGATTAACTAAAAGGTTTTGAGTTGGAGAAGTTATCCTGAAGGGGTGTGTGTGTGTGTGTGTGTGTGTGTGTGTGTATGAAAAAGTACACAGAACTCATTTCTTTATGTTTTAAACAAAACATTCATTTTCTTCAGAGGGAAAAAAAGTTAAGTGAGATTGGATATGGTGGCATTTAAGAGGCTAAGGCGGGGAAAATGTTAGTTTAAGACCAACCTGAGCTACATAGCTTAGGCTGTGCTGTAAGACTCATTTTAAAAAATGCAAAAACAAAAACAAAAACAAAAAAAAGCCCCACATAGATAGATAGATAGATAGATAGATAGATAGATAGATAGGGAGAGGGCAGATTAGAGCGATAAGATGAAATGGGAGGAAAAAGGGGGATAAAGGGAGGAGGAGGAGGAGAGAAAGGCAAAGAAAGGGAGATGGGAAGGGAAAGGTAAAAACAAGATAATTATTCCTCAGAATTCCTTCCTGGCACAACACAGCACCAGCTGCTGTCCATGGCTTTGGTAGCATCCTATTGGGAGGATCAGGGCTTCTCTAAATAATGTCCTCTCCACTGACCTCAAACCCCATCCTATCCCTTTGTTGCCTATTATAACTCAAGAGCATCTGTGCCCTAGTTTATCTGGGTTTCCTCACACCTATCTGGCTGCCCATGTACATTACTACAGTGCCAGTGCACTAACACATTATGATCTGTCTTCACACAGTCACACAAAGCTGAGGGGAAAAGTCTCAGGAAACAGAAGGTGATATGTAATGTGCAATAGATCACAGGTCATTTGGACATAGACTTGATTTCCTTGAATCTAATATTTTTAGGAAGTTCCTGTTGTAGGTGAATCAGTGCAAAGATGTTTACATTCCAATTCCCAGACCTGGAAATATGTGCCTTTATATGGGAAGGGAAAACTTCATGAGTGGATTAAGTAACAGATTTTGAGCCGGGAAAGTTATCCAGAATTATCCGAGTGAGCTCACTGAAGTAATGTGGTCCACTCCAGGAAGAGAGAAGAATTAGAACTACAAGGACCTCACTATGTTAATGACTTTGAAGACAAACACAAAAGTGTAAAACAGCTAATATAAGAGACTTCTAGAGACTGAAAAGGATGAGGGATTAATTCATCCCCAAGGCCCTGAAGGGGTGTGTGGGACTGACAGCAACTTGATTTTATCTCAGCAAAACCCACTTCCAACTGCAGAACTGTAAGAAAATAAAATTATGGGTCAAGCCACTACATATGTGCTGACTTCATGTGCAACATACAGGAAGGTATTGCAGCTACTATATTTAATATTTGCAACTTGATTCTCTTTTTGGAGATATGGTGTCTAGACAAAGTTGACGGATTTGGGAAGCAGAAATATGAAGCACATGGTTACTTAAATCTCAGGTAAATCATAAATACCCACTACTGTTAATACATATTATCTCATACTTGGGGCATCCTAAGAATGCATTAATCTTTTTATTCATAACTCATTCATCTGAACAGCCTGTGTTTTATCCTGGAACCTGATGTCTGTACATTGATTATTATCTGAGTAAAGTACATGTTCCTTTTGGTTGAAGCCTGTAACTTTCCAGCTCTGAAATCTCTGCCTAGAAGCAGCGTGCCGATATTTAGGAAGTCAAACTCTACCTTAGTTGCCCTTCTAGGCACCTCAGGCTAGGTGTTTTCTTTCCACATCTTCATAATGAAATTCCATTTGCACCCACATGCAAACCCCCCTGGTCCTTACTGTCTGATTCCTTGGCCTTGGTTCACTGTGTGAGGTACACGAGACAGAGCAACTACATGTGAAATACCCTGTACTAAGACTGTGAAGAGGGCTGGAGAGATGGCTCAGCAGTTAAGAGCACCGAATGCTCTTCCAGAGGTCCTGAGTTCAAATCCCAGCAACCACATGGTGGCTCACAACCATCTGTAATAGGATCTGATGCCCTCTTCTGGTGTGGTGTCTGAAGACAGCTACAGTGTACTTAGATATAATAATAAATAAATAAATGTTAAAAAAAAGAAAAAAAAAAGACTGTGAAGATACAGCATAGAAATATGGTGTGTTCTGTGTGTCTCTGTTAGGCAGTATGCCCCTACCGCTGCGACCCAAACTTCAAACAGGATCAAAATAAAGTTCATCTTCTTCCCTTCCTACCTCTACCATATCCACATCCTTTTCTTCTTTCACCATTGATCACACACCCATCCATCCCCATCCATCCATCCATCCATCCATCCATCCATTCTCCCACCCATCCACCTATTGCCCAAAGTGTTCCAAGCCTTCCCTGTCTTGTCTCACTTCCGTCTTTTATCAGATAGAGAACATGTTACTTATCTATGTTTGTATACAACCTATAACATAGAACCAAGTCCAGCATAGACCTCCCTGCCCATATGGAAAAATGAAAGATCGTTGTAAACCTACACTAACATTTTGGGTTTGCTATTTTTTAAAAATAGCTAAAACATCTTGTAAATAATATTTAATCTTCATTCTGACTGAGAAGGAAAAGACAAATAACTATTGTTGATGTTGATGTTTCCTTTGAAAAGATCTTGATAGTCTTATCTTTGGTTCACAGTACTAGAGTGCTCTCTGATTATCAGCACACAGGAATCACTGATGATACATTCTCATAAAAGCATTGTTCTCTGAGTTGAGAGTGTCAGGGCTCCAATGCTAAATGTGCACCCTATAGTCCAGAGGCTGACCAGCTGCACCAGTCTCATTGCTCCTCCTCCCAGACACATGCACCGTTGCATTCATCCTGTATTAAGTCACATGCAGCCATGTGTACTAGTGGGGGCTCTCCTTAAATGACAGACAATTATAATCTAAAGAGGTTTATTATAAGAAATTGACATACAATCACTGGGCTGGGCCGCCCAAGGACTGCAGAGACCATATCCCAGTTTGGATCTGAAAATCAGCCAGCTGCTGAAGAACCAGGAAAACTCAATGTCCCCATTCTAAAGGCACCAAACCTGAAGTGGCAATCTTTCGATTCAAAGGCTGACAGGCAGGAGAAATCTCTTACTTGAAGAAGAGTCCACCATCTTGTCTATTTGAGTCTTCAACTGATTAATTGAGAACTGTCTACATTTTTAACCACCTGCTTTTAGTGTATTTATTTAGATGTTAACCTCACACACACACCCCCCAAAAAAATCTTCAGATAAACACTAAGAGTAAAGTTTGACCAACTATCCAAACACCCAGTGGCTCAGACAAAGTAACATATCATATAAACAGCATAATAAATAACATATCATGTAACTGAATCTCAGCCAATATAAAAAACATGGGAAAGGAAATGTACCACTTTCAAACTTAGAATGCCCCCTCAGATAACCCTGCAGATGCTTTAAATATCCAGGGAAAACTGATGCTAATTAGATGTGATATCTGATATGTCTTCATTTTTTAAATGCTAAATGCAAATGCTTATTTGACCTTTCTCCCAGAGGTTCCTCTTGGTTATCCCAAGTGTTGCTCCAGCTATTCCAAAGTGGCTCTTGTCCTGTCCTGCACCATTCCTTATGCATAGGCATAAAAACAGGCCCCAGAAAGAGACTGAAATGACTCCTCAGGTCACAGTTGCATTCGAGAGCAAAAGAGAACATGGTTGCCTGGTGTCAATGAAAGTCTTCTCGGTGAACTCCAGTAACCTCCAAGTGATATTAGGAAGTCAACACAGAATACAGGTAGAAAAAAAAGGCAAAAAGAAAATAATTTTCAATCATGTTGCAGTGTGTGTGTGTGTGTGTGTGTGTGTGTGTGTATGAGAGAGAGGGGGAAGGAGAACACTGATGCATATATATGTATATGCTTGTATATACAGGTGTACTTGATCATGGGATGCATGTGTGGAGGCAGTTCTATCTGGGTGTACTGGCTGGTTTAGTGTGTCAACTTAACACAAGCTGGAGTTAACACAGAGAAAGGAGCTTCAGTTGAGGAAAAGCCTCCATGAGATCCAGCTGTGGGGCATTTTCTCAATTACTGATCAAGGGGGGAGGGCCCATTGTGGGTGGTGCCATCCCTGAGTTGATATTCTTGGGTTCTATAAGAAAACAAGCTGAGAAAGCCAGAGGAAGCAAACCAGTAAGAAACATCCCTCCATGGCCTCTGCATCAGCTCCTGCTTCCTGACCTGCTTGAGTCCTGACTTCCTTTGGTGATGAACAGCAGCGTGGAAGTGTAAGCTCAATAAACTCTTTCCTCCCCAACTTGCTTCTTGGTCATGATGTTTGTGCAGGAATAGAAACCCTGACTAAGACAAATTGGTACCAGCATAGTGGGGTAGTCCTGTGACAAACTGACCATGTTTTGGAGAGGACTGTGGAAGGACTTCAGAAATTTGAGCTAGAAGAGCCATTGAAATGTTAAGAGCTCTGTGGGATATTCTGTAGGAGCTTGGAAGATAATGTTGAGAACAGTGCAGAAGATGGAGGCCTGGCTTGTGAAATTTCAGAGGGAAAATGAAAGACTCTCATCAGAGCTGTTGCTATTTGATTGTGAAGATTCTGTGGTTTTGGTTAGCTGGGGCGGAAGAATCATATGTGATTAATAAAATACCAAAACTACTAAAATGAAACCTTTCCATTACTGGGACTCTTGATGTTGGTTAGCTGGAGCTAAGAAATTAGTGGTGATTAAGAAGAGACCAGCATCATTGAGGTGAAATCTTCTTCGAAGTGTTTTCTGAGAGCACAAATAAGCTGTGTTCCAGAGATAGCCAAGGTTGTACCTCGTGCTGTAGTAGGACTTGGTAATATGTAAGAGTCAGCCAGCTGGTTCTGGTTTTGAAGGCATGAAGGGGTCATGAAGAGCAGCTGAGGCTCGGCACTGTGAGAGGCCATGGAAGGCCATTAGAGAAGGTGCAGCCTCGGTTGCAATTGATAACAGGACTAAAGGGGTCATACAAAGGAGATGAGGCTTGGCACCATGAAAAGAGCCTATGAGAAGCTATTGGTGAAGCCTACTTGCAGTATTTTGGAGATGTCACTACCATGAAATGACCACCAAGAACAGCAACAGCAGTGGCATACAGGCAGCTGGAGCCTAGATGACAAGGTGTGTGCTACAAAGGGCAGGACTAGAGAAGTGACCCAAGTCTTGGAGGAGCCCAGAACATCTTAAGTGGATCCCAGACATTGGATGGTTGGAGTTTGATTTTGCTTTTGATTGTGACTGTGCCCTGATATTTTTCCCTCTTGAAGGAAGAAAGTATTTTAATGGAGCCCACAGTTAAGAGACTTTTCATTATAACAAGACTTTGGATTTTAAAAGAGATTAGATATTTTAAAGGGATTGAAATTTTAATATGACTGGAACATTTAAAGGTATTTAGATCTTGGGGATGAATAAGAAAGTAAGGGTTGAGGCTTAATAGTGATGTGTTTGTGTATCAAGTTGACAAGGGGTCAATTGCACTGGCTTTTGTGTGTCAACTTGACACAGGCTGGAGTTATCACAGAGAAAGGAGCTTCAGTTGAAGAAATACCTCCATTAGATACTGCCGTGAGGCATTTTCTCAGTTAGTGATCAAGGGGAGAGGGTCCACTGTGGGTGGTGCCATCCCTGGGCTGGTAGTTTTAGGTTCTATAAGAAAGCAAGCCAGGGGAAGCAAGCCAGGAAGTAACATCCTTCCATGGCCTCTGCATCAGCTCCTGCTTCCTGCTTGAGTTCCAGTCCTGACTTCCTTTGGTGATGAACAGCAGTGTGGAAGTGAACAAACCCCTTCCTCCCCAATTTGCTTCTTGGGTATGAGGTTTGTGCAGGAATAGAAACACTAACTAAGACACTGGGTCTCTACATATATACCTCTCCATATTATTTTATGTTCCTCTGCCTTTTACAATCTTTCTGCCCCGTCTTCCAGAGTAAGCTCTGAGCCTTAGGTGCAGGAGTTGTGCTGAATATACATTGGTTGGAACTGGACTTCACACTCTGTACTTTCATTGTGGTTTTCTTTCATCTGTCTATTGCATAAAGAAATTTATTTAATAAGAAGTGACAACCACCATCTTGGAGCTGGTAACCTAGCAAGGTACAGTGGGCACCAGAGTGAAGGATTTCCCAGGGTATAGCCTGCCTGGGTGCCTTCCACACCAGGGAGCTGGGGAGCATTACAGCTGCCTGGCAGGCGGGGGAGCGTCTGGCCTGCAGGAGGTCCCATAGATAGCCGGAGACCCATTGATCCGCACCACTCCCAATCCACAGAGAGCCCGCGGTTAGACAGAAGTCCGCGGTCCGACACTATCCTGGGGAGAACAGCTCAACCAGACAGAGCCCTGCCTACTGAGAGAGCCACTGTCTAGGCTTCAGCAATCCAGCCAGGGAAGCCCCAGTCCTGCAGGGATTCCTGCAGTAAGACAGAGTCCTGAGACCTGCCACCATCTTGAAGCTGGTAGACTAACCAGGCAAACCAGGAGGAGACCACAGGAGGCCAGTTAAGCATCCAGAGGCAAGCAGGGAGGAGACTTAAATCCAGCCCTGCAGAGCTGAGGAGGTAATTCAGACCCCAGTGGTGGAAACCTTCCAGTTTCCGCCTCGGGAGCACAGACTCTCTCTGAGACAGTAGCACCAAACGCCAGGCTCTCAGGAGCTTTAAACACCAACCAGTAATAACAAGACCAACTAAGTCCAGAAATAAACAAATGGCAAAAGGCAAACGTAGGAACTTTACTAGCAGAAACCAAGGCAATATGGCAGTATCTGAACCCAGTTCCCTGACAGCAGTAAGCCCTGGATAACCCAACACACCAGAAAATCAAGATGTAGATCTAAAGTCACTGGTCAGGATGCTGATAGCGGGAACACATGGATAAATCTCTTAAAGAAATACAGAAGAAAATGGATCAAAAGTTTGAAGCCCTTACAAGGCAAACACAAAAATCACTTGAAGAAATTCAGGAGAATATGGATCAAAAAGCAGAAGCCAATAAGGAAGAAATACAAAAATCACTTAAAGAAATACAGGAGAATGTGGGTCAACAAGTAGTAGTCATGAAAGAGCAAACACAAAAATCTCTTAAAGAATTACATGAAAACACAAACAAGCAAGCGAAAGATCTGAGCACATCCATCCAGGTATTAAAACAGAAGTAGAAACAACTAAGAAATCGCAGAGGGAGAGACAACATTGGAGATAGAAAACCTTGGGAAGAAATCAGGGGCCATAGATGCAAATATCAACAATAGAATACAAGAGATAGAAGACAGAATCTCAGAAGCCAAAGATACCATAGGAACCATTGATTCAACAGTCAAAGAAAATACTAAATGCAAAAAGGTTGTAACCCAAAACATCCAGGAAATCCAGGACACAATGAGAAGACCAAACCTAAGGATTATAGGTATAGACAAGAGTGAAGATTTACAAGTTAAAGGGCCAGCAAATATCTTCTACAAAATTATGGAAGAAAACTTCCCAACCTAAAGAGAGAGATGCCCATGAATATACAAGAAGCATATAGAACCCCAAACAGACTGGATCAGAACAGAAATACATCCCATCACATAATAATCAAAACTCCAAATGTACTAAACAAAAAAAGAATATTAAAGGCAGCAAGAGAAAAAGGCCAAGTAACATATAAAGGAAGACCTATCAGAATAACACCAGACTTCTCACCTGAGACCATGAAAGCTAGAAGATCCTGGGCAGATATAATGCAAACTCTAAGAGAACACAAACTTCAGCCAAAACTACTTTACCCAGCAAAACTCTCAATTGCCATACATGGAGACATCAGGTATTCCATGACAAAACCAAATTTGCATGATACCTTTCCACAAATCCAGCTCTACAAAGGATAATAGGAGGAAAACACAAAGACAAGGACAGAAACTATACCCGGGAAGAAACAAGATAGAAACCTCCTCTCATCAAACCCAAAAGAAGATAACTTCTCGAATATAAAAAATAAATAAATAAATAAATAAATAAATAAATAAATAAATAAATAAAATATAATTTCAAAAATGTCTGGAGGTAATAATTACTATTCCTTAATATCTCTTAACATCAATGGACTCAATTCCCCAATAAAAAGACATAGATTAACAGACTGGATACGGCAACAGGACCCTACATTTTGCTGCACACAGGAAACACATCTCAGTGTTAAAGACAAACACTGCCTTAGAGTAAAAGGCTAGAAAACAATTTTACAAGCAAATGGTCTCAGGAAACAAGCTGGAGTAGCAATTCTAATATCAGATAAAATTGACTTCCAACCTAAAATCATCAAAAGAGACTCAGAAGGTCACTTCTTGCTGGCCAAAGGGAAAATCCACCAAGAAGAGCTCTCAATACTGAACATCTATGCTCCAAATGCAAGGGTACCCTCATTCGTAAAAGAAACCTTACTAAAGCTTAAAGCACACATTACACCTAACACAATAATTGTGGGTGACTTCAACACTCCACTCTCCTTAATGGACCAATCAGGAAAGCAGAAACTAAACAGGGACACAGTGAAACTAATTGAAACTCTGGACCAATTGGATTTAACAGATATATATAGAACATTTCATCCTAAAGCTAAAGAATATACCGTTTTCTTAGCACTGCATGGTACCCTCTCCAAAATAGATCATATAATTGGTCACAAGACAGATGTCAACAAATACAAGAAGATCTAGCTAATCCCATGCCTCCTATCAGATCACCATGGAGTAAGAGTGGTCTTCAATAGAAACAAAATCAACAGAAAGCCCACATATACATGGAAACTGAACAATACTCTACTGAATGACATCTTGGTCAAGGAAGAAATAAAAAAAGAAATCAAAGACTTTTTAGAATTCAATGAAAATGAAGGTACAACCTACCCAAATCTATGGGACACAATGAAAGGAGTGCTAAGAGGAAAACTCATAGCTCTAAGTGCATCCAAAAAGAAACTGGAGAGAGCATACACTAGCAGCTTAATGGCACACCTTAAAGCCCTGGAAGAAAAAGAAATTAATTCACCCAGGAGGAGTAGAAGACAAGAAATCATCAAAATCAGGGCTGAAATCAATCAAGTAGAAACAAAGAGAACCATACAAAGAATCAACAAGACCAGGAGCTGGTTCTTTGAGAAAATCAACAAGATAGATAAACCCTTAGCCAGACTAACCAAAGGACACAGAGACAGTATACAAATTAACAAAATTAGAAATGAAAAGGGAGACATAACAACAGAAACTGAGGAAATTCAAAAGATCATCAGATCCTACTACAAAGGTCTATAATCAAAACAACTGGAGAATCTGGAGGAAATGGACAATTTCCTAGACAGATACCAAATACAAAAATTAAATCAGCATCAAATAGATCAGCTAAATAGTCCCATAACCCTTAAAGAAATAGAAGGGGTTATAGAAAGCCTCCCAACCAAGAAAAGTACGGGACCAGATGGTTTTAGTGCAGAATTCTACCAGACCTTCAAAGAAGACTTAACACCAATACTTTTCAAACTATTCCACAAAATAGAGACAGAAGGGATACTGCCCAACTCATTCTTCAAAGCCACAATTACGCTAATACCTAAACCACAAAAAGATCCAACAAAGAAAGAGAACTACAGGCCAATTTCTCTTATGAATATAGATGCAAAAATACTAAATAAAATTCTTGCCAACCGAATCCAAGAGCACATCAAAACGATCATTCACCATGATCAAGTAGGCTTCATCCCAGGGATGCAGGGATGGTTCAATATACAGAAATCCATCAATGTAATCCACTACATAAACAAACTAAAAGAAAAAAACCACATGGTCATCTCATTAGATGCTGAAAAAGCATTCGACAAAATTCAGCATCCTTTCATGCTAAAAGTCTTGAAAAGAGCAGGAATTCAAGGCCCATACCTAAACATAGTAAAAGCAATCTACAGCAAACCAGTAGCCAACATAAAAATAAATGGAGAGAAACTTGAAGCAAGCCCACTAAAATCAGGGACTAGACAAGGCTGCCCTCTCTCTCCATGTCTTTTCAATATAGTACTTGAAGTTCTAGCTAGAGCAATTAGACAACATAAGGAAGTCAAAGGGATACAAATTGGAAAGGAAGAAGTCAAACTATCATTATTTGCAGATGATATGATAGTTTACTTAAGCGACCCAAAAAACTCCACCAGAGAACTTCTACAGCTGATAAACAACTTCAGCAAAGTGTTAACTCAAGCAAATCAGTAGCCTTCTTGTACTCAAAGGACAAGCAGGCTGAGAAAGAAGTTAGGGAAATAACACCCTTCACAATAGCCACAAACAACATAAAGTACCTTGGCATAACTCTAACCAAACAAGCGAGAGATCTGTATGACAGGAACTTCAAGTCCTTGAAGAAAGAAATCGAAGAAGACCTCAGAAGATGGAAAAATATTTCTTGCTCCTGGATTGGCAGGATCAATATAGTAAAAATGGCCATCTTGCCAAAAGCAATATACAGATTCAATGCGATCCCCATCAAAATCCCAACTCAATTCTTCATAGATCTAGAAAGAGCAATTCTCAAATTCATCTGGAGCAACAAAAAACCCAGGATAGCTAAAACTCTTCTCAACAATAAAAGGACTTCTGGGGGAAACAATACCCCTGACCTCAAGCAGTACTACAGAGCAATTGTGATAAAAAAAACTTCATGGTATTGGTACAGCAACAGGCAAGTGGATCAATGGAATAGGATTGAAGACCCAGAAATTAACCCACAGAGTTATGGTCACTTGATCTTTGATAAAGGAGCCACAACCATCCAATGGAATAAAGATAGCCTTTTCAACAAATGGTGCTGACCTCTTTGATAAAGGAGCCACAACCATCCAATGGAATAAAGATAGCCTTTCAACAAATGGTGCTGACCTCAACTGGAGGTCAACATGCAGAAGAATGCGCAATTGACCCACTCTTATCTCTTTGCACTAAGATCAACTCCAAGTGGATCAAGAACCTCTACATAAAACCAGACACACTGAAACTATTAGAAAAGAAACTTGGGAAGACCCTGGAGGACATAGGCACAGGGGGAAAGTTCCTGAACAGAACACCAATAGCTTATGCTCTAAGATCAAGAATTGACAAATGGGACCTCATAAAATTACAAAGTTTCTGCAAGGCAAAGGACACTGTCAGGAGGACAAAACGACAACCAACAAAGTGGGAAAAGATCTTCACCAACCCCACATCTGACAGAGGGCTAATATCCAATATATACAAAGAACTCAATAAGTTAGACCACAAAGAACCAAATAACACTATCAAAAAATGGGGTACAGAGCTAAACAAAGAATTTTCACCAGAAGAAATTCAGATGGCTGAGAAACACCTTAAGAGATGTTCAACATCATTAGTCATCAGGGAAATGCAAATCAAAACAACTCTGAGATTCTACCTCACACCAGTCAGAATGGCTAAGATTAAAAACTCAAGAGACAACAAGTGCTGGCGAGGATGTGGAGAAAGAGGAACACTCCTCCACTGTTGGTGGGATTGCAAAATGGTAAAACCACTCTGGAAATCAGTTTGGCAGTTCCTCAGAAAATTGGGCATGTCACTTCCAGAGGACCCTGGCATACCACTCCTGGGCATAAACCCAGAGGATTCCCCTGCATACAATAAAGACACATGCTCCACTGTGTTCATAGCAGCCTTGTTTATAATAGCCAGAAATTGGAAGGAGCCCAAATATCCCTCAAAGGAGGAATGGATACAGAAAATGTGGTATATTTATACAATGGAATACTACTCAGCAATTAAAAATAATGAATTCATGCAATTTATAGGCAAATGGTTGGATCTGGAAAATATCATCCTAAGTGAGTTAACACCCCCCAAAAAATACATGAATTGCAATCACTGATAAGTGGATATTAATGAGCCCAGAAGCTCTGAATACTCAAGACACAATTAGCTAAGCAAAAGATTCCCAAGAAAAAGGATGGAAATGACCCTGGTCTGGAAAAGACTAAATCCAGTTTTGTAGGAGAGTACCAGAACAGAAAAATGGTGGTGGTGGTGGGGGGTGATTGGGGAATGGGGGGGAAGAGGACTTATAGAACATATGGTGAGGGGGGGAACTGGAAAGGGGAAAGCCTTTGGAATGTAAACAAAGAATATAGAAAAGAAAAAAAAAAGAAGTGACAACTACACTTATCTGTGTGTATAATGACAAACGTCTAGAATGTAGCTGGGAAGTGTCTTAGTGAGAGTTTTATTGCTGTGAAGAGATACTATGACCAAGGTAATTCTTATAAAGGAAGACATTTAATTGGCCTGGTTTACAGTTTCAGAGAATTAGTCCATTATCATCATGGTGGACAGCATGGCAGCATCTAGTCAGACATGATGCTTGAGGAGGAACTGAGAGTTCTATATCTTGATTCCCAGGCAGCAGAAGGGGACTCTGTGCCACCCATAGGAGACCTCAAAGCCCATCCACATAGTCACCTACTTCCTCCAACAAGGCGACACCTCTTAATAGTGCCATTCTCTGTGGGTCAAGCATTCAAACACATGAGTGTAGGGGATCATACCCATTCCAACCACCAAAGGAACTATGCTCATTTGGTAAGGTGGCAGGTGTAGGTTTTCCCCAAGATCCATGATTGTACCAGATCATGAATCTGGTTTCCAAAACCAGGCTTGGGTTCCTTCTTGTTGAATGGGCCTTAAGTCCAACTAGAGAGCTGTTAGCTACTAACAAGTTCTCTGTGCCACTATTGCAACCCTCAGGGTTGTCTTACCATGTAGGTCATAACTCATATGTGTCATAGCTGGGCAGAACTGTTGACTGCCTCCCTCCTTTCGAAGCTTGTACAGTGCTTTCTAGTTCCAGGAAAGCAAGTTCTCTGAGAAGATTCCATCTCAGCTTCTCTGGGCCTGTCTCCAAAGTACATAGATTCTTCATCAATAAGGACTTGCCTCCCACTGGGGGGTGGGAGCAACAGCAATAGCTTAAGATTGTATGATATCTGTCCTCTTCAGATCCTCTCCTGGGTTCCCATTTTCACACTTTGCTGCTAAACTCACCCCTAAGGCTCTTCAACAACTCTATCCATCTCTGTGCAGTCTGTGCATCTATTGAATGAATGAATGAATGAATGAATGAATGAGCAACCTGCCTACCACAGAGACATTCCATAGCACCCTTTGAATCATACCACATTCTTCTGGTTTCTGTAGAAACCTTATTGCTTGGGGTGAGGGGATGTTAGGAGGAAAGAAATACGCGAGATACAGATCATCTGTAATTTTAAAGCCATCTTCCCCTTCAGTAATAAAGTACAAGATGTTCTGTGGTTAAAAAGAAAAAAAAAAAAACCTCTAGAGACTGGGGAAGGGATGGGAGAGGGAGCGTGTGTTTTCAGAAACAAATCATTAAAATTCATGTTGCTAAGTCAAGAAATCACAAATGACGGATGACTGTCTTCTAAGTGGCCAATACAATCCTGAAATTGTCTTCCTCATGATTCATGCGTTTTTTAAAATTAAAATTGAAAGGGGAGAGAACGAAGGAAGAGAGAAAGTGGGAGTTGAGCAGCCCACTGTGAACAAAAGGGATAACCTTTTCCACACTTGCCTTCAGGAGCGAGTGTCTGCCCGCGCTCAACTCTGTCCTTTAAAAATTCATATGTACAAAAACAAAAGTGTGCAGTGCTTATAAGATATATCAGTTCTACAGATCTAAAATGTCTCACCACCACTTGGCCTCTGATTTATTTAATATCATTAAGTTTCAATCATCCAGTAGGAGCCAAAGAACACACACTTTCTTATAAAATGCCACTTCTATGATCCCAGGGGAATTTCAAGGCCTCCCAGGAATACATTTGCTCTCCATTGCAAATATTTTGCCACATGTTATTGCTATGATTGGCAGGGCATGTGGTGACCATGGTTTAATTAGGGCAGCATTTAGCCTTCTGAGATGTGTCTCATGTTTTGAAAATCTAGCCATTTGAGAGCGCCTTCCTAAATGTAAAGCAGGAAGGCCACGGTTCTCCCGTGACATGATCTCCAATCACGTGAAGAGGGACAATTTCAGTCTTCTCAAGTTGTATACCGGCCCAAATAATTTCAAAACTCAGGACATCTGTTTTGAAAAATAAAGAAAAATGCCTGTCTTTCTATGACAATCTATTTGTGCATTTCCAGCTGACAAGATTGTGTCATGGGTATATTTAGCTGTGATTTCTAATTCAGGACATTTGATTAAAATATGTCAAATTAAATTACTCATCATCATTTTTAACCTAATGTGAATTCCCTCCAGAAGTATTTTTATAATTATCTCCACTTGTTTTTTTTTCTTCCTCAGAATTATTTTCTTCACTTTGCGTGTTCTCTTCAGTTTATAATTCTTCATAAATAAAGAAAGGTTATGTTTCCTCATAGTGTTCATGTTGCGTGCATAATTAGTATCCTCAAAATGGATGTTACCAGAAGTACCCTGTGCTGTAATTTAATAGAAATCCCGGTGCTTGTGCTGAGACCAGCCCTGCTGTAAGTGCTTTGTGTTTATTAACTGAATCCTCACAACAGCCTTGGAGAAGGGACGACAGTGACCCTGACTTTACACTGAGGAATTTGTGACATGGAGAAGGCAATTCCCCTTTTCACACACAACAGAGTAAGGTCTCACTCAGAGCATCTTTCTCCAGATCACTGGTATAGCTGCTGCTGCCACGATGATTATTTCAAATGTACTGAAGAAGTTACCTGCCATTTTCTTGTGGATCAGGACTCCTGATACCTCCCGCTGACCCAAGTATCTACAATGGATACACACTACACTTCCGCGTCATTGAAAGGCATTTATGTTTGTATAAGGCACTATTTTGTAATCCCAAATTCTAGAAGGGTGAAAGACTATGGGGTTTGTTTGTTTGTTGCTAAAAGAACAGAATTTTTCCACTCGTTTTTTCACAAATGTTCCCAACCCCTCCCAGATCTGCCCCCACTCCCTACCCATCCATCTTTGTGTCCTTTCTTTTAACCCCCAAAAATCTTTATGTTACCCATATATTCTTGGCTATGTGGACTTCCACTGGGGTGTGGTCAACTTACCAGGGGCAATATTCATTTTTAAAGATTTATTTATTTTATGTGTATATATATTTTGTCTGCATACACACACACACACACACACACACACACACACACCATGTGAATGCCTGCTGGTGCCACAGAACTGGAGTTATGGACAGTTGTGAGTTTCCATGGGGTTACCGGGAATTAAACTGTTGTCCTCTAGAGGATCAGTCAATACACTTAACCTCTGAGCCTTTTCTCTGGTGGCAAAATTCTTAAAGAAAATTGATTCTTCCCCTCTCAGAAAGTATAATTGCCAATAGCTCCTTCGGTAGGGGTAGGACTTGATATCTACCTCCCTTCTCCAGGATGAGTCTGTACAGGGTTTCGCATGCTGTCACAATTACTGTGAGTTCATATAAGCAACTTCCCTGTTGTGTCTGAAGGACATTATTCCTTGTGATCATCCACTGTCTCTGACAGTTTTGCTGACCCCTCTCTCACAATGATCTCTGAGCCTTGGGAGGAGGAGATATAATATAGACTTCCCATTAGAATCAGCATTCTGGAGTCTCTTATTCTCTGGACCTTGGCCAGTGTGAGTCTCTGTGCTAGTCAGCATCTACTGCAAATAGGAGCTCCTCTACGTAGAATTGGGAGATTCATTAATCTATGAGTATAATAATAAGTTATTAGGAGTCAGTTTAACACTATATCTATTTCGAAGAATAAAAATAACAGGCTCTCTTCTAGTGACTTAAACAACAACAAAAATATTATTTAAGTTTATAATCAGTTTCCTTAACTATGTTTCCTATACATTCTTATTAGGATTCATTAGATCTTTGTGTTCTACTGGGGTATTGAACAAGGTATTCACCCAGATGTTGTTAGCTGAGCTCTCTGGAGAGGTAAGCAGGGTGAGCATGTCAGTGAACTTATGTATCACTGAGAAGCAAACGTATTTCACCCAGCAGTTGAAGGAATGATTTGGCTGGAAGAAAAAAAATAATAACTCACAGGATGCAGTATAAGACTTGCTGTCCCAGACTGGGCAATGGTGGCACGGGCCTTTAATCCCAGAACTCGGGAGGCAGAGGCAGGCAGATATCTAAGTTCCTGGCCAGCCTGGTCTGTTGTAAGACACAGCTACACAGAGAAACCCTGTCTCAAAATAATTAATTAGTTGATTAATAAATGTAAAGTATAAATAAACAAATAAAATTATAAATACTTTATTGTAATTATTAATAAATTATAGATAAATTATAAATAAATATAATGTTCCAATGTACATTTATTCAGCCCTGCCAAAAACTGCAGAATTTGGAAAGACTTTTAAGAGTGACATAAATTAAACCAGGCCTTACAAATGAGGAAGCTAAGAATCATTCATAGTGGTACATTGGCGAAGCCTAGTTGTACCCAACGGGTTAGACAAGGAGCAAGTTTAGAGAATCTAGACATTCTAACCCCGCCCCCCACCTCCGACCCTCCCACACCCTGCTTCTTCACAGAGCTCAGATGTGGTGATCCAGTCTATTCCACCTATCAGAGCTGGGACTTCCTAGATTCTTGTTTAGCTTCGCCTAAAGATTTCATTGTTCTCAAGGTTGTATACAGCCTTGGTCTAAGGTGGCAACTGAAATGGGCTTCAGGCACTGCTGTTTGCTTGCTTGCTTACTTGCTTGCTTGCTTGCTTGCTTTTGGATTTTTTTTTTTTTGTCTTCTTACATTGTTACAGAAAATTCAACAATGGAGCAGAACTGAATGGCTGAGAACCATCTGATTTCATCCTTTGTCATCTCCTAATCTAACCTTCTCCTTCCATACCCTGAACATTTTCATCTGACCTCTTGGCAAACGATGCATGTCGTTTATCTCTAAATATCTCAGCATTTCTAAAAACCAATAGACCTAAAGCTTATTTGGTTATTTCACAAAATATTTATTCATGTACTTGTCACAAGGGGTGGGGCAAAGACAAAGTCCCGCTGCTCTGGAAGTGACAGTAGACCTTCTGCCTCATCCTCCCAGAATGGGGGGGGGGGGTGAGAGAGGGGAAAGATGATGAGCTGGAGTCACCTTGCCCTGCTTTGACAAATGTAAAACAAGGTCTAAGTCTACACTCATAGAAAAGCAATGACTATGATTTTCTTGTTGCTTCTAACTTATGGGATCACCTTCCCTTAATCCTTTTGCTTCTTTCCTGTTTTTAAATCTTTTGATATATTTGTTTCTTGGTGGAGATGGGTGCCATGGCAAGTGTATGGAGGTCAGAGGACAGCTTGAAGGGGTCAGTCCTCGCCTTCCACCATGTGGGTCCTTGGGATCAAACTCAGGTCACCAGACTAGGCATCAGGGGCCTTTTTGTGCTGAGCCATCTTGCAGGCCCTGTCCTCATTGTGTGTCCAGCCCAAGAAAGACCCCCTTTCAAGGGAAGAGTTCTCTAACACTCCCAGAGTTACAGGCTGGGCTGTCGTTTTGTGCTTGGACATCATAATGTTTGTGAGTGCAAACATGTCCAGTGTGCTTCAATACATTGCTACTGCTACCCCATTGCTATCTTATAACCATCGATGATACCTATCGATCATAACGATGCCATCTTTTGCTCTCTGGAATCTTCCAGCTACTGGCCCAGCTTCTTTTAGACATGACCCTTTGTCCTGCCATCTTGTTTTCCAAGTCCTGCTGCTTGCTGGCGTGGAAGGTGTTCGATCACATCTTCCCCAGCTTCTTGTTTTCAATGCTTACCTTCACTGCCTAACCTTGGCTGTCATGGAACTTGCTCTGTAGACCAGGTTGGCCTTGGACTCAGGGACCTGCATGCCTCTGTCTCCTGAGTACTGGGATTAAAGCCTGAGCTACCCACTACCTGGCTCCCCGAGGCTTTAAAGGGGGAAGTATATGGTGAAGTACATGCCATTGAGAGGTGTACAGCAAGTGGGGAGGTTACTGTTTTAAGACAGTGAACAAAAGCAGATGACACTTATGTAAAAAAGTAAAATCCATCATGAATTAGTATTTGCATGTGCATACACACTCATGAACATATACATAAAACACATAGAAGCATAAAGTACTTAAGATCATGTCTTGGTTGTTTCTTTGGACTTTATTCCCTTGTAAAGATCTTCATGTGCATGTTAATTTAATAAAACATTCGTGTTTATATTTTGTTTCTCAAAATTTGCGTTCACTTCGGTCTTAACTATAACAGAAGATCCCACATGTGGGTCATGGAGATCTCAGAACCTGCACAATGTTCCAATTCATGTTACAGAGTTCATTTTCCCTGTAATGTTCTAGATCATCTTTCAGAAATCTATTGCAAAGTGTATGACAATATTTTCCCTTCAAGTTTTTTTTTCTACAAAGAATGTGTCAGAATTTTGATGTTGATCTTGAGTTCAATGATTATAAATCATTAAAAGTTTTATTTTCACCCTTTTCTGTACACTTGAAGATCTGATATATCAAAGAATAATGAAACACACCACACAATTTAAAGAAATGGGCCAAAAGAGATAGTATCAGACATCATATTTTTTTATTTGTTTGTTTGTTTGGTTGGTTTGTTTTGTTTTGTTTTGTATCAGACAGAGTTTCTCTGTATAGCCCTGGCTGTCCTGGAACTCACTCTGTAGACCAGGCTGGCCTTGAACTCAGAAATCTGCCTGCCTCTGCCTCCCAAGTGCTGGGATTAAAGGCATGTGCCACCTCTACCTGGCCCTAGACACTACACTTATATTCTAAGAAGACAGAAGGACTCAAGGTAAAGGAGTTTCAGAAGAGACTCTGCACCTGAGTAAGGTAATTCAAATTAAAGCAGGCTGTTAGAATGGTCAGATTTGGGAACAGCACCCATGTCACCTGCCTGAAAAAGAGGAAGTTTTGGTCAAGTTTTGGACAGGGAAGTTCAGTCACTGAAGACACCAGGGTGGTGGTTTCAGTTGGCTCAGCGGTTAAGAGCACTTGTTGCTCTTACAGAGGACCCAGGTTTGATTCCCAGTACCCATATGATGGCTCACATGTGTAACTCCAATCCCTGGAGATCAGACATCCTCTTAGGGCCTCTGTGGGAACTAAGCAAGGAAGTGGTGCATATACACATGTGCAGGCAGAACACTCAGACACATAAGCTAATAAGAGACAAAATACTCCTGTATATATAAGATAATAAAATAGGTAAATCTTACAAATGTAACCATTTTACCATACAAGCCAAACAGTGAGCTTCTTGGTATTTTACACAAAGTAGCTGAAAATGAAAAGTGCCCTAGAAAAGGCTGGGTGGGGCTATTTATTTCCGTTTTATTCCTAACTATGAAAACTTAAAAGCAACCAAAAAGAAGATACATTTTTTAAAAATCTTGTATTTCCTTCTCAATTTCTGTGGCTTGAAAACTCCTCAAAATAGTCTATTAAGATGTTCATATAATCTTTTCTAATGAGAGACAGAAAGGGAGAGTGGATCCAGATGAGGGAAGGGTGGGGAGAGACTGGAAGGCGTAGAGGGAAGAGAAATTGTATTCAAATTACACTGTTAGAAAAGAATCTATGTTTAATAAAAGGGGGAAATTTTTATGTATAAGGTTATACATGTATACAAATGATATTTCTAATATTTTATTAACTTATAAATACATGGCTAATACCTACTCTGTCTAGACACCAGGATGTGTTTATTCACAGGACTGGCTTGATCTCTGCTCTCTCAGAGCTTACATTCAAGGACAGCAGACAGAAAATAAACAAGAAAAAAATCCCCAAGAGTTTGGATTTAGACAGTGACAGGAAGCAAAGGTTCTGGTCTGGGCGGCTGAGGGTATGATGTCATTTATTGAAGAGGAAGAACATGTTTCAATTGCGGTCGATGCATTGAGGAGTTATTGTTTAAGTCAGAAATGTGAGACACACAGGACAAGCTCTTTTGGCTCGTGGCTGAAACAGATTATAAAGGATGATTAGTTCCTCATTTCTCTCCAAGTATTGAAAAGGGGAGAATCTTCATGGCGGAAAAAAAGAGCTCAGTTGGTTATGTATCATTTGCCATCATTCCCTCCCCCCCCCCACCACCACCAAAAAAAAAAGATTGAATATTGAAGGAATCTGAAATTCCATGGTCCCTTTCAGCTTCGGGTTTGAATTTCTTAGCATGCCTAAGAAGTTCTTGTAGATCTTTTGGCCAAGTTCTTTTCCCTGTTTCCATGTGTTTTAATAAGAGTCTCTTCAGAGTCAGTACCTGTGCCTGGATGGTGAACTAGCCAGACTTCTTTCTCTTTGGAGACTATTTCAATAAGCGACCATCTCCAAATGTTTGATATCGCCCTCATACTGTTTGCCAGGTACTCAAAATTGATATGATGTTATTAAATGACAGTTTATTCTGGCTTAGCAACACTAAGTTGGCATGGCATATTTATACACATACATGCCGGGGAAAACGATCTGCACTCCTTAAATTCAAATAAAGAAAACTGTCAACAATACCTGGGAGGCATAATCATAATTTGGTCCCTGTTGTCTGCTAATTTCTTCCCCATCTGGCTCATGGCTATTGTTCTTCCTATGGATGGTCATGGTTCACAGCACATTTTAGGAGCTCCTTTAATGACCCGTGATCACAGATGCTTTCCCCTGCCCCATCACCACTTTAGGTACGTCTGTGTCTTCCACTTTCTAGTCAAGCCCCCACCATCCACACTCCTCTCTCCCTCAATCTTCCTCTAGAATACATAGTTGCTTCTCCACATGTTAGGATTGAATTTGGCTCTTTCCTACATCCAGTAGTTATTCAATAAAGTCTGCCTTCAACATTTTGACTAATGTCCAACAGTGTTTAGTTTTCACAGTGGGGTCAATAAAAAAACTATGCAAGCCATCTAAGAGGAGGATGGAAAGCCCAAGAGAGAAAGATGTGGTGATAGAAGCAGAGGTTGGAGTGATGCAGGAACCAGGCAAAGATTGTAGACCATCTCCAGAAACAAGAAGAGGGAGGAAAGAATTCTCCTGGAGTCTCTAGGATGAATACCCTCAGCTGATACCTTGAGCTATGCAGACGCACTGCAGATACCCAACCTTCAAACGGTGTGGTGCTAAGTGTTGCATTAGCTACTTAGAATATCTTGTCACAACAATAATAGGACCCCCAAAACACCATCTGTGCTATATGAGTAGAGTAGATTCATTAATTCACATAACCACCTGAGACAGTATTAAATTGGTCATCCATGTGGTTTGAGGTGACTGTGAAAGATCACTAACTTGTAGTGAGTACATCCATGACTCAGAGTCAAATGCCTGTTAAGTAAACACGTAATACTAAATGTCAGGATCCTTACATAAGGCCTTAGCCTCATTTTTCATAAGTATATAAAAGTGCTTAAAAAATCATAAGCATTTTCCTTTCTCCTTTTTTGCAAGGCTGATGCATCTTTACTAAAATAGATCCACTTCAGAGTTTTCAGGGACATTTTTTAATATATGATGATGTCCACAAGGACACTACCAGAAAAGTCAGTCTTGTAATTCCCCCACCAACTTCTTAGGAAAACCCCCAAAGGCTGCTCTTCTCTGCTCTGTGTGCTCTCCTAGAGGAAGGAAAGAACCAAGGACTCCGCCCAAGAAGAGAAAGGGGGGGGGCAGCAATCTCCAGTCACGTGATCTTTCTACTGAAGCCCATATGGGCTTTCTTTTTCTTTTCTTTCTTTCATCAATTAGTACATAATAATGTCATGGACTTATGATGTCCGATGTGGTATTTCAGTACATGTGTACAATGTGTACTGATTACAGAAAGGGAAATTGGCACTTCTCATGCCTAATTACTCCTTTGAGGCTTTGAAACTCCTTCCTCTGCTTCTCCGCCTAACAAGAGTAACGGCTTGTCATGTGAGAGTTGCTGTGCTGTGCTAGAGAACACTAGAACCCAATCCTCCTACCTAGGAGCATTCTGTTACCTCTTCCTCAGCCTTCTACCCACGATCCACTCCATCCCCGCTTCTAGCAATTACTGTTCACTCTCTTCTACTTTGCAATCGACCTTTTTACTTCTGTGTATGAAAGGAATCCTGTGAGGTTTCTCTGCCTGTGTCTACCTTATTTTTCTTAGAATACTGTTATACAGATTAATTCTTTCTGATGCAAATACTACTAAAGATTTTGTTCTTTCATGGATAAATAATATTCCATTATGTTATATGCCAGCCTTTCTTTACTCATTCATTTCCTGGTAGGCATCAAGGATAATCTATGTCTTGGCTATTGAAAAAAAAAAACACAGGAAGATATACAGAATTGGGTGTTATTTTTCTTTCATAAAGCTTAGACCAACTACAGACAAATTTCAAACTTTTTAATATATAACTATCCACTGCTTCTTTCCTGTTTCTCATATACTTTTTAAATAAATACCCATGGTTACATCCTTAGTTAATAGTATCTAAAACATGCCGTCCAATCTGTTTGCTTAATCAGTAAGATGGCTGTGAACATTCTAATTAATAGCATGTCTCTCCAACACTCTAAAAGTATGTCCCTTTTCTGTTTAAAGAAACATTGTGAATTTTAACTTGTTTATTTTGAGCTGTCGGGCTAACATCCACTGATTAGTGAGTGCATACCATGTGTGTTCTTTTATGATTGGGTTGCTTCACTCAGGATGACACTTTCTAGTTCCATCCATTTTGCCTAAGAATTTCATGAATTCATTGTTTTTAATAGCGGAATAGTACTCCATTGTGTATATATAAACCATAGTTTCTGTATCCATTCCTCTGTTGAGGGACATCTGGGTTCTTTCCATCTTCTAGGTATTATAAATAAGGCAGAGTGAGGGTGCTTCGGTTCCTCTAAGAAAGGGAACAAAATAGCCACAGGAGCAATAAGGGAGACAATGTGAGGAGCAGAGATTGAAGTAAAGACCACCCAAAGACTGCCCTACCTGGGGATTCATCCTATAAACAGTCAACAAACCCTGACACTACTATGGATGACAAGAAGTGTAAACAAAAAGGAGCATGCCATGGTTGTCTCTGGAGGGGCCCTGCCAGAGTCTTATAAATACAGAGGCAGATGCTAGCAACCAACTATTGGACTGGGCAGGGGTCCCCAATGGAGGAGTTGGAGGATGGTCCAGAGGAGCTGAAGGGGTTTACAACCCCATGGGAAGAACAATGATTTCAGCTACCCAGACTCCCCAGGACTCCCAGGGACTGAACCATCAACCAAAGGGCATAAATGGTTCCAGCCAAAAATGTGGCAGAGGAAGGCCTTGTTGGGCATCAGTGGGAGGAATGGTCCTTGGCCAGGTAAAGGCTCAACAGAGGCCCAAATAAAGGGAAACCGAGGAGGGGGGAGGGGGGAGTGTGTTGGGTGGAGAGACATATATGTGGAGTCAGGGAGAAGGAGGAAGGAGAGGGGTTGGGGGTCTTAGGGGAGGGGGATATCGGGAAAGATTTTACCATTGGCAATGTAAATGAAGACGATATTCAATAAAAAATAATAATAAATTCACAAAAAGAAACATTGCCAGGTGGTGGTGGTACATGCCTTTAATCCCAGCACTTGGGAGGCAGAGGCAGGCAGATTTCTGAGTTCGAGGCCAGCCTGGTCTTCAAAGTGAGTTCCAGGACAGCCCGAACTACACAGAGAAACCCTGTCTCAAAAAAAAAAAAAAAAAAAAAAAAAAAGAAAAGAAAAGAAAAGAAAAGAAAACCTTCGAAAGAAATCAGGAGTCATAGATGCAAACATCACCAACAGAATACAAGAGATAGAAGAAAGAATCTCAGGTGCTGAAGATACCATAGAAAACATTGACTCAAAAGTCAAAAAAAATGCAAAATGCAAAAAGATTATAACCCAAAACATCCAGGAAATCAAGGACACATTGAGAAGCCCACCTAAGGATTATAGGTATAGAGAGTGAAGATTTACAACATAAAAGGCCAGTAAATATCTTAAACAAAATTATAGAAGAAAACTTCCCTAACCTAAAGAAAGAGATGCCCATGAGCATACAAGGAGCCTACAGAACTCCAAACAGACTGGACCAGAACAGAAAATCCTCCTGGCACATAATAATCAAAACACCATAGACCAAACAAAGAAAGAATATTAAAAGCAGTAAGGGGGAAAGGTCAAGTAACTTATAAAGGCAGACCTATCAGAATTACACCAGACTTCTCACCAGAGACCATGAAAGCTAGAAGATCCTAAGCAGATCTCATATGGACCCTAAGAGAACACAAATACCAGCCCAGACTACTATACCCAGCAAAACTCTCAATCACCATAGATGGAGAAAACCAAGATATTCCATGATAAAACCAAATTTACACAATATCTTCCCACAAATTCAGCCCTACAAAGGATAATGGATGGAAAATGCCAACACAAGTAGGGAAACTACACCGGGCATGGTGGCGCACACCTGTAATCCCAGCACTTGGGAGGCAGAGGCAGGCGGATTTCTGAGTTTGAGGCCAGCCTGGTCTACAGAGTGAGCTCCAGGACAGCCAGGGCTACACAGAGAAATCCTGTCTCGGAAAAAAAAAAAAAAAAAAAAAAAAGGAGGGAAACTACACCCTAGAAAAAGCAAGAAAGTAATCCTCTTCAAACAAACTCAAAAGAAGATAACCACACAAACATAAAAATAACATCTAAAATAATAGGAAGCAACAATCACTATTCCTTAATATCTCTTAACATAAATGGACTCAATTCCCAATAAAAAGACATAGACTAACAGAAATATTTTTCATGTATATCTTCAATTTTATCAGAAAATGTTTGTAATTCCTTTCAATTAATTTAGTAATTGTTTATGTCTACAATTTTATCTGCGTTATTTTTCTCAATAATCTTCAATTTTAACATATTTTTCTATATATTTCTTCTATTTTATCAGAAATGTTTTCCATATAAATCTCTGAATTCATCACAAAATGTTTTTAATTCCACCTTCACTTAATTTAGAAAGTTTTTTTTAAGTCTACCATTTTATGTTTAATTTTCCATGAAATAGTCAGTTTTAACATTTTTCTATACATTTCTTGAATTTTACCTGAAATACTTTCCATGTAAATCTTCAATTTTACCTGAAAATGTTTATAATTCCACTTTCAATCAGCTTAGAATTATTTTTATGCTTTCCATTTTATCTGTATAATTTTCCATGATAATCTTCAATTTTAAGATGTTTTTCTATATATTTCTTCAATTTTATCAGAAATATTTTCCATGTAAATCTTCACCTTTATCAGAAAATGTTTATAATTCTACTTACAATCAACTTAGAAATATTTTTATGCCTATCATTATTATATCTATATAAAATTTTCCATAATAATCTTCAATTTTAACATGTTTTTCTACATTTTTCTACAATTTAGTCAGAGGCATTTTCCATGTAAATCTTCAATTCTATCATAAAATGTTTCTACTTCCTTTTTCAATTAATTTAGCAATGTTTTTATGTCTACTATTTTACTCTTTAATTTTCTATGAAAATTGTCAATTTTAATGTGTTTTTCTATATATCTCTTCTATTTTTACCAGAAATATTTTCCATGTAAATCTTCAATTTTATCATAAAATGTTTTTGCTTCCTTTTTCAATAAAAGAACATGCTTTTAAAAAAAGAAACATTGTGCTTAGTTCTAATCTTTTGTGTTTTGTCTATATCAAGAAACAATCACTGGAAAAAAATCACATATTTTTAGAATACTTCCTGATATTGGTCTAGATTCAGAAGTACCCACAATTCAAGTTGTATGAACACTTATGGCAAGAGGAATGATAATTACATTTTTCTGGGAAGTCCTATTTTGTCATCATGAAATCACACTATAAAATGGTTTCAGATTGGAAAAATTCCAGCTTTGCTACATCAGCACCATGGTTCCAAATGACAGTTTCCTTCAAACTCTCAATCTTTGTTAGCTTACTTTAAATTTAAATTAATTTCAGTGGCCAATTAGTAAAGAAAATTATTTTTCATCTGAAATTTGGAAGGGTCTGCTGTTGCCCATTTGAGGATTTTGTAATGGCAAAACGACATTGATTCTGTAAACAGCCCTTCTTTTCACAGATGTGTGCCATGGCACACATGGTTTAGGAAACGGAAATCAATTATGGCCTCACTTCCATTTGTAATGAAGTAATGTCTCCAGAATTACCACTAACACTCTACCTTCCTTGATGACAAGGCTTGGGAAAACAAAGACTAAACCAGTAACTTGGTACTTCAGCTTGGGGTGGTTTATGACTGGCCTTTCTTCCCATGAGCACCCGAATGTCTGATTAATTAAGAAGTTAGGAAGCACATTCTAAATTAAAGAAGACTGATGTAAGAGAAACCAGAGCTGGTGAATTGAGTTGTGAAGCCCTGAGATGGGAGACTATCTGTAAAAGAAATGTGAAGGATTCTGCTAGAGTCGATGGCTTTGACTTTCCATCCAAGACCTAGGAGATGAGACATTAGATGACAACTCATCCTTATGGATGACGAGCTTGAGGCATATTTCAGTTACTAAGTCATGTGAAAACTCTGAAGATAATAAAATATAACTAGTTTTCTAAAATAATAATGTATGATTAATAATTAACTATATTTCAGAACAGCTAGTAAAGAGGACTTAATGTTCCCAACACAAGGAAATTACAAGTGTTTTTTTGTTTGTTTGTTTCTGAGACAGGATTGCTTTCACTGTGTCCCATGGGTTTTAGAATGTTTTCTTTCTTGTTTGTTTGTTCGAGACAGGTTTTTTTTTTTTTTTTCCTGATTAGCCCTGGCTGTCTTGGAACTTTATGTAGAACAGGCTGGCCTAGAGATCATAGAGATCCACCTGTTTCTGCCTCCCAAGGGCTGGTATTAAAGGTGTGCGCCACCAGCTGGGTGGTAGTGGCGCATGCCTTTAATCCCAGCACTTGGGAGGCAGAGGCAGGTGGATTTCTGAGTCCGAGGCCAGCCTGGTTTACAGAGTAAGTTCCAGGATGGCCAGGGCTACACAGAGAAACCCTGTCTCTGGAAAAAAAAAAAAAAGAGGTGTGCACCACCATTCCTGGCTCAAAATTCCAAGTGTTTAAGGTGATGAATATATCATCACTATGCTACATATAGTATGCATCAATTTAAATGTTTTTAATATTCAAAAAGTTTATGACATAGATCTGTGCTTTCAGAAATACCAGACCAGGAGTTCCTCTGAGGACAACTAAACTCAAAAACCTGCATTAATTGTAAAAAAAAAAAAAAAAAAATAGAATACCTTTGCCTACTATCACAAACACCCAATAGAAAACATGTAATTTTAAAAAAAAAAATCTCATCCAGGAAGTGGTGGCATACCAGCAGGCAATGAGAGGCAGAGGCAGGTGGTTCTCTGAGTTCAAAGCCAATCTGGTCTGCAGAGCAAGTTCTAGAACAGCCAGTGCCAGGCTGAGGAAAAAAATTACCAATAACATAAATAAAAATAATTCTTAAAATGCAACAGCAAATATGAATCCATTAGAAAATAGCAAAAAGACAGGAAGATATATTGTCTTGAAGAGGTTGTGATGCTGAGCAAAAGCTTACTCCCTGATGTGCACTGAAGTCACAATGTGGGTATCGTTTGTTGTTGTTATAAGGATGGAATTGCTGAGCAGTCAGCATGGAGGATGCAGAGGCTCACATCCAACTTTCTGAGCAGGAGAGGGCACATCGGGAGGGGGAATAGAAGCCACTTGCCAACATTAAGAGGGAGTTTCGTGGGTGTCCCCCACGTGTTTGATGCTCATTGTCTCTCTTCGCTGGCATGTCCTTATTTTCAGGGACTTACTGTCTTTCATACAGAATTTTGAGCTTTTGACTCTGAAAGGCCATCAGTCATACACACTAGCTGCCACTAAGTGTTCTTTTTTATTGAAACTCTGACTTCAAATCATCATTAGGAGATTCTACAGGAACACTGAGAAACACTGAAGCCCTTGGCTATTCACGGTCTGCCTAGGTCTTCGCTAGTTTTAGATATGTAAATAACAAGTGAATACGTGGAAAGATTTTCAACATTATTGGGTATTAGAAAAACACAAACCCTAGCCACAGTGTACTCTCTGTATATACCTACCATAAATAAGTTAAAAATTTAGTGACAAGATCAGATGCTAGTGAAGACACAGAAAAATTGGATTGCTTAGAGAATGTTTGCAAAAATAAATTAAATCATACAATCAATCTGGAAAATAATTTGACAATTTTTTGAAAAAAAAAACAATGTAATATAATTTATTATATGATCTAATGAGACTACATTCAGGCATTTGCTCCTGAAAGATGGAAACATCAGAAAACAAACACAATATTGTAATAGGATGTTTGTTTGAATTAGGGAAAAGGGAAATACACCTGAAATATTTCAGCAATTAATCAAAGAAATAGCAGTACATTCATAACAAAGGAAACTCCCTAGCCTTAAAAGCAAGCAAACAAACAAACATAAACCATTAAACTTATTGGAAACATCTACGAGTCTTCAGGAAACCATACAACTGACTCCAACAGCCACATGGTACAAAATTTTCATTTTTACAACCTTCTTGCAACAATAAAATTACAAAAAAAAAATTGAAAGACACATGCTATCTCTGCTCTCTTACATGCAGATCTTAACTCCAAATCGCTTGTTCTGTGTGTTTAATTGGAGGACAAATGGAAGCCATGAAGGAGCTTTATGCCTGACGTGGTGGGGGCAGGGGGACATGTTAATTGGGGAGAGAGTAGAGTATCAGTACAACCAAAGTAGAATGGTGGGAAACTGGGTGTGGAAAGGTTCAAGCAAGGAAGGGTGCGGGAGTATGAGAGAACTCTGGGGAGAAGGGAACGAAGAAAAAATGCATAAAAGCCATATGGAAGCCTACTGTCTCTGTATCCAATTAAAAAATACAGGTAGTAGAATGCATGTGATATGAAGAAAAGGGGAACATACAGAGGGTTAAAGGATCAATCAGGGATGTGGTAGGGACACTGAGAAAAGGAGGTGGTGGGGATCGATGGGTTGGTCAAAATTAATGTCTAAAAAGGCCTTATTCACACCTACCAGTTAGTAAGCTAACTTCAAAATATAAATTAAAAAAAAAAAAGAAAGAAAGGGCTCAAACAGAATTGCCCTTCTTCATGGGAAACAGTGTTGGTTGCAGACTATGAAGAACATAGTACCAAGTATTGGTCAGGGAGGGCCACAAAACAACACAGGCTGTTGCCGCCACTCTTTCTCACTCATCATAACTACATGGTGAGACCCTATTACTGAAGATACCACAGACTTTGGCTGCAGGCCATACAGCAGCAAAAGAAGTCTCAAATCTGAAAAATTCTTCCTTAACCTTCATGGCATAGCAGGTGCTATGCAGGCTTCTAGTACCCAAAAGACTTAGTGATCTTAACTACTGCAGGAACCTGCATGCTACAATACTGACCTTACAGAGAGTATCTGCCTACCAGTGAAAAGTGTCATGATGGCTATGGGGTAGCTAACCGCTTTCTGAGTGGATGAGAGGCCTGCTACACAGTATGTACTGTGTGTACTGTACTGTAATGCTGGTCAAAAGTCCATGACTAGAGAAGTTGTAGACCCAAGGGTAGAATCTGTTGTTGTTATTTTGTTCAATAGTCATGTTTTCAAGTTGCCTTATAAGTATTTATATTTATACCCACAGACCTGAGCTGCTTTCAAGCTTGGTCAGAGCAACTACATTTTTGAAGTGGATAGATGTCATGCAGAAATGGATAGTTGAACAAATGCTTAGAAGAGAATAGGGGGCTGAGTTCTCAGCTGTAGATAGACAGTCTTTATCAAAATGGCCATCCTAATCTATTATCTCTGCATGTTGACCAGTTGGGAGGTCTGGTGTTAATCGTCGTCTACAGCAAGAAGAAATTTCTCTAAAGAGAGCTGAAAGATAAACTGGTCCATCATATAACAATAAGTCATTAGAAGTCATTCTATTGTGACATCCATTTAGCAAACTAATAGTCGTAGATTCTCCTCTGGTGGCCATGACCTATCTAGCCAGAGGTTCTTAGTCCTTTTAATAGTGACAGATATGGATTCTATCTCATGGAGCAGTCCTTAGACCAAATTAGAGTATGGGTGGTTACCCCCATAACAGTTGTACCACTATGGCATTATTGAGTATATCTTGTCAGGCAATAACTACTATATGTCAAAGGGTTCCCAGCTAGGTGAGATGCATGTTTACTTTTATTTTCCACTGGCCTACATATCACCTTCCTGCATTATGAAAGCTAGCCAATAGGGATTAAGCTTCCACATGAGTAGCAGCTTGATTTCTTCACGTTTTCCTTATGATTTTGCTTTCTTTACAATTTCTTCAAGTATGTTGTGACTTTAGTAATAGGGTCTGACTGTCAAATTCTAGAGAGCTATGAGATCCCATTGGCCAACGATTTAATAGCAGTAACCCATTCCTGGTACTAGGGTTATTTGCTAGCATATGATGTCCAGTTGGGATATTGTCTCTTATTATCTTATTAGAGGATAACTCCATTTAAATTCTTTATATAAATACATATATATATGCATACATGTCTATATATTTTTAAAAAGAAGTTTCTATAATATATATTTCCACATGGCTTTTCAAAGTTTTCCTTAGTGTTAGTATTTCTCTCCATAATATTATCTTAAAATGTCCTTTAAGTCTATAATTATTTCAAAAGTTGCTCACTGTCATTTGACAATCATTAAATCTGAAGGAGTTTTGCTTAGTCATACTCTAGTGATTTCACATAACCCTTTGGGACCTCTAGTTGAAATGTAAGTGAATTGCCACTAGATGACACCATTGATTACACAACCAGAACATTCCTCTAAAAACATGGGACTTATTGAAGCCTCAATTGTTAAAAAAAAAGGGGGGGTGGGGGGGTGGGATGGATTTTAGAAATATAAAATATGAAGCGTATAATCAGACAAAAATTTTGCTTTGTTGATCTTAAAAACATCGTCCAGCAGCTATAAGCCTTATTTTAATTATATCTTTTAAAGTTACAGACTTAAAAAGGAGATTTGCCTTCCACCTCCATTCATGCTCCCAACTTTTCTTAGACCGAAAAGAACTTTTAAAGATTTCTATGGAATTGCTGGGGTCTCTTTGTGGTGGAAACATCATTAAAGAACCCTGACAATTGACATTGATTGTTAGGGCCAATCCTGTTACAACCAACTTAAAAGGAAAAGTAACTGATTGGCTTGCATGCATCGGTCACTGTTTCTCTTTAAGTTTTCTCCGCCCCCCCCACCCCCCCACCCCCGCCCCCGAGACAGGGTTTCTCTGTGTAGTCCTGTCTATCCTGGAACTCACTCTGTAGACCAGGCTGGTCTCGGAACTAAAATTTCCGCTTGCCTCTGCCTCCCAAGTGCTGGGATTAAAGGCGGGCGCCACCACCGCCCAGCAAGTTTTCTGTTTTATTATGTTTCTTTACATCTTAAAATCTTGATGGACTGAGAGACAGCTCCTCCCGGGGCTAGTCAACTCATAGGAATAGTAAAACTCTTCCGCTAGAACCAGTTACCAGGGGCGGAGAGTTACTAGCACCAGCAGGAGTCAATGACACCAGCCCAACCCTGAGCTTACTTGGCCCCATCTTATATTTCCCAGGAAAACCTAAAGAAAGCTAGAGCCTAGATATCCTCCTTCAGTCCAGAATCCTCCTTTTGCAAACAAAATTTACCTCATTAAAGAACATTTGCCATCATTTGCATATGAAAGGATCCCTGCTGGCTGTCTGGAACCTGTGCGGGCTCCAGGCAGGGATGGTTCAGAGGTTGGTGGAAACTTTAGGACGCGCAGCCTCCCATGAAGGATGCCCTGATCCAGCTGCTGCGAGGTGCAATTCTCTGCTCCACTAAGTCCTATCCTGCCGTGATGCTTTGCCTTAGACTTAAGCAGTGGAACCAGACAACTTGTGGACTGCTCTCTCTGAAACGATGAGCAGAACAAATCCTTCCTAAGTTGTGTCTCTCTGGTGTTTGTCACGACGATGGGAAGCCTGATTAACACAGTGTACATTGGAAGAAGGTTGATTTGTTTTCGTTTTCCTATAGGAGTCTGACCTCGCGTTTAGAGATTGAGTATTGAGAGGATAGAGGAGCAGGTTAGAAGTGTGACGAAAGGTGAATGTGGGTAAGGAAAGGTAAGGTCATCTGTGGTCTTCAAATCCATATACTTCGTGGCTCTTCATAGATCATGTGCTAAAATAAATAGAAACATCAGTGGAGTAACATTTACTAAAAGCAGTGACTTCGCTTGAAGAGGTCAGCTCAGGAACTTTGGAAAATTCCACCAGACCCCTCCCCTCCTGGAAGAGAAAGCTCATAGAGACGAAGGCACCCCTCCCCTCCGGAAGGGAGGGGCTAATTACATTCCTCAGACCTCCGGGATGGCGGTGAGAGGGTGTGGGGGAGGTGGGGGGAGGGTGGACTGCCCATCCACCACCTGCGGGTAGGGGAGGCCCAGAGCAGGTAGACCTTTGGCCACCTACAGACAATGGAAGTCCTTGACCGATTCGGGCTCCTGTCCTTCACTACAGGGGGATGGGTGCGGGGAGGCTGTCCTCTGGTAAGTTAAGGCTCGCCAGAGTCTTACACACTTAGCCCAACAAACAGTAAGAGCTTTGCATTTCTGTCTTAAAATTGCATGTCTTCTTTATTATCATAAACTTCAGGCCACATTCCTTGAGATCTTCAGGCCATATTCCTTGAGAATTAGGATATTGTTCATTATCCTAAGTGTCGTTTTTTGTTTGTTTGTTGTTTGTTTTGTTTTGTTTTTTCGAGACAGAGTTTCTCTGTGTAGCCCTGGCTGTCCTGGAACTCACTCTGTAGACCAGGCTGGCCTCGAACTCAGAAATCTGCCTGCCTCTGCCTCCTAAGTGCTGGGATTACAGGCGTACGCCCGGTTCCTAAGTGTTGTTTTATAACACAGAAAAATATGCACGTCGGGAGGGGGGAGGCGAGTAACCTCAGTGGTCCCATGCTGAGGTGTCCCCTGAACAATCAGGCCGTGCGGGCGGCATGCCTAGTATAAAGGAAGTTTATTGGGGGAAGGGAAGGGGACCTGATGGAGTAGAGGCAGAGAAGGGAGAGAGGAAAGAGAAAGAGACAAGAGAAAAAAAGGAAGAGAGGCCAGACCAGGAATACGTGGGGACAAAGAAAGTAAAGAAGGGGAGAGAACGGCAGGTGGAGCTGTAAGCCAGCCTTAAGACACTGTTGCTAGGTTCCTGGGAGGGGTCTAGTGGAACCGTTGGTAAGCCTGTGCTAAGGGTTCTAATCTTCCTCCTCCCACTTCCGGCTAAAGACATCAAGGAAAGAGTAAGATGTTTTTAAGACTTACAGAAACATTATAGCCAGCATCTTTGAGTCTGTCCTGTTACAGATCAGTGCCGACACATAGGAGTCACAATCATTCCTCATTTCCCTAAGTCTGAAGGAGGACACAGTCACTGTCCTGACTCACTCCATGTTGCCTTTCTGTTCTCCACCTCTGGATCTTTTTCTCCTCACCAGCATATCTCAGAGTCTAGGGATGGTGAGCTCTGGATGCAGTCATCTCTTGATGGGAACAAAGCTGCCTGCTGATTGACTCCGAAGCAATCGTCTCACTAGGGAAACCTAACTTCCCCGTCAGTCAATGGTTTCCATGACACCGGCAGAACCCTGTAGAACAGGACTTGAGATGATGACTGACAGACACAACCTCAGCTTGGTCAATACTGTTTTACTCGACATACTTCTTGCTTCCTTACTTTCGTGCCTCCACGCTACAGCCCTGTGGCTAGGGCTACAGACACCACAGAGGCAACCTTTTAAAGGTAGTCACTAGTTCCGCCCCCTTGTTGAGTGTAACTACAGTGCGAACTTGATCCTCTCTGATTCGATGCATCTTTTCTCTGATTAGACTATCAAGCTGACCGACAGCAAATCTTACATGATGAGAGGTCCAACTCCCCCCACCCCAAGTTAGACTTCTGACCTATGATCCCCAAAGCATGGTGGCGATTTGGTCTTCCGACTTGAAAGGGCTGTCTGTTCTAGTCAAGAGAGGCAGTTGGAGGCGTCAACCAGTTTGAGCTAGAGAAAGCTGTCTCCAAATTTCTAAGAAAAACAGCTGATCACTGAGCAGATCAAGTGCTGGAGGTGTTTATTGTAAAACAAGCAAGGGCGCATTACTTCACTGTTTAGTTAAGCAACTTCTGAGAACAGCGATGGAGGCAGCTAGCTAAAAGCAGGTGAGGCTAGGCTTCTCCGCTTTCCTCTGAGCTTCCAAAGAAAGAACGGGCTCTGTGATTTTCCTACTTTAAGTGGGAGAGTGGCCCAGACCCCTTAGAAGGGAAAATTATTAATTGTATTATAGAGACTTAATTACTTGTACATATACATAATTTAATTTTTTCTTTTATCACTCTATCTTAGGTTCATCTTGTTTATAGCCCAGATGCCTCCCCATCCCCCAAAACCCACAAAAACAAAACAAAACAAAACAAACATCTTTTTAAAGACCTTGAAGGACAGAGGGAAGTAATTTTTCCTCAATTTATATCGGCAAGCCTGACTCTAATGTCTTTCCAATTATCTATAAATTCTATAAGCAATCCATGACTGCTTAAGACCAATGGCTTACTGCGGGCAGAGGTGGCGCACGCCTTTTAATCCCAGCACTTTGGAGGCAGAGGCAGGTGGATTTCTGAGTTCTAGGACAGCCTGGTCTACAGAGTGAGTTCCAGGACAGCCAGGGTTACACAAAGAAACCCTGTGTGTGTGTGTGGGGGTGTCTTAGGGGGTAGGGAGGGTAGACAGAAAACTTAAAAGAGAAACCGTGACTGATGCATGCAAGCCAATCAGTTACTTTTCCTTTTAAGTTGGTTGTAACAGGATTGGCCAGGGACTACACAGAGAAACCCTGTCTCAAAAACAAAACAAAACAAAACAAAACAAAAAAGACCAATGGCTTACTAATGGCTTCTCAATAGATTTTCTTAAATTAAAATAATTGGGTCAGCTTTTAAAATAACATAGTTCTAAAGGGCAGAAAATACCCAAAACAAGGTAATCAATTATACTGGAACTTGTAAGTTTATAGAATGATAACCTTTATTAATTTTTTATATTGTTTTCACTCTATGCCAAAACAAAACAAAACAAACAAACAAAAAAACCAAGACATTTAGATTTTTGGCTTGTTCTTGTAAAAAGCAGGCATTTCTTACTATAAAATAAATAAATACATATTAGTGCTGATGGTTTTCCTTTTCATGAAGGTATCATTATAATAAACATACTTCCTACTATCAACACAAACACATGGGATTTCTGTTTAACTATTTCTCCCTGGACAATAGCTCCACTGTATGCTGAAGAAATATTTTCACTGGATGATTTTTGTCATCATCTTTATCCAAATCCTGTGTTCACTGAAACGTAAGTTAGCTAAAGACAAGTGATGCCAAGGCAGTGGTGACACTGAAAAGGTTAACTCAGAAACTTTGAAAAGGTCGTAGAACACTGGCCCTTCCCAGAAGGGAGAGGCTAAATTACATTCCTCAGACCTCAGGGTGTTCCCTGCGGCTAGGAAAGGCCCAGAGTCCATTGGATCCCCTATCAACCAATTAGTTTAAAGATAACACTGTTCTGCCAATCACATTGTGCCTAATGGCGTCTGTCCCGAGAACTGTATGAAAGGCCCACACAGTCCCGAGTGCCAGTCCTTCTGTCTCCACGTGCAGGGCGGCCCCGGCATGCTGGATAATAATAAAAATCCTCTTGCTTTTGCATCGATTCCCATCTCTGCTGGTCCACTCAGGGGGTCTCTCTGGTAAGTTAAGAATCCCTCGAGTCTTACAACACAAGATTTTAATCCAAGCACTGGGGTGGCAGAGGCAGGTGGATCTCAGTTTGAGGTCAGCCTGGGCTACAAAGCAAGTTCCAGTTCCAGCACAGTCAAGACTACACAGAGAAAACCTGTTGTAAAAAGTCAAAAAAACAAAAAACAAAAACAAAAACAAAAACCAGACAAGTAATGTCCTGATAAACTTTCAGAATAAAACTACAATTCCACAGCTCAAAAAGCATTTGAAAAAAATGAAAAGTTCTAAGTTTCTATAATCTATAAAATCTGCCCTGGAAAGTGTTTCTGTAACAGCAGAGAGGCTTGGAAAATCAGATCCTCTATAAAAGTTGTTAAAATACTGGCCAAAAAAACTATAAAAATATACTTTTCCAGAACACTGTAAGTTGACTAGAAGGACATTTATGAAAAATGATTATGAACAATAGTAATAGAGGCAGATAACTCAATTTTAAAACAGATAAATGTTTGTCTATTAATTTCTCCTTTCAAGAAGATCACAGAAAAAGACAAGACTGTTCAGTAAGATGGGAGCATATTGACAAGCTGTGGCAGGGCGGGGACAGCCACAGAAGCACACACTGCTGGTATAAAAGTTCCAGCCTTTAGGAAAATGTTTTCCAATACCTGAAAACATAAAATAGGCTGACATGCAACTCTGAGGCAGAATATTTGTCCGCCATGTGTGAGGTCCTGGGTTCAATTGTTTACACACACACACACACACACACACACACACACACAATTGTCCTTGCTGGCTGGAAAGATGGTTCAGCAGGAAGACATACGCTCTTCCAGAGGACCTGAGTTCAGTTCTTAACGCCCATGCTAGGCAGCTCAACACTGCCTCTCTAGGGAATCCAATGGACTCTTCTGGCTCCCTGGGCACCTGTATGTATATAACACACACACACACACACACACACACACACAGAGAGAGAGAGAGAGAGAGAGAGAGAGAGAGAGAGAGAACAACAAAAATAATCGAAAAATACTTGTCTCTGATTGCTCACAGTAGCATTACTCATTATAGCCAAAACATGGAAGCTAGAGTTTTCAACAAGGGCTACATAAACAAACAGAGCCATAGAATGACCTCTGTCAGCTCAGCATCAAGAAAGATTAAAAATAACCATTATTTTTAACCAACCCAGGTCTAAGCTACTTATGACTCAATCTAACAGTAGAAAATAGCTGTTGGTAGAAGGGAAATCAGATTTATTCAAGGTGTATCGTGAAGGAGAGGGATGTGGTGATTAATATCAATTGTCTACTTGACAGAATCTATCATTTCAGAATCTATAGGAGACAAGCCTTGAAGGCATGCCTGGGAGAAATGGTCTAAGTTGGGCTTGCCTCTAGTCATGGCTATGACAAATTAGCTACATTAGGTTGATTAAAGCAGGAAGACTCACCTTAATGCATCATTGCATGGGTTGGGATCCTGGACCAGATGAAAGGGAGAAAGCAAGCTGAATGCTAGCATCCATCTCCCTCTGCTTCCGCATTGCAGATACAATGTGACCAGATGCCTTGTCTCTTGCTGCAATATATTCCCCACCAGGTTAGACTGATTGTGTGTTCAAGGTGTGAGCCAAAATAGACTCTCCTTCCCTACATTGCCTTTATCAGGTCTTTAGTTACAAGGGACAAGCAAGAAGCCAATGGAAAGAGATGCAGAGGCCCACAGCTAAACATTAGATGGAGCTCTGGTTCTCTTGTGGAAGAGTTGGGAGAAGAACTGAGGGACCTGGAGGGGATAGACACTCTACAAAAAGAACAACAGAGTCAAATAACCTGGGCCATGGCAGCTCCCAGGAACTGATCCACCAACCAAAGGCCAAATCTTCGTGGATCTAGCCACCTCTCCTCACCTATGTAGCAGGTGTGCAGCTTGGTCTTCATGTGGGTCCCCCCAACAACTGGAACAGGAGCTGCCCCTGAACCTGTATCTTGCCTGTGGACTCTGTTCCTCTAACTGGGCATCACTGGGAAAGGATGAGCTTAGTCCTGCAGTGACTTGATGTACCAAGATGGGGTGAGACCCTGGTGGGCCTTCCCTGTCTCAGAGAAGGGGAGGAGGAGTGAGTGAAGAACTACGTGAGGGAGGAACTGGGAGGAGAGGGTGGGGGGCTTCGATTGAGATGTAAAGTTAATAAATAAAAATTAATTAATAAAAGCTGATAAGCAAAAACAAAATTCAGCATACTTTATGATAAAAGACCACAAAACCATCATCAACATCATACTGAATGGGAAGAAATTAGAGCTTTTTATCTAAAATCACAAAGAACACAGAGATCTACTCTTATCACTTTTATCCAACACATCGATTAAAAGTTTAATTGAAGCAATAAGGCAAAGGAAGGAAATGAAAGGGACACGAATAGGAAAGGATGAAGTCCAACAAGTCCTATTTGCAAATGATATGATCCTATAACTAGAAGATTCTAGGGAATCTACCAAAAGATCCTTAAACTTAGTAAACAAATGCATCGAAGTAGGATACAAAACCACCACACAAGGTCAGTTGCTTCCCTATATCCCAAATAATGAAGTCTGTGAGAAAGAAATTGGGAAAGCAATCTCACAATAGCTCGAAAAGGATAAAATGCCTAGGAGTAAGCAGACCAGAAGGAGAACGTCCTCTACAGTGAAAACTGCCGAATGCTGATGACAGAAGCTGAAGATCAGTGGAGTGGATAGTCTTACAGCAGTCACTTGACTGGAAGTGATCCTTCAATGAAATACCATCAAAATATCATTGGATTCTATCATAAAACTACAAAACATCCTGAAACTGGATCAGAAAAGAGCTTCATAATCAAAGCAACCCTAAACAGAATGAGCAACACTGGGGGGTACCCTAAAACCTTATTTCAGGTTAAACTACAGAGTCATAAAATATCATGGTGTTGGCACAAAAGCAGACATAGACCAATGGGATACAATAAAGGTCCCGGAAATAAACTCACACAATTTCAATCCTGTGATTCTTATCAAAGCTTCCAAGGGAAGCATCAGCTTCTTCAACAGATGGAGAGGACTGGAGATTAGGCAAAATAATAGAGACTCAGAAAATAAGAATTGTGTGCTTTCTCTTATGTATGAAATTTTGAGAGGAGAAAGGGGCATGGGAGTGAGAGGAAGAGGATGAAGGACTTCTTCACTAGCAACACGCAAGTATTGGTCTGCCTTACATTGCATAGCTGAGTTGCATTTGTTGGGACTCCATAGAGAGAAATGCACCAAAAAAACTTCTGGTGATATGCTGCAGTTTCTTGCCACTTCTGCAGACTTGGGCTGATTGGATGAATGTTCTGGGACAGGACATGTGAGGTAAGAACCGTACTGAGGTAAGTCCCGTGCCGAGGCAAGGCACAGGAAGGACACACGATGTTTGGAGGGTGTGAATAGACTCAACAGAGTGACGGACAGAGCTTGGCTTGCTGGTACAGCGAGCTGTGCAACACTTGTGGGTATCCAGTCTTGTCTGATCTTCACTTCCCTATGAGAGGCACAGCTGAGAACTTCTCCTGGTGTTCCTGCTGGTCCCTCCTGCAGATTCAAGCTGAGGCTGAGGCCTGGCTGTGTCTCCTAGTGGCTGTGTCACTGCTGTTGCTAAGCCGTCTGTCCTGAACTTGACTGCTGGTGCTATCAGTGAAGTGTTTGCAAGTGGATAGAGCTGCCGCTGCCTGCTAACCTGTGAACTGAACTGCTGATTTCGAGACTAGAGTTGTTCCAAAGAACCTTTCTAAACAAGTCCACTTCCCCCATATCCTTTCTTTTCCACTGCCTCTGGTGGGTGGTGGGCTAGAAGGGAGGTTAAAGTGTTTAAGAGCCTCATTAAAAACAAGGTTTGAAAAATTAAAGTTACATAAAAGTGCCAGAGGGGAAGCTATCAGTGAGTATTAATTATATGCTAATATATAAAAAACTAAAATAAAAACTGCATAGTGCATCATGGTGCATGTGTTTAATCTCAGGACTTGGGGACAGAAGGCAGGTAGATTTCTGTGAGTTCAAGGCCTGGTGTATACAGGACAGTCAGAGGTACATAGTGAGACTGTCTCCAGTAAATAAATAAGCTAAAAAATATAAAATTAAAAAAAAAACAGATGTCCAAGCCCACAGCACATTCAGAGAGAAGGCTAAGGCAAAAATCATCAATGGGACACAATTTGGAGCAATAAAATACTGTAAGTTCATGTTCCTCTATAGTTATGGGCATTACCATGTCGCACCATTTCTAGAATAAATAAGCATGAGACTTTGGAGAATTTCAATGGGTAACTAGACATCCTTCATCTACGCTTCTGAAAGTGCTAGTCGGGGTTAAATAGCAGTGGCCACAATGGAGTCAATGTAATGAGACTCAGTCCATCCTTGGGTTTCACTCCAGAGTGGGACAGCAGTTTGGGTTAAGCCCTCAGGTGACCTGGATGCATGCTAATGTTTGAGAGCTGGACACATCCCAACATTCCTTGGAAGTGTTTCCATACCATTCTGCTTTTGGAAAGTCATGCTACCCGTAAAGCAGATAGAAAATGCTCATGTGAACCTGCCACAAAGGACGTTGATGAGGATGAAAGAATTCAGAGCATCAGCAGGCCATCACAACACACCCAAGGCGGCTCAGTGCATTCCAGGAGACACAACACCCTTGCTGTAAAGAGGCCAAATCTGACTTTTCTTTAAGCAGATTGTCCTAAGGATCATTTGTGCTCCCTTTTTGCTTTGGTAGGATATGATTGACCTTTATGCAGGGCACATCTGCCTGCACTGCCGTTAATAGGATATGGTAAAATGCTCTGGTCTTTGGAAAAGCACAGATAGCTTGGCAATCTTTCCCTGTGGAAGGGCTGGATATTAGACTGTTTGTCATAACAGAAAACCAGAAATGTGAGTGCAACCAGAAAGCAGTGGCACAGACTGAGAAGCTGGCACAGATGTGGGGGTTATTAGCAATATTCTAAAAGGACCAAAGGAAGCCAAGAGTGGAAACTTGCATTTGCCTCAACCCACGCTATGCTTTATTACATATCATTCACCCTTTCCACTCCAAATGCATGCTCAAAATTAAGAAATCAGTTTAGGAGCAGAGATTCTGATCATTACAGGCAACTTATAAACAGACAAAGAAACGAACTTGCTCCTTCGGTCCCAAACTTGAAACTCCATCAGAAGCTGACCCTGAAGAAATGAGCAAACTTGGTTCTATTACTACACCACAATCACCTTCTATTAAACAATTCTACTTTCTGTTCTCAACTAAAGTGTAGATCATAAGATACACCCTTTGACTACTGAACTGACATTTCTATTACATTGTCTCCCTTTTGAGGCTTTGTACCACATCTCACTTTCGATTTATATTATGGTTTTAATTATTTTTAGAACAATCTGGAAAGAAAAGTTGACAACTCATTGTTGTACTCAAGTAGCCATGGTCCCTGCTTTGAGGAGGCTGCTATTGGCCTTTATGTGGGGCACATCTATCTGCACTACCTTTACTAGGATACGGTAAAGTGCCCTGGTGTCCAAAGAAGACAGATGGCTTGGCATTCTTTCCCTGTGGAAGGGCCTGCTTCCTCCCCCCTTGACATATTTCGCAGTAAAGCAAGTTTTTTTTTTTTGAGCTTCTATTATGCCAACCCTGTGTCACTGTGGATGTACAAAACTAACTTTAGCCTCAAGTTAATGGCAATGAACATAAACAGAAATAGATTTTAACCTGTCTATCAAAATGTGTGCATACCAAGTAGATACATAGATAATAGATGGACCTCTAGCTGTCCTCTGACCTCCACATGCTCACTACAACATGTTTATGAATGCATACACACTCAAGCACACAGAATATAAATTAGTTGACTCTAATTAAACATGTATCTACATTTTATTGTGCAAGTTAATATGGAAGAAATGTTTTAGATGACTATCAACAGCAACATTAAAAAACCAAAAAGATCATAAAAATGTAACGTTCAGACTAGAGCAGACTAGGAGGGTGGGGTGTTTTTCAGTATTTATTTTGGTGATTGTGGTACATGTACCTCTTCAGCTACTTGGCAAATTCCTGAGCACCAAGACTTGATAGGTTATAAGGATAAATAAGGTTTGGGCTCAATTTTCAGGAATCTCTGAGTATAGTGTGTGTGTGTGTGTGTGTGTGTGTGTGTGTGTGTATCTGAGTTAGTGCATTTTAATGTGTATATTAGCGTGAATGTTTGTGTGTGTTAGTATTCCTGTTTTTTAGTGTATTGTGTGTGTTGAGTGTATGTGTGAGTGTATGTGTATGTGGGAGTGTATATGTGTGAGAGTGCATGTGTGTGTGTGTGTGTGAGCATGTGTGTGAGTGTGTGTGTGTTTAGTGTGGGGATTAGTATGTGTTAGTGTGTGTGTGTTAGTGTGAGGTGTGGTGTGACTGGAGCTAGAGCTGGACTTGAATAAAGTGTAGTAACGGGAAGGTGTTGGCATAGGGCTCTGGCAGCGCATGGATGAACCAGATTCAGCAGATGGCTTCCAGGTGGACTGGGCATCTAAGTGAAGGCTGCAAAGGTCATATGACTCGAGTCCTTTCAAAGCCCCATTTCCTTCATCAATCAGCTGCCTCACGGAACCTTTGCTCAAATGACAAGTCCATGAGCAAACCAGAAAAATCCAGCTGTGGGAAGGGAACAGCTACAAAGAGAGATGCCACTGAGGAAGGCTGTGGAGAACTGGAGAAGTCACGGTTTCAGTGTGAAAAGGAGTGAGGATGGGCAAGAGAAGAGCCAGAATGGAGGTCCCGATACTCTCCATAGAGGACAAAGGGGACAGGCAGGACTCTGTATGGAGAACCTCTTGTTTTAGAATCTTTAGGAGTTTGCAGGCTTTATCTTAGGACTCTGTATAAGAACTATTTCTTTCTCAGCACACAAGGGTGACCAGCCTCTAAGAAGTAGTGGGGAAAACCAGCGGCTGCTGCAGCACTCTGAGGAGATCCCTTCCCTTCCCCAACTCTGCCTGATCCTTGGTTCTCTGGCATGGAATTATTTCTGGACAAGCTGAATGAGGCAAAAATAGTGAGGTTATTAAGAGAAAGTTGAGTTCAGCTTTAGATTTAAATATGAGTGTTTAGAGAGAGGAAGACCCTTAGGTGGATGCCATTAATGAGGTGGCTCCTGACCTCACCTCAAAGGGAATCATGGTTTATTCTGGAGCCAAATATGAATGAGCATTGTGCAAGAACAGATTTAGGGCAGGCCACATGCCACATTTCAGTGTATCATCAGATCAGAGTTTCATAGAAATGGAACAAAGTTGTAAAGCAACACAAGTTCAAGTGTCGGTTCTCCGGGTAGGTAGGTCACCACACACTGGGATCTCTGCTGCAGACCTCAGACCTTTCTGAAGACATTCTTAGCCATTTGGTATATTCAAGATGGAGACCAAAGGAGATTGCCTGAAAGACTCTTCCCATAGAATGCTGATGCTAAGAATCTGTCCGTTCCCTTCTTTCCTCTGTGCTAGAAAGCGGTCTCTGCTTCTGAGCCCACTGACTTGGTAAGACTTGACTGCACTACATCCTCAGTAAAATGGATAACTGGGACTGGGAAACAGCAAGGCCTTGTGGCATGCTAACGGTACAATCTCTCAGAGTAACTCTGAGATTTCCCAAATGTGGAAGTCTAGTCAGTTTTGGATTGTGAGGCTGAAGAGACACTACCCAGATTGATTCAAGAAAAAAATAAATTTCCATTCTTCCTTTTTTTTCTTCCAGTTCCCACAAACACTTCATAAAATTACTCATCTGAGATGGGAATGCATTTCAATTTTATCTCAAGGGTACACTCTTTTCACCAGAAAAGAAGCAGTTCACATTCTACCATTTGGGGGTTTTATTGTTGTTGGTTTTTTTTGTGGTGGTGGTGGTAGTGTTTCTGTGTTTTGTTTGTTTTGTTTTTGTTTTTGTTTTCTTTTCCGTACTAATCAGAGTATGGTAATTGCTTTCAAAATTAATTCTTGTAGATTTCTGCAGCATAAAGTTTGTGTATAATTCATGACACAGCTAATGCAGGAACTAATTCCAAATGTAGACTGCCTTCTTGTCATTATGTAGAGTCAATATTGTGAGACATAGTGCGGCTGGTGTGCAGGTAGTGGAGTACCTAGTGGGCCCATGCCAAGGTATCCCCTGGAACCTTGAGTAGTATAGGGTAGGTTTGTTTGGTGGAAGGGAAGGGAATGGAGTCCTAGAGAAGGGGTAGAGGCAGACAGACGGGAGCAGAGCCATAGGGCTAGAGACGGGGGACAGAGAAGGACAGAAAGGACAGAAGGAGAGGCAGGCTGGGAACATATGAGAACAGAGGAAGCAAGAGAGAGAGGGGGGAAAGAGAGGGATGGGGAAGGGAGGAGGAGAGAGGAAGACGGGAAGAGAGAGAGAGATAGTGTGTGTGGCAAGGAGTCCTTTTATATGCCACCCATGTACCAACCATACCTAGTGGGAAATAAAGGTAGCAGGTGATAATGTAAGTAAGGCAGCAGGTGATGATGTAATTAAGGCAGCAGCTGATGATGTAATTAAGGCAGCAGGTGATGATGTAATTAAGGCAGCAGCTGATGATGTAATTAAGGCAGCAGCTGATGATGTAATTAAGGCAGCAGGTGATGATGTAATTAAGGCAGCAGCTGATGATGTAATTAAGGCAGCAGCTGATGATGTAAGTAAGTTTTTAGGTCCCTGGGAAGAGTCTGGCAAACAGTCATGGCAGTAGGTACCCTGAAGTGTCCTCGAATTTCTTTCCTGTTGGTAAAGCAACTAATCTCATTCATGAAATCTCTATCCCTCATAGCCTAAATTACCCACAAAGCCCTCATCTCTGAACACCATTATATTGGGGACAACCAAAGAATGTGAGGAAGAAACTAACATTGGTGTCATAACATTTGCTCTGCCAAAATTATTCTCCGTTCATCCTGATTTAACACAGCAGGTAGGATAATGACGTGTATTTAACCCACTTGCACATATCCCATAGGACCTTCTCATCTCATAACAAAGAGCATAGTTACTGTTTACAGTCAATTTACATGCTACTTAGAGCAAGTGTGTGACTAAAGAGACTCTTATTCTGGTTAACCTAAAATATACCTTAAAGTTTATGGCAGCCAATATGAATAGTTTCAAATTCTAGGGTTTTTTTTTTTTTTTTTTAACATAATGAGTCATGGCAAATAAATGGCTAAGCTGAAAAGACATAAGTAACACTAGAGATTCTTAAAAGAAAAACAATCATTATCATAGAATATTTGGGAAAGCTATGGAGACTAAGGAAGAAAAGTAGTGATTTGACAGAAGGAACAAAAGAACCTCCGTTTTATTTCCTGGAATTACGTCACAGCCTTAAAAACAAAAGTGCTGCACACGGGCTCAGTGGATAAATCTACTGGCTACCAAGGCTGACAACTCGAGTTCAAACCCCAGGACCCACGTGGTGAAAGAGTCAACACCTGCAAGCGGTCATCTGATCTCCACCCACTCACCTTGGCACATGAACCCACACACAAGAAATAAATATATATATATAAATAACTATGTCATAGAAGGCCGTGTGGACAGATTATCATATTGTTACTGACACTGAAAGAGTTGAGCTTCACATTCAGGTTTGAACCAGGAGTCAGATTTGGCCGGGAGCGATGGGAAGCTATGATGTCATAACTATAACAGTCTTCTGATTCCAGACTGTGCCATCTACTCCCTTTCAGCCATTCACCACTGAAAAACGTCACGCTTTCTGTTCGCATCAGAACCATCCATCGACAGCCGGAAGCTGTTTACAGCCAGCGTCTGGGCCGTGACGTCATCCCTGGGCGACAACTCCTTTCCTGCCTCTGTTGCCATGGCACCCCCTGTGCATGCGTTACCTGCATCACCTACAGGCCACCAGCGTTAGTTACCTGCCATCACCTGCATTACCTGCGTCATGGCTGGGATAAAGGACACGGACCCTGATCCATAGCTCTCTCTTTCTCACGTCTTTCCCTCATCTCCTCTTCAGGAGCGCCTCTGTCAATAAAAAACCTCTCACGTGAGCACTGTGTTGCCTTGGCGTGATCTGTCCAGGGAAATGACACCTCATCTAACACTTTCCAAGATGACCATCCGTTAAGTCTCTTTACCATGAGATCTGTTGTTTCAGTCAATAAATTAATATAACAAAAAATGACAATGAAGGCTAACTTGCACTGAGAGGTCAATACACAGATATTGTTACACTAAACTCTGTATGCGCTCAGTACCTATACGGATCACCCTATCATCCTTCTACATTAGGTATTCCTTCTATAGAGTGGTCAAATGAGTTGGCTAAGTTCCCACAGATTATGATTGGCAACACCTTCCATTCTGTTATTTTATTATAAGACTCTTTATACAGCATTCTCCCTGATCATGGAAAATTACCAAACTAATTCAAAATGATAGTCCACCAACTAAGTTATAGATTTATATCTCCCTCTTAGTGTACAATACATAGCCAAACAGTCCTTTAAGCCTCTATGAGGTAACAAAGAAACAAACAAAACCACCCAATTTATCTATACTACTTTATTTTGTTATTTGCAAATATGGCAAAATCTTAGATATTACAGAATATTCATAATTAAGTGGTTTATTGTGTCCGGATTTGCCTATAAGCATTATGCTACTGTGACTTATTTTGTGATATAAACTGATAGTTCTGTAGTCAGGAACCAACTTCTGCATCTAATTCTTTGTCTTCTGTTGAATAAGAGAGAGAGGTACCTCTTGTCTCCAGAGCTTAGAGCCAAGATGAGAAGTCTGGTTTACCAAGTGCCTGCAGGGATACTGTGATGAAGGATGCTGACTCAGTTCAACTTACAAATTTTCATAGTTTTGGGAATGAAAGTATCTTCACATTAGTTAAACATTTACTGAGCAAAAATGCAAATGAAGTAAACAACAAAACAGCAATCAGGTTACACAAGAAACAGCCCTGTCCTGAACCATAAGTTATGATTTGATATGATTAGCTGCTTCTGCTGGAGAGAAATGAAAATTCTACTTGATAAAGTTTAATGAGTTTTTTTTTGTCATCTCCACTCTTTGCCCATTGGCCATTTGGAGTAACCCAGTAACTTGTATCCTTTGGTCCCCAAGAGTCTGATGGTGGTATCTTCTTTTCTCTTGTTATCAAAACCCACTAATAAGAATACGTGCTTTTTTTTTGTAGCAAATCTTTGTTCTGACAGAAGAATTGTTCACTTTGTCCTTTCAAATAATTTTCTTTGCAGCAATCTTGAAATAAAATTTGACTCCATAGACCAATGTAACTGGCAAAACTATCAGAGAGTTCTTTCAATAGGAGTTGGATTTGGTTGATGCTCATATTGGACAGTGGAAGGCAATACTTGACCTTGTGGGTCACATTGCTCAGTTTCCCCGGTCCTCTTGGTGGGAAGGATAGACCAGCTGTTGAAAGTTCTGAGAACAGGTCAGAACCTCTAAAGGTTAATGCCTGAAGGGAACAGAGAGCAGGATTTCTTAGGAGAAAGTAGTAGATCTAAAAAACAAGCAAACAAACAAACAAAACACATATGTGTACACATACACACACACACACACACACACACACACCACACACACACACAAAATTAGGAAACCCAGGAGTGGATCTAAAAAAAAGATACACCATATAATTAAGCAATCCAGACTATAGCCGGGCGGTGGTGGCGCACATCTGTAATCCCAGCACTTGGGAGGCAGAGGCAGGTAGATTTCTAAGTTCGAGGCCAGCCTGGTCTACAGAGTGAGTTCCAGGACAGCCAGGACTACACAGAGAAACCCTGTCTGAAAACAAACAAACAAACAAACAAACAAACAAAAACAACAACAAAAAGAAATCCAGACTATAATTCAAAGCATGGTAGGGAATGGTCCTTCCTCAGCTCTGTGCTGTTAACACACAGTCAAGGATGAGCTGGTACGGTATCTCTCTGCTTCATGGAAGAAGGCCGACGTAACGAGATTCTACTCTTAAAAACAGTGTGGTTTCCCTCTGTATTGTCATTTCAGGACTTCCCATGGACCATATGAGGAATTATTAAAAATAAATTTGCTCTACCTGCTTTCTGAAAGACTGGCATAGTATACCTTAACATGAACTATACAACTTGTCTTTTTGAACATACCTATGTTTATCTATTTTAAAAAACATAGGGGTGCTCATTAGCATTACAAGCAATTCATCACTAAACCTTAATTCTGAGCACTAACTAGCTTTGACTCACAAGAATCTAAAGTAATATAAAGTTTAAAATAATAAAAGAAAATTAAATGTAAAGACATTTATCTTCCCCAACGACCTCGTATTCCTCAAACACAGACGCTACCAAGCCTCAAGGTGGCCTTCCCAGGGGTCTAGGCTGAATTTCCTGGTAGGTTTTGTCCTAACCCTACTCCAAGGTCACTACTGTAACTCTTGGTTTCCCGAAGGGGCTGGGTTGTGCCCTCCTCCAGCCAGCCACCATGGGAGCCATTGCTCTCCTAGATTCGAGCCTCAGCGTGGTGACTCAGCCTCCTCTTCCTGAATCCTTGCTCCATGATCAGTACTTTTTATTACGTTGGGCAATTCCTGTTGAGACTCCTTAAAGTTCACAAGTCTACAGTTGGCTTTTAGGCAGAATACCTGTGCATAAAGAATGCCCCTCCCATGATGTCCCATATTTCCCTGATCTTTGATTTCCAGAGGAGCTGATCCATAGCTCTATCTATGCTGGTTGGTCAGCCAAACTCCCAGGGTGAACATATCCAGCTCCGCGACAGCTGGAAATAATTAGCGGCCACAACTTCTAAAAAGAAATCTGAGGAGTGAAGGGCTGCCCGTGGCTGGAAGCCCAGACTAGCAATTAGGTCACCCGTGGAGTCTTTGATGCATTGGTTTGCTTCCTGTAAGAGACTTTTATAAGTAAGAATGGAGCCCGACTTCCCTTGATCCAGTAAAGCGCGATCGGGATGTTCAGGTGACATTCTAGAAGCACAGGGAGAAGGCGGGGAGCTATTGCCAGAAGATATAATGCGGCCTGTGACCCCAAAGTAGCTGTAGCTTGTTGACGAACTTCCCATCATGCCTTCAGTGAGTCACTCTGTCCAGTAGACATGATTCCATTGGTGACAGCGCATCATTTATCAGAATCACTGACAGAAAACAAGGAACTGGACGCCATCCGTGAACACGCTGGGCTTTTTTTGTTTTTTTGTTTTTTTGTTCTTTGCTCTAAAGCAGTTTTTATATTTTCAACAGATTTTCACCTGTTAGGTTATAGATTATGCTTAAACATTGTTTTCCTTAATGGCAAGATGATCTATAAACAAACCTTCAAATTGCTCTCTTAGGTTCTTTGCTATCTTAATCCAGGCTCTACAGTTTGTCTGATGGGATAGAACAAGGGTCTACCCCTCCTGAGCCTCTGCTCCCGGAAGTGGTCCTACCGTCCTCCATGCCAGACTCTGTCCATCCTTTGCATTACTTCTATTTTCTAATGCATTGAGCTTTAGAGAGCCTTCTTCTGAGAGCAGGGCACCCTTTTCTCCAGGATGCACATGGTAGATGTAATCTCATTAATCGAGTATTTTTTTAGAGTGTCCATTGCCCTTGTTTTGATCATTGCTAACCATCGAGTAAAATGTGTGCCTAAGAATCCACCTTTGCATGTTCATCATCGCCATACTAAATCTACTGATAACAAAAAGCTTTTGAGAACGTTGAGACCGACTGCAAGCTTTATGACGAATAAGACAGGAAACCTTGCCCTGCACACCCGGTAGCTTATGGCTCCCACCCATCACTGCAGCCCACCTGAATCTATCCAAATCTCTTCTTTAGCTTTACTGTGTTTTCCCTCCGGGTCTTTCCCAACCACTCACAACCAAACCTGCCATTCGATTCCCCTGCCATCTCCAACCTACCTGTTTTAAAAAGAATTTGTATGACGTGTATCTCTCTATGTATTGTATTTGCAGTGGGCAGAGGCACAGTTTGTCGAGGTCAAAGGACAACTTGCTGGAGTTGGCTCTCGCCTTCCGACAAGTGCATCTGGAGGACCTAACTCGGCTTAGGGCTTACAGCAGACCTTTGTTCACTAAACCCTCTTGAAAGGATGAGAATTACAGGCTAAGAATCCCCCGTGCCAAAGTCTTAAATGACCCCAAAAAGCAGAAGTGTAGCCCGCTCTTTGTTAGCCCAGGAATGCACACGTCACACCGGCCTCCAGGATCCAGCTGTGAGACACAGGCCTGGGAAGGTCCCTGGTGTCCTTTCCCGTCTCACCTCCGTGGAGCAGCTGAGGCGAGGGCGAGCGCAGCTGGGCTGGCAGGATCATCTCGCTGGCTGCGGGGCTCGTGCCTGGCGGGTGCTCAGGTCCCCGAGCACCTACTACTAGTTGGGGGGCCTTTGAATACGTAATCCTGGCCCCGTAACAGGAAATGCATAACAGGAAATACGTATGTGACCCTGTGCGTGACCCTGGTCCCGTAACAGGAAATGTGTATGTGGCGGCGGAAATGAGCTAACTAGATTCTATCTGGCTTCTATAGGAAACTGATTAGTTCTCAGAGCCCAGGCTTGGATAATTTAAACTGATTGGCTTAGAAGCTATGGAGTGGTACAAATCCATTGGCTCGCACTGCGCGGGCTCTCGATGCTAAGGGATAATTGGTTTGTGTTAGGCGGGTTCTGTTGGTAGCCTATAAAAGCTATCCTGGTTCACAGTCTTCTACCCTGTGTGGTGTATGGCTGTGATCCCCAGAGGCTCTGGAATAAAAATCCTCTTGCTGTTGCATCAAGACATTTCTCGAGAGTGATCTAGGGTGTCGCCTTTCGAGGCGTGGGGTGCTGGGGGCATCCCTGTTTTTCTTTCAGGTCTTACACTCTCACTGGCCTACACTCACTCCCTTTATTATACAGTCAGTCTCTCCCTATTGAAAGTTGCTACTTTCCCCAGGGCTTATCAAATTCTGGCTTTAATGGAATCAGTCTTGCTCTGAAAGGCAACAGAGGGATATAAACTGAGTGGATACTCAGGAAAATAGTTTTCCAGGTCGTTACATTATATTTTGAGCATTTTCTTTGTATTCTTGTGCTATTCCAATTTTCTTGGATTTTCTAGGTGCAAAAACAGCCACAAGTGGTTCACTTGGTTTCCCAGAAGATTCAGACCAAGTTGGGTCTGATGGGTGTCTGTATAAATTGTTCTACCCATCTCCCTCGGGAAGTTCTACATGCTTTCTACCAGCTAGGACAGAGGGTTTTTTGCAGGGCTGCACCGTTTACTTCAGGGCTTATCTTCCTTGGCCTTTCATTTCTTTTCTCCTTAAATAGAGATAAAAGTAGCAGGAAAGAAACTAGTTTCTGGCTACCTGCCTAAACTTTGACCTTTCGTATTCATCTGCTCAGTTGACTCCATAACCATATGGTGTAAGAGACGAGAAGGGAAAGCACAGCAGAGGGCCGGCGCCCTGACAAGACCGTGGGACACTGAGCCTCCAAAGTCACAGTCGTCAGTCAGTCTCCTGCCGCTGACAGCTGTTATTAAAGTAAGAATGGTGTGTGTGTGTAAGTTTGTTATGTGTGTATATATATGTGTGTGTGTGTGTGTGTATGTGTGAGTTTGTGTATGTGTGTGTAAGTTTGTGTATGTATGTATGTATATGTATTTAAGTTTGTGTATGTGTGAATATGTGTATATGTGTGTAGGTATGTGTATGTGTGTATATGTGTGTGCATGTCTGTGTATGTGTATGTGTGCATGTCACCCATTTCCATTGTTGGAGAAAAAAAGTAAAAACCGAACAAGTTTGTCAATGCTCGTCACCCTAAGGTCAGCCCTTTAGTTTAAAAAATTCAACCCAGTCTATTATCAAAGGATGATCATCTGCCAAAGACTTCTGCTACTGGCCTTTGATGGCCTTGCATTCTAAACAAGAAAATATTTTGAGAGTATTTATGGAGAATTATAAAACTTTACTTCCAATAATTTAAAGGTAATTTTCAACTCTAGTTACATGGAAAATTGTAGAGAGCCTTATTGGGGTGCCATGCCACCTGGCAGGAATTTGACATTGACCAAGGTGAAGTTCCTCTCCAGTCTTTGAGTGGGAATTCCTGTGTTAGCCACTACCACCTAGGGTAGAGCACTCAGACTCCGGATCTACAAATTCCTGAATTAAGCATGTGACCCACCCAGCTGCCTGAGCAGTGGAGCCAAAGCCCAATGAACAGCCAGACCAGCTCCCTGGAACACACCCTGGAATTTGAGGGAAGGGACCTGCCTGAAACCTTAAATTTCTGAGTCCTCAAGACTTTTTGAGAATCTGGTGTTGTCTTAGTCTCCATCTTTTTTCACCGCCTTCCCATACATCCCCAGCTTCCCTTCCAGGTAAACCCGTTCGATGTAACTTCAGGCAGTGGTGGCGCCCTCCTTTAATCCCAGCACTTGGGAGGCAGAGGCAGGTGGATTTCTGAGTTTGAGGCCAGCCTGGTCTACAGAGTGAGTTCCAGGACAGCCAGGACTACACAGAGAAACCCTGTCTCAAAACAAAACAAAACAAAACAAAACAAAACAAAACAAACAAAAAAGGAATCAAAATGCCTTTCCATCTTTTAAAGCAATAAATGGCCTTTGGGGGGATAGGTCAATGATAAAGTGACCTACCTTGTGCAAGGCTTTTAATCAAGAAAGAAAGAAAGAAAGAAAGAAAGAAAGAAAGAAAGAAAGAAAGAAAGAAGGAAGGAAGGAAGGAAGGAAGGAAGGAAGGAAGGAAGGAAGGAAGAAATCAAAACCAACAACAATGAATCTTAAAGTCAGAATAGGACAAGAATTATTTTACGTTTTTCACTGTTACTGTTGTTTTATTTTATTCACTTTATTTATAAAGGCATCTTTATTTTTATGTATTTTTTAAACAGTACACAGTTCATTTGCTAACAAAATAATATAGAGTCATGGAGTTTACAGAAGGTAGATTAAAGAGAAGCCATTTCTTTTCCACAGAATTATATACTAGCAACTAAGAAAGTACATAAAATGCTTCTGACAATAAGGTTTTCAGGAGCAGTTAATTATAAGGTATATATTATAAAGCTTTGGGGAGATTCAAAGTTTACATTTCTGCATAAAAGGTAAGGGTTTTTTTTTTATGACTCCTGTGTCTAGCATTCAAACATACAGATATAAAAGTTCCTGTGTATTTTCTACATAAAACCCCTGTTTTCTTTAATAAGAAAAAAAAGTGCACATTTTATTTTTTAATAGCCCCAAATTCTCATGGCAGAGAACTCAATGAAATTAAATTATCATTTTACTGTTGTTATTATTATTAATCACTTTGAGACAGTCTTCAGATGCAAGGGGGCACAGTAACTAAACTGCTGACCTGCTAACCACTCCGTTATTAGGGGAAAGGTTTTTATTGCTGGTAGGAGAAAGCAACCAGCAGCATCTGGAAGCGTTCAGAACAGAAAAGAAACAGACTTGTCACGGTCAGGGCAATCGAGAAGCAGGAGAGCACAGCGGGGCCACAGCGGGGCAGAAAAGTAGAGATGGTGAGATGGATAGCAAGAGGCAAGAGGCGAGAGGGAGAGAACGGGAGAGAGATGAACAAATCCCATTAAGTATAAGGAGGACTGGGAGAAGGAAGAGCCTGGATGTTTAGCGTGGACTTCGAAGTGTTTAACAAGCACACGTGATCTTGGGAAACTCGGAGGCCAGCGTCAGCTTTGATAGGCTGCTAAGTGCCCCGGGTTGGTTCTGCTAGAGCCGAGGGGAATTGCCAGTTCTCCCTCAGGGTCGCCAGACCAGATTTGCACCCGGCTGGACTGGAGAGAGGGCAGCTTAGTCAGGCCCTCTCTGATGGGTGCAGTACAGAATCTTGGTCGATGATCGCAAGGGCGAAGAGCACATCTGGGTTGACTGGGGCAAGGATGTTGGAAGATACTTCATCTACATACTCAGGAGCTGTAGGGTCTGGGAGAAAAAAAGCCTTGTAAGATCAAACAAGTGAACCCTGATAAAAATCAGCAAGGGAACAAACTAATTACTGTTGATGGTGGGAGAGGGCTTTATGGCTTCAGGTTGGGAGGGAGGAGGTAACCAAACACTTGCCTTCCTCATGATTGAGGTATCAGGGTTGAAGATCTCTTGTCCTTTCCTCTGTAACCCTGGGCCATTCTGTCCCACAGGAAATGACTCCTTTTCGGCAGATAGAAACCTGTTTCCCAAGTTCCTGAGGAAGGCTGGTTTTTTTTTTTTTTTTTTTTTAATCCAGCCTCTAACCATCAGAAATCCTTCTGTAGTTCAGTCTGAGCTCATTTCTGGGTATATGAGACCTAACAGTCTCGGGTAGCTCAAGACAGCCTTCATTCTAAGGAGCAAAGATGGCCTTGAACTTCTGATCCTTCTGTTTCCACCAGCCAAGAGCTGTCAGTGCAAGGATGCTCCCCCACACTTGGCTTATGTGGTGGACGGATCCAAGACTTTATGAGTCGTGGCAAGCAATCCACCAAAATATAGTCCAGGCCCAGCTATATCATTATTGCTGTGTTTGATGCCAGATCTCATTCTATAACACAGGCTGACTTGGAACTCACTATATCGTTCAGGCTTGCTTCAAACTCAAGGCAATTTTCTTGCCCCAGTCTCCCAAGTGCTGAGTATACAGATGGATGCCTCCCCACCAGCCTCTATGTCATGCTGTTTCAACTCCACGTGGGCTTATGAGATAATTAACAAGTCAGTGGTGGGAACCAAAGCCTCTTCACCAATTCAAGAGCAAGAAGCTAAAAATTCAAGTCAGAGCCGGGCAGTGGTAGTGCACGCCTTTAATCCCAGCACTTGGGAGGTAGAGGCAGGTGGATTTCTGAGTTCGAGGGCAGCCTGGTCTACAGAGTGAGTTCCAGGACAGCCAGGGCTACATGGAGAAACCCTGTCTCGAAAAACAAAAAACAAAACAAAACAAAACAAAAAACATTCAAGTCAGGTTTAAGGATAACAAGTAGGTTTAAGGATAAAATTTGGAAGAGACTGTTGGATTATGGAAATAGTCATAGTAGTATCAAGTCTAGAGGAGACTCCAGTTCCTCAAACTCCAAAAAAGCACTCTAATAAGCTCGGCCTGGACTAGAGGAGGATTTCTGGCAGCTAGATAAAAGCCAGAATTTCTCAGAACCTTCACAACTGACTCCCATCTACCAAAAGGAGTCAAGTCTTTACCTCTGACTGGAGGGTCACATGGCTACCTGTGGTGTCTGTCAGCACATCAAAGCCCGTGCTGGCCTCCAGGCTCCCTCAGTATCACGAGCATCTGTAGAACTTTTCAAGGGTTTCTCCGAGTAACCCTGCCTGTCCTGGAACTCAACTGGTAGACCAGGTTGGCTTTGAACCCAGAGAGATCTGGGTGGGATTAAAGCCACAACCACCCGGGAGGCTCATGATAGTGAGATTTTAGATGGATGCTCCTCTTTAAGCAGTTTTACAGGTATTTCTGTTCTATTGGACATGACAACACACCAACAAAGGTTTAAAAACCAAAACCAACCAACCAAACAAATAAATTGAAACAAAAAAAGTAAATTCCCTCCAAACTTCATTAGGCATGACTAATGACTCAGTGTTATCACCTGAAAAACAATAGTAAGAGAAATCTACATCTTTCCAGACAGATGTGCATTAAAATCTTGTTCCTAGCATCTTCACAGAGAGAGTTACTGAACGTTTCCTGCATGGGTCTTTATTTGTCAAAAGAGGATAACAGTCAGAACTGCCTCAATGCTTTGTCTTATCTTGTTTGAATTTCTGCTTACTTTGCATTGATCAGGGCACCAAGCGGACCCCCTGTTCATGCTGATTTGTGTGGAAATACTGTTCAAATCCTGGAACAGGATCCCTTTCTCCTCTCTCAGGACTGGGAATTAAAAAATGCCTTGATAGATAAATACCCTACCACCAAGAGAACTATATCTTGTCTCTTTTCTACTCTCTTTGTTTTTTATTTATTTTGGTTGTGAGCCTAGCCTTTAATAGCTAAGCCATCTCTCCATTCTTTAATACATACATATATATGCATATGTATGTGTGTGTATATATATATATACAAAATGTGTGTGTATATATATATATATATATATATATATATATACAAAATTAAATATGTATCATTTGTTTTCTGTATATGTGTGAGGTCTGCCTGTATACCTGTATACCACATGGGTGCCTGATGCCCACAGTGGCCGGAAGTAGGATCCCCTGGAACTGTAACTATCAATAGCTGTGAAACATCATGTGGCTACTGGAAACCAAACCCAGATACTCTGAGGGCAGTCAGTGTTCTTACCTACTGTGCAGTCTCTCCAGTCCTACCCCTACCTTTCACTCTTGAGACAGAATCTCATTAATAGATTTCAGTTGTGATCTTCCTGCCTCAGATTCCTGAGGCTGGGGTTTCAGGTCTGTGTCACAATGGGTTGGCTGGAGTAGACTTCTCGAAGGTGTGTTTGTGACCTTGAGTCCTTCCCTAGCAAGGACATATTTCTTCCAGCAGTTGAGAAAAAAAGCATCTGTCCACCACCAGTGGGTGCCCTTTTTGTAAGTGATTTCTTTGCAGAAGGTGTAGAATACAAATAAGAGAACAAATAGCCCATGTGTTTTCTCCATCCCTTCAGCCTTGAGAACTAAATGTCACACACAAAGAACCAGTTGGCTCACCAATACCAAGGTCCTGACCCTCAGTTCAAGGAAGAGGCAAAGGAAGTCTAACATTGGCAGTAACGTTTGTTTATAAGATCATTTAACTCGCATTTATTGAGTGAAATATATACATCCCACTGAGTCCAGTTTCCCAAGAAAAAAAGGTTAAGGGAGGTGGGATGTCTGGATATATATATATATATATATGTCTTTGTAGAGGAGCTTCTCTCCCAATGCCCTGCTTTCTGCAGAAATTACCCATCAGCAAACAGAAACTGATGTTAAGGTAATTATGCAATGCCTAAAGTCAGCCAGAACTGTGCTGGCCTCAATCGCTTTGAAGGGCCTGGTGTTCCTGTCTCAGAATGACTCACCCACCGAGTGCCTCTTGAGAGTCTCTCCTCCTGTCCCACCTAGCCAGTGGGCTTTCAACCCCGCCCAACTCTGACTTTCCCAGTTCTCAAGCGTGTGTCACTCTGAGTTCCAGCTCAGCCAGACTCACTTTCACTCACTCACACGGCTCTGTGGGAATTACTCACGTCGTGGGCTACCGCGAAATCGGTTGGTAATGTTTTCGTCTGAGCGGTCACACATTCTAGTATGTCTCCTCGGCATTCTGGAATCCAAGAGATGTGGACATTAAGAATATAGGATAGAAAACGGAGCCAAGACAGTGGAATTTCTATTAGAAGCAAGTGACCTTAGTTTAGCTGAAGAAACCACACACGCTTTGAAAACAAATCTAGAAAAATGGACGGAAGATAATCATTCGATCGTTCTCCTCGGGCTGGAGAGAAGGTTTAGCAGTTAACAGCCCTCACTGCCCTTCCAGTGGGCCAGAGCTGGATTGTGGCATCCTCTTAAGCAGCACGCCACCTCCCAAAGCTCTAGCTCCAGGGCATCCAATGCCCTCTTCTGGCTTCCTTATACTATAACGGGAAAGACTGAGAAATTAGGTATCATTGTAAAGATACATAATAGTTAGTTGTGTAGGGGCACAAAGAAGATAGGGGCTAAGTGTGGTAGCATAAGGGCAGTAACTTGGTTAAGGTCATGAGCTTAACCAAGCTCATGGTCACACACGTCTGAGATGAAATACTGTTTCATAGCTCTCTGGCTTCAGGATCTTGAACAAGATATTTAACCTTTCTGGACCTCAACTGAAATTGCAACAAATAGATTTAATAGTAGTAATATTGCCTTAAGACCATGAGGCTGCGAGGTAAAATCACACGCACATGCTGTGGAGCAGTGTAGCTCACTAGGAAAAGCCTGGACGACTGTCAGATCATTTGTTTGTAATTTTCCAAAGTTGTGTCCCGTGAAAGAAGCCATATTATCGTGGAATAAATAGAGACTAGATGAGAAGGATGAAAGAAGGAGCTATACATTGTCCCTCTTCTCGGGGTGTTCGGCTACTTGTTCTGAACCTAGGAGCCTTGAGACTCCTACTTACGTGTCTGTTGTCTGTGAGGAATTCCTCAGGTGGAGTTAGTATTTGTGTTTCCGTAGCAGCTGTGTAAAGTTCAAGAATAAGACTCACAGCCCCAGCCGGGTGGTGGTGGCGCACGCCTTTAATCCCAGCACTTGGGAGGCAGAGGCAGGCAGATTTCTGAGTTCGAGGCCAGCCTGGTCTACAGAGTGAGTTCCAGGACAGCCAGGACTACACAGAGAAACCCTGTTTCGAAAAACCGGAAAAAAAAAAAAAAAAGACTCACAGCCCCAAACATCTTTTATGAAGGATTCTATCACACAGTCAGGGTAATTCTGTCTTGTCCTTCATGTGTCTCTACAATGGCAAACGGTAATGACAGATGATCAATAAGGCCCCAGCATGGGTCTCATCCTTGTGTTCTGCGCCTTTGTTCAGCTTGGTCCCTGGCTTTTCACAACCTTCGTGGACTCTTAGAATCTTCTACACGCTCAGTCTTGTTCCCTGCAGGCAACAGGTTTCAGTCTCTATCCTCTGTGCTGGAACGTTATCACCAGCCATTCTTTAACATGGTTATATAGAATACAATTCTAATTTTGGGGAAATAATTTTCATAAACACTGGGAATTTATTATTTCTATGTTAGAATGCTGTTTTAGAACAATTTAGAATCTTCAATTAAATTTATTTAAGTAAAATGGACTTTGCAAAGCCGGGCGGTGGTGGCGCACGCCTGTAATCCCAGCACTTGGGAGGCAGAGGCAGGCGGATTTCTGAGTTCGAGGCCAGCCTGATCTACAGAGTGAGTTCCAGGACAGCCAGGGCTACACAGAGAAACCCTGTCTCGAAAAACAAAACAAAACAAAACAAAAAAAAAAAAAAAAGGACTTTGCAGAGAATCAGATAGCATGTGAACCTCATGAGGACCACTGGCTGCTTTTTTTTTTTTTTTTTTGGCACGGCCACAGCTGGTCTCTAGTGTCTGCCATCCAATGTATAAGCAAGGAGAAAAAGAGGAAGCTGGACAAGCATTTCTTGTTAGGAAATAGACGGAAATTGTGAAAATCATTCCTACTGGTATTTCATCAAAGAAAACAGCAACTATGAGGTCACACCTACTGGGATGGGAAGCTGGGATGAAGTCTCTGGGCACAGCTAGAAAGGATGGACAGGACTGAGACCACGACCTCCAAAACAAATTTAGTAACTCCTTTACTGACCTAATGGTTAGACTTTTGGTCAAATATTCAGGAAAATACACATATGAGTATGTACGTGTGCGCACACACACACGTACACATACACATGCCACACACAAACACAACACACACCATACACACATACATGACATACACAAATACATAACACCACACCATACATACACACACATCCTACTACACACACCACATCACACACATACACCCCATACTCACACATACCATATTACATACACATACATGCACACACATACCACACACACACATGCCACTACCACACACACACACCCCATACTAAACACATACATACACACATACCCCACCACCTATGCACACACACCCTACTATACACACACACACACACCACATACCATCACACATACACCATACTACACACATACATTCACACAAATCACACCAAACACACACACACACACACACACACACACACACACACACACACACAGGCACGCGTTCCTTTTTAGTGTGTGATGCTGCATTTAACAGAAGAGACTGAAGTAGTCCCCAAATGTGGATGTCTATTCCCTCTGAGAGGGGAGGAGCTAGTTCACCTCAAGGAGACGCTGATCTAGCATCGCACACACAATGTGGCAGTGAAGAACAAGCTTGCATCTGTCGCTCCCCCGTGGCATGCTTCGGTGTTTCCTGGGCTCCTGCCGGAAGAAAGCACATCAAAGACGTGGGAAAGTGGAGGGAGGCCATGAGGCACCGATGGGCTGGCTGCAGGGCAAGGTGACAGCTAACGGCTCGAATGAAGACAGAACAGACGGAATAGAAGGGGCAGCGTGCTCTGAGGTGTTCCGGCCACAGAAGCCCCTCCACGTGTCCTCTGAAGGTGTCACTGCACTCCCTCCTGTGAATGTAGGAACTGATGCTCAGACGGGTGCCCATGCGGAAAGCAGCCCTTGGAGGAGGGACATGATTCCGTGTCGTAGATGTACTCTCCGTTGCCGCCTGCTCCCCTCTTCCCAGCCCTCCACATCAAAACCAATCCTGAGATGTCGTGTGTCCCAGTTAGGTGAGATTGAAATAAACATTAGCGAAATGCTTGTAATGGGGGTGACATTTCAAAGGGAAATCTTATAATGTAGTAGGACAATCAAAACAAAGACAGCTCAACGCACCAAAGCACACAGAAAGTCAAAGCTGAGTCCATAGATTTTAAAAAAAAAGTTTCCCCATTCCAAGGGTAAACTTAATCCAGATAGCCTCGTTATCCAAGAAAATTAGCTGAATTGAAGGCATAGTGTGAGATAAATATAATCTTGGTATTTAATAGTTTCTCATTCTTTCTGACACATCTGGAAAATTAGGGTGTCAATAAACAATACATTAATGGGTATGCTTAAAGTGATAGCTTACACTGTTTAAGCATATGTGTGTGTACGTGTTTTCTTTGTCAGTTCTAGCAGCTTAGATTTGAACTTAAGAACAAGTACATAGTATTAGGTTAAGTTTAAAACATCATTTGCTGGTGACAGATAGTGTAATGGGTAAGGACATTTGCCATATAGCCATGAAGATGCAAGTTCACATTGCCAATGTCCACATAAAAATCCGGACCTCATTGTCCATAAGCCTGCAACCTTGGTTCTACAGGTACCAGAAACAGAAGTCTTAGGGCCTTGATGACCTACAGTTAAGCTCAGGTTTAATGAAAGACCTGTCCCAAGGGAATAAAAGAGACTAAACAAAACAGGTGATGTCTTCCTCTAGACTTCCTGTGAGTGCACAGCAGGAAGCCCCCCACCCCACACCCAACACCCAAAATGTGGTTATTTACCACAGTTGAATTCATATGAAGAAGGAAGATGATAATGCAGATAGTTTAAAAGGCATAAACCAGAGCACAATCTTAATCTTACCCTTGCTTCCTTACCAAATAAAATACTCTGGTATTTGGTAAGTCTAAGAACCAAGATGTTTTAGTTTAACCTCATCCAACAAGGCCTTTTATGTACCTGATATGAATTTTTTTTAATGATTTAAAGTAGCAAAAAAATCTTCCTTAGCCTCAGCTCCAAAGGAAAAATGTACCATAAATATACAACAGGAAGTTGAACCTGTAGAACATGATGTAGTCAGGATCTAGAAGGTTCCTGGAACTCTTTCCCTGTTGCTGCTTCATCCAGTCACATCATTTTTTGCCTGAAGAACTTTCTTTAGAGCATGAGCGGAAATCTGCGCATCACAGAGCTCTGTGGGCAGAGGGCCTATGGTTTCTGCATCCTAACTCTGAGTCTCCATGAGAAAGAAACACTGATCCTACGTAGCTCAAACTCCTCCTCTCTGTCTTATCAGCCGTGACCGATTTGCCCAGACTGTCTGTACACCAGAAGCTAAAGGGAAATAACTCTGTGGGGTCTGAGGTGTTGCCAGAGGGCTGGGTAGACAGCCTCTATGCTCTCTTTATATACTCATCCGAGAAGTGTGCAAATGTAAGGATTCCGTACTGAAGAGGTGGGTCTCCTCCAGCATGGGGTACTATAGCAAGAGGAGAACACGCATGCAAAGCCACGGGTTTGGATCCTGGTTCTGAGGATGGTCACCTTCTTTGCTAGTTACTTTATCTTATTTATTAAATATAGGTGAAGATAATTCTACTTAAAGGTATTGTGTGGTTACTAAATGCAAAGTCTTCTAAATATATCATAGATGGCAAAATTCAGGTTTGAGTCACCAAACATGTCTTGTACACACACACACACAATCTCGGTGAAGCACTAGGCCCAAGCTTGGCAGTAAACTTCATATATATTCTTCAGGAAATCAGCGTCAGTTGGTGTTCTGGACAAACGGACAGCTAATACCAATACAGTGCACTACATTGTTGACTGTAATCTTAAATGTGATTTGGGTTGACGCCGGACAAGGGTTTGGAAGGTGTTGAGACCTAGATAAGAGTTTATGTGAACAATATGAACAAGGACATTTTGTGTGCAAATGGAATAAGTGCGGCTGAGCTGAAAGGTTGTGGGTTTGCACTACCTCAGGCAGGGAAACTAACTAGAAACTGAAAAGATCTTTTCTAAACACTGTTGGTCTAGTCCTTAAATAAAAGGACTATGGGGGGTGTTGGTGCACACCTTTAATCCCAGCACTTGGGAGGCAGAGGCAGGTGGATTTCTGAGTTCGAGGCCAGCCTGGTCTACAGAGTGAGTTCCAGGACAGCCAGGACTACACAGAGAAACCCTGTCTCGAAACCAAAAAAAAAAAAAAAAAAAAAAAAAAAAAAGACTATGGGCAATACAGTTTTCATTTTATGAGTTGGGTTTTGTTTTGTTTTGTTTTGTTTTGTTTTGTTTTGTTTTTGGTTTGGTTTGGTTTGGTTTGGTTTTTTTTGGAGACAGAGTCCAACTGTGATGTTCAGTCTGGATTCCACTGCTTAGGCTGGTGAGTCTCTTGCCTCAGTCTCCAGAGAAAGCAGATGGGACTGCAGCCTGGTGTCAGCGTGGAAGCTTTTCAATAGTGTTCTAATGCAAGCTTTTTCATGGGTTTCATGAAGCCTGAAAACCCAGTGTGTGGATATTTTACCTTTAGGTGAATGGAGGGTTTTTTTTTTTTTTTTTTTTTCTGTGCCCTACAGAAATGGGAATTCAAAGAAGAAAGGGGGAGAAGGAGGAAGGGGAGGAGGAAGAGGAGGAGGAAGAAGAAGCATGATGTTGCATTATAGATATAAGTTCATGATCCTTTTCATCCCAGGCTAACATTAGAGATGTATCAGAAGCACCTTACTAGATTTAATGCCAAGAAAGGAAGAAACAGCGCCAGCTTGAGGCAGTTTGAGGCTGCCTTGCTTGCTACTCAAAGGCGTCCAGAAGGCTTTAGCATCTCAGAACAATTTGTTCACTTCACTTAGAAATTAGCAATGTGTTTTGGCCAATAAATCTAACTTTATTTTGTAGTAGTCACTTTTCTTAATGGAAGTGTTTTCCAGATGTTGCCTAAGTCTAGTCGTCTGGGCCCCCGTCCAGCGGATGAGGAAAGCTTGATTTCATAGGTTGTCCCTGTTGATTTTGCCTAACCTTTGGACTAATTGGTTCATCCCAATCCATTTGCACTGCTATATAAGACCTCCAGCACACTGGAGAAATTCATCTCTCTTTTTACAGGTAAGTGTTGGGGTTAATACGCTTTTTGTAGAGTTAAGCGTGCCTTCCTTACGTGTGTTTGAAAAAGGACAGTAGTTAGAAAGGTTTGAAAGGAATCATACTTCTGTGAGATACCTGTCGGGAGCCTGTAAACTGATGCTGAGTTGGGTTGGAAGGTGGGGAAGACAGCTCGGCTGCTATTGCTAAACTCAGTTTTATGGAAGCCGCTCATTCTTATCTCCAGGACCTGATTTAAGCCTCGCACTGTGAGTACAGACTACTCTTCCAACATGTTCTAAAATAAGCCCGTTTTCTGCTCTTCTCCTGAGGTATTACAGGGGTTGGTAATTTCATTGAGGTGGCTTGTTTTTTTAGTATTTTAAACAGAACAGTTACTTTCTCAGGAATTCAAGCTGATTGCCCATAGTGTTCGTTCTAAGAACGGAGTGGCTTGTTACTGATCACATTTGAAAGTTTCTGAATGCTGAGCGCGACAGACACCTTATTTAGTGGTGAGATTAGAGAGCGGGTTTCTGATGCTTTTATTTTATCTCAGGCAGGGGTGTTGCATCCGAGAACAACCATGGGGTGGAAAATACTTCCCGTCTGTTTGTCGCTGCTGCTTCCTGTTTTCTTGATTCAACAAGTCTCATCTCAAGGTAACTTCAGCATCAAAAACCGCTTCTATTCAATCGTTGCTGTTAAGCACCCAGTTGGCTTTTACTGAAACAAAGGCAACAGTATATTCCTAAGCACATGCATTCCAATGAGTTTAACACTTTGCAGCTCTAAAGTTGAAATGCACGCAGTGCATCTGTGTGTTTTGGAATTCTCATCTTTCCTGCTGCATTGTGAGAGCGTTGAAGGAGTTCTGAGTTTTGATAAAAAATAATGCCCCTCCTCTGTTGCCTCAGTTTTTTTTACCCGAATTAAAAAAATAAAACACAGATATTTACATAATAAAATCATGCTGGAGATACACAACACCATCAAAAGAAATGAAAAAAAATGTAATATTTAAATAATAGGTTTGGGTTGTATGATGACAAACTTGGTTATATGTTGACAAATTTTTTTAAAAAATATTTTATTAGCATTTTAAGTTAGCATGTAGAGTAATTGGTTTCATTATGATAGTGCTTTTGTACATATTTTGCCTGTAAAAATATGGATTGGCTCACAATCATCTCTGTGGAGGGAGGGGGCAGATGAATGTTCTCTGTATCATTCTATATTTAGTGCATGAGCTACTGAAGCAATCACAGGAGATAACAAGCCACAAGAATTCCTTTGATAGGATAAGGAAATATTTATATGTTGGCCAAGGAAACTTATAAAGAAAAGATTCACATTTTATAACCCTATATTACTACCATATATTTAAAATAAGTAGGTATGTTGACAAATTTAACCAAACTTCTGCATCAAATAATTAATATAAAGCATTATAAAGTAATAAATTCTTACTTTAGCATCATGTTGACATAGATAGCATATTATAGTGCACATTTATAGTGTTCCAAATGGAAATTCATTAGCTTTAAGTGCTCTCTCTTCCTTGCAGGGACTGTTCACACTATTACGGGCTTTACAAATCTGAATGCCATTTCTTATTATAATATCACAAAGTTCAGTCCTTCCGAGTCGGTCCTGGGTAAACTCCTATTTAGGGAGCCTGCTGTACACTCGGCACAGTCAAGGTAGAGAGAGCAGACAGCACGAGGCTCGTGTTACTCGGTCCTAGCAACATGCATCTTTAATATAGTGTGGTGTGTTCCCTTGGACATGCTCAGCATGAGAGGGAGGGAAATAAATATCTGTAATTATTACAGTGACATTTTATTTCTAAAAGAGACATTTCTGGTAAAATCTCTAAACTTCTCATTGAGTTGGAACACAATAGATCACAGTTTGCTTGAGCATGGTTTCAGAATCACTCAGATAAAAATCAGGTGGGGAACCACAGAAACCAAATATCAGTGCTGAGTTAGGAATGACTGCCACAGTCCCCTGTCTCAGAGCCTTCAGCTTTCTCATGCGGTATTGAGATTCACAACATGGCTGTGTCCTAAGTCACTCCTTTTGTTTGTGAAACGATGAAAGTTTATGAAAATTAACATGACCATCAGTGGGACTGGGAGATGATGGTTTGGGGTAAACTGTCTGATGTGTAAGCCACGAGGACTGGATTTAAGATCCCAGTACCCACATGTCAAGCTAGATGCAGCAGCACATGTCTCCAATCCGAGCTCTGGGAGTCAAGACAGGCTGATCCTGGAGCTCAGTGGCCAAGCAGACTAACTCTGATGGCAAGCTCTGGACTCAGTGAGACATCCTCGCCCAGAAGATAAGGTGGACCGTGATAGAGAAGAGCAGACACAGTCCTCTGGCCTCCACGCGTGCATGCACACATTCATGTAACACACACACACACACACACACACACACACACACACATACACACACACACACACACACACACGTATACACGCATGCACACTTACACACTCTAGTGATTTAAGTAAATGCCAATAAACTTAAGGCTATAACAGACCACCTATGAAAAATAAGTGGACTTGTTCTAGACCTCTGCTAAGTGTGAAAGCATAATCTTTTGATGTTGTTTCGTCTGCTTCTCTTGCCTTCTCAACCTCTTCTCATTCTTTCCCTCCTATATATATGTATTTATATACACACACTCTATATGCATTTTTGTATGTACTGTGCACATATGTGTGTAAGCAATCCTTCTCAGAGCTACCCTGCTCTTTATTGTTTGTGTATGTTTTAAGACTTAAGCCTTCCTGGATTCTCTCGAGATTTTGTTTCAGTGCGTTTTAACGTCCGCCTATGGATTGGGACATTCCGGAGGTGGATTCCATTGTTACAGCGAAGCTGCTATCTTTTGGGGAGGATTTTGCAGTGATGTCTGCCAAATGGTGTTTAGAAATATTTGAGTCTAATTATTCCATCCCATCGTTATTGTTTGCTTGTTCCCAAACACCAAGTCCATGATCTTTATGTCCACACCCAGATCCTATTTCAAGAGGTCTCTCTCATTCCTCCCGACATAGAACACTTAGGAGAGTCTGTGCTGGCCCAACCAGCATGCTCTCATTTCGTCATAGAAGAGAGAGGCAATAGTGAAGGCTTCTGCTTCAAATTCAGACGCATGAGTTTGAGAAGTCAAAATGGGCTATTTGTTCAGGATAATCATAGAGATGATTATCCCAAGTCAGGCATTTATGAGAGTAAATAGGATGTACAAATAATGCATATATATATATATATATATATATATATATATATATATATATATCAGTTGATATCTACTAGTTGATACACACAGATATATCTGTATATTTATCTATATGCACACACACATATACACATGTACATTCAGTAACTTACTGTGTGTCATTGGAGAAGTTATTAAAATTTCTGTTATCTTTTTTTTTTTTTCTCCAAGACAGGGTTTCTCTGTGTAGCCCTGGCTGTTCTGGAATTTGGTCTGTAGATCAGGTTCGCCTCAGACTCACAGAGATCCGCTGCCACCGCCTCCCGAATGCTAGGATTAAAGGCGTATGCTCCCATGTCTGGCCTGTGTCATTATTTTCAACTTAGATACGGCTAGTAATACTGTTTTAGAAACATTTTTTGTAAGTTCTCTACAGTTATCACTGCCACCCTTCCCTCAGAATTACCCCTCCTCAAGTAAGCATACTTAGCTTGACTTTCAGAGGTGTATCTATAGTCCCGGTTTAGTGAGGAATAAAACGACGTCATTAAGGTTACATAAAGGCTTGCCCAGACGTCAGCTATGCCTGTCAGTGTGCACGCTTCCCAGCACCGCCCAGTGGGTAAAGCTCCCTTCTCTGGTGGCTTTGTCCCCCATCATAGTGGGTCTGTCCTGTTCGAAATGGTCTGGCCATGTTTACCCTAGTATTGTATACTTTTAGATTTATCAAGCTGTGCAGGGAGATGTGGGGAAGGGTATTCTAGAGATGCCCCCTGCAACTGTGATTATAACTGTCAACACTACATGGAGTGCTGTTCCGATTTCAAGAGAGTCTGCACGACAGGTAAGTTCCCTAAGCTGGGCGCTGTCTGTCCAGCCCGCTGTCTGTCCTGAGCCTGCTTTTGAGCCCCTTTGCAGCTCTGTCCTTCCTCCTTCCCCGCCTCCTTTGCTGAAGTGACTTTCCTTTCCTTGCATAAACGTTGAAGTGCACTGTCCATGCCTAAGGATGGTTTCAAGGTTTCTGGTGACTGGGGCAGTGAACGCAAGCCTGGACGTTTGTCACTTGCACCTATGTGGTGACTGCTTGCATGAGAAATGCCTTAAGGGAAGATGTAGTGCTGTGACTAGGTAGGTATCAAGTAAAAAGGAAGGTGCACTTCTTCATTGATGGTTGAGTTTTGATTTGCTTAGAGATGACCCTTTCAAAGGGCGTCATCAAAAGGATCACTAGGCACAGAACTTTTACATATGCTATTTGAAACTTTTGGGAGTAAATGTGTTTCTAAATTACCTGAAGAGACTATTTTAAAGATCAAGAAAATGCCAGGCTTGAGTGATTAATTGCAAAGCCCCAAAGTTCCAAATTGTGAGTGGTATTACTATTGAACAAAATCTGAGCCATTTCTTGTAATAGATTCAGACACATATAATATTCAATGTATAAACACTATAACTAGAATCTGTAGAAGTTTTATTTGCATTAGCATTTGCATGTGGAGATGGTAACTATAGTGCTGTACAGTTTGTGTGTTGGGAGAAGTGTTTCGAGCAGGCTTTGGGAATCATTGGACTTCCCACCAAATTACCTTCTGGAACGAACAGGCCTCCTAGCACAGTCCACACCATGGGATCAGCTGAAATCTTTCAAGCTTATTCTGTGCCCAGTTTGTCATTTTAAGTCTCCACATTGCAAGTGACTTTTGACCTGAGCAGTGGTCTGCTCAACTAGTTTCTTGGGATATATTGTTTTTAAGATATGAAGATTCAATTAGCACAAATTTATTACAAAGAAATGGTGTTAGTGGTGTGAGAAGGTAAAGGACCTCATATGAGGGCAGTTTGCTGTATAACTCTTCTTTTCTAGTTTTCTATCGTGTCTACACATGCATAAGACTCAGGCAGCACTGGGCTGTCTCTTGGTGTGTTACAGGGGAAAGAACAATGACCCAGTTCATCAAATTTCTTCCCTGACTTAGGCGGTCTCTATTTGGACATCATCCCTTTAAAGTTAGTTTTTCATAGTTGATGATGTGTGTACTCCAAATTCCAAATAGGAGACTTAGAAGCGCACCACCCTGGGACTCTAGTCAGCTGTCAGATGAGAAAGGCTACAAGATATGTGAGTATTGCTTTGTGACTAATAATCCATGATATTTAATAATCTGTTTTGCCCCGGGCAGAGCTCTCCTGCAAAGGACGCTGCTTCGAGTCCTTCGCACGAGGGAGGGAGTGTGACTGTGACTCCCAGTGTAAGCAGTTTGGCAAGTGCTGTCCAGATTATGCCAGCTTCTGTGAGGAAGGTAAGAACCAGCCCCCCTTCCCCTCCCCCGCCCCCGCACCCAGGCAGTGTGCTACTCCTCCCAGCCAGCCCAGTCCACGCCTTGGCTTCACGGATGGCTAACTCGCAGCTGAGTTCTTGATTTTACGAATATACAAGCTGCTTCAGGATACTTTTGTTTCACAAAGACAAATTAAAGAAAGTGTCTTCCAACAGGAGCCTCTCACCAAAGCTCCAGAAGCAACAAGATCTCTGTCTCCCTAGCAAGGGAGACATGTGCGGAGTGTACATCCGTTTATCCTCCGAGGTGCCTCCTTTACAGTTGAACACTTGTCCCCGCCTAATGGTACTGACTTCACAAAACCAGCTGCCCTTAGAGCTCTCTGTGCTTTGAGCTTTAATGGATGGGTATATATTTAAAGGCTGAACACTTCTAGCTTCTTCGTATAAACTGAGTTACCAACTCTACAGGCAGCGCTGCTAAAAAGTTAGCACCTCAGTTAGTTAGTTATATGCTCCTTCCTGTCCCTCCTGTCCCTTCAGGAGTCTCTACACAAAGCGGGTGAGTGACAAAGTCACTAAAAGGGAGAGGGACAGTCTTATTTAAATCATCTCTGGCCGTCACACCTTGAAGTAATACTTTCACACTATAACCTCCCCCCCCCTTTTTTAAAAAACTTAAAATGATAGAATGCCTTTGTCTCCAATGTTTGTTCTTCATCATTCTTTGTCAGAATATGAGTATCTGTGGAGGCAAAATTGAGAAAAGTATTGTTTGCATAATTTGACCATGTTTTTTAGTTAGGTTATGGCTCCTAATTTTTTTTTAGAAGGGTAGAAACTTAATCAGCAGAGTTGAGGGCTGTTTCCTAGCTGGTCAATATTTTTACAGGAAGTGTTCTAAAAATACTAGAAACAACGCCCTTATTTCAAAACCCCAGAGCGCAGCACTCCTGCAGTTTTCAGAGGGCACCATGATGGGGATATATCTATTTTCTCCTTTCCTTGATAATTATTTTGGCCACGAGACAAGCCAAAACCAAATCAAACCAAACCAAACAACACCCTACCTCCCAAATACCCCAAGAAGTTGTTTGGACAGAGGATGGATAGGGAAGAAGATTGGGTGATGAGTCACAGAGAGGGTGTTAGCGTCATCGTCAATACTCCCAATACCCTGTGCTTCTGGGGTATACCTACGTCTGAGGTAGGACGTGGAGGAACTGAGGCAGCAGAAGGCAACTCCATTCACAGATTTCACGAAGATAGTCAGGGTCCCACCTAAAAATGAAAGAATACTCCAGAGCTTCAGAACTTCATTTAAAACAGCACTGAAACTTACTACTAAGTTGTTTCAGGGTTGCTGTAACACTTTGAGAACTGGAAGGAGTCACAGTACTCCAAAAGCTTCCCAGTGTGGGTGGGTAGAGAGAAGCCTGAAAGGTTATCTGTTTTGGCCACGATTGTGAACTAGTACCCAGCAGAGCTGTTACTCAATTTGGCGTTTTTCGTTAAGGGGAGGAGAAAGAGGGCGAGGAGAAAGAGGGCGAGGAGAAAGAGGGCGAGGTACAGTGCCCAGTTCCTGGAAATAGGAAGGTTTCTGAAGCGATGGCGGGAACATCGGGGTGTTTGTACCGCCTCTCTTCCCAATCTCCACTGCTGTTTTCTCCTTCAAATCCCTCTCCTTCTGATTCCCAGGAATGCCCCCATGCTTCCTTCCTCTTTTAGATGCCGGGGAGAGGAAAGGAGTGGGGTGGGGGAGGGGTAAAAGGCACAAGAAGACAAGTCAAACTATTAGTATGTGTTAACTTGGGAAGGGCAACACGTCTGTGGAAAAACCTGATGTCTGGGGTTGTGAAATCTTCAAGATATGCCCACAAAACTTTTATAATAGTCAAGGCACACCGGCATTATTTGACTTAAATTCACACGAAAACAGGAAAAATATAATTATTATGCCGCTTAGTGCATGATTTTTCCCGTGATCCATATGCAGTATTATTTTTATAATTGTGGAATGATGGCAAGATAGATGAAGCTCATAGAATTACAACTTGTTTTGGGTGGGTATTTCTCTCTAGCATTGTTGAATACACACATCTCACTTAAAGTCGAGAAAATGTTCAATAGTTTGGCCTCTATTCCAAGGTCAAAGAGGTAGGCACCCAGAAGTCTACAACTAACATTTAGAGTGTTGACCTCTTGGGACTCTTTTCTATCATAATTTTCCAGTTTGGGAGTCACTATTTTATAGCAATGTTCCGAATTATTATTGGAGCTGCTTGTGTTGGGCTACCTACCAGCTGTCCTGTATTGAGACTTACTAGTTGCATGTCTGGAAGCCCCATGAATCCAACCTGTTTCAGTTAGCACTGCTGATGAATCTACATGGGACGCTAATCAATCTGTCTTGCTTGGCCTCAGTGCATAATCCCACATCACCACCTCCAAAGACTGCACCTCCGCCTCCAGGAGCATCTCACACCATCAAATCAACCACCAAACGCTCACCCAAATCACCAAAAAGGAAGACTAAGAAAGTTGTAGAATCTGAGGAGATAACAGAAGGTAGGAAGATGACAGCCATCACTACAGGAGATTTCGTAACTGAAATAACCTGTAGGTGGACTATTCATATGAATATCCTCAAAGCGTCATCTTTTGAATCATGAAGCACTCCTCATATTTTTTGTTTATTTGATTTAAGTTAAAATCTAAGCCAAAATATAAACCGTCGGGCTAGTTTTAGCCCTTACTTACCAAACCCAGCATGGGACTTCTCAGAAGTGGTAAATCTCATTGAAAAAAAATGAAAACTTTCAGTTTTTTCCCTCTATTTTTCCACAGAATTAGATTGTATAAAACTGAGCAGGTATCAGAAAAATCAGGAGGAAGTTCTACTGTTAGTATATGTGGTGAACTAAGATACCTTGCTTTTAGCTGACAGCTTTACAAAGCAAGTAGTCGCATTACCCATAAAGTGGCAGCACACTCCAGTGCTCGGAGACCAGCTATCAGCATTTCTTGTTGCATGTGGACCAGCAGTGCTTTTTGCTTTGTTTTGTTCTAAATCATAGTTGGTGTGATCAAACTTTTTATTTGATTTATAGAACATTCTGTTTCTGAAAATCAAGAGTCCTCCTCCTCCTCCTCTTCCTCTTCAACTATTCGGAAAATCAAGTCTTCCAAAAATTCAGCTAATAGAGAATTACAGAAGAACCCAAAAGGTTTGAGCATTGATAAAGATCAAAGACTCTATCAATGCCATGTTAACAATAATTTTTCAAAAAGTAATGTGTGTTGATGGAACGGTTTGAGATCTCAACATTTGGGGAGTATGGAACTATGGAAACAGCTTAAAAAGTGCCAAATGAATAGTCCTTATAGAGAATCAGTGGTAAGCAGCTAAGTATCGCGTCACAGCAAGGGATTCGAAGATGCTGTAACTGTAGAAACACAGGCCGGTACTGGACACAGTAGTTTGTGAGTCTGTTGCAATTCCTGATCACTGTCTTCTCTTCCCTCTCTGCCCGGCTATTGTTTTCCCTTCTATGATTTTATTTAACATAAATGTATGTAGTGTTTTCCCAACATTAATCCTTGACATTCTCTTAAACCTCCAGGAAAAGGCAAGATATAACTCCTGTTATATTGCTCTTTATTATTTTCTTATTTTTGTTTTTTGTTGTTGTTGTTGTTTTGTTTTTTGTTTTGTTTTGTTTTGTTTTTCAAGACAGGGTTTCTCTGTGTAGCTCTGGCTGTCCTGGAACTCACTCTGTAGACCAGGCTGGCCTCGAACTCAGAAATCTGCCTGCCTCTGCCTCTCGAGTGCTGGGATTAAAGGCGTGCACCACCACCTCTTATTTTTAAAATCACATCTGTAGCATTTTCTCTGCAAGTTAAAGAATGGGCTGTTTTTCCCTGAAAGGAGATTCCATCTGATCTGTTATTTGTATTTCCTGAAATTCTAAAATATATTCTTTCTCTAGTAAGTACTAGAATTTTGAGGAACAGTTCCCCTGGGTGATGGTAGTTTTTCTGAAACGTTTTTTCAGTCTGCTTGCTAGCTAGACAGTCTAACTTCAAGTCACTGCAAGAATCTTGCTCTTGATGGAAATGGAATACAAATTTGCTTAACAGAATTCCTATCAGTGAAAGGCTCTTTGGGCTTAGTAGCTCCCCTAAAGGGCAGTTGCTATGGGGAATAAATAGAATCTATTGCCTTGACAGCCGAATTGCCTATGTCCTGTGAACTATTGAGTTTAACCACGGAGTTGAAAAGGAGCTGCTCATAGCCCTATGTATTGCAACTAGGCTCAGCAGAAACTAGTCAGTGGCAAAGACTGGAACCAAGTCCTCAGTGGGAGCCTTTGTAGGCGTTAGTGTAGAGAAGCTATCAGAGGTTGGAGTCACGATTCTAGGAAGGAGGGGACAACACTGAACACTGTAGAATGGGGGCGGGTGGCATGTGTGGACCAAAGGAGGGGCAAAGAACACGAACACAGACATGCATTCATGCCACTGGCCACTTTGATGACTTCAAGCTGTCACTTCAAAATAACAAGATTTTTATTTTATTTTTCTCTAGTAAAAGATAACAAGAAAAACACCCCTAAAAAGAAACCCAATCCAGAGCCACCGGTGGTAGATGAGGCTGGAAGCGGACTGGATAATGGGGAGCCCAGGCTCACCCCACCTCCGGACCCTCCTACTACTCCACACAACAAAGTCACCACATCTCCCAAGACTACAGCTGCAAAACCGGTAACTCCTAAACCCAGCATCGCACCTAATTCTGAGACCTCCAAAGAGGCATCTTCAGCTTCCAATAAAGAGAAAACAGTTGAAACTAAGGAGACTACTGAAACAAATAAACAGTCTTCCACCAGTAAAAAAGAGAAGACTACTTCAGCTAAGGAGACACGCAGTGCAGAGAAAACATCTGCTAAAGACGCTGAACCCACATCTACAACTCCCAAGAACTCACCTCCCACTACAACCAAGGAGCCAGTTCCTACCACTCCCAAGAAGCCTGAACCTACCACCAAGGAGCCAGCTCCCACCACCCCCAAGGAGCCAGCTCCCACCACCACCAAGAAGCCTGAACCCACCACCCCTAAGGAGCCTGAACCCACAACCCCCAAGGAGCCAGCTCCCACCACCAAGAAGCCTGAACCCACCACCCCTAAGGAGCCTGAACCCACAACCCCCAAGGAGCCAGCTCCCACCACCAAGAAGCCTGAACCCACCACCCCTAAGGAGCCTGAACCCACAACCCCCAAGGAGCCAGCTCCCACCACCAAGAAGCCTGAACCCACCACCCCCAAGGAACCAGCTCCCACCACCCCCAAGGAGCCTGAACCTACCACCCCCAAGAAGCCTGAACCTACAACCCCCAAGGAGCCAGCTCCTACTACCCCCAAGGAGCCTGAACTTACCACCCCCAAGGAGCCTGAACCCACAACCCCCAAGGAGCCAGCACCCACCACCAAGAAGCCTGAACCCACCACCCCCAAGGAGCCAGCTCCCACCACCCCCAAGGAGCCTGAACCTACCACCCCCAAGGAGCCTGAACCCACCACCCCCAAGGAGCCTGAACCCACAACCCCCAAGGTGCCAGCTCCCACCACCCCCAAGGAGCCGGAACCTACCACCCCCAAGGAGCCTGAACCTATCACTCCCAAGGAGCCTGAACCCAGCACCCCCAAAGAGCCAGCTCCCACCACCAAGAAGCCGGAACCTACTACCCCCAAGGAACCAGCTCCTACAACCAAGAAGCCAGCTCCCACCACCCCCAAAGAGCCAGCACCTACCACCCCCAAGGAGCCGGAGCCCACCACCCCCAAAGAGCCAGCACCTACCACCCCCAAGGAGCTGGAACCCACCACCCCCAAAGAGCCAGCACCTAGCACCCCCAAGGAGCCGAAACCCATCCTCCCTGAGGATCTTGAACCCACTACTCCCAAGAACCCTGATGAAGTAACAGCTGAGCTTGCAGAGGCACCCACACCAAAGGCTCTTGAAAATAATCCCAAGGAGCCCGCTGTAACACCAACTGAGACTCCAGAGGTAAACAAACCTGAAATGACAACTGCTAAAGAGAAGACGACAGAAAAAGACACAACCCAAACTACAACGGTCGCCCCTAAGAGGACAACAGAGACAACAATCACAAAAGCAAGTACCACCACTCAAATGACATCTACAACTCAAGATACCACATCACCCCAAATCACTACTCTGAAAGCCACAACTCTCGCACCCAAAGTAACTGCTCCAGCAGAAGAGATTCAGAACAAACCTGAAGAAACAACTCCTGCATCAGAAGATTCTGATGATTCTAAGACAACTCTAAAGCCACAGAAACCAACCAAAGCACCCAAGCCTGCCTCTACCAAAAAGCCAACCAAAGCACCCAAGAAGGCCACCTCTACCAAAAAGCCAAAGACAACAAGAGTGAAAAAACCAAAAACTACACCATCTCCTCCAAAGATGACCACAACAACGCCAGAACTGAATACCCCTCTAGAAGTCACGCTGCCAACCACCACCGTCCCTAAACAAACTCCAAACTCCGAAACAGCTGAAGTCAATCCAGGTCCTGAAGATGCAGATGGAAGTGAAGGAGAAAAGCCTCTGGTCCCCAGGCCCCCTGTGCTATTCCCCAGTGCTATCCCAGGCACTGATCGCTTGGCCGGGGCACTCAATCAAGGCATTCCCATCAATCCCATGCTTTCAGGTAACCATCGGTCGCTTTCCTGTTCTAGTATCTCTACCGAGATTCATTATCTCAAACTCTAACTCTCAAACTTTAACTCTAACTTATCAAGCTTAGTTACAGCTTCCTTACAGCTGTGTAGATTAGGAGTGATCACATAGAATATTTATTATCCAGAGACTGAGTAGTAATTAGCATCAGAAACTTAAGTGTTGGCTAACTCCAGACATGTCTGTTGGGAGCAGAAATGGGGTAGAAAATGTCAAAATAATTTAGTTATTATCCTTTAGCGTACAATGCGAAGGAAAAAAGAAACATTTCCTTTTCTCAGTATACATGAAGATCAAGATAACCTGGCCTCTGACGCCTATTATTTTTAGGTAACATTCCTGAATGGTATTTATTACCTTAGGCAAGCAGAACTATGGAACATTATTACCACTTCCTTTTCTCCTTACTAGATCTCAGAGGGTAAACAGGAAACAGAATCTTGTAAGGATTTGAAAAGAACAAATTGCTTTCCTCCTTCTGTTCTATATTAAGCCTTTTGATTTCTTCTTTCTGTTTTGTATTAATTTTTTGTTGATTTTAGATGAGACTAATTTATGCAATGGCAAGCCAGTGGATGGCCTGACTACTCTGCGCAATGGGACACTAGTTGCATTTCGAGGTGAGTTATGAGTTATCTAAACCTGCTTCTTCCTGCTTTGTGTTGGCATTTTCTGAGAACAAAGTCACAAGGTGCTAACTGAACTGTATGATTCTACAGTAAATGAGAACATTATTAACCTAGGTACATAAATGCAACGAAGAACTTGTTACGTCTTAAGGTTTCTTTGTGCATGTGTATATGCCTGTGTGCGTGCATGTCTGTGTGTGGATAGGATTTCAAAGTTTCAATTTCAAATTAAATGAAGTGATAGAAATTTGCATTCTCTGAACAGTTTTCTTAGAAAATTATTCTTTCACTGTGAGGTAAGAATAGTTGTACTTTTTTTGTTCTGGAGTTACAGAGAATTAAGTAAATTTCCCATGGGCTTTGTTATTTTAGTCTTCTTAGAAGGCAGATTAAGAATGAACAATAAAAAATTGTACACAGTAAAGGCTCAATAGATTGTACTAGTCATTAAGTTCTAACACCAATTCTATAAAACACTGAAACCCAAGAGCTCTAAGTCACAAAGGCAAAAAGGTCTTTTTAGGGAAGTAGAAAAGGAGCTGCTAGCTGGCTCAGTGGAGGAGGGTAGCGACGCAGGCCTGGTGCCTGCATTGACTTTTGAGGCCTGCACTAAGACAGGAGAAAACCGACTCCCACTCTGAGACCTGAGGAAGGAGAGAACCAACAACCACAAGTTGTCCCAATCAAATCAAATTAAAATCAAGGTGGGTGTGGCAATAAACTTCCTCAATCCCAACACCCAGAAGGTGGGGCTCTCTGAATTCAAGGCCAGCCAGGTGTAGACTGTCTCAAAACAACCTTAAAATTTCAATTAAAAAAAAAATTAAAACTAGAAACTAAACTATCTCAAAGTATCTTTTGCTATATTTTGGATCTAAGACATATCTTAGAAATATACACATTTTCTTTTTCACCTGGTTCTATGTCCAGGCACTTCTTAACACACTGACTCCATTTTTCTTTCTAACCATCACCCTTTTCTGTGTTTTCCTTTTCTGTGGAGACAGTTTAGTATTCAGACTGCAGATTGACAAGTCTCTTTAATTTTTAGGTCATTATTTCTGGATGCTGAATCCGTTCAGACCACCATCTCCACCACGCAGAATTACCGAAGTCTGGGGTGTTCCCTCTCCTATTGACACTGTTTTTACTAGATGCAACTGTGAAGGAAAGACTTTCTTCTTTAAGGTAACACAAAAACTGTTTAGGAAAAATCAATGCAGTTGCCCCTTGTCATAACAAAATCTTAACCTTCAACTCGGAAATCATATATATTTTTTGAAAAATGACAATTTGATACTATTTATGATTTGCTTATTCAAATTCAACCAATTTATTGCATTCTCCCTACACTTGAATCTGAGGATGAATTCCAGAAACATGCCTACAAAACCTTTAACATCATTTTCTCCTGTGAACAACCAGGATTCTCAGTACTGGCGCTTCACTAACGACGTAGTAGATGCTGGGTATCCTAAACAAATTGTCAAAGGCTTTGGAGGACTAACAGGGAAGATAGTGGCTGCTCTTTCAATAGCCAAGTACAAGGACAGGCCTGAATCTGTGTACTTCTTCAAGAGAGGTATGTATTACACAATTGTCAATGTGACACTATATTTTTAAGGAGTCTTTTCTTCTTAATTGCTAGGATTACTATCAAAAAGTATTCTTAATGGCAAGAATAAAATAGCTTTAATGTATACATACTTCAGGCCATAAGAAGTATTTAGATCTCCTGTGATGTGAACCATAAAACATCTGGACTGTCAAATCACTAATATAAAGAATGTAATTTATTGGATTCATTTGTTCAACACATATTTCAGGTCTTAGTTATTACTATGTTTCAAGAACAGCATTTACCAATAGCCATTATTAAACATATATTTGTGAAGAACCAAAAAAAAAAAAAAAACACCCCAAATGTCGAGGCAGTTGTCCGCTGCTCCTCTCTGGGTGGACTACCCTGAGCTGTGCCTTTCCACTGTGTAACAGGCGGCAACATTCAGCAGTACACTTACAAACAGGAGCCCGTGAGGAAGTGCACGGGGAGGCGGCCTGCCATCCACTACTCAGTGTACGGGGAGGCGGCGCAGGTCAGAAGGCGCCGCTTCGAGCGTGCTGTTGGACCTCTCCAGACACACACCTTCAGGATCCATTACTCGGTACCCAGAGTCTCTTATCAAGACAAAGGTAATTTTCACCATGTCAAGAATGCTGATCATGAAGAGTAATAATTTCCTATTAAGTTACCCTTATTAAATCTAAATATTGGCCATAAAAGTACTAACCATTTAGAATTATTGATGTAAAACAAATCCATTTTCCTTACTGTGTAATAATCAAGATCAATTCTTGTTGGTAAAGAAAGTTTACTCAAGACTGTTAATTATAGCAAACAACAAGCAGTTTACAAATCTGTATCCCTCAAGACAGCCCTAAAAGTGAGGTGTGACGTCACGGCAGAGAACAAACTCAAAACCTAGGTCTGTGTAGCTCTAAGGCTGTAAACTCTTTCAAACCTTTTATTAAAAATTCTGCTCGCAGGTTTCCTCCACAATGAAGTCAAAGTGAGCACAATGTGGAGAGGGTTTCCCAATGTTGTGACTTCAGTGATAACACTGCCTAACATTAGGAAACCTGATGGCTATGATTACTACGCCTTTTCCAAAGGTAAGTTGATTGGACAGTTTTGTGAACTTCAAGTTGATCTTAACCTGAGGAAGCACAAATGTAATTTAAGTGGAAACAGCAAGTGTGCAATAATGACTGTAAGTAAGAAACCCAACTTCAGTGCCTACTCAATGCGAAGGAAGACTGTTGCACTAATTTTATTTACTGGGAGTGCAGACCAGTTCTACTGCATTGTTAGGTCATCAGGAGAAAACTGGTTAGGAGAAGCAGTATTTGCTGCTCTCACAAGTGACTCTTAAGACGGCATGTATTAGTATAGTCTACAAGGTGTTCAAGACATTCATGGAACCCAGTTTTATTAAGTAAAGTTTATTGCCTAGGATCCTTAACTTTGGAAAGACCAGTCATCTAAATTATTCTGCCCATGGTTCTATAATATGAATTCCTAAGAAATATATTTTAAAAATAGTTAAAGCCAAAATGAATCATTTTTTAAATTAACCATTTTTTCTCTCTCTTTTTTTAAAATTAGATATATTCTTTATTTACATTTCAAATGATTTCCCCCTTCCTGGTCTCCCCCCCAACCCTTACCAATTAACTATTTTTAAATACTTATTTCAAAAAGTGTTGAACCTAATATTAACTGAAGAATACTGAAAGATTATTCATTCCATCACTCAAATTACGTTTTGTCAGAAAGTTAATGAAATCCACCTTTGGTATTGAAATGATACTGACTCTGAATACAGTACTCAGTATAAACTTAAATGTTTTACTTTCTTTTTAATTAAAAGGATGTTTTCTCTGTTCTTTAGATCAATACTATAACGTTGATGTGCCTACTAGAACAGCAAGAGCAGTCACCACTCGTTCAGGGCAGACCCTCTCCAAAATCTGGTACAACTGTCCTTGAACTGATTGGCAAAGAAGAGTCATCAAAATGAAATGAAGAAAACAGTGATACCTTTTGACATTGAAATACATTTTATTAATAAAGAATGTTGAAATGAGCATACCTATTTAAATACAAAACAGTTCTCAACTTGACAATCATTATATTAAAACAGGTTCGCCAATCTTATTCACAAGTGTCATAGTTTATAGATCACTTAGTTAATATTCCCTCTATTTATTCCTCCTCTTCCTCCCATTGCATGGCTTATACCTGCAGAAGGAAATAACAAAATTCATGTTCAGTAGAAATATATAAGATATGGATATAAAAAGATATTCTCCATGTTAATTGGTAATTATATAAATGGGTTACTAGATTTATAATGTTAATCCAGTCTAATTACGTTATTTTGGAGAACGTGAAAATTCTAAAATGTTCTATTCTTTACTAGTTACAATAGCCACAAAACTTTCATTGCAGGAAAAAAAAATACTCAACACTGAAAGAATACAGGCAGAGTTACTATGAATGCACAGCATGCTAACACTTGATTTTCCAATTTTTTTTTTGTTTTTTGTTTTTTGATCTAATGAAAGAAAATACACCAATTTTAAGAACACATTCATTTTCTAACTATGACAAACTGCCTAAAAGAAGCTTTCTGGTTAAGTGTCACATGATCAACATGTAATCATAAATCAATCCTTAGATTTACCTTAGGAACTTGATACGCGTGCTATTATCCCACATACCAAGTGAACAGTAAGCGAGACACTTACCTCGTTGTCGGTTAAACTGACGACCACGAACACCCTGTCTTAAGGTCGTCTGAAGTCTTACTCGTCTGAAAGGCTTCGGCTGACTACTACTGGTATCTAAAGAAAGCATCGAGACATGGAAAGCAAGTTACAAAACCAGGAAAGCAGCTATAATTATTAAAGCAACATAGACAAATGCAGATATGCCATTTGTTTCCCACATCCAAATCTGCTTCTAAGGGTGAAGGAAGGCAATCACACAAGCTCACACACACAAAAGTAGTATGATAAAAATATCTCAAAATTTTATTTGGAGAAAAAATTGAGTTTATTTATTCAATTGCTTGACTAATTTAGGAGATTTTATTTAAGGCAACTACTCAGGTGGACGCATGGTGCTAGAGAAAAGAGAACAAATGTGGCAACAAAGAATCAGGTCCCTGAGAAGACAGAATATTGTAAAATCCCTGACTTGTAGCTTTGTCTAATACCTCAAATGTAATCATTAGCAAATCCTGCAGTTCAAATTTAAGTAAACTTGCCAGAGCCACACATCTATATTTTGTTCAATTCACTGTCTTTATTCTGTATGGCAACTGCTTCCAAATTTGGCTATGAATTTTAGCCAAACCAACTGCAGTATCATGTGATTATTCTGTGAAGAATTTCAATTGTGTTCTATCTCCATGAAACTCAGAGCAATTATGAAGTCTAGGTGATTTTTCTTCATCACTCCTGTCACATACCCTTGAATCTCACTCCTCATTCTGCTCCAGTCACAAGATTCCTTGCTAACTTTGGATGTCTCAAGTACATCCTATTAGCTTATGGGACTTTATACAAACCACATAGCTTTAATCCTTTTCTAAATGTCATTTTCTTGAACATGCTTTTTTTTTTGTTTGTTTGTTTTGTTTTTTGTTTTTTTGAGACAGGGTTTCTCTATGTAGCCCTGGCTGTCCTGGAACTCACTCTGTAGACCAGGCTGGCCTTGAGCTCAGAAATCCGACTACCTCTGCCTCTCAAGTGCTGGGATTAAAGGGTGCGCCACCACCGCCGGCTAAAATTTTACTGAGCAGCTTCTAGAGCCAAACTTACATCCTAGCATGAAGTTTATGAGCCACATGACCTTTAAGAGTTATTTAACCTTTCAATGTTTTAGTCTCAAACTTAAAATATGGGAATGGATTCCTCCCAAACTGTGTTTTTGTGAGAATCAAATAATATATGTAAAAGGTCTGAGAGTAGCCTATAACGTTCAGTACTCAATAGATGTTGTTATTAGGAAAAAAAAAAGCATGTAGAAGAACTTTTACTATAGGAAAGTCATAATCCTTGCCAAAAAGTTGAATTAAAAAACTAGAAGATGACTCTTTACGTTAGTAAATTTTAAACACAATTTTGAAATCAGTGGAGCCCCATTTTTCAACCCCCCAGATCATATCTACTCTGGTTCAAATGGAAGGGAACATGGGGGGAAGTGCTCCTTAGATTCCTTCCCAGTACAATCATCCCCACCAACTCAAGTAGCACCTTTAGAAAGGTGGATAACTCACACGATCTGAGAAGAAACCAGACTATAAGCAGCACACTTAAGAGACCCAAGTATTTTTCAGGATCTGTGCTGACACCATTTATCTAGACAAAATGTTAAGTGAATTCTTTTGGTGTGGACCCACCTTCTGCATGGTCCTGATTATCAATGCCAGAGTATTTGTGTAATAATAATAATAATAATAATAATAATAATAATAATAATATAAACAAAGAGCAAGTTCCTTCCCATGATAAAATGTCCCCTTTTATGGACTTGAGAGCTCCATCTCTGGTAAGCATCTGTATAGACAAGGGCAAGGAGCTCAAGCTGCATGGAAACAGCACTTACCTACAGAGGAGCTGGAAGGAGGGTCTTGGCTGGTGGAGGGAAGATCTGATTCATCAGATGCTTGGACAGGCTCCTCTTCCTGTTGGCTATCGATTTCTAGGCCTGCCTCTGAACTAATACTAGGAAATAAATAGATTAGAAAATGTAAAAATGATTCTAGAATTTATTTTAAATCTTCCTAAGTTTTTTTATTTTATAACTACTTTCAGAGTTCTAGTTAACTATGAATTAGAAGCAGTTACAGGTTGTAACTGATTTATTTTTTAATCATAAGGTGGAGCGGGGGAAAGGGATGAGTTGTTTTTCCTTCACCTCTTTTTGATATTCGCCAATTTTACTTTCTGTTTAACCACTGTTTCAACAGCCCTTCTTTTTCCATTTGACAAGCATGTTTATGATTTTGACACTCACAGGAATATGTTAGACTTTGATAAACTCCCATACATAACCAGTAACAACAGATCAGTAAGTCACCCTGAGTACTAACCCAGACCTCACAAGCTATGGGCAGGAGAGTTCCTAGCTAGCGGCTATATTTTCATCTTTCTCTTTTTAAGAAGCACACAACAGTAAATAGTAAAAAACCTGATTCTGACCTAATCTTTGCTTTTTAAAAAATCATCTGCAAATATTAGTGCAGTTACTAGTAACAACTTAACCGAGACCCCTAAGGCTGCAAGATGGGGACATGTAATAGCATGGGACTGAGGCTAAGACTTTTCTCACTGAGCTGGTTACCAGTAGAATAGTCTAAGCACATTATTGCTAGCATTCTCTGGACTTAATTTCTATGATGAGAAGTCATACATTTTAATTTTAGGAAGTGTGTGGGTTAGAACGACAAATATAAAGTGACCTGAAAATATGTATATATGTAGCTTATAACTTCCCCTCAATTAAACACTGACATTAAGAATACAAACAGACTTTGCTTATGAAGCACTGCCAAATTGCATCAAGTCCTTGAGCTCTGAAATCTGTGTTCTATTTCCCAACCACTAAACTGTACAAACTTCTTAGTTATAAGAATTAAGATCCCAGGTTTGAGACCTAACTCTATAAAACCACTGCCTATGGGCTTCTTCTAGCAAATTATTTGTTTCCTTAGAAAACAAAACAAAACAAAATTTTTAATAATGTTTTCTAAAACTGCCTCTCTCAGAGTAACCCTAAATTCTGAAGCTGGTTAGTTCTGAATGAAAGGTAGCTTTTCCATGGGGCAGGACAGCAAAGAAACAGATTTTGATATATTTTCTTGCTAAAACAAACAATTAGAACAACATAATGAACCTACAGCAAACAAAAAACACAAAATGAAATCGTACCCTTCGGACTCCGCCTCTACAAATACTTCATCTCCGTCGTCACCGGCTGATGTTTCATTTGTCGTGGATAAAGTGCCTGTAGACGTTGTCACCATGGGAACAGACTGAGAGGCATGTTCTGAAGCATCAGAGGTGGTACTCTCAGTAAACACAGTCACTTAAAAGAAGAACACATAACGTTACCTCTGTTCACTGATTCTGAGCCAGAATAGGTTCCAAGGTGTTCCATGTCACCAATAAAACAAAACGCCCTCATGTCTAGCACCCACCTGGGGCTGCAACTTGGAGAGGCGTAGTGGGAACGCTGCGGCCACCAGACTCTTCCTCATGAGCCAGAAAGAGGGGTGTCTCATACATTCCCAAACCTAGAGAAAAATTTTAAGTATCAGTCAATGATGAAAGAACATAAAAATGCCAAAGAAAAGAATTAGTACAAAGTGTACAATTTTCTTGAAGCTCAGAATGTAGCTGGCTCATCAAGCAAAAATCAAGTTTCTCAATCCATATACAACACATCTTTTAAATTCTTTAACACTAATTAAAGCATCCCTAAATAATTGCTAATTTTATGGAATATCCAAACATGAACAAGTACTATGTTGAAATCTATTTCTCACTTAACTGCCAACCCCTTCTGCTAAAGAAACTTAAACTTCCCCTACCATTACAAATCAAGTTAGTAGTGGCTTATTAGCCTTCTCTATTCATTTGCAAAATGCTAGTTTCCCAGAAATATACCAAATTTCACCTGTGGATTAAATGGTAATTAATTCAACAAACAGTATAATTCACATGTAAGTATCGTCTATCACTACTACTTAATTTTATGTCTCAAACTTTATCTTTAAAATGAATGTTGCTAGGGAAAAGTCTAATTAGTCATATATTTAACTAGGAATGCCACAACTCTCAAATTGTAAGCAGAAAAATACACTGTACTCCTAAATTTGACAACAGCTAGCCTTTCTTAGCAGTATTTATTGGTTCAACATACATTATGTGGAGTCTTGAATGAGGATGGCCCCCACAGACTCGAGTGCGTGGTCCACAGTTAATTGAACTGTCTGGGAAGGATTAGGAGGTATAGCCTTGTAGGACAAGGTATGACCTTATGAGGAGGTGTGTGACTGGGGCTGGGCTTTGAGGTTTCAAAAGCACATGCCAAGTCCAGTGTTCCCCGACTCCCTTGTAGAATAGAATGTAAAGCTCTCAGATACTTTTCTAGTACCATGTCTGCCTGCCACAGTAATATACTAACTGGCTAAAACTGTAAGCAAACCAACTGTCTTTTTTAAAAAAATAAGTTGCCTTTGTCATGGTGTTTCATTACAGCAATAAAACAGTAACTAAGACAATAAAGAAATATAAAAACCAGTCTTTAGGCTAAAGGAACTAGAACCTTGCTGAAAAGGTATTTATTAGAAAAGGCAATGCAATGTTAGTAACTATAAATTAGGGCGGGATTATATAGATAGCAGCTGAAGAAAATCAGCATACTCCCTTCTACCCAGTGTACTGCACTTAGGAAACCTCTGGCTTTTGGCTATTTTTACCTCCTTGAGAAGCAAGTTGGCCAAGATCAGAATGACTGGAACTTGTCTGTGGCATGTCTTCAGGTGGCCCAAACCGGAATCTAGGAACACCAGCAACCTGTGGGGAACTAAATGGACAAAAATTATTAATTTGATGAGAAATTTAATGCTACCTGTTGAAAGCATAAGAGGATAAGGTTGTTAAAAAAAAAATCAATAAACAGGGAAGGAAACAATGAAAATAATAAATCAATAAAGGGTTTCTTGCAAAGATATTGTCAATGTAGTAATGTGAATAACTTATAATCTATTTAACTTTTAGCTTCCCTGAATTATGCTGATTTTTTTCAACTTGTTTGAAACAGACACAGGCAACATTAAGCCTAACAAAAGAAAGCTTTTCTTTAAAATTTCAGTTTTCACTTTTTAGTAATACAAAATAAGTTACTCTAGCCTATTCTGAGTTCAAAATCTAGCTCTCAGATTTAGAAAAATCCTAGCCACAGATGACTAGATGACTGTTTGCTCCCGCATCCTACCAAGAATATCATGTATCCCAATGCTTTTCACTCAAAAGTATAGCTAAAGCCTTTCCCTTCAGGTTGATTTCCAAACAGAACCTTGAGCATTCCTCCTGTACCATGCCTCTAATTTCCAGGCTGTTTATTTAGCCCCAAAGCTCAAGTGGTTTTATGAAAAACTCTTTAATTTTTTTCATAAAAGATCCATGTTGCAGAACTGGTTGCTTAAACTGGTGACATTAGGATCAGTAGAGTGAAATGTCATATAGGCAACACTAGCATCTATCATCAGTTATAAGGATTATATAATACATAGAAATTCGAAGTAATCATTAGAAAGTATAAGGTAAGCATGCTCACTTATTAGCTGTTGGAATAATTACTTCATTTGGCTTAATGAAGGTCACCAGTTACACTGTCATGCTCCTAGCCTGCTGCATTACAGATGGTTACTCAGACCCTGAGCTTCTACAATAAACCACCTATCATGATCACTCTAATAACCAATACCACCCCCAGCACCAATACAGCATTTACTTATATGTAACCCTAACAGAAGAAGGGACAGCAGAGAGCCTGCTCTTGTGAAGATACATTCTGATTGTAGAAACCACCCCCAACCCCCAGACAGGGTTTCTCTGTGTAGCTCTGGCTGTCCTGGAATTCACTCTGTAGGCCAGGCTGGCCTCGAACTCAGAAATCCTCAGAAATCCGCCTGCCTCTGCCTCCCAAGCACTGGGATTTAAAGGCGTGCACCATCACCGCCCGGCTAGAAACCACCTTCTTAAGCACTATAATACTATCTTGTTAGAAGGTATATATTTTATTCACCCTATATAATTTTCCTCAACACTTTTTCATGATCTTCTATTAATGGACACAGGGTGGAACTCTACAAATAACATATCCAAAAAAACCCCAATTTATGACATGAAGAGAAACCAGCTAACAAGTTACCAAACTTTCTCATCTCATCAACTTACTGAATAGCTTCAGCAAACCCATCAGTGCGATGTGGCACCACAAGAGTTGGGGTACTCGGAACTGTTCTGTCTTCATCATCAAAAAAGTGTTGTTGCTGAAACATAGACAGAACACAGTATTTAACAAGCTAACCACATATATCTGAATTACACACACATGATGGGTAGATACTAACCATGCCACCTATTCCTGGAGTCAACTGAAGACCACGCCCTACAGACTGCCTCCGGGTCATCTGAATTCTCTGTGTTGGAAAAATAATTATATTTGCTTTAAAGAATTAGGCAAGAAAACAAACACCAAAGATACAGTTTATTGCTTTTGTAATACTAATTTTAGAAGATTTGTAATTAACAGGACATTTCTAAATCGCTAACATATCTATTATAAATAAATTTCCACTACTTTTATTATTATACATAATGGTTGGTTCTCAATACCCTCACCATGTCAGGAGTAAGAACCAAGCCAGATAGATGAGCCTCCTCCATGCTGAACACATAGGACCATTAAATAACTAAGTAGAAATACTCGATTATAAATGTAAAAAAAAGATTAGGTAGAATAAAAAAAAAAAATCTACAAACTTTAAGAAATGTTCAAAACTGCCGGGCAGTGGTGGCGCACGCCTTTAATCCCAGTACTTGGGAGGCAGAGGCAGGTGGATTTCCGAGTTCAAGGCCAGCTTGGTCTACAGAGTGAGTTCCAGGACAGCCAGGACTATACAGAGAAACCCTGTTTCGAAAAAACAAAAACAAAAACAAAAAAAAAAGTTCAAAACAAATGTTACTAAGCTAGCAAAATGGATTTTACATTATATAAAATTTAAGAAAATTTAAGCCTATAATAAAAACAAGCAGCATTTAATTTGCCATGACTATAATTTTTAGCAAATTGTGTTTCAAATGCCAACTCATTTTAGAAACTGGAGATTAGTGTCAACTAAAAGTAGTATCTTACAACATGCCAAAACATTAAAAAAAAATCCAATATTTGGGAGGAAGGAAGGAAGGCAGGAAGGAAGGCAGGAAGGAAGGAAGGAAGGAAGGCAGGAAGGAAGGAAGGAAGGAAGGAAGGAAGGAAGGAAGAAAAGCCCACGTAATGGAAAAGATAAATTTCACAAGGTGCCTTTTTCAGAAGCTGGGTTCTTTTAATACCTGAACTGGTGGTCCCAACTCCTGAGGTGGGGCGTGAATGGTCAGGCGTGGGGGAAGAGGATGTGGGGGGCGCCTTGGCGACTGAGGTGCTTGTGGGGTCTGTCTCTCAGACGCTGACGTGGGCTGCTGTTCTCTAGCAACCTCCTGAGAGAAAGACGACTCTGCAGTGCTTGTATTTCCTTCACCTATGGAAGAAAGACTTCAGTTTGAAAACCAAGCCCAGACTATAAAATTACATGGTCTTAACCTCCACTTTGTTTTTCTTGTGGCAGAGTCCAGGCTCTTTTCAAACTTGCTATGTAGCAGGCTGGCCTCGACTAACTCTAGCTCCTCCTACCTGCTGAATACTGGGATTATAGACACATACCCGTCTCACTCGGGATGGCTAACAGACCAACAGGCAAGTAAGTACTCTCCCTTCAAGACTCAAACGACGGATGTACACACTTTGCCCAACATATGATGAAGCGAATATTTACTGCATTTTGGCTTATGCTATTTTCCTTAATATTTAAGTATGCTTCTGTGTGCCTGTTGCCTATGGCAGCAGGGAGAGAGGAGGTGTGTTACAGGTGGCTGTATACCACCTAATACAGGAACAAACTCAGGTCTACTGACGAGCAATGCTTGTCTTAACCACTGAATTCTCTCTCAAGTCTAATATTATTCTTAATCATTGTACAAACTACTTAACTCTACAGAAACAGCACACCAATCAATCAAGGTGACTAAAGAAAAGCTTTACTAATAATATTTTTATATTTTGGTTCTCCCAAACTTCAAATTCCAATTGCTACTCAGGTGTCTAGATCTTCTGTTGTCTAAGAAATGTAGGATACCAGAGAATAGTTTATAAATCTGATCTAGAATCAGAACCTTGTCCTGACAGTTGGTATTTAAAACACTTTACTTTTCCATAACCCAAATTATTAACTTAAATTTAATTAAAGAATTCAGGACGAATAAAACTAGTTACAAGAGTAGTACCTTAACAAACAGAAATTATTTTTATTTCATGTGTTTGAGCTTTTTGCCTGTATGTATGTCTGTGTACTAGCATATGCACACCTGGTGTCCGCAGAGCCTGTAAGAGGGTGCCAGATCGCCTGGAGGTGGAATTACTGTGGCCTGAGTGCTGGGATCTGAATCTGGTGTCTTTTCAAGAGCAGCCAAGTGCTCTTAAATACTGAACCATCTGTCTAGCCCTGTAAACAACTGGAAAATGGACCTACTCTAACCTTAGTTTTACTAAGACTACTAGACTTAATTTTGCTTGACTACAAAAATACCCACTCCTCTCCTCAAGAAGTCTTACAGAACATAAGTATGTGTTATATTTGGGGAAAATGGCTAAGAATGTCTTTTCCAAAAAAGCTTTCAGTGATAGTATCTAAAGACACACCTACACACACATTTTAAAACATGGTTTTGGTTGGACTGACCTCTGCTAGCTGAGCTGCTACCCATCCCTGCTTTAATCATCCCAAATGGCGTTGTGCTACATTAGAGAGTCCAAGATCTTTGACTTTTACAATAGTTCAATGAGGTAGACAGATAGTATAATGGCATCTAATAGGCAACATCAGGAAGGCAGAAAACTGTTAATAAGACCCTATCCTGATAGCAATTTACTAGGTTGTACAACATCAGAAGTCCAACTCTAGCTTAATAAATATTATCAGACTACTCTCCGGAGACCAATGCTCTTACCACTGTTTTGAGAATCAGCAGCTCTCTGATTACTTTCAGCTCCACCCATACTTTCTTCTGTTTCTGTACCTGGATCAGTCCCTTCACCACCCTAAGAACAAAATGTAATGACTGAAGCAAATCAAATGACTAGGGTATCAAAAAGCCACACCAAATGATTAAAAGCAAACAAACCAGAGGAAAACCAAACCAAGCAAGCCAAACAAACAAAACTCCAACGGTATGAAGACTTTTATTATCCTGGTAACACAAGCTTTTCTATGACAGGAAAACAGCAAGCTTTCTAAGCACAGCTCTTAAGGAGACAGTCCCAATGCTAACCAGTTACCTCAGCATCATCAGCTTCATATCCATCATTACCATCTGCACTACCAGTTCCTTCATTACTATCTTCACCCTCATCTCCCATCCCCGTGTCATCTTCTTCATCATCATCGTCTTCTTCATCTTCTTCATAATCCTAGAAGAAGATGTCGGAGTGTGAATAAAGTGCACGCCCACTCCTTTTGTACATCTTAACAGCTCCTTTAAACAGCTTAGTTTTGACGGTTCCACAGCAAAGAAAAAAAACTGTAACATTTTAAAGAAAGAAACAGTGGTTGATTCTGAACTGTTTACATAAAATTGTGCAAAAGTAATAGTCTATCAAACATCAAGTGGTTAACTTTATTTCTATCCAAATGTGAAACTAAAGAATAAAATCAAACCATACTAGTTTTAAAAATGTGTTTTTGACAAAAGAATCCGAAGAAATATAGAGTTAAATCCCAAAGTTAAAAAAACAAAAAAAAAAACAAATTCTCTGTAAAACTCACCTGAAATAGGTGATGGCCTAATTACTTTGGAGATGGTACAGGGTGCCAAAAGGAGAAACAAACAAATAAATCAACTACTAACTCCTGTTTCTTCTTTATTTCCAGAAACAAGAGCATGGATCATCAGATTCACATAGCCATTTTTTATCAAGACTAAAGATGAAATCTGAAACAAATCCTAAGTGGCACAGCAATCATTTACAAACAAGCTGGGCAGGCCATACATTTCTATAATCCCAGCATTCAACAGACTGCAGCAGAAGTTTTGGGACTTCCTAGCAAGTTTGGGCCATATACCAAGATCCTATCTCCAATAAGTAACAAAACAATGCTGTCAAAACAAGGTAAACAAAACGTTTAAAAACTGATCATCCATCATTTGCTTTTTACTTCTAACACACAAGCCTACACTCCTGGACGAATCAGTATAAAAGAAGAACTTGATAACCTACTAGCTGACTGGGAATGAGAGTTCACTACCTGCTATATTGGAAGGACCCAAAACTTTAAAGCACTAAGGTTGAAACCAGCACACAGTAAAGGTAAGAAGATTCAAGAAGATTCAGAGCTCAAGGCCAACATGCAGTGCACTGGCTTGAGCCCTAGCTCTGGAAGGGAGGCAGAGGCAAGGCTGATAAACACTTGATCTTTTCAATACTAAACTCACTTCATGTTCTCCATCATTTTCTTCATCATCATCTTCATCATCACTGTCAATTACAATTACATCATCTCCTTTGCCTTGACCATCTTGAGAGGAAGTAGTCTGCTGATCTGATTGAAGTGGTCCAAGATCAATTTGTAGAGATTGTGATGTTTCTTCACTGTCTTCCATCGGTGTATATTCTCCCTGGGTAACTCCCTTTAAAAGTTAAAAATGTCCTTTACCCAAACCAGAAATAATCTGGATATATAATGAATAAAGCAAAATACTTCTATTATCTTAAAATCAAAATAAAAATACTAACGTTCCCCCATTACCCTGATTATGTCTTGAAACACTGCCATACGCACATAAGCTGACGATCCGCGTCCTGAAAACTGGAACCTAAGACTTTCTGAGCACTCCATAACACTTGAAAGCAGCAGAGGTGGAGTGGAATAGACAGCAATAGATCAAGTAAGTAAGTAAGTAAGTAAGTAAGTAAGTAAAAGAGTATCTCACAGGGTCACACCTACGGGAAATGAAACTACAGGCAAGTGATGACAGCTGAGAGGTGGATTAAGTCTATTCCAGGGATGAGCACACAACTTTCGTCAATATACACAAAACCTTGAAGCCATATACACATAAAAGAAAGACCCAGTAAGTTTTATTTCTGTATATGTACACACATGCATGTATGCATATAAACATAATACATATAACACATAACAACAACAGGATTATCAATTTGATAGGGGAGGGGCACATGGAAAAAGTTAAAGGAGCTGCAGAAAGAGAAGAGTGATGTCATGTTTTAATTAAACATATAAAAGAATTAAAGTAACAAGTAATTTATAGATGGTTAACCCTTTCAGTCTAAATGTGGTAAAGACAGGCATAGAACAAAGCTCTGCACTCTAACGATCAGGCTCCTCTCAGAGGAGGACGGCTCGGTACGTAAGCCAAGGCACCCGAAGTGATCAGCACATGGAAGTGCTCAAGCCTTCACTCCTTAGAAGAACTTCAGCCTAAACTGACATTAACAAGGGGCAGTGACCCCCAAACAGCGCTCTTTGCTAGTTTCTAGATGGATACTCCAAAGATTGCATGAAATGCTGTTGGTACTGGATAAGGGATATTCAATACTCAGTATATACTAGATACTAAAATAATATTTTGCATAATTAGTTTCCACATTTTGCTTGCTATCAAAATAAACTTGCATTAACAAAAATTTCTGACACTGATTTAAAAATGTACCATTTGGCTTCATTACTCAGTAAATCTATTTTTTAAAATGAGTCAGTAACATCTATGAGTTAAGAAATTTATGAATGACAACCATAATCAATATAATACAAAAACAAATAATAAAATCAAAGAAATAAATTTAAGAACCTGTTTTAAAGTACACAGTGTCAGACACTGTATTTGCCTGTAATTCGAACACTTAAAAGGCTGTGGCAGGGCTCTCCGAATTTAAGGATAGCTAGGCTACATGGTAAAAACTTGCCTCAAAAAGCAAAACAAAACAAATTTACAAATGCAAATAGTGTTTCAATAGGTCAAAGCCAACTTTACTTATTAAAACCAATTTATTTTTAATAGTTTTATATTTTTACTCACTTCTCCAATGGAATCTTGAGAATCCTGGTTATAGGCTTGAGTTTCTACCTCTCCATCAGTACTTTCTTCTGCCATGACTTCTTCCTAAGTCATAATAGTTATTTCTTATTGAATTAGTGAGCTACATGAATCGTCATCATTCTGCCAGGGTTTCTCTAAAAAGTTAAGCCTACAATTCTATGAAGCTATGCTATAATTGTTTATATAAAAACATACTCAGATAGCATGCCTCTTTAATGAACATTGGTGGATACAGACATAACATTTAGTATTGTTACCTGTTGAAAGGAACGTTGGCTAGCCTTAATCTTAAACACACATGGCAAGTAATGTCAATGTGCAGAATGCCAATGACTAAACTTCCTTATAAAAACAATTCAATTTGCTATAGTTCAGGAATTTTTAGGATAATCTCCCAAGACTTAATGTGACACTGAGTATGACTGACAGCTAGCCCTTATGCTGCTGATGCAAAGGTGGCAAGCAGAAGCAGTTTGACAGACCTCGGTTCCCACAGGTGTGACCGTCTTCAGCTTCTTGGGGAGAGGCATCTCCACTGTGTCCTCAGAGCCTTGGTCTCCTGCTTCCATGGTGCCACCGTCCTCCTCCTCCTCACGAGTGCGCTTTGGTAAGGAGGAACTTGGGGTAGCTGAAACTTTCAGATCATACAATTTAAACCTCAAAAGTAGGATCATGGTAACTTCATTTAGACAAACATAATATTAGAACCAGTCTTAAAACTAGAACTTCGTATGACACATCTGACTCATTATAAGTGGACTGATAAATTGCTATTTATAAAGTTTACATAGGACTTTTTATCAAATCCAGAACTCAATAAAAGAAAAGTCATATTGTATATGCTAAACAATATGAACAGCTTTAGTTTTCAGGATCCACATTAAGTTACAAATAATAAGTTGGTTATATTTCCCCTTTAAAGACAGCCCAAAATATTGGGGGTGAGGGGAGTTTTATTTAATGATAAAAACTGACTGAAATTTAACTAAAAGTGAATGTTATTTTCTAATAATTTAAATTATTACAATAAACATAATTTTTTAAAGCTACATCAAATGCACATTTGAAACTGTTCTTGTATCTATTGCTTAAATATGATTAAAACTAAATAAAAATATTTGCTTTCTTCACAGTAACACAGGATAGAAAGCAGACTGTTATAGGCAATAGTCAAGATGTGTTGCATCTAAGAAATTTGAAGTATACAGGTCTCCTGCAGCTTCATCTTAAAAATTAATCTTGCCAGTCTGTAAGACGGCTTAGCCATCTTAAGCAACCAGTTAAGAGCATTGGTTGCTCTTCAAGAAGACCCAGGTTCAGTCCCCAGTACCCATATGGGGGCTCATGTGGTACCCAGTTCCAGGGAATACGATGCCCTTCTTTGACCTCTGTGGACACCCAGCACGCACATGGCACCCAAACATACCCAGACACAAAACCAAACAACAGACAATATTCAAGTGAAACCTTACCAGTGCCAAATACTGCTGTGGATGTAGACGGCCGCTCCACTGGTGAACTTTGTACCACCTCAACTATGTTTGGGGACAACTCTTGATTTGCAGGCTCAATCTGAGGGTGACTCTGTTGCGTGGGCTGTACAAAAGCTGTAGCCTGTGTTTGCTGCTGCACAGTTAGGATGGGCTGAGAAATGGAGGGCTGAACATTAGGACTAGTAGAACGAACAGATCCACTTGCGCTTCCAAACACTGGAACATGTTCCACAGGCCCTTCTGATTGCATAGCTGCTGAAAGTGATTACAATAGTTAGTAAGTATGCCTTCCATAATCTACCAGAGTTATTTTACCCTATTCTTTGACATACATTGTATTAACTGGTTTTTCTATATACCTTACCAATTAATACACAAAAATAATGTGGGTAAAAGTTATACATTCTGTATTGTAGTGCCTATGTGTCTAATGTAGTAATATGTAATATTTGGAGGGCAAGTACATATTTGAACATGTTGTAGTATTTATTGGTCCAAAAAAATAACCAGATGAAATCAACAGTAAGAAGCTGAAAATGGTGAGAAACCACGCACAGCTTTGTGAGTCCGGGGTTTGACACTACCACCACCCAAAAACAACAAAACAAGCTTCTCAGGGCTAAAACATAAGGTTAGTTTGGTTCTATCTGTTAATCTTTTATTGAATGGTGGATATATATTTATTTTTGGAGTGTTTACATTTTACATTGTGTACTGGGTGGTTTTGTGTGTCAACTTGACACAGCCTGGAGTTATCAGAGAAAGGATCCTCTCTTGAGGAAATGCCTCCATGAGATCCAGCTGTGGGGCATTTTCTCAATTAGTGACCAAGGGGGGAGGGCCTAGCCCATTGTGGGTGATGCCATCCCTGAACTGGTGGTCTTGAGTTCTATAAGAGCAGGCTGAGTAAGCCAGGGAAAGCAAGCCAGTAAGTAACATTCCTCCATGGCCTCTGCATCAGCTCCTGCTTCCTGACCTGCTTGAGTTCCAGTCCTGACCTCCTTTAGTGATGAACAGCAGTATGGAAGGTGTAAGCTGAATAAACCCTTTCCTCCCCAACTTGCTTCTTGGTCATGATGTTTGTGCAGGAATAGAAAACCCGACTAAGACACTGTTTGGGGACATGGTCTTACTATAGAACTTTGGTTGGCCTTGAACTAGATACCTAGCTGCCTACCTCTGCTTCTGATTGATGAGATAAAAGGTGTATATCACCAATAGTCAATCAGCTACACTGTACATTTACTCAACTCTAACATGTCAAAGCAGTTTAAGATCTTGCAAACCTTTTATTGAACATCTATTTTAGAATTACGGAAAGAGAATAAACTAAGAAAACCCAATTCTGTGATTCCCAATCTAGTAGATTAAAAAGATACATATAAAATCAAGTGCAATGATCGAATTATTACAATTACAATGGGAACAGAGTAGAGAAAGCATCAAGAAGTGCAGGGAGTTTCAGTGAAAGAATGATATTTGGTTTGAACAAGCAAGTTTGTACTATGGTTTTTCAAGGTGGATTTCAGAGCATGTTTCTTAATCATTAGGAGAGAACACGTGGTTCCAGAAGGCAAAGCGATGGGTCTTAGGAATATGTTTTCCCTCTCTATTAGCTTAAAGAAGAACAGAGCAGAGGAGGAGGAGGAGGAGGAGGAGGAGGAGGAGGAGGAGGAGGAGGAGGAGGAGGGAATTTACTACATTTACAGTACGTGCCATGACGGCACATGCCTATGATCACGATTTGAAGACAGCCTGTGATCAAAAATAAACAATCAAATGGGGCTGAGAATAGAGGCTAGTCAAAAAACCACTTACCTGAGTTTGATGACTATTGGAAAAAAATCAAGTACAAATGTCCTAGGAATCATATACTTGAAAATATTAGCTACTTTAGTCATGATATCTGACTTAAACTTTATATGCTACACTTATCCTCTCAAATGAAATCTATGCAGGCAGTCAGCCCATCAGATGTGCACTTCACTCACCTTCCTGGGACTCCACCTGTGTAGTAGGCATTACGGTTGCTGTCGGGGTAGTGGTTGGATTGGTGACAGTTGCAGGCGTAACCATTGGGCGGATACTTGCCCTGGGTGTCGACTTATTCCCAGCCATAGCTGCAGCTGTCACTTTACTTGGAGTAGAAACAACAGGAGTTGGCTTGATATTGGCTGTTGGTGGGTCTGACGTGCTGGCACTTAATGGAAGAAAAATCCAAATTAACCCAGAAAGAATTACATTGATGAGTCCTTATAAATCTATGTGCCCTGTGAAAAGCAAGGCATTCCCTTTTTAAAGCGACTGCTCAGTAGGCATTACCTAACACAGTTCAAATCTTACTATTTTTCTGAACTCTATTTTGGACATACTTGGTAGGTTTAAAATAGGTAGTTTTAAAGACAATGAACATACCTTTCTATTTTTTAGCCATGAAATCCTAAAACTTTTACTAATAAAGGTTTTGAATTTAAGTGCTAAAAACTGTAGGGCATATTCTAAAGTGGTATAATTTGGCAATACAGAAAAAGCGCCTAAATGTTGAGTTGCTGAATTGTTCAACCCAGACCTTAAATTTTAAAAATATTTTATTTTTTTTGTGTATGGATGTTTGTTTGCATGTATGTCTAGGCATCACGTGTGTGCCTGGTGCCCAGAGACCAAAGGGTGTTGGGTGCTCTGGAACTGAGAGTCATGGATGGCAGAGATGGGTGCTGGTAATGAAGCCTGAGTCCTCTGAAGAACAGCCAGTCTCTTAACTGGCCAGCCGTCATCTCGCCAACCCCAGCCGACTTTTATAGTTGTCATGAACATGACAAGGAGTAGGAGCTTATCTTAAAAACCAAACATGTTCTAAGCCACAAAATGTTTCTTTCTTGTCACTAAAGCTTTAGTGTAGGAATGAAAGCACACACAAGATTTGAAAACTATATCACAACAATAACAACAACAACAATAATACAAAGGACAAATTAAAAAAAAGAAAAAGAAAGAAAACTACATCACACGCGCTTTTTGGAACTTTTAAGGCAGACTATAAAAGAATTAAAACTCACATTCCTCTTTCACCAGAAGCTGGAGTGGTTTTCAGTGTGATTTGTCTCTGCTGTTCTGGAGCCTATAAAGAGGAAAAGCATTAACTTCTTTGTTTACTACACCCAAAAGTTCACTGAACAAAGAAGTCAGTCTATTTAACTCTTTATTATCAACTGTCTGTATACTTGAAACTTTAGTCCAAATTCTAACAGACTCCTAAATAACCAGGCACTTCCAAAGAAAATATACACAAGTGGTTTGTCATGTGCGCAGAAGCAGCGAGTCACCTTATTCGTGGGCTCCTGAGGCTCATCTCTCTGCTCAAGGTGTCTCTCTTGATGCTCTCTGAGCTCTCTCTCTAAGCGACTAATCCGACCTTCATACTGGGACTTAAGAGCAGTCATTCGGACATCGAGTTCATCTTTCTGCTGATCTAAAGCTCCATTCCTTTGTTTAAGCTCTTCATTTTCTTTAGTTAGCTGATCTTTTACACCTAAAATAAGCATATAATTATAATCAGACATCAGAAACGTTATGCCCTTAAATGGAAAGTACAGATACTGTAAGATTTTGTTCTATGCTATATATTAGTTTTGACACACCCACTACCTATATCTCAGTAAACAAATCTCTAAACATATCTATGTTTATTACTTACTCCAGCATAAAAACATGTAAATTATCCTAAAAAATTTAAATTAATGTGAATTAACTTGAGCAGGAGCTTGTTTATATATGAATATTATTTGCCACTAGGAATTATAAAACATTCACATCACACAATCTATATAGTATATATTAAAAAACAGACCAGTGAAGTCAGTTATAGTGGTACACACCTTTAATCCCAGTACTCAGGAGGCATATCTCTGTTTGAAGCCAGCCTGGTCTATAAAGTAATTTTCAGGACAGCGAAGGCTGTTTGTTACTCAGAGAAACAATTGGTCTCAACCCAATCCGCACACCAAAAACAAAAAACAGTACTTTTTTCTGAAGTTGCTTTGAAATAGCCTTAGAAAGTGTGAAAAATAATCAGACAGTAAAACCAGAGTGGCCTGCAGTTTAACTGGGAACCTTACGAATGTGATTTACTACCCTCCAGGGAAGTCCATGGGAGTATTCTACCAAAGGTACAAAAAAGCCCTTAGGCTGGTAAGAAAACATTGTGTTGTTTGCAAAACAGGTAGGCAGCAATCTGGACTTAAAGAATGTCACAGGTAGGACTGTTCCTTATGGCCAAAAAAAGGGAACAATACTCCTAGTTAATTACCACTTTATAACCACTGCAAACACAACATTTGAAAATTATATTTTCTGAGGCTAGAGAGATGGTTTAGTTAAAGAGTACTGGCTGATCTTCTAGGAGTCAAGTTTGATTCCCAACACCTATTTAGTGGCTTGCTTACAACTATCTATGACTCTAGTTCCAGGATATGAAACACTCTCTTTTGGTCTGTGTGGGTACCCGGCACAAATGTGCTACGTATGTATGTATGTAGTGTGTGTCTGCAAATGTATATATGTGTGTGTATATATATATATGAACATATATATGAACATATATATATATATATATTCATGCAGGCAAAAAAAATTTATACCTATTAAAAAAAACAAAACACTAAAAACTTCTCTGCCTAAACCTAACAAGTTCAAACACATAAGTGTGTATTGCATAACCAAGTCTCAATCTACAATTTAATTTGTGGCATTTACACGAAATTACCAGAGAGTTGTGCAATTTTTGATCTGGCTACGGCAATTGCCTTCCATGTTTTTTCATCCTTTTCATTCATTTGCTGTCGCAGCTGCTCCTCCTTTGTGGTTTTATCCTGGAGGTCCTGACGAAGGCGTGACAGTTCAGCCTGAAGCTGCACAGTCTGTTCCTGGAGACTTCTCGCTTCTGTCTCTTTTTCAGATAACGTCTTTTTAAGGAAAAAAAGAAGTATCATGTAACTCAATCAAATCAGCTCAAGTATGTATTTTATAACCGGAGGCTACAGAGAGAATTAGGAACACCCGCCTTCCACAGCCCTCAGGATCCTACCTTCTGCAGATTCTCCACTTGACTCTCAAGTGACTTTGTCTTTGTTTCAGATTGGTTGAGTGTATCTTTGAGCTCCTGCATTTCCTGGACAGAGATGTGCTGTTCCTGATGGTCTCCTGAAGACTGAGTGGAAGTCTCCATGGCCTAAGATGGTGTGTAGTAATAACAACACATTTTTATTTAGTAATTCTACTGCTGCGAGTTAGAGACAATTCTAACTGTACAAAATTACTTATAAGAGCACTCAAAAGTGTATTTCTACAGAACAATTTCAGTGTTCAGAGTAGGAAATGAGTTATGGTTATCCATAAAAGTAGACCTTAGTATTGCATTTGTAAATGCACTCTACACAGAACACACCCTAATGATGATGCAGATGGAAAAGAGTGACATGATAGCATATGTAATGACACACTTGGGAAGTTCTATGCCAAGAAACACACACTAAAGTGCTAGCAAGTACAGAAAGGATTAAAAAGTATTGCTAGTTATCAAACACAACTTATTTAAAATTATATATGACCGATTAGTTATAGAGACACATCACTTTGTTCACATCCTTAGCTTTAACTAGCAATGAGCCGCTGTGATGGTTAACTCTGGACTGTCAACTGGATTACGGCCGCAGACACTCGAGTGGGACCCTGATATGCCCACCTAGGTAGAACCTGTGAGGAGGGCTTTCTCAGAGAGGATTAATAACCAGTGGGGGTGGGGGTGGGGGTGGGGGTGGGATACATCCTGTTCTGTAGTGGGCACCCCGGGCTAAATAAGAAAGGAAAAAGGAGGGAAGCCACATGGGCTGAAGCTCCGCCTCCTCTATTTCATGCAGGATCTTGTTCCCATGTTCCTGACACAGACTCAAAAATCATGCCTTCCCAGCAGCGATGGACTGTATCCCCTAAATACAATGATACTGGGTCACAAGAACGAGAAAATGTAATTAATCCAGTTCTGAAATCAGCTTTGCAAAGAAACAGTATTAGCAAAGAAAAGCTAGGCGTGGTAGTGCACACCTTTAATCCCAGAACTTGGCAGGCCATAGCAGGCTGAGCTTCAGGCCAGCCTTCCCAAGAAAAAGACCCTATCTCAAAAAAAAAAAAAAGGGTGGTGGTGGTGGTGGTGGTTAATAGTAACTTGAAACCAAATAAATATATCACTGTATGAGTTTAGAATAAAAAACCATTTAAGAGTCAAAATTTGGGGTAGGGACCACATTTCATCAAAATACCTTATTTTGCTGCGCTTTAAGTTCTTCAAACTGAGTCTTGTACCTGCGTCCAATTTTCTTGACTTGAGTGATTGTTTTGACTTTTTCCTGTATATCGATTATTTTGGCATCTAAATCCTTCTGAATGCTTTCCTTTTCAGCACGTACTTTACTTAAATCTTCCTTCAGACTCTGGATTAAATTCTGGTTGTTAGTCAAGGATGCATTTGATCTTTGAGAAAAAAATGAGAGAAGACATTTCTTAAAACTAAATATACAATGTTAGTACAATACAAATATACAAATTTTCACCTTAAAAAAGTATGCATCTTGAGCCGGGTGTGGTGGCTCACGCCTGTAATCCCAGCACTTGGGAGGCAGAGGCAGGTGGATTTCTGAGTTCAAGGCCAGCCTGGTCTACAGAGTGAGCTCCAGGACAGCCAGGACCACACAGAGAAACCCTGTCTCAAAAAACCAAAAAAAGAAAAAGAAAAAGAAAGTGTGCATCACATATATTTTAAAACTTTTATTCCCAATACCTTGCAATTTCAGCCTTTAGTCTTCCAACTTCTTCATTCAGCTGCTGAATTCTCTTAGTGTGAATTTCCTTTTCAGAAAGCAACTTTCGATATTCTTCTGTATCTGGATCTTTCTGTTGATTTATTAGATGCTAGAATAATAGAAGTGTATACTCTGTCAGGTTCGCTAAACACAAAGTGCTATAATAAAGTGGTCAAAAATCTAGTTTTTTCACATTAACTGTCTTGCATACAAAGTAGTAAGTATCAAAACTTACTACTTGAAGCTTTAATTAAGATAGCAAAATCTAGCCAAAATAGACGGGCAAGGAAACATCAAATTTTATTAACTGTTTATCATTTTTGCAGAGCTGTGAATGAACGTCAATAAATCTTAAGTTTCTTTTCTTTTAACATTTAGTATGTTACTATGCGTGTGTGTGTGTGTGTGTGTGTGTGTGTGTGTGTGTGTGTAAACACATGTGGAAATCAGAAGCCAGCTGTGAAAGTCAGTTCCCACTGTCTGTTATGATGGTTCTGAAGACTAGATTCAGGTGTAGGTGTGTGTGTGTGTGTGTGTGTGTGTGTAAACACATGTGGAAATCAGAAGCCAGCTGTGAAAGTCAGTTCCCACTGTCTGTTATGATGGTTCTGAAGACTAGATTCAGGTCTTCAGGCCAGATGGCAATTAGCCATCTCACTGGACTAGCTATAACAGATTCACTGAAGTAACATTTATGAAGAAAAACATATGTTTTATAAACACGTGAGACCATTTTAAATGCAACTTATTCCACTAATCATGAAAGTCAGGCCAACATAACAAAATGCTCGTAGGTCTGGTTAGCTTAACTTCCTCTGAGGACTTTTCTCATTGTGTGTCTACAAAGAGCACAACGAAGAATAAAAGTGCTCTGAAATTCTAAAATATTTATTATCCCGAAATGGTACCATTCCAAAGCATTTCTGGGTATCGGAGAAACTGAGTTTAATTTCTGTCACCAAAACTCTGCTTTAAAGTGTTAAAGTTAAGAAAGTCACATGCAGGTCACAATACTAGCTGTAACTAGTATTTTCAAGGCACACTTCTCACTAAATGCACTATGCTTTATGGTCTCATCCCCAAAGGCCCAGTGAACATGTTTTCTAAAAGTGCTGCAATAAAATATACATGAACTAACACTTAGCTACTTAGAATGACAGGTACTACCCCCCCCCCCCCACAGGGTTTCTCTGTATAGCCCTGGCTGGAACTCACTCTGTAGACCAGGCTGGCCTCGAACTCAGAAATCCACCTGCCTCTGCCTCCCAGAGTGCTGGGATTATAGACGTGTGCCACCACCGCCCAGCAACAGGTACTCTTCATATTATATAAAACAAGTGATTTTAAACAGTGGACTCATACGTGTGTGTATAACTATTTTAGTCTTCTAACGGTAAATGTGACTCTCACTGGTTTCCCACCTATCTGTACATGTCTAGCTCTTACACTACTGGTAGCAGTTTCTGTGTTAGTAACTGGCTCACTGTGCGGACCTGGTTCCGTGCTTTCCAACGCTTGACATCCTCTTCTAGGAGCTTCTTCTCTGCCTGGAGCATGCCGCTCTTCTCGCTCAGCTCAGCGTTGGCTTCTTGTAAGGGTAAAATGTCCAACTCCAGCTTCCTCACCTGAAAAGAGTCCCAAGTATTTTTATGACGAATGTTAAGCTCATCTGTATCTTCATAAATAAGAGCTCCTGCTCTAACTGGTAAGCACAAACCTTCGCTTGCATCTGTTGTAGGTTCTGTTCGAGCCTTTCCTTTTCCTCCCTTAGCATCTTATTGGTTTCCATAACTACGTTCATTGTTTCAGTTTTCTTCATCAGTTCTTCATGTTGTGCCATTGTCTTTGCAGTTACCTGAAACAGATAGTCACAAACACATAGATCAACAACCAGCATTCAGACATGTCTTTTTCCTACCAGTTCCAATCTTCCTATTAAAAGAGTATAGAGAATTTAAATTTCAACTTTAACTGAAAATTTGAAAGGTTGCAGGTTATTTTTCTGAGACATGTTAATTTCACATGAATTCAAGTAAGAGACTTAAAGAAAAAGGGACCACAAATGCTGCCAACAGAAGTGCAACAGCACCCACCACAGATACCTTCCTGAATTCTCCTCGTACTTTAGGATGAGCTCTAAAGTAGTTATTTTCACTCTTGGCTCCTCCCCTTTGCATACCTCCTGCTCAGAAGTCTTTGGTGAGTGAGTCCATGGACTCAGTAGGGAGCTGTGAGCCACCGGGGCTGGGAGTTACAATGGTGAGCTCACTAGAGACATCTCACAAGCCCTCGTTTCCTTTCTCTACTTTTTACTTTTCCACTTGTTTTCTTTTTGCTTATTTGATGAAAAAAATTATTCTTTAATAGTTTTAATCTATTCTAGAATGACTCTAGAACTTCATTTTAGAATGATTCTCAAGGTATTTATACACAGCAGCTGCAAAAGATTAGAAAGGTGGAATTTTATATACTGTACACTACAGTCTAGGTGATTCATGTGCACAACCTCCATCCTAACTCTCACCTGCAGACAAGGAGACTAAGATCAGGAGCTGGCAGTGTACAGCACACAGAGCTCCTCCTATGGCAGTACAATTCCAGACCAGACAGCTAGCACTCACTGAGCCGCTAATCACCACACATTCAGGCACACTGGGTAGATGCTAAATTCAACAGATTAGGATGAGTGCTGACATTAGTGTATCGTGTGGGAACACGGGGCCTTCCTTCCTTAAGTCTGGCATAGGCACATACCTGCACCTTTTCCCTTTCCGCATTCAGGCTATCCTGCAGTTCCTGCAACTCCCGCTCTAGAAGTTCAACTCTTTGTCGATATCGCAGACTCTCAACCTGTGCCACCTCAAATCTAGTTTCAGCAATTTCTTTTTCTCGTCGAATAAATCTACAAGAAGGCATGTTAAAATTTTAGAAAACTATAGTGTTTTAAAACTTGGGAAAGTATTAAGATGACAAAATGGTAACTTTAGTATTTACTTTCATATTCCAACGACAGATTAGCTTTTGGGCTTAGACAGTGGCATTAGAAACACCCTGGGTCTGCCAAATGGCTAAGGGGGTAAGGACACTGTGCACTACATGCACACACACAGAGTAATAATATGTAAATAAACAAATAAAGGTAGACTATCTTTAGGATGTGTCCAATGACACACATCCATAACCATTCCCAACACATGAGAGGGAGAAGTAACTAGGCTTAGTGAGAAAAGGAATATGAAGACACATAAAATGATGTATGAGACATCTAGTTTTTCTTTCCTGTAGTGAAACGGGATCTCGTTATGTAGCCCAGGCTACCCTGGAATGGCCAGTTCCCACCTTGGCCTTTTGGGTACCCCGTTTACAGATGTATCACTACACATAGTTGGTCTTTAGTTTCTCAGAAAAATCAGCTTAAGCTCTTCCTATCAGATCCAGCCTTAGACCCACTGCTTTAATGTATGTAAGCATCAACAGCAGCAATGGGCTCCTTGGCCAAGAGGCTGAGTGAGTAGTACAGCGCTGTGTTTGTGCCTTTCTTACCACTGAGCCACTTTAAGAATGTAGTTGACATACCTAAGAATTTCTAAAATTTGCTCTTGAGATTTTCCTTCTTCACTGAGAGATGTGTTTAATGGCGCTTGCACAACCTCCTTCATAGAGGTGACCACCTTGTCACTTAATTTTTCGATTTGATCATGAAGTAGTCTGTTCTGTTTCTCTAGATCTTCACAGCGAGACACACTCTTGGAAACTTCATCCTACAAGCCAAGGGTCCATTATAATGGTTTCCCAAATGTACAGGGAAAAACTCTTCCATTTCTCCAAACCACTCTCCTGCAACCTACAATATTACCTTCAACACTCTCTCTCTTTCTTCCCAAGATGCTTTACATTCCAACAGCTGTGACTCTGCTTTCTGAGTTGTTTCTTCCAAATGCTGCCGGACTGCCGTCATTTTTGCAACCTGTTCCTTGGCAGCTTGCAGAGCCTCGACATCAGCGGCGTGCAGCATCAGTTCTCTCTCATACTTATTCTGGGCTTCCACAGCTATTTTAGCCTGCGGTTAACAATTCCCCCATCGACAAAGATTAAAAACCACAAATACTCTCTCTCACACACAGACACAAGTCTTTCTTTGTATGTACACGTGGTGTACACTCACTCGGGAAGGCTAAAGGGCTTTGAGTGAAAATCCTGCTCGAGAGCTCTCCATCTTTCACTGCACCCCTCTGGTAGCCAGCAATCCTAGCAATCTTCCCCCTCCCACGGCACGGGGCTTTCACAGGTCTGGACGCTGGCATCCAACCTGAGGCTTCAGACTCACTGCTCAGAAAGGCGAGCAGGAACGAGCAGAACACTCACCTGCTCCTGACAGTCGCGCCTGGCTTGCTGCTCATTACTCAGAGCGGTGCCTGCTCTCTGAAGAGCTTCTTGCACTTCATTCTGAACACTAGACAGTGTTTTCTTCAATTCAGTTAACTAAACAAGAAGAGGCCACAAATAATTACAAACCAGGAAAATACTTAAGACAGACATTAAACAATCCACTTAACTAAACTGAATACAGCTACAATCTGATATAATCTACAGTTTTTACTAATCTACATACTCTGCCTACTATTTGCAAAATGTGAGGCAGAGCTTCTAAAAAGTAGCACTAATAAGCAATTTTGTCAAGTGGTCAAAATTTTTCAAAAGGAAATTTACACAGATGCACAGAATTGAGTGAAACAAAATTAAAATTCATGGGTATGCATTCAAGCAATTTCTGATGAGATAAACCAAAGTATAATTTATGAACCTATAAAGGAAACTCAAATTCTTAAAAAAGCAAGCTAGTGAACTCACTTGCTGTTCCATGCTCTCGATGGCTTTCCTCTTGTCATCCTGAAGTTCTTGCTTTTCCTTCTCTACTTCCATCAACTTTTTCTCCAGCTGTGTCTGAAACTCTGCTGATTCTTTCAAGCGAACTTCAATGTTCTTATGGACCTCCTCAGTCACCTTCATAAGCAGCCAGAAACAGAAAAAATGAACATGAGATGCAATACTTTTCCCACGTTAAGCTAAACTGCAACCAAACTAAAGTTACTATTTGTCTTACACTAGAAGGATCCCTAAGATGTTGGTTAGCCAAGCAGATATACCACATAAATCTAGAAGCATAACTTTTCTTTCAACCTAATTTTCATATTGAAATCTGAGTCTCCCCTTCCAGCCTCATGTCCATTTGCCCAAATCTCCTTAGTAGTCTATCACTAAGATATTTTCCTCACACACTGATATGGATTGATGCCAATCACAACAGGATTTTAAAAAAAAATGTTGGCCTCCTTGTTGTACTCTCCACAACAATATATCCTTAAACTACTACACTGCCTTTTGAAGAAAAGTTTCTAACTGACACATTAAGAACCAACGGTTCCATGTAAGCATAGATATAATCTGACATACTTATGTTAAGACTCTCTCGACTGAGGCTTGACAGATTCCTACTGTCTTTGATCACTCACATGCCTCTATTCAAATGTACCCAACTTGTCAACTGTTACATGAGCCATGCACATGCAGCAGATAACCCATTCTCCCCAATGTCTGATCTGTACCTATTCTGTGCTTTCTAAATCGTGTGGCTTTCGTTTTGATTTATTAGATCCAAGAACTTTCCAAAAGAAAGAGCAATGATGTCAGTCCAACCCACAGCACATGCAAGCAAGTTCTTTATTAAGGACAGTGTGAATTATATGTACCTGTTTCTCCTTGTTCAGGGAATCCTCTAAGCTGGTCACCATGGCTCGATACTGCTCCACGTTGCTAGCACTTGTCTTGAGTCTCTCCTTCAAGTCATTGACCTGTTCTTCAGCCTGCCTTAGCTGACTTTTAAGATCATCAACATCATCTCTGTCACCAGGCTGACCTGGAAGAAATAAAATTCTCTAGTAAAATATATACTTTCAATTATTGCTTTAAGTAATAATGAAGATTACTCCTATCAAAAGTACATGATATCAGGACTAAACCTAAAATTATCTATAAAGTATATTCTAATCTATAATCCATGCTGAATACCAGAATAAAAAAAAAAAATAAGCCAGAATTGGTGCACATGCCTTTACTTCCAGCACTTGGGGGGCAGTGGTAGGTGGCTGACTCAGGTTGGCATGGTCTACACCTAAGTTCTAGGCTGGCCAGAGTCATGGAAGCTAGTGTCTGAGAAAGGAAGGAAGGAGGAAAAAACAAAGAAGAGAAAAGAAGAAAGGAAGGGGAGTAAGGAAGATCTAAAAGTCTCCTGTTGTCTCACTGCTTTCAAAAACTCATGTGTTTGAAAACTCATCACAAAATTTAAGACTATTTGAAAGAATATCGAACCAAATTCACAAACTGCAGTTTATCTCAATTTTTGTTTTAGCTAAAATAAATGGAAAATGAGGAAACTAAAAGATGAAAAGAATATCACAAAATATCAATAGATTACTAGTAAAATATCTATTAAACATATCAGACATCTGTATTTAATATATAAATATTATATATACATGACCTTGTTTTCCTATTATTAGTAAACTATGTAGAAAGATAATATGGAACGAAAGTTTTAAATTTGAAAGGACACATCTGTGTAAGACACCCTAATCAAATGAATTATTTAATCCAAGAATACTAATCAACACAAATTAGGAGTTGAATACCAGAATAAAAACTAAGACAGGCATAGTGGCACATGCCTTTAATTCCAGCACTTGGGGGGTCAGTGGTAGGTAGATCGCTGATTCAGAATTAGTATGGTCTTCATAAAAGTTCTAGGCTGGACCTTATTATAGATTTAGTAAAAACCTCCGTGGTGGTTTAAATGAGACTGATTACCCATAGGCTCCAACAACTGTATGCTTGGTTCCCAGTTGGTAAACTGTCTGGAGGGGCTAGGGGGTGTGATCTTGTTGGAGTAGGCATGTCACTAGGGATAGGCTTTGAGTTTTCAAATGCCAATGCCAGGCCCAGGGCCCTTCTCTCGACCCAGGATCAAATCAGGATGTAGCTCTGAGCTACTGTTTTAACACCGTGTCTGCCTATTCCTGCCATGACAATAACGGACTAATACTCTGGACCTGTAAGTATGCCTCCAATTAAATTCCTTTGTAAAAGTTGCTTTGGTCATGGTGTTTCTTCATAGCAATAACAACTCTAAGACAAGTTCTCATTTCAATCAATAAGCAAATTTTAAGTATCAACAAATAGTTCCAGTGTTACAGAGAATTTGTCTTACATATATGTGATGCTCTGGGTTTGACTGACAGAAAAATATACCTCTCCACACCACATATAGCTTCAAAGATCAGAAAACTCAGAACTTAGCTTAGTGTGGTGTCAAATAACTGTTTGAATGCCCAAGTCTTCCAAATTTATTATGAGCCCCAATTGAACTTTCTTATTTGGAAAGTAAAATGGTTTCTCCACCTTCATTAGCATGCATGAAGAGGGGATTTACGTCCAAGGCAGAGTGTGAGCTGTGAGACATAGCTGTAGAGGGGATTCATGTCCAAGACCGAGCGTGAGCTGTGAGACATAGCTGTTTTACTTAATGCTGCCCAAGCTAGTCTCCTTACCTTTACCGGCTCTCTGCGTGGACTGAGAAGCGAGCTGGGCTTCCATATTATTAAGGTGCTGTTTCAGTGTAGCAATGTCCTTCTGGGCATTTTTTAACAGTTCTTTTGTGTTAACATGAAGATTTATCTCTGTATCTAGCTGTCTCTTGGTATCTAACAGTTGAACCTGTAAGAAACAAATGCATTAACACTATAAAGATGATAGATAGATTCTTATATAAGCAGATATTCAAAGTGGTATTCTAAGGATCTTATAACCCTTGCTAAGCTAGAGTAGAACACCTGAAATTCTTACAAGACAAAGCGCATGTTACAATCATGGTTTCTAGTGTAAGAAAGAGAAGTATACCCTAGCTTACTGAAATAAGGCACTGGAAACTGTCACATGAAAATGAAGAGATCTCAGCAGATGTCCTGAGTTGAGAGCTCAGACCTAGGAAGCCCCTGAAGACCAAAGCATCTCCAGCTCATGCTCGAGTGAGATGTGTGGAACACCGTGAGGACACACAGGGACTTGTTAATGCCCAGCACATGAGTGATGAGCATGTTTGTGAAATTATCACGTCACCAAAAGGCTCAGCATGAAGAGGGCCTAACAGTGAAAGCTAAGAGCAGCCAAAAGCACTAAAATAGTCCCTGCACCAGAGTCAGTACTCTACAAAAGTCTTGCATTAGTGCTGAGGAATAACTAGAGTTAAACCAAGCACCATTCTGGGCCTGATTAAAAAATCATTAAAAGCAACACTCAAACTATTTTTAGCTTTACTACCTTCTAGAAGGAAACCAGAGAAAACTCAAAAAGAATACAAAATATCCAATGTTTAAATCCATGGTCAGAAACTTCTGGGACTACTGCTATTTGTTGTCCATCTAAAGTGGATAGTAGATAGTTAGGATCCATTAATGGGCTTACCCAGTGCTAGACCCTCTGGGTGTAATACTGACTTTGGCAAGAAGTGCCCATCAGCGCAACAATGGCATGATGGTTACGGGCCAACAAGCTGCTTTCTGATTTCCAAGGCCTGTTCTACAGTGGGAATTTCATGCCCGGTATTGTAAACCCAGTCAAGAGCCCAGGACTGGGAAGCTTATAGACCCCAGCTGGAAACTGCTGTTGTTTAGCTAAACGGTCATGCGACCAGACTGCACGTTAAATAATTTGCTTCACATACTGCTTTGTGCTGGTCCTGACTCTGGCTAGGGAAGCTTCTTCCTCAGTGTGTGGTGGTTAATGTACACCTAGTAGAATTCAGCCATCAACAGGGCACTTATATCAACTGCCTACCATCCGAGACTCGGGATTTCTTGGAAGTGGAGGCAGAAAGGACAGAAGAGCAGTTGGATGGGATGGTCATGACATGGCTACTGCACAATCACCTTGAAGGAGCTGAGATTCCCTATCTAGACAACACCTGCCCAAGATTAAGCCAGTTTAATTCTAGTGTAGATGAGGAAGAAACTACTGGCAACTCCTAGCTGCTAAAGGAAGGAGAGAACTGCTCTCCTTTGGGGATGCGGCTGCAGGCAGGTTGCTGTAATGGCTTATGGGGATCGCTAATTGGACTCGGGGGTTATTAATAAAATTAATAAAAGGAAATGAGAACAGAGAGTTGAGAGGCAGGTGAAGTGGGAGCAGCAGTGGAAGTTGGAAGGAGACAGTGAACAGATATGATATGTATTACATAATTGTACAAAGCTTTCAAAGAATACAAATATTAAAAATTACCAGGCATATTTAAGATTCTGTAAAGAACAGTAACTATAAATTACACACACCCAGAGGCTGGTACTCACATCTAGATTCCTGGTAAGCGTATGTCTTTGTTCCACCTCGTTTTCCAACTTCTTCTTCAGGTGAGAGATCTCATGCTCCAGTTTTTCTATCTGGCTACTCAGCCTTTGTTTGGTTTCAGTCTCGGATCGCTCTAGTATGCCCTAATGGAAGAAGAAGTGAAGGATGCTCAACAGTACAGAAATTAAACAAGACAGGATATTAGAAGCTATATAAAAGTATTAGATTATAATCCATGATGAAGTTAGAATTGAGAAGATTGTCTTTGTAGATATACAAAGGAAGTATTTTGGCCACTTTTCATATTTAAATGCTTATTTTGTATTAAATATATATTTACTGGTATGGGAGTGGGGGCAAGAAATTAGTTATAATACTAATTCTAAGACTAACATGTTAACTACTTTGTTTCAATCAATTCTCTAAGTTTCCTTTAAAGTATTTGTTTTTAGTACACCAATTTAAATCACTATAATGGATAAGAAAGTAACATAAAATTTTTATTTAAGAAAATTAAGACACAAAGATAAATAGCACTTCATGCACTTCCTATCTGCTTACCTGGATTGTTTGTAGATTAGTCAGCAACAGGTTCTGCCCCCTCTGTTCAGCTAACAAAGACTCTCTCTGCTGAGACAGACGGACTTCAGACAATTTGAGCATTTCTTTTTCCTTCTTCAAATTTTCTGCTCTTACCTTTAAATGAATATAAGCGAAAGAATAAATGTTGTGAAATACTGTCAAAAGTAATACATTTACAAAATTAAAATGTTTTCTTTACTATGTATTTCTTAATATGATTTAATTGCAACTCCTGATCAAGTAAATATAATTTCCTGTTTTATGAACTAGAATATAAAGTTAAAATAATTGGACTTAACACTAATACTTAAGATAACTTAGCTCTAGCAAAGTATTCTTTAAAAATATAATGGAAGCTGGAGAACAGCTCAGTGGTTAAAAGCATTTGGTATTCTTGCAGATGTCTCAGCCCCCACAGTGGGCAGCTCGTAACTGACTGTGAGTCTAGCTGAAGGTGATATGATGCCTTTGAACTCCTCAAGCATGTGAACTTATATGAAGACACACATCTACACATTAAAAAAAAAAAAAAAAAAGCAAAATCCTCAACAAAATCCAAAACCCCAAACAAATGTAAGTGTGCAACTATGCCATAGTCAAATTAATACTCTATGAATTGTGTTTATTTATAAGCCAAAATAGTTTCTAAGGACTTCTTTTAAAGCAATAACCAATCTAGTGAGAATTTCTTTCTTCCTTAAAGACTGCACTCTCACGTCTCAGGAGAGATGCAAGAGTGAGTTAAAAATGCAATATTTTCAAAGTATTTGGATTTAGTTCTGAGTCATATTATCAATCATAACACTTGAAATTAACAGTTTGAAGAAACGTTCCTATTTCCCATCAAGAAGTAGAGCACGATAAAATGCAAATAGCAAACAAACAAAAAGCCCAGTGTCAGCCGGGTGCTGGTGGCACACACCTTCAATCCCAGCACTTGGGAGGCAGAGGCAGGCAGATTTCTGAGTTTGAGGCCAGCCTGGTCTACAGAGTGAGTTCCAGGATAGCCAGAGTACACAGAGAAACCCTGTCTGAAAAAAACCAATCCCCCCCAAGAAAAAACAAAAAACCAACAACAAACAAACAAAACCCTCAAAACAAAAATAACAACTAACTAATCTGTTTCTCATGAGTGTCAAAAAGAGGCAAATGAACCTATTTCTTATAAAAGAGATGACAAATAGTACCTAGCTTATAAGTAAAAGCCAAAAGTGATGGGTGTTAACTTTATCATAATCTAATTTGATATTACTTGGGAACATTCTTTTTTTTTTTGTAAATGCCCAACAAGATTTTATTTTAAGTCTTGCCTAGATATATGTAAGCTATTTGGAAAATATGTATTGTAGTCTACACAATGCTTTACTATGCTATTTCAATCAATAAAATTAAAGAAATAACTAGCGATATCAAATGTTAGTGAGGAGGTGTTGTTCTCACCTCCGCAACAGCTAGCTTTTCATTGGCTCCTCTCAAGTCTTGTGTCATCGTGTTGATGATCTGTTCCTGCTTCTGAGTAGTTGCAGTGAGTTTCTGATTTCTCTCTTGTAGAGATGTTATTTCTCGGCGATATCCTTCTACATTATCTTGCAGCATTTCGTAACTGGTAATAAAGATGACCAGTTCTTAGGTCTTTGAAAAATTTCACAGAAACTTAATTTTACACGGTTAAAATTAGAATAATGTATAATAATGTCCAACTTTCTATGCTCCCCTTATTTACAAGTTAAAATTGAAATTATAAATAAGGAAATATTTCACATTAAATAACTTATTAAAAATTGATACTGAAAATAATAATAATAATAATAATAATAATAATAATATAATTTAAAGACCTAACATTACAGTCACATGAAGAAAGGCTCCAGAAATGACAGCCATCGTAGCTCACACTTAATACTAGTATTGGAAGGCTGAGGCAGAATTGCCACAGGTTTGAGGCTAGACCGGTCTACCGATTATTAGGCTACCCAGGGGTATACAGTGAGAGACGTAAACCCTCAAGGCTGAGGCAGGACTGCCACCAGTTTGTCTAGCCTAGCCTACATACTGAGTACTATGCTACCCAGAGATACACAGTCAGACCGTGTCTCAAAAAATTCACTTCCCACCTCTTCAGAAAGAGCTCCAGAAAGAATGTCTCTCGATCTGAGGAGAGGAAGCCTGCAGAACTGTCTTTAGTTCCCTCCTGGCCCTGACCATGAGAATTCGCAGCCAATGTTAAGGAATGAAGCATTATACTTTTCCCGTCTTGGAACACATTTCATAGAAAAGCAACACTGGGGCTGGAGAGATGGCTCAGTGGTTAAGGGCACTGACTGCTCTTTCAGAGGTCCTGAGTTCAATTCCCAGCAACCACATGGTGGCTCACAACCATCTGTAATGGGATCTGATCCCCTTTTCTGGTGTGTACTCATACATTAAAAAAAAAGAAAGAAAAGCAACACCATTGTAAATAAATTCTGGGACCTGATTGGTCAGAATACTATGAGTGTAAAATTTAATGGCATTAATTCCTGAACGAAAGAAAATTTACCGTTTAGAAGCAAAATCTAGCTGAGTAGAGATTTTGGTATTTTGTGAGCGTAGGTCTGTGACTTGCTCTTGAAGTTTCTCTAGCTGCTCATTCTGAAGTTTTTCACTGTCTATTTTTTCTTTTTTATAGTTCTCAAAGATTTCCTGCAACTAAACATTGGAGATCATTAGATGACACCAAAAACTCAACTTGAAACTAACCCGTGACTTTAACCAGGTATAGTCTTTACCTGTTTAAGGGCAGCCTTTGCTTCTATAGACTCTGTGGATTCCATCACTGGTTCTGGAGCAGGGGTAGAAACAGTCTGTGATGTACTTGAACGTTTTGGAGTTGACACAAGAGAAATATCATCTAAACTTGAAGCTTCAGGAAAATAAAAAAGACCGATAAGATATTTTTGCTTGCTTTCATAAATCAGTTTTAAGGATTATTTGAAAAAGCATTATTACTAAATTAAGAAGACCTTTCAGAGAATGGAATTATTAAAAACTATTAAAGACTGATGGCTGCCCAGTAAGCCGAGTCTGATCCCTGGAACCCACAAGCTTCCAGGAGAAAACCACCAACTCCCACAAGTTATCCTGACCTCACACACACAGCAGCCTTCATGCACACACACAAGCGCACTCCGAGATAAAATGTGTAAAAAAAAAATTGTTCTTTTTTTTTTAGATACAATGTATTACAAATTAAATACTAAAACAAGAAAAACAAACCCTGTAATTCACCAAGTCGAAATATGGTTTTTAACAATATTGATTTTTTTTTCTTAGTAGTGTCAAAATGACACCTAAAAATCAATGTTAAAATCAGTCACACACAGTAACTGAAGTCAATTTCTATATTAGAGTAGCAATTGCTTTTTTCACAAAACCTATTCACTAGTTCATTCACAAAATATTGTCTTGTAATTACATAAAAATCTACCTTGTAATGGAATGGCCATTCCTGTTGTTTGTGACAATAAAATTCGGTACATGTCACGCTGACGAACTATGGAATCAACCAGCTGCATCTGATGCTGCCGTGACTCACGGAGCTGCTCCAGTTCAGTGAGAGAGTTCTCAAGTTTATGCTGAAGTTCAGCAATCCTGCAGAAATGAAGTCTTTGTAGGTTTATGTTCGGACAGAAGTATAGTTTCTATTATAAACCAATAGAACACTATCTACCTTCCTGCTCACTATTTTCATATTCTTTACATTTTATTCTGTCGCTATTCTGAGAATTTTTCTTAAAATTCCCACCACAGAAGACTTAAGTACTTGTACTCATCAACAGCATCTGAAAAACTTTCTCAGCATTAAGCCTACTGAAACTTCAGTCTTGCGTTTTAGGCCATTCTTCCTTCCATTATCTTTATAAAACCTCAGCACTCTCAAGTAATGCTCAGACATCTTTTCCATGAAGACTTCTTTCCTGAAACTTAAATGAAGTGTGCCAAGTTCCCCTATTTTGGCACTAGTCATATTAAACTCAAGTTTACCTCCTTATTAAAGTAATTCCACAGCACCGCTGCACACTATTGTTTTTAAGGCTCTCCCCTCCGGGACCCAGGTCTTTAAGCACACACTAAGCCCAGTAACGATTGGTAACTATTGCTGACACACTGGCATGGCCGCTGCTTACTTAGAGGAAGTTGTCTCTTGCTCTTCTCGTTCCCTGGTCTCCCCAAGTTCCCGAAGAGCAAAGAGCAGCCGCTGGTTCTGCTGCTGAAGCTCTTCAATATTCCTGTAAGATACTAGATGCTGCGAAATCACTTCAGACGAACTGCTTATGTCAGCAGAGCTGACCTCCTCATCTCGAATTACGTGGTTACCCCTGGCTTCTTCCAGTTCCATCAAGAGCACTCTAATCTAGAAACAAAATTTTAATGTTATAAAATAGTATTACTAGCTTTGGTTACAGGAACATCTGGAAGAAACAAAAATTTTAAATGACATCATCACTTACAAAAAAAATCAAAAAACAAAACTATCTTAAAAAAACAAAACACCAACATCTATCACTTTAATGTTAAAAAAACCAATAAAAATTTTAATAGTTATTTTTAATATAAAGAAAACTAATATAAAGTAGAAAAGTACAATTTCAGAATCATGCTACTTTTTAAACACAAAACTACAAGTAATTTATTTAGTGCTTGTTTTATATGGTAGGATAGAGGAAGAGCAGACATGGTAGAGTGCACCTGAAATCCCAGCACCTGGGAAGATGAGGAAGGAGGATTAGAATTCAGGGTTGAAGTATGAACAAGTTCCCTTCTCAACAAACAGTAGTAATGAGTAATGCACAGTATAATCTAGTTTTAGCAAAAACACTTACACATTCAGATTTGCACTTATTGACACATGAATGGCATGAAACATATACACGCCAACTCGCTAACACTGGCTACACTCTGGGACATGGCAGGCTAGGAGGATGGGAGATGGAAAACAACAACAAAACGCTTCCTGTTTCAATTGTTTGTGTGCTCATTACAAATGTCACCAACCATGTCAACATCAATCAAAAATCTCTGAGAAGACAATGACAAGACTGTAAGTGCTAGAGCATTCCCACTAAAGAACTCCTACGTACACCTTTCCTAGAAGGTCCCTTCTTAGACATTAAGATGCAGTCTCAAGCATTACTAGCGGGTCAGCATTACAAACAAACCTGGAAATCACAAAATGTTCTAACCTGTTGTGAAAGATCTTTTATTTGTATTTCCATTCTCTGATTGTCCCTTTCAAGTACTGATGAATGTTTGTTGGCTTTATCAGTGTCCTCCTGCAACCGCTGAATCTCCTTTAAAATATAAATGCAACAAGGGAAAACTCAGTGTCAGGATATAAATAACAATAGAAATATAATATATATTATATGACAATTAAGCATTTTCTACCCTTAACAAATTGTCAAGTATGACTTTGCAAATAAGTACCAAATTCACAGTGCATTACTTAATGACCCCAGAATCTTCATGATCAGAAGGATCAATAATAATCATGGTTAGACTGAAACACTTGAGATGTCAACATTAAATATGCTGGGTAAGACACAGAAGACTTGATTAAAAGTATATGGTAATTTGCAAAGCAGCAGCAACCCAAACAGTAGCCACCGAGAGTAGGTGAGCAAAGGTGCTGCAGGTCCCTACTACAGCATTAGTGGTTTGAGGTGGAGTTTTGAGAGGCCTCCCCTTAGCACAAGATCAGATGGATTAAAGGGAAATCTGTGTTCAACTTCCAATTTATGCATATTTAGGTTCATAGTTATTTTCACATACTTTTAAATATTATCTTGGTAGTTCATATACCTTTAAGAAGCTATTCATAATTGCAAGAGGGAACATATGAAAACAAACAGTCACAAAAGACAGCACCCATAAACCTACTAAGTACAAAACAAGGTGAATTAAGATGCAAAGTAGATGCAGTTGGGTTACAATCAGAACCCTACAAATAAGAGTTGAAGATTTACACTAGAAAACTCATGACTCATGTTGTAGATAGAAAATGCCAGTTATAAGCCAGGCGTGGTGGTGCACGCCTTTAATCCCAGCACCTGGGAGGCAGAGGCAGGTGGATTTCTGAGTTCGAGGCCAGCCTCGTCTACAGAGTGAGTTCCAGGACAGCCAGGACTATACAGGGAAACCCTGTCTCGGGGAAAAAAAAAAAGAAGAAAGAAAGAAAATGCCAGTTATTAAAAAAAAAAAAAAAAAACAGAACTGGCCATTAAGCCCTTCTATTATTATTGTATGACAGTGAAGAAACAAACTGTTTTATAAAACAAAAGCTGCTATTCTAATTGATCAGTCTATCTGCCATTTAACTACCCACATGCACTTCCCATACCAAGATCAAGGCAATATCCTATTAACAGAGAAACTTAAAGATCTAATTGGTCCCAAGAGACCTCTCTGAAAATAGAAATACAAGGCTAATTTGTCAGACTGCCAACAGTCCCTTAGGACACAATGAGTAAAGTTACTCTAATGCAAAACACTTTATTAGCTACTTCTGAATGTCAGTGGCTTCTATATTATAACAGAAGATTTAATTTCGAATTAAGGATATAATTTACTCATATTCTCCAAGAAAAAAACAAATCAGTTAAGAATAGAAGATATAAATTTATTTATTTACATGTCCTCAATAAAGTTCTCTTAAATCTTCAAGTCTTCTCTGTAAAAAGCTGTACGATAAAGGTAAATTAGAGCGTATAAACTCTCTTCTATCATTAAGTTAAACATACCCTCCAATAGCAAAAATGTATTCACAAACTTGCAACTTTTAACATGGCAAAGGAGCTGTTATAAAATAATGCATACTAAGGTAGGCTAAATTTTGAACTGATTTGAACTGATATAAAAATCTGCGACCTAATATCAAACTATGATTATTTCTAGACAGGCTTATCAAAACTCTCAGGAAAAAAATGGTTGTGTTAAACTAGCCAATGTTCTAATGCACTATGAGAACATTAAGAGTGGTCCAAGGAGGGTTCCCTCTCAATCACCTTAACATAAGTAAAACCCTCTCACAATTTAGCAGCATTGAAGTAAAAATCTGTCATGGTGGGAGTGTAAAGCTTCAAGCTTTTCTAGTGCAAAGACTGTTATGAAAAATGCACCCAGTACAAGATGCTTCATTAGTAGCTGCGCCTAGAGCTCACGTTCAGAAGAGGAACCAACCTTCATAGCTTGCTCAAGCTTTGCAGACAGACTGGCCACAGCTTTCTGCGCACGCTCATACTCTTCACGCTGGCGTTTCAAAATTGGTGCTTTGGCTTCCACTTCTTTTACTATCTCATCTAGATACTTATTAATCCTTTTATTTTCTTGTTTTTCCAAAAGCAACTGATCCTGAGTTTCCACATAAGCATTATATAGCTGGAAACAGAAAAGGGGGTCATTTTACTAAGTTGAAGTGTAACATATGGGGGGGGGTCATAATGAACATCCTTACCACTTACATAAAAGCAACTATTTGTTATTTGCCACATATAACCATAAACTAAACAGTTAAAAAGTTCATTTCTAGCCAGGCGGTGGTGGCGCACACCTGTAATCCCAGCACTTGGGAGGTAGAGGCAGGCGGATTTCTGAGTTCGAGGCCAGCCTGGTCTACAGAGTGAGTTCCAGGACAGCCAGGGCTACACAGAGAAACCCTGTCTTGAAAAAACCAAAAAAAAAAAAAAAAAAAAAAAAAAAAAGTTCATTTCTTGTTTATTTTCTTATTTATTTATATATTCATTTCTTGTTCATTTCTTATTTATTTTAATTATGTGTATGTGTATGTGCATGTGTCTGTGTGTGACTACTTTCATTTGAGAGAAGGTACATGAGGAGGCCATAATGTGACAGATGGCCCGGAGCTTGGGAAGGCTGCTGAGAACTGCTGGCCTTGGGTCCTGGGAACTGTACTCAGGTCCTGTAAAGTGCAGTAAGTACTTTACCCACTAAGGCACCTCTTCAGCCCAGTACCCGTCCTTTGATTTTTAAAACATTTGCTTGTGTGTGTGTGTGTGTGTGTGTGTGTGTGTGTGTGCGCGCGCGCGCGAAAGATGTATCTATGCGTGCAGGTGCTTGCCCCAGTGTGTATGTGGAGGTCAGATGACAACTGTATAAGCTGCTTATAACATAGGTTTTCAGGGCAGAAACAAGTTTGTGAGAATGACAGCTCAAGTGTTTTACTCATGGAAGTGCCCCACTGGCCAAAGAAAGCCTCTTAAAACATTGCCTGCTAATTATTAGGTGATTAGATAAATTGGGGGAGGGGGAGATAAGTTTCAGAGACCCCTGAGTACCTCTGTAATAATGAAACATGATCTAGCATCATTCTTACCTCAGTTAATTTCATGCCAGGCTTTACGATTTTAGCCACGGCTGCTGCGGTGGGCGACATGGCTGCCAGCTCTTCTTCAGACAATATAGCGCCTGTGCAAACATAATTTTTTTTTTTTGCCTTTTTGCAAAACCACAAAACTGAAAGCCACTAATGAATATTTAAAGTGAAAGAATAGTGACATCAAATGTATTTTTACTTACTATGTTTCAAATATAAAACAAATATGAGGATCACACAACAAATACAAGTAATTGATTAAGCATAAAGCAGAAATTCTGTCCTTTTAACTTAAACTACCACACAGGTAGGTTCAAGGCACTGAAGGAACAAACAAGTGTCTTAGTCACACCTTTACGTTTTGTGGCGGAAAGCAGGTCATTTGCATTCTCTAATTCCTTCTCCAATTTTCCTATTTTCTCAAGCATTTCTTTTTCCATCTGATCTTTAGATGCTTCCACTTGTAGAAGATGATCTTGTATTGTCTTGTTGGCTAAACATTTTAAAACACAGAATATTGAAAACCATCATTAAAATACTGCAGTTTATTAACTAAAACGCTATAAGGCTCTTTCCTTCCAGAGACATTACATTCTAGAGGCTACACTTGAGGATTGCTGTCCACTCAAGGCCTGGTCCACTTGCCGGCCTTTAGATGTTTCAGTCTGATGAGTCTGGTTGAGTCTCTTAAATATTTCTCACCAACAAAACCACTAGAGAGTATGAATAGCAGAGAAGGACCACTACGCACATCTTTGGAATCAATTTTGGCTTTTAGTTTAAAGCAGAAAAAAAAATGAATGGAAAAGATAAATAAACATTAAGATAAAGATCCTAAACCCTGTAGGCCTTGCATTTCCCTGGATTCCATGTGTAAGATTCAGCTGTGACTTGAGAATAATCAGGAAAAAAAAGTAGAATCTGAACTGAAAATGCAGACTATTTCTCACCATCCCCAAACCAATAAAGCAGGCACTGCTTACACTCCACTAAGTATTGAGAATAACCTAAGGCCGAGTTAAGACAGCGGCAGGCAAATGCGTACAGGTTACAAGCAAGGCCTAGACCACTTTAAATCAGAGAACCGAGGATCTTTAAGTATCAATGGGTCCTACCACCAATTCTTGAGATATGAGTTTATCTACTTATGCTAAAAATGGTATCTTCCTTGACTTTTCTTCACAATTTCGTTTTTGGCACAATTTAACTGCAAAACTGTAGCTTTTGCTAGTCTGAAATTTCAACAAGGAATCCTTGATGAATCTAAGAGCCTAGCACCCACCTGGAAGTCTGAAGGTCCAGGTATGTAATGTGAACAAATAGTCACTTGGAGTACCTGAGGTTTGTCATGTGATCAAGTTCAGTACCTCTAAGATCACATACGGATTTCTATTTAACACAGCATATCCACTATGGGATGACTGACTAAACACACACACACAGACTGACAGTGCAATAGAGTACCCAAAGATGAAGAAAGAAAAGCAAACACCACCTTAGCATCGCTATTTTCAAATATACTAATTACTTTAAAATATAATTCCAATCTTCTTAGCCTAGGCTCTTTCTTCTACATGAAATTTTGTCGCAGTTAAAGCCAATCCTTATCTTAAATTAAGAAATGTACAACAAAACCACCTTCTGGCACACCAAGCCCTACCTTCTCCAGCTTCTTTGAGCAGTTTGTGCAGCTCGTCCACTGCCCGGGTGAGTTCATTACTCTTTGCCTCCGAGTCATCAGCAGCGCTCTAAAAGGGAATCATCAAGTCATCACCAGTCAAGAGCCCAACCCCAGGATACTACATGTGTGCTAGAGGATTTACCTTGTATAGGTTAGAGAGCTTTATGTGAGCATTTAATTCATTGTGGAATTTCTCCTCCATACTGGCCTGCTGTTCTTTGGCCTAAAAACAAAGTAAAAGCTCAACTTTATATGTGTATACATGTGTATATATGCAGAGCAAGTAAAGTTTGAATATTTAAGATATTTATGAAACATCAAGACAGAAAGTTCATTTTGTAAAGACTACAAATAAAACTGATTTCTGATAGTAAATTACTTTGAGAATCAAATAGTACTTTTCATTACTAAAATTAAAATTAACTTGCACTGGTTTTGTACCTAGTCTTAGTCTAAAGCATGTAACTGCTATTTATGATTTTATCAGCCTAGAAAACATCTGGAGCCACTTTACGAGTGTTGGAGAAAGACGAAAACACGGTCTCAGACAGATATGGTAGTACAGGCTTACAATCCTATCATTAATGAACTGAGAAGGACTATGAATTTGAAGGCAGCTTAAAGGCTATAGTTGTGGGGCCAGTTCATTCTGGAAAACAGAGTAAGATATCTAAAAATAACAAAAAAAAAAACCCAAAATATTTGACAATATTTTGTCAAATAACACAAATATACATGTTTTTGTAATTTTGTAAGGAAAACTTATTTTAGGGATTGGCACATAGCCCCACTGGTTGAATCTTCACTAGTGTGCTCACCCCAGCCCTGAATAAAAACCAGTGTGATGGGAGTACACCTCTAATGCCAGAACTCCAGCGGTAGAAACAGGAGGTTTAAGAGTTCAAGGCTATCCTTGGCTACACTGTAAGCCTTAAGGACAGCCCAGGGAGATCAAATTAAACCAAACCACCACAACAACAAAATCAAAACAAAAATTTTCTTAAGCGATCATCAAATACCTCTTTTAATTTTGTCAACAAATCCTCTACATGTTTCTGAAGATGTTCATTTGATGTTTTCAAGCCGTTCATCTGTTCTTCCAGTCTCAAAACCTATAAACAAATGGGAAAGAGTCATTGAGATCATTTGATAGGAAGTACTGACATTGTACTGTCAAAAGTAAAATATATTCCCTCCAAAAAAGGAAATTTATAATACATAGCTATGACTAAGAAAATGTGGTTATGATGAATGAGTAAGACCTTATTCCTCTGTCATCAGCATGCAATGTGGTGAAATTCCTTTAGTATACATTCCAGCCTCCACGATATTCCTTCTGTCCACTGTGTCTACTGCATATTTAGCTTAAAAGCCCAGTGGAATCTGAAGTCTACCTACAACAATTTCTGAAAGAGCAGAGGGCCAGAAAGGGCACTTGACTGCCCCACTGTGCCCTTTACCACCGGAAGACAGTGCTCTAGTTCATACAGGCAATGACACCAACAGTGCTTGGTCCCCGGCAGCAGCAGAAGAACCATCTGTAGTTCAGATAGTGGTTATACTCAAAATGGTTTACTGTTGAGGAAATCCATTGAAAGGATTACCATACAAATTTCAGATAATATTAAGATCTATATCTGGTGAAAGAAGGCAAACCCAATCCATCACCTCATGATGGTGGCCAGTCCTTTCACAGTGTATGACCTGGACAGTCTCCTGAAAATCATCTCAGAGAAGACTCCTGAACCTTGTTGGAAGTCCGTATCAAGTTCCTTCCCACCTACACTGTGGAAAAATTGCAGGGCTTCTCAAGAGAGCTGTTCCAGACATCGGGAGTGTTTGTTCACTATACCTGCAAAGTGAACCCCACCAGGAGCAATCCTCCTCTCAGAAGTAAGCAACACTGTGGGCCCTGGAGATGATGCAACAAGAATTCTCTGCCAAAAACCCTTTGTTCTTCTTCCTCTTTTCCACAGGCCATCTCTGCTCACGCATAACAAGATTTTATAACTGACACCATCTTCATTTAGCCAGCTTAGGTGAACACTGGATATGCTATGTCAAATACAAATCCTTGCGTGGCCTTAGAGATACTCTAGCTTATTCCAAACAGACATTCCAAATGATTACCCATTCCTTCAAATTACATTCTTGGCCCTTTAGACAGGCTTTAGGTTTTTATATAGGTTTCAGGCTTTTTGATTCACTCATAAATTCCTTGTTTAAATTTAAAGCTGGCAAAAACTATAGACAACAGTTCAGTTAAATTTTGCCCAAAATTGAAGAAAACTCAAGTGAAAGATAATTTTAGCCATAAACAGATAAACTTCCAATTTTAATTCTACTGTCATTAGCATAAAGCCACACAATCACAATATTAGAGCACAGGGTTGATACTAAAAAATGCTTCCATATTAGTCATCCCATGGTGACTAAGGATTCCACAGGGAATTATCTAGTTTGGGCCCTTAGGATGTTTATTTTTATCTAAGAAAGAATTAACAATAATCAACTCCATCCAGGCAACTCAATGTCTCAATGGTTGGAAAATAAGGTTAATGTTGTTAGAAATTTTAATGGTACTGTTGTTCCCATCACAAATTTGACATTGTTAGTTTCCCAGCAGGTGCACATGCTTTTAAATGGTTCCACTGTAGAATACTTCCCTTGCCACAATTATAAATTAGGTTACAATCAGAAATCTGCTGAACATTAACTATTGTAACTGACTCTACTGAAAAGATTAGTTCTGATCCAAAAACATTTTCAAACTCCTAGTCAAAGTTGTTTTAGGTAAGATGGTTACTATGGAATTTGATCTACACAGCGAGAACTGTGTTTAACAGCAGCTCCTGCTACTGCAGGGGAAACATAGGTTTCCACCTTCAAGGTTTCCTTACACCACAATGCCCAGTGTAAGAAATCAACAAATGGGTTAAAACATGGAGACTCTTCTTACAGGTCAACTTTTACTTGATACTCATTTTTTTATTTGACTTTAAATGGCCTTGTCATGAAGCGTATTTTAGTCTTTCAGAATTATCATAGTAATTCATGTATTGCATTCTCTTAATGTTTGCATGTGACCATTCAGTGCACCAAATGACTCACTTCTGTAAGAATAAAGGAAGAAAGCAGAGCAGTAAACTGAACTTACATCACTATAGTAACAAGAGAGGAAAAGGCTCTGGGTTTATTGTCTCTCCAAATTGACAAGACTGACACACACACACACACACACACACACACACACACAAAGGAAATTAAATAAGCAGGAGTTCATAGCCTGATGCTGTCATTGTACTTTAAATTTCCATTGTCATCAATGCAAATTAATAGTGTACTGTAAGTCAAAATAGAGAAAAATCAACTGGATGGAACAATGTGTTTGAACATAATTCACAAATGCGGGGCTACTTCTTAAACGTAAGGTTTATTATTAGAGTGGGAGGTAAAGAATGTCATTACAAAATCCTCTAAACATTCCCCTAGGTTAAAGTTGAGCTCTACTGTCACATGCAATACAAGTTTTGTAACTGAGGAGTCATGAAGGTCACTTCCTGATGTATAAAGGCCACCTCTAACATAAGCAGGGTAATTACACCACTCACCTCTTCTTTTTTGTTTTCAAGATTACACTTAAGTTCCAGAATTTCATTTCCTTTTTCTCTTCCTAGAGCCAACAGCTCATCAGTTTTGGTTTTCAACTCTGTGTTCAGCCACGAATTCTGATTGTGTAGCAATTCCTTTTCTTGTTCTAAGCGTTTTTCTCGATACTAAAAAGAAAATTTTAGAGTAATATTTAACTATTTTAAATAAATGTAGCTCAGGGACACATGACCTTTATTTCAGAGTAGAAATTAGATTATTAAATAAGATAACACAAAATACAGTAACAAATAGATCCTTAGGCATCTGTGTCTGCATTTATTGGGAATCAATATTACTTGCCTTCACAGCAACATCAGAAGCTTGAAGCTCATCCAATTTTAACTGGAGCTCACCCTTTGTCGTATTGCTTTCTTTAAGTTTTTCATTTAGACGTTTAACATCCTCTAAAAAGGAGAATGAGAGTGAGCATTTGAAAGTAATGACCAGCTAACACTCGCAGAAACTAAATAAGAAAATATATTAGAAATATAAGCTTTTAACACAAAGTGCTTGATTCTGTCATAATTACAAACTAAATTTCAATTTAAAACCTTTTCATCTTATTATAACTACTTAAGTAAAAAGGTAACATAAATATATTTTTCTGCTCTTCAATAACCATGTTTTTACGAAACTAATTCATTTAATCCTAATTACCACCAGCAAGCTAATCAACACAATCAGCAAACACTTGGAAGTCACTCTCTTCTAAAAATCAAGTTCCAAGCTGAGTATTACTACAAAGCATAAACATGTGAATATTTTTCCTATTTACAGAAATTAAATTTTTAAAAAAGCCCAAAGGCAAGTATCATTTTGACAGATATATCAAACATGGTATGGTGATACATTTTATATTTCTGTCTCCTAAATTCAGTATTTTTTCTGTTTAAAAAAACCAAGACCATTTTATACCTGACTAATGAACTTTAGTTTTTGTCCAGTGTTCCACTGTGTCTCCTTCTTTTCTGCTAATAGCCTTCTTCTTAGTAAGTCTATGTCATATCTCCTTCCTTTTCCTGCTAATAGCCTTCTTCATAGCGAGCCTGTCTTTACCCTGAACCCCCCCCCCCCAAATCTCCTCGTGGCTTCTTTCATGGTCCACTGAGTTTACCTTTAGTTGCTCCCACTCATGAACTCACTGCAATACGAAATGTGCTACTAGGCCACACCTCCAAGAGACTAGGCCTACCCATCACATCATGGAAGGGCGTGGGGCCCATTAGGCTCACCCCTCCCTGAAGAACTGGCAGTTAATGGTTGCTGAGAGAGGGTGTTTTTTTTTAGTATGCAGTCAGGTAAGCTGCCCATTCTCTAGTTTGACTTATTCTTTTATTAATTTTCAAGACAGGGTTTCTCTATGTAGCCCAGATTGCCCTAAAGCTATGTAGAATAGGCTGGCCTCAACTCAGATCTGCCTGCCACTGAATCCTGAGTCTTGGGATTTAAAAGCAGGTGATACGATGCCTGGCCAACATCTTGATAATGGCTAGACATATGGACATGGAAGGAACAACAGTATTTTTAAGCTGAACTTGCACACTGAAGAAACAGAACAAAGAAATGCAAGTCCTAGCACCAACAATAACGAGGAATGCAGTTAAAGTCACAAACATTTTTTTCATACCTGTTAAATATTCAACTTCCTGGGATAACCTCTCATTGGTTCTGATTAAATCTCTTTTTTCAGCTTCTAACTCTTCCTTTGCTCTTGTAAATTGGCTCTGTCATATCAAGAAACAGCAAGTTCAAGAACGAAAGTTAAACAATCAATACAGGTACTTGACTCATCAGTTCAATTACCATTGCTTTCTTTCCTTATAACTTAGGAATCAACAAATCAACAAATACTCTTAACCATAACACCTCTATTTCTGAGTTTTAAATTCATTTTCCTAGGCTTAAAAATGCATGCCACTCATTATACTGGTGCCCTAATTATTTATATAGCCTTTATATTTAGGTATGTAATAGATGCAAATATCACACATTTGTGTTTGTGTTCAAATTACTTTTTGAGAGCTTTCTTACGGGGATTTTAGAATTATAAGCAACAATACCAATTGGTTAACCAACAACTGAGCATTCTGAATGGGCCTGGTAGAGCATGCCAACACACGAAGTGAAACAAATCTTACAATTGCTTTAACCTGCATTTTCCTGTTAAATATATATATATATATATTTAATATATATTTCCTTTCCTATACATATTTCCTTTGTCTCTATTTCTAGTGTTTCTTAAAAAGATTAATTTACTTAGAAAGAGACCCTAACTCAGAAAGATTAGGACCACCCTGAAAATAAAACAAGGGCCAGAGCCATGGCTCAGGGAACAAAGGCCAGGTTGCTAATTCTTGATTGGTCTCTATTCATTGAGGAAATGTTTCAACTGAACCTAGAGTTCACCAAGACAGCCTGTCCATGTTGTCTTTACAGTCTAGTTCAAGTGATCACTTAGTCCTTCCGGCCCTGAAATTATAAAATGGCAGCTATACCTACCAAGCACTTGTGGGTTCTAGGGATTCAAACCCTGGTTCCCAAGCTTGATGCATGTGACTTAAGTGCTGAGCCATCTCCACAGCCCCACTCTAAGTCCTTAAAATGCTTTCACTTAGGAACCTCTTTTAAGTAAATGTTTATATATAAAGTATATAACATATAGATAAAACCATACCAAATCATCATCACAGTTAAGTGAATCAATTTCATCTGTTTATCAGAGTGTCTAAAAATAATCTATTTCTCCAAGTCATAACAATCCAATTTTATTAACTAGAACCCTCATATACATTTAATTTAAGAATTTTTCATTCTACATTATTTGTTCCTCCAACCTGCATTCTCTTCACCCCGCCAATCAGCTTCATCTGTCTCCATATATTTGACAAACTGCTTTGATGACTCTAGATAAGCCACATCATTTCTATGTATGGATAATTTACATGTTCTCTATATTTGCCCATTCTGTGGCACATAACTTTTTTTTTAAAGACCAAATATTATACTGTGTATACACACAGCAAATTTTCTTTATCCATTTGTCTGTGACCAACCACAGGTTGTTTCCAAACTTTTGGCTACTCTGACCCATGCAGCAATGAACAAGGATGAGTAAGCCTACATTTACAATGCAGAGATTCCTCTGAATAGTACACCCAGAAGGACTGCTAGGTTACAGGGCAGTTCTACATTTAGTTTATGAACCTCCCTATTTTTTTTTTCACATTGGTTGTATCCAGCTACATATAAATCAGTAATGTATAATCAGCAATAAGAACTGTTCCCTTTTCTCTGTATTTCTGCCAACATATCTTTGATAACAACCATGTATAATTATCAAACTGTGTTCATGTATTTTACTTACTTCTTTCGCAATTAACAAATGAGACCTCCTTCATATACCTGAGCATTTCCATCTTCTTTGAAAATAAGTCTTTTGTCTACTTTCAAAGGAAACCACTACTTCTTTATAAAACTTGGATATTAGGCCCTTATCAAATAAGTGGCTTACAGCTATTCCCCTGCCCCCTATTCTGGGTAGCTACTAATTTGTTTTGTTTCCTTTGGAGCCTACAAGGTCTTCCTTTTACTATGGTCATAATTACTTTTGTTCTTATGTTTTAAACATTTGATGATTTCCAAAAGGACCATTGTTAAATTCAAAGGCTGACAGTTTTGCTCCTGCTGTCTTCCAGTTTTACAGTTTCAAGAAAAATAATGAATAAATAGATAGATAGATAGATAGATAGATAGATAGATAGATAGATTAAAAAACAAAACCAAACCTACTATCACGAAACCAATTTTCTGTTGATGGTACTCCATATTCATTTTGTTGTTTTTTTGTGTTTCTTTCTTTTCTTTTTTTTGTTTATTTTGAGACAGGGTTTCTCTGTATATGCCCTGGCTGTCCTGGAACTCACTCTGTAGACCAGGCTGTCCTGGAACTCACAAATCCACCAGCCTCTGCCTCCCAGAGTGCGGGGATTACTGGCGTGTCCCACCACTGCCTGGGGCTGTTTTTTGTGTTTCTAAGCAACACTATTATTCATTAGAACAACAATTTCCCTATTTTGTTCTCTAGTGTCCTTGTAAAACATTTACTTCTAAATACACCCAAAAATGTTTCCACGAATGAGATTGTTTACTTATTTTCAATAGAAACCAGCTGCTTTACAAATGGCCATCTAAGGACCATAGTTTGGGTTCCAGTCTGTGGCATTATTGCTAAGTGATATTAATTTCAGAAGGTTTTTCAGGTCACTAGCCTTTCTGTGACCTGTTCTTTGCATCCTACTCTGAGGTCGTTTCCTCCACTAAATTCTCCTACCATGGTATATGGCTTGTCTTTGGCCCAAAACAATACAGCAAACTGATCTTAGACAAAACCTGTAAAATTGTCAATGAAAATAAACCTCCATGTTTATATAGTTAAATAAGTATGTTCTATGTTTATTACAGTGGCAACAGAAAGCTGGCCTACAAGGCAGTGAAACACATCATGTTCTAGCTCTTACCAGTTTTGTTTTGTTAAATTGTACCTATTTGTGTGTCCAGTTCTTCTGGGTTATAGACTTCACTCTGTTGCTGTTTCATCAAACTTACAATGTGTATCAGGACCTTGCATTAAAGCCCATACTAATTTGGAAACCCACCTCACACAAGAACATGCTGTTATTCTTCCATATATAAATACGTATTTTAAGTTTTCTGAAAACTAACATTTTCTTTTAATATCGAGGCAAACAAAACAAAATCCACATAACAAATTAAAAATTTTAAAGGGCTCAAAGCATTGTATATTCCTTGCAAATTAATTTACCAAAATATTTTGGGTATATTATGCTCCTATAAAGAATCTGAAAGCATGTTTTTCTTACATAGTTTTGAAAAACATATCTGAGTCTCAAATCAAATGTAATTTTAAAAGTATTGTCCTATATGGTTAAAGAAAAACTGGGTATCACTCCTTTATTAAAAGAACACAGTAGCAATCCTTATTATCACATTTAATCTGTTATTCTTATCACAGTTCTAAAGAAACAGTCCCCAGTGTAGAGTGGCCCAGCTCCCAAGTATATCAAAATACCATGAATGCTGGGCTATAGTTGCTATTCAATAGATAACACATAAAAACCAACTGAGAGAAAGTGTATGTATGTACACATTTCTATGTGTTTGTGGGCAGCTTCTAGTGCAATGTTTTGCCTTCCATTGACTAGTATTGAATACCTAAAAGCAGAACAGAAAACTTTTCAGTATCATAATGCAATCAGCTTTATTTACTGGATGGCTTTTTACCTGAATGCCTAGATTACGGTCTTGAGCAGTTTCAAGTTCTTTGTTTTTCTCAGTTAACACTTTTACTTGGTTATCTAGACAAAAGGGATGTAATGAATACAGATACGTTAACTTAAAATTTGTATCTTTACCCAACTACCACCATCACACATACTGATTTATGACCATATTCCAAATTGGCAAATACATTCCCATCTTACTATATTACAGACTAAAAGGTTAAGTATGCTACAATCACATGTAAATATTTTATTCCCAATTTGTAGAAAAATTAGCAATGTCAATTTTTTTATATTCCATTTTCTAGGTAAATTTATATAAAATAAAGCAAGCAGGTTAGGACCAATAAACATAATGCAATTTGAACTACATAAAATACATTCGTTATATATTATAATAAACATATTTTTTAAATCACTAAGAATCATGCCTTTCACATAGAAAAAAATGTTTGTGCTCTGTCTTATACTCATGATATGTTTATCTTCCCATATACAACTCTAATCATTAGAATTCATAGTTATATAAGAAAAACACATATTTGAAAATTTCTTTATGAAAGTGTCTACAGTCAGTCATAGAAGTTCACATTTATAATCCGAGCACTTGGAAGGCAGGGTAGCTACAAGGACAGCTACACTCTAGTCTATAAAGTGAGTTTGGGCTCCTCAAACCTAATAAGGACCTTGCTTCAAAGAAAAAACAAGCAAACCCTGCATTATGTACAGACAATTTTAAAAGATTTATTTTATTTATGTGCACACATGTGTGCCTGTGTTAAGTAGAAGCCATGTGTGTGTACAGGTGCCCAAGGGAATCAGAAGTTTTGAGATGCCAGGAGCTAGACTTTCAGAAGGTTGTGGGCTTGTCAGGTACTTGATATTGGAGCTGGGAACTGAACTTGGGTTCTGAAGAGCAACAAGTGCTCTTACTCATTTGAGCGCTCTCCCCAGGTCCTTTTAAACATTTAACATGATTTTAAAAACTGTATCATTATAAAAGGAAAAAAAAAAACCCATTACTCTAGATTTTCTGTTTTGTCGTTACTGAGTGAAGAATAACCAATAGGAACACAAACTACAACGCCTCCTGAGCAACGCCTCCTGAGCCTTTCCTGTCCTGTAAGTAGATGCTTAGAAGTGAGACAGAGGACACTGAGAGGGCACAGGGCTGAATGTCCTTACTCAGAGGGTAAGGCAGGAAAGCTCAGGCTCTCAGAGAGTAGTGTGTTCTTTTAAGATTCCCCTGAGGAAGCAGTGAGCAGGAGGTGTGGGCCCAAGGTCTGTTGACACCATCAAATTAGACTAAACCCACTATGTTTTTGTGGTTTGGGATGAGGAAGGTCCCAAGGGCATTTAGGATGAGGAGATCATAAGATTTATGAGATGTAACAACGGTGGTGTTTTCTATTAACAAAAATCTCAATCGTTTGATTTTACCAATGAGGACTTGGGAGCCAGATGCTGGTGTGAAAGTCTGCAAGCCCCCAGAGGCAGAGAAGCACCCAGCTCAAGTCCCAGAACAAATGCCCCTCTCTCAAGATATCTTAAAAAACCCCTTTCAAACCAAATGTTCCTCCCTTCTACTTCCTGTATGTCTCTCTATCCGTCTTGACTCCCTCTTACTCTCTGTTCTTTTCTTAATACCCCTATGTTTATTTCCTGTCACCTGGTTGCTTGCTCTGCCTGTTTATAACACTCAAGCAGAAAGCTTTTCACATTAAGTGTGCCATGGCTGAGCCACACTCCAACTAAAATCAGGATTCTCTAGTAAACAACACAACTTTGGCGCCTACAATGTGATCAGTCTGCCTCTAGGCCTGAAGGCACCCAGGAGGAGCTGGGTGTTTCTTCCCTTGCTTGTAGCCCTGTTTAGGGCTTCGATACCTGAAAAGCCTGTTTCCAGGAGGGGCAGGCTTCCCTCCTACGTGATTTTCAAAGGTGTAACTGGACATCCAAGAACAGTTATAGAGATAGAGAATCAAATACTTACTTAGCTTCTCAAGCTCCAGCCTCAAGTTCTGACACTCCCGGGTTTCATTAACAAGCCTCTCCTGACTCTGGGATAGCCTCTTCTCTATCTCAAAGTATTGTTGCTCTACAAAAGACAAGTCCAAGCACTATGAATAACATTATGCACACATGCCCTTGAAAGCAGTACTAATACCACTGTTTATTTCTTCTAATACTGACTGTAGAACTTAAGATACAATATTGGAAAATATAATCTCAATAAGCAAATTAAACACTGAAAAGGACTTTCCCATTATTCTCAACTGGCATATAACAAAAGACCACATTGCCTAAAAGGGGATTCATAAATTAATTTCATCTAGGCAGGCAATGTCATATCCTAGCATTTTTCTCCAGACTTCAGGAGAAATATAAGATATTTAATAAATAAAAAATACTTAATTAAAAAAGTGCATTGTTTTAAAAGATTTGATGTAAAAATAATTTAAATGCTACCTACTTAAAAATTCTGTGAAAATAAACCTACAGACTTCCCACAAAGAGACTGCATTTGTCTACATCATCCCAGTATAGGGACATATAAATCACTCAGTATTGACTGTGTATAAATTAATAAACAGAATATATTATATAACAGAATATTATACAAATTTCTCAGAGTCATAAAATACCTGGATATTTTTACTTATCAACTTTGCTTGATAACTACACTTTATTGAAGAAAAAAATTAAATCAGGTGTAAATTTCTAACCAATCTACCAAAATACAGGCTTCCATTCCCTCAATTAACGATAAACCATAACATATAACAAATTTTCAAATTACTATGTTCTTTCTTCCAAGGATATTCAAGCTAAGTCTGTAAGTTTCTTATACAAAAGCAAGTACAAGAACATACAAGCAGATCTTTTTATTATATATTTTCTATCAAGTCTCAACGCTCTGAAACACCATATATCCAACTCATTTAGTGTAATTTCACTGCTTTTTCTAGTGCTGTCTTTTTGCATACAAACTCATCTATGTGACCACCTAGCTCATTACCAGACCACAGGGTGTTATATACATACTGACAAGACATCGAAGAGGTGAAATGGGTAAAGGCTTATAAATCCAGGTAAGTAAAAAATAGGGGGAATTACTGTCATTTTAAGTACAACAAAACAGGATTAGATTAGGATTGCATAGTCCTGAAAAATCTGGTGCGAACTGGCTCAAATTCTCCAGTTTCTGTCGGTGGGCCCACCTCAGGAGCTCGTACCTAAGACCACGCTAAGTAAAAGGAAAACAAGGTGAACGAAGGTGGGTTACATCTGGTAGGATCCCTCCCCCGACCTCCTTTAAAAAAAAAAAAAATCACACAGCGAGGAGAAAAAGAGAAGGCCTACAATGCACACGGAGCCTGAAAAGATGCTACCTGCACACCTCACAGGGCAGAGTGCAAGCGTGCAAAGAGGAAGGTCGGGCCACAGCTCCAAACGAGGGCGAAGAGCTTCTCACTTACCACTCTCCACCTTAAATTTCTCATGCCGCCCCTTCAGGCAGTCGATCTCGGACTGCTGTTCAGCCAGGAACTTCTCAAGTTTGTTCTGGGTCGACTTAGGCAGTTTGTTCAGCTCCGGCCGCTCCAGCACTTGCTGCAACACGGCCGCCATGTCGGCCGGGGTCGTGGTGGCAGTAGCGGCTGAAGGAGAAGCGAAGGAGCAAGGAGAAGCGCGGAGTCCAGACGCCTGAGACGCCCCGTCCGCAGCCTCGCTCGCAGTCTCCCGCGCGCCTGCCCGCCGGAGACTCCCGCGGCGGGACCCTGGGAAATAGAGTCCCGCGTTAGACGCAGTAAGGGCCGCGCCACCGCGCCCTCTATGCGCGCACGCAGCCGCCGGAAGCTATGCACGCTGGGAATGCGAGTTCACAGCAGCCTCTGTCCCAGTTTCTTCAGGTTCATCGGTTTCCAGACCCAAAGGCTCTTGGGAAATGTAGTGTATTTCTCATCCGCTTCCGCGAACTCAGCCCGCACCTCCCGTTCCACTTCCTTCTTTCTCCCCGCCCCCGACTCGCCTCCTATGGCTGTGAGGAGTGTCCGCGCGGTGGCGCTACCTAGGTATTCAGCAACCCTCGTCCTTCCCCGAGGAGCAAGACGACCTTACCGTCAAAACCCCGGGATGTCATGGGTACTCCTCTGTGGCCACTTCTAGAAACCGAGCCACTAGAGGGCATGGATCGCGGCAGGGCGTCTCGACAGGCTCTGGGCTACCGCCACGATCTCAATGGTACCCCGAAAGGGGCGGGGTGCAGGCCTCACTCGCTTTGGTAGAAGAGCTGCGGAGAAGGGTGCGGGACTGCTTGCGTCATCACTCTGCACCCGTTGGTGCCAAGTCCCTCGTTTGGAGTAGGAAGTGTCAGCTGTCGCTTTCTGATGAGATCATAGGCTGTGAACGTGGGACCTGAGTGGCACCCGGCTTTTGAAGGTAGCTACTTGTACCCTAACCCGAGTTCTCTTGCTAACAGAAAGTTCGATGGATTTGCTATATGCACACATTATGGGAGCAAGTGAGTAGGTCAAGGAATGTTTATGCACTCGGGCACCAACAGCTTCATTTTCAGGAGGAGAAAAGAAAGGATATAGGGAACATATGGAAGTCACTCCGGTGTACACTCAAGCCCTGTTCTGAGGAGATTAGCCTATGTCAAACCTCGTACCTACATGGTTTTGTGGGTGTGAGGTACGGAATGATTTAGTGCGAATTAAAGTAGTCTGGTTAACATTTTATTTATTTATTTATTTATTTATTTATTTATTTTTGAGACAGGGTTTCTCTGTGTAGCCTTGGCTGTCCTGGAACTCACTCTGTAGACCAGGCTGGCCTTGAACTCAGAAATCCGCCTGCCTCTACCTCCCAAGTGCTGGGATTAAAGGTGTGCGCCACCACTGCCAGGCCTGGTTAATATTTTAAATAGAAAGAAATCAAGAAGACTTGTTGTTTATGTAGTAAGATGACATTGCAGACAAATGTCCGATGTTGAAGTTTTTAATAGGAAAACATTTTAGGACAGTTTTATTGAGACATTTGTCATCTTGCCACGGTATCAGTGTTCCCAGATCACGATTCAGCAGTATGAGTATGTACTTTGTTTCATGGCTGGCTACTTTTCTAGAAGAATTTCTTGATTGGAAATAAGGATAGCACATGCCTGTGATCTCAGGCATTAGGATTAAGAGGTGCTGGGGGTTATCATTCCAGAAGAGCCTGTGTTAGTAGTAGGCTCTCTCTTAATGAAGGGGGAGGGAGGGATTAAGTTAGTAGGGATTATTATAATAGTTTCCATTCACAAGCTGAAGAAGAGAATAGGAGATGTTCTTTGCAACGATGTAACTGAAGGACTGATTATTCGTTGCCAGTGTGAGCAAAACAGATGGAGAGAAGGGAAACCCCGCTTTTCCCACTCACTAGTTTTGTCATTTGGAGGAATTATTTAGCATTTCCTTTCGTTTTCTTTATGTATAAAACAGAGATGACAATAAATAGTGCTTACCTTGCTGTAATTTGTATTAAATATCAGTACATGTGAAGTCCTTAGGAAAAATTCCCCGCATGAATGGAAGCTGTGGAGAGAATTGTCATTGCATTACTGTTTACCTCAGCGGCTGCTACTATGAGGTGTCTCATGGCAGCAGTCATACTGCTCACATCTGTGCCTTCCCACCTTGTACCATTTGTAGAAAACAGTCATTTTACTGTAGATAGTGGGGGAAAATTCGACTCTCTCCTCTTAAGGAACTAATCAGAAATTCAGCTTTCATATATTAGAAATGAGAATATGGATGTTCACCAATAAATAGTCTTAGAGAATGCAGCTAAGAAGTAGATCTAAAATGAGAAATTAGATGTGTTGATTAAAGGTTTCGTTATTTCCTTATTCCAAGAGTGAGAAATGACTTGGCTCTCTCATGGCTAATTGGTAATTATGATATTTGTTATTGTAGTTTTGTTTTCTTCCTGAAACCCTTTGAGGCAAGGTTTCACTATTTGGATCAGATTGTCCCAGAACTCACTATATAGCTGTGGCTGGCCTCCAACCCAAGGCATCAAGTCTGCTTCAGCCTCAGGGCTGCTCGAATTCCAGGCTTGTATCACCATATCTGCCTGGGATTCTTGTTCCTTCCTTTCTTTCTTTTCTGACATATTATTGTTTGGTGTGTATATCTGTGTGAGTGTACTACACGAGTGCACACTTGTGAAGTGGGAGTCAGATTTCTTGGTGTTGCAGCTAAAGGCATTTGTGCACCACTGGATTTGGATGCTGGGAACTGAACTCAAGTTTTGTAGAAAAGCAGGAAACACTGCTAACCGTTAAGCCATCGCTCTGGCCCCGAGGGGGTTGTTTCTTATAGCACTGTACTAAGAGTCCCAAAGCTGCACTTCAGCTGTATAAAAAAGAATGCCCTACTCAGTAAATGATCACTGCAAGGCCATAGGACAGTTTTGGGAATGGGCCCTTCTTTTGATCTATTGCCTGTCCAGCAATGCTATAACATCAAAAATTGACCCCCTCCCCATGTTAACTTTTATTTGTTATAATTTAGGCTGTCAATAATGGGAAGAACCTACATTGTAGAAGAGACCGTTGGCCAGTATCTGTCAAGCATCAGCCTCCAGGGAAAGCCTTTTGTCTCTGGTCTTTTGATAGGACAGGTATGTATATGTCTGCTACTCTGCAGGTTGATAAAAAACAAAGTACTCATTAGTTTAAATTAAGTATACCATTTACTAGCAAATTCAAAGTTGTGATGTGGAAGGAACAGAATTTTTTTTTTAAAGATCTCTTTTATTTATATGAGTATACTATAGCTGTCTTCAGGCATACCAAAAGAGGGCATCAGATCCCATTGCAGATGGTTGTGAGCCACTATGTGGTTGCTGGATTTGAACTCAGGACCTCTGGAAGAGCAACCAGTGCTCTTAACCACTGAGCCATCTCTCCAGCCCTAAAGCTTTCTTAATGACCCAAGCAAAACAAAGTAAAATAAAACAAAAACTCTGATACTAATAACAAAGGAGGAGTCTTAGAAGTTATTGGACTTGATCAGACTGAGAAACTGTTAGTGGGAAATTCTGAGTTAGTAAGTCTGAAAGACGGCCCTGGAAATGTGCATCAGCCATACAGTAGCCATCTTGAAAAGAATCCCTTCTGCTCAGTCTGGCCTTACCCATTCAGTCTTAATGACTGATATGCAGAAGCAGCACCATTAGCCAGACCTCACATTTCCATGGTTGCTTCTGAGGCTTTACTGCTTAGATTTTACATTTTTCTCTCTTTAGCTTTTCACATGCATGTATTAAGACATACACATTATGGGATTGACTTAATAACCCAAGTCTCAAAAGAATAATATCTTCTTCTTCTTTTTTTTTTTCCTGTTTTTTGTTTTTTGTTTTTTTCGAGACAGAGTTTCTCTGTGTAGCCCTGGCTGTCCTGGAACTCACTCTGTAGACCAGACTGGCCTCGAACTCAGAAATCCACCTGCCTCTGCCTCCCAAGTGCTGGGATTAAAGGCATGCGCCCCCACTGCCTGGTAGTATCTTCTTTTTTAAAAAAGATTGACCTTCATTTTTGTTTGTGTCTGTGCACATGTCTGCACATGTACATGGGTGACCTCAGAGACCAGAAGCGGGCATTGGCTCTCCTGAACCTGGTCTTTTAGTAGTTGTGAGCCACCTGACCTAAGTGCTAGAAACAAGCTTGGGTCCCCTGGAAGAGGACTGACACAGCTTGAGCAGTATATATATTAATATTTCAGCAGTGACTTTGACTGGGTGGTGGTGGTGTGTGCCTTTAATCCCAGCACTCTGGAGGCAGAGGTAGGTGGATCTCTGTAAGTTCAAGGCCAGCCTGGTCTACAGAGGAGTTCCAGGACAATCAGGGCTGCAGAGGGAAACCCAGCTTCAAAAAAAAATCATACCCCCCCAACTGCTCCCCACAACTTCTTTTTTGTTTGTTTTTTTATTTTATATTTTCTTTATGTACATCTCTAATGTTATCCCCTTTCCTCTTTTCTCCTCTGAAAACTCCCTAACCCATCCCCCCTTCCCCTGCTCACTAATCCACCCACTCCTGCGTCTCTGTCCTGGCATTCCCCTACACTGGGACATCGAGCCTTCACAGGATCAAGGGCCTCTCCTCTCATTGGTGTTCGACAAGGCCATCCTCTATTATACATGTGGCTGGAGCCATGGGTCCCTCCATGTGTACTCTTTGGTTGGTGGTTTAGTCCCTGGGAGCTCTGGGGGTACTGGTTGGTTCATATTTTCATCTCTCCTATGGTGCTGCAAGCTCCTTCAGCTCCTTGGGTCTTTTTTCTAAATCCTCCATTTGGACCCTGTGCTCAGTTCAGTGGTTAGCTGAGAGCATCCCCCTCTGAATTTGTCAGGCACTGGCAGAGCCTCTCAAGAGACGGCTATAACAGGCTCCTCTCAGCAAGCACTTGTTGGAATCCACAATAGTGTCTGGGTTTGGTTTATGGAATGGATCCCCAGGTGGGGCAGTCTCTGGATGGCCTTTCAGAAGGAACATAATCTTAAGAAGTTAACCTAAAGTGGATCTTTGAGTTAACATTTGAAAGAGTAGGAAGCCTTGCTGAAGCTTGAATAAGTATGATCATTTTCTCTTTGGTACTTTGAAAGTAACTTGTAATGTCAAAAGGTCACAATTTAAGCCTTCCCTCACCAGATATTTCACATTTTGCTTTCTTTGTGGTTTGGACTGGTTATACAGCACAGTTGGTATTTGCCCAATATACATAAGTAGCACCCTAAGTTTCACCCCCTGTATTACTGGTAGTTGTCAGAGTGGTCAAAGTCAGGATCAGTTCTTTCCAAGTTCTTGGCCTCTTTCCAAATAATTGAAAATAAGGACTCACATTTGCAAATGTGGCAAGATAACTTTGTAAGGAGCTAAGCAGGAATCCAGATGCACTGCAGGCCACATGAGGGAGGTAAGGGTCCAATTATATTTGTGGCTTAGTTCTATGGGGTTCGAAAGACGGCCATTCTGGCCAGAGTGTAGGTTGAGTGGTTGTCTATTTGGTTGCTAGGTTACATAAAGTCTGATATTCATTTTCCCCAAAGTATATGCCCTTTCCCCATAATCCACCTGATAAGTTCAATTTAATGCATAGGTATAAGATTTTTTTTTCTGAAATGTTCACTTGGTGGACAGTATATCTAACTGCACATACACTTAAAACCATCTTAGGCGCATTTGGACATTTCTATTCTCCTTACCAGATAATGTTGGGAATACACTTCAATAGAAACTGACTAATGTGATTCTTACCAAGGACAAGGAAATCTATACTGTTGCTTAGAGATGGAGAAAATATAGCTTGATGCAGACAGGGACCTGAGGTTGAGGCTGCTAGGAGAGAGGTGTTTGTGCACGGTTCCCGCAGGTTAAGGGACTAGGCTACAAAATATGTTATAAAAGAGGCCAGGTTTGAAATGACCCAAGTGAAATAGGGTCCCAGGCTGAGCTAGCTCCCATGCTGGCCTGCCTCACTCAGCACCTTTCCAACCAGGCATTTGAACGTTCCACACTGGCTTTGAACTTACCGTTCTCATTACAGATGTGAACCACCTTAACCAGCTCCGTACTATCTTTATTTCTTCATTGTCTGCATTCCTTCTTTTCTAGCCTGGGTTATAGTAAAACCCTGTTCAAAAACAAAAGATCGATCCCAGGGCCTTCTGCATGCTAGATGATCATTGTACCAACTGAGTTACACCCGCCGTTCTAGAGTCATTTCTAAAGACCATTCTGTAATTTATATTGAGGATATCCAAGTAAATGGTTGCTATTACATACATTAAAGATAAACAGCATATATATGTGAGACATGTTGCAAGGCTGTTCGCTGAAATCAGTACCCAAGAGTATAGCTTTCATAATGAGTATTAGCAATTTAAAAGCTGTAAATACTATTTAGTTTTTGCATGACATATGTACTTCTTTCATCAGATATAACTGTAATGAGCTTTTACAATTTGTTTTTAAAGTGTTCTTCACAAAAGGATTATGTGATTCTTGCCACTAGAACACCACCCAAAGAGGAACAAAATGACAACCTCAAACATCCAGGAGCTAAGTTGGATAATTTGGATGAAGAATGGGCCACAGAACATGCCAGCCAGGTAATATGATCTCATTATAAAAGGAGAAAACAAAAGGAAAAATGTTTTCTGGGTTACAAGACTAGAACTTTAGGAGTATTTTTCCTTAAATGTGCGCCATTGGTTGTATTTAAAACAGTTTTACTGAAGGCCTGAACATGAATGGTTCTTAAGACTTTGTTAATTGAAGAAGTAGAGAGCACATTCAATACATCAAGGGCAATACAATATGAGTAAGTGACACAGACACAGTACTAGAAAAAGAACAAGCAATTGGGCAGTTTGGTAGTTGAAACACAGAGCATGTAGGAAAATGTAATTAAATACAAGGCTTGATTATGGGTGGCTTTGGAATGCAGTCCTAAGAAGTACACTTGGTAGACAAAAGCCCATTAGTAGGGGTAGGCAGAGTCATGGTTTTTAGGGATGTAGCCTTAAAAAATGTATATGTATGTGGCCACCAGTAAATCTGTCAGGCTCCATTGTATGAGCCCGTACCTGTGAGTATATGGGCAGTACAAATTGGACTCACCGGGTTATTTTAAAAAAAAAAAGGAGAGGTTGTTTTAGGGTTTCATGTGTGACGAAACACTGTGACCAAGGCATCTCTTATAAAGAAAAACCTTTAATTGGGGCTGGCTTACAGTTTCAGAGGTTTATTCTTTAATCGTCACAGTGGAGAGCATGGTAGGTAGGATCCTCAGGAGTCTGTGTGCCACACCGGGCAGAGCTTGAGCTAGAGTCCTCAAAGCCTACCCCCACAGTAACACACTTCCTCCAACAAAGCCACACCTACTTCAACAAGGCCACACTTCCTGATAGTGCCACTTCATGCATTGGCCAAGCATTCAAACACCTGAGTCCATGGGGGCTGTACCTATTCAAACCAGCGCAAATGGCAGGAAGTAGGAAGAACATGGAGTGTTGGGGCTGGATCTGGGAAAAGTGGGGGGTGGATATGATCAAAGATACTGCATACAATTCAGAGTTTTAATAAAAGTATTACAAAGAAATCCAGTGATAAACTTTTACTTATTTTAGGAAAGGTTAAAGTGATTAATTTGCCAGTAATTTATAAGGTAACATTGATATTGACACAGTATTAGTGGGGAGTTGGGTCTGGAGACAGAGAGAAGCTGTATATGTAAAGCAGTAGTTCAAACCAATGACAGTGTTAGCCTAAACTAGATTCTGAGCTTTGTGAGGGCATGAGTTACATTTCTTGTATTTATGGCTGTAATCCTAAAGCCCAGCACACCATTTCCATGGTTTATAATGTGACTTGTAAATACTAGATTAAAACTGTAAATAAATTGGCTTAAACTTCATTAATAATTTCAGAAGAAGAACTAGGGTCATGAAAATCAGTGACTAAGTGGATTGACAGTAAAGAAACTTAAAAAGACAAATAGCCAGGGCTGGCAGGGATTTTGGCTGAGACTTTTCCCTTGGGTGTTAGTGAGGACAGCATTGCTGTCATGAGAGGAGGACATGGATTTAGGGCTTGCTGAAAAACTGATAAAGATGATAGTTCGCATACAAATATTTCTTGAACTAGTTGTAGCATAGAATAATAATAAAGATTATTAGAATAAGATAATTAGAATAAAGTTATATATGTTTGGGCAGTAGTATACAATTATAAAAAAATTCTAAGAATGAATACTATTATATTTTAAAGAAGATATTTTAATAATTGGTATTTATAAATATTGTTCTATTCTAAATTTACTTTTACTTTCTTATAATTTTTTTCTTGTGTTTGTAGTATGCATGTATGCATGCATGTATATATGCACATGCTTATTTGCATGTGTGTAAGTGGAGGCTCAAGGTTTATAACAGTAATCTTTCTCAGTCACTCTGTCATGTTATCCTTTTAGGTAAGAGTCTCAGTCAAGCCCAGAGCCCAGTGATACAGCTTGTCTTGCTACCCAGCTCGCTCTAGGGAATCCTTGTTTTCAAGGGATTGAAGGAGTCCATCCTTCTCATGGGATTACAGGCTAGCTCACAGTGCCACCCAGCATTTACATGGGTTCTTGGGATTTGAACTCCAATTTTTTTGCTTGTGCAGTAAGTGCCTGAACCACTGAGCAAACCTCCACCTTCCCTATGAAATCTGATGTGTCCTATTTAATTTATATGCAAATATATGTAAAGCGAATATACACAAATATATAATTCTACATGCAATTGACATTTTTACTTCTAGAAAGAGTTAACTTTGTATTGATTTTTTTAAAGCTATATAGGTTCTCTGTGATAAATATGGGAACTTTATTATATTTTTATACTGATTAAATGAAATTTATGAGCTGACATAGTGCTGATATATTAGCAATTGGGCTTTAATATCTAATTTTCTAAGGTTTAACTTTGTGATTGTTTGCTTATACCTTGTCTATTTATAAAAGTTTTACACATCACTGAATGTGGCTGGCAGAGAAAAACGTGTAGTTTTAAAACTAGCCACAATCGTGTAAAGGGAAAATTAAATAGAGGCCAGATTACTATATGCTTATCAAGGATTGTATGATTTTACAGGGCAGTCCTCTGGAAGTTCAATGATCGAAGTACTAGGCAAGACGTCTGTAGGTTGACTTCGAAGTTATCTCACTGAATTCAGATGTGGTAAAAGAAGTCAATTTAGGCCAAGGAGAAAGCCTGAGGAAAGCATAGAATTAGAAAGCCTAGGGCCATATGTGGTAAACAGGGTTTACCTCTGAAGGATACTTGAATGTTTCAGAGAAAGTAGATCAGCAGTGTCTCTGAACACCACATTGGCCAGATTCTGGGAAGGTTAAAATCTCAGTCTAAGGTAAAATATTTATTTTGCAGAGAGTTGGAAGAACGTTCAAAAAATTTCAGAAGCTAACTTTACAAATCTTAGGAGAAAGGATTAATGCACCTAAACAAGTTATCAAATTGTTTAATTTAAAAAGTGATTTTAAGCTATAGAGTTGAGGGTGCTCAGGGAAGGCTTTTTCAGCTGCCTCTGCCTGGATTGGTCCTGTATGTATAATTGGTCCTGGGTAGGTATTTGCTGATGTAAAGTTTACTGTATCAGATAGTCAAGACTGGGATGTTTATGATTGCTATACTCTCTTTTTATCCTTAGGTGTCCAGAATGCTCCCTGGAGGACTCATGGTTCTCGGAATATTTATTATCTCAACTTTAGAACTAGCAGATGATTTTCAAAATGCCCTGCGCAGAGTAAGTGCAGTGTAGCAAAAACTCTTAATGATGTCAAAGTTACATATTTTACTTGACTATATGCATATGTATTGACCTTAAGCACATGTATATTGCTGTTCAATAACTCTTTATGCTAGAATTTTGCTTAAATGGCTTATTCTGTCTATTTGCTTGCAGATCGTGTGTGTAATAAATCTAAATAGTTTTCAGTCAAAGCAATATATTTTTAAATATTTTTAAGGTTTATTTATTATACATTGTACAATACATGTACAATGTACATGGTGGGGGGAAGGCCATGCACCCACCATGAGGATCTTGGGGAGGTCAGAGGATGACAACTTTTCTGATTCAGTCCTCTTCCATCTTTCCATTGATCCCAGGCATTGAACTCAGGCTGTCTGGCTTCCATGGTAAATGCCTGCTGAGCCATCTTACTGGCCCTTAAAACAGTGTTTCAAAAGATGCTATCATAACATTATATAACGAGTCAGAATGGTTTAACTGTTTTTCTTGTGCAATAACTTTTTTTTGTAGACTTTCCACTCACTAGGAAGTGATTGCACTAATATAAAGTTGTGCTAGTCACATCTTTTAAGTTCTGTGATTAATATATAAACAACAATCACACTTTCTTTACTCCTGGAAGGGGTGCATATCCTGCATCCTTAGATTTTTTTTTTTGTTTTGCTACTATATAAGAAAGTCCGGTAGTGTAATCCAAGAATAAGAGTCCCAAGCTGTTTTCTCTTAGAATCAAACCTAAAGCAGTCTTCAGAAGCTTCCATCTCTTTATATGCTCAAGATTCACACACGCTTTCCTTGTGAGCCAGAGGGACCTTATACCATTCAGAAGCACAAAACTGGCTGAGGGCAATTTAAAAAATGTACATCTAGAACTGCAGGTGCTGTGGATGCCTCTGTTTGTAATCTCCACTTCAGATAGTTCACCCTTGCCTTCCACAGTTGTTGTCTTGGATGAAAAGGATGTACTTCCTCCCTGGCGTATTTTCAGTCTTTTGTACTCTTCCATTTTAAGTAAATCTGCCTTTTTCTGATGCTCACCTTTGACAGTCTGGAATACATTTTGAATCTCTGTGCATATGCTGCTTGGTTTTCTCCCTCAGCCTAACATCCCCTGGAAGAAGTCTTACTGAAGTGGTTCTAGATCAGATTGTCTCGGGGGCGCGGCTGTGCGAGGTTAGCTTGCTTGTTAATTGATGTGCAGTCTCGGCCCACTGTGAGTGGCATATCCGCAAGGAGGGGCTCTGTCTATTCTCTCTGCCCTCTTCAGACATATGGTTTGTCTGCATAATGAGACTCTCTCAATTAAAAATAAAAATAGAAAAGAAATAGTGTATCTTGAGAGATACTGCAAGAAATAACTTTATAAAATGTATTGTTAATGTATTTTCCACAATTATGGTCATTATCTAATACTTCATTTAATGAAGCACTTTCTTTGATATCAGAAAGCCTTCTGATTGGTTGTTTTCAGCCTATAGGCCATAAGAATTAGATGACAAATTAGATGACAGTGTTGTAAGAATGCTTACATTCATGATCTTCTAGGCTCATTCCAAGGCTGTGTTTTATAATTAATATTTCTGACACAAATTAGGTAACCATTCTGTTTTTTTTTTCTCCTAATTTTTACTGCTTTCATGGTTTATGAAATTTAAATAAGAAATGCTAACTGGACAACATCTTCAGTTTTGTGGTTAAAATATCATTTATTCCATTTAGGAAAAATAAAGTTTGTATTTTATATTTCATATAAATAAAAGTTGCTCAAAAGTAATTTATCATATCCAGTTAACTATTAATTATAGGAAATAACATTTTAGTTAAAACTCAATTTTATGTGAATTATGCTGTGAAGTCACCAGTGGTTGATATATCATATAGTCCATGAAATCAGCATTGTCTTTTTCAATACTTTTCATTTTGCAATGATTCATGTATATTTTTCTGTCTTTCAGCTAATATTTTCTATGGAAAAATCTTTGAGTAGAAAAAGACTCTGGAATGTCACAGAGGACGAGGTCTCAGAACGAGTGACACTTCACATTTGTTCTTCTACAAAAAAGTATCTTTTATTTAGGTGTTTATGGTTAGTGTGTGTATTTCTGACTGGCAGTCCTAGTGTTGTTGACGAATCCACACCAACCACAGTGTACCCTGCAATGAGCCAGCCTTTCCTCTCCTCCCCACACAATCCTGTGCCATGCAAACCACATACCCACAGTTCTTTCCTTCAACATTTATTTTAATCATTCTTGTGAAAAAAAGACTATTAAGTTTGTCTTGAAAGAACACCTTGTTGCCAGTCAGCCGTGACCCATGTCTTTAATCAGTGCTTGGGAGGCAGAGGCAGGTGGATCTCTGTGAGTTTGAGGCTGGGAGTGCATTCCAGGACAGCCATGGCTACACAGGGAAACCCTACTTCCAAAATCAACAACAACAACAACAAAACCAAAAAACTCACATGGGTTTGATTAGGGATGCTGATAATGATATTAATAGTAATAATGGCTGTTAATCATACGCTGAGGTAGCTGAAGTGATAGAGACAGGATTTAGGAGTCCGAGTTCTTTGTCAGCTCTTTATTCATGTATAGTTTTGCTTCTGGACGTTCTCAGAGTCAAGCGTAAGCAAATAAGGTTTTTGCTGTGTCAATATAATTTTTGCCTTCATTTCTTAAAGCTACAATGTGCAGTATGAAGCAACCAGAATTGAGCTGGGTAGTGTAGAAATTCTTATGCCTTCGTATGTCAAGTGGCTCTGTCCCCTGTAGCTCGAGACATAACCCAAGGACCCTCTACATTAGGACTCAGAGAAGACAAAATTCAAAAAGAAAACTTACTGCAGAAGATGTGTGTTTAATATATTTGACATTTGCCTGGAAAGTATCACAACCCAGTAAATCAGTAAATGTTCTTTATGTATATAAGATCACATGTTCTTGGGCTTGATCTCATCCAAATAGCACTCCTTTATGCTATGTAGAGCATGTTAGAGCAAGGACCCGAAGGAGCTTTCTTTGCAGTTATTAGGATTAGCAGTATTTATAAACAGAAGGAAATTTGTGGGTTTTTTTTTTTTTCTTTTTTAAGCACCATAAGTACTATAGTCAACAATTAGTATACATACATAATACATAAACACTTATTTACATATATATGTATATATATATACATATATGTATATATGTATATATACATATATAAATACATATATATGTATATATCCATATATATATAAAGGCATATATATATGCCTTTTAAGCATATGAAATACTGTAATTTGTAGGCACTTAGATGTAGGTACCAGTTTTAATTTTTGGACTATATTTTATTATCAAGAATTCTTTTGGAGTCCTTAATTAGTTAAGAATATCTTGTCGAACTTACGATGTCCATGATCCAAAGGTAAGAAAAACCACTCTTGAAAGATTTTTTTTCTGTTTTAAAAGTAAAAATTCATCTTTGTTTTTAGTTTTACTAATTTCCAGTGCCATCACTTCTTTTCAATGTGTATGACCACTTGCAGTTTTTTGTTTTGTTTTGTTAATCTCCTGGTTTATATTGAGAAGCTGGTGGTAAAGGCGACTGAGGAGTTTGGTGGCTGCAGTGCAGTCAGCCAGCGCCCAGTGTGCTGCAGAAACCAGGCCAGCATTTGCTTAAAAGCAGTGTGGAGGTAGCTTTCCTCTCCTCCCCATGGAGAGCACGGCCACTTAGGGCAGCTTGTGGGCGCCTGCTGCAGCCAGCAGCCAGCAGCCAGCAGCCAGCGTCCTTACAGTGGCCTGCTGAAGCCAGCGGGAGGCCGGGACCGAGAGCAGCAGTCAGCGTTCTCCACAGCTTTCCCCTCCTCTCTCTTACCCATGAGGGTTGCCAAGGTCGTCGAGCTTGTTCTAAAACTGAATGATCACGTTTTTACATCTGTTCCCCTTAAGTCAGAGGATTTGATCAACAGTTCAGGGTTTTAGCTTGTTTGAGTTATCGATTTTATACCTTATATTATTTTCTTAATGCATGTGTTTTTACCAAAGCCATATCATGTTTTGTTTTTCCACCTCTTTCCTGATAAAGAGTTCAGCAAGACCTGCAGATTGGAAGTATCAGAGTAGAGTGTCTGCCTCATGGCTGTCTCTAGACTGTACTGTTCACGTTAACATTCACATCCCACTGTCGGCTACTTCTGTCAGTTACACTCTGGAAAAAAACACAAAGGTATCAACGTAAAATACGTTTTCTTCAGTGATGGCTGAGTGGGCGCTCTGCTGATAATATGGCTGGGACAGTTAGAATCCTCAAAACTTGTACTCTATGTTAAATGACTGTTGTTGTATGCATAAAGAACTTGTTACTCTGGATGGATTAGGACATTTTGAGCATAATTAATATCATAATACTAATATGCTTAGCATAGCAGGAACTTAATTAGCATATGTAGAGTTTAGTTATGTTATTATAGATCTAGTGATAACCTTCTGTTGACCCTGACTCGGTTTGCCTTTCTGTTTTCATTCCTTTGTTTTTCTTCATTGCTCTTTTGTTTATATCTAAATTTTCTTTAATACTGCTTTCTGATATACAGGGCTCATATTTCTACATTTTAAAAGATCAAAGGCACTATTGGATTTTATTTCTAGGCTCATGTAGTTAAGACTTTGGAATTTGTGGTGTACATTTTAGGAAAAGGTCAGAAAACTTATTAAACATGGATAAGGTGCTAAAAGATTAGGACTGTGTTTTAATTTATGATACTGGATTTACACATTGTGTTATTGACACTTGCACATTTTCAAGATTTCAGTGTAGTAGGTGGAGAATAGTACAGTCTAGGAGGCTTGTTTAGGATAACCTTATCTGAAAGGTTTGTATTGTTTTTAAGAGTGGACTCACGCGCTGGGCCAAGCAAATAGAAAATGGTGTTTATCTGATTAACGGGCAAGTTAAAGACAGCAACTGTGACCTGTTGGAAGGACAGGTGAGCTAAGGAAAAAATTGTCTTATTTATCAAAAAAAATTTTAAAAGGAGAAATAGATTTATCTTTAGTCCTTGTTTTCATTAACATCAGTTTCGCTTACTCATTTCTAGGATCCTTTGTTTTTGAATTTATTTATTTTCATGCAAGGTCTCTCTGTAGCCCAGGCCTCAGACTTACAAAGATCTGCTTGCCTCTGCCTCCCGAGTCCTGGGACTACAGGTGAGCACCACTATCCTGAGCTTTAGTATCTTTTAAAGTAAAGGACAAATGTTTTTCTCAGAAAGTGGTAGGAAGAGGCTATTTCTGGTTTACTTAAGATACTGAATCCTGGAATTAGAAATCTTTCCTGTAAAGCAGGGATCTGCAAACGGGAAAAAGACAAATGGTAACTGCTTTAGCTTTAGAAGACGGGTTACTGTAGTGTAGCTGTTACCTCTGCTGTTGTCCCATTAAGTAACCTTAGATAAACAAGAATGATTTCTACTCTACCAATAAATTCTGATTCACAGAGAAAGGTGGAAATGTGAATTTGACTTGCAGAAAATACTTTACTAATCTCAAATCTAGAAAAAGTGAAGTAGGGAATAATTTTTAAGATAATAATTGATATAGAATATATAATGCAATGTGTCTTACAAAAGCAACATTAAAATTATTAAGACATATTTTCTCCTTGCTATTTAGAAAATATAGAGTAGTTACTCAATTGTTCTTTATTTTTTTGTATGCAACCTTAACAGTCTGGTTTTCACTTGTATTTTTTTTTTAGAAAAAAAGTAGAGGAAATACGCAAGCAACTGCACATTCTTTTGATGTCCGAGTGCTAAAACAGTTGGTAAATATTTTTAAAACCACTTATTTAAAATAAATTATTTCATCAAACATAATGAAATAGTATGAATATAATTATATGAATTAAAAAATATAGAAAGATGTAAAGCTATATAAAAATTCAATTATAAGAAGGTTATTCCCGCCGGGCGTGGTGGCGCACGCCTGTAATCCCAGCACTCTGGGAGGTAGAGGCAGGCGGATTTCTGAGTTCGAGGCCAGCCTGGTCTACAGAGTGAGTTCCAGGACAGCCAGGGCTACACAGAGAAACCCTGTCTCGAAAAACCAAAAAAAAAAAAAGAAGGTTATTCCCAAGAGGCATTGCTCTGATTAAACCATTCTGAGCCTTTTTATCTCAAGGCTATTAAAGCAGGTAGGTAACAATTTTAAAAGCATTACAGAATCTCATGAGTATGTATTATGTATTTAATTTTTAAGCTGTTGATTTGATAATTCAAGTTAGAATTCTTTGGAACCTAAAAGATGATATGTGTTTATATACTGAGAATTGTCATATACTTAATTTAAAGTATATCTTTATCTTATACTCTAATTTGATAAAAAATCTCCAAAGGGGGGGCTGGAACAATGGCTCAGTCTTTCCCCATTAGATTTTTTTAAAGGAATTATTTATTTATTTTATTATATGAGCACACTATAGCTGTCTTCAGACACACCAGAAGAGGGCATCAGATCCCATTACAGATGGTTGTGAGCCACCATGTGGTTGCTGGGAATTGAACTCAGGACCTCTAGAAGAGCAGACAGTGCTCTTAACCACTGAGCCATCTTTTCAGCCTCTCTGCCCACCCTCCATTAGATTCTTAAAGGCTGTTTGTAAGACAGTTTGTATTCAAATGTAGGTAGCAGTCCTTGACATTTGTAGAACCCAGCACCATGTCAGTCCTTATAGCCTTTAAAATTCTTCATGAGTATGAAATATTTTTTATAGGATAGATGTTTTAGAAAATAGTACCTAATGCATATGTATTATGACTATTAAAATATGATAAAACATATCTTAAATTATATGTTACATATGTAAAATATATTTTTTCCCAAAATAGAGTGTTTTCATCTACAGTAAAGATTTGTGAGCTGTAGAAGGAAAGCCCATTATTTTCTACTTTACTAGCTTATCTTTTGTTTTTTGTTTTTTGTTTCCGAGACAGGGTTTCTCTGTGTAGCCCTGGCTGTCCTGAAACTCACTCTGTAGACCAGGCTGGCCTCGAACTCAGAAATCCGCCTGCCTCTGCCTCCCAAGTGCTGGGATTACAGGCGTGCGCCACCACCGCCCGGCTTTACTAGCTTTTCAATGAACTCTATCTATACCATGGGAAATTTATACAAATATTGGATCAGTATTTTCATCTTGCTGGTTCATTTGGTGACACCTTAAAAATCTTCCCTTTGTGTGAGGTTTGCGTGTGTATATGTGTACCACATGAGTGCCAAATACTTGAAGAGGCCATAAGAGGGTGCTGAATCCCTGGGAACTGAAGGTGCAGGTGGTTATGAGTAGCTGTGTAGGTGCTGGGAACTGAACTTGAGGCCTCTCCAAGAACAGCAAGATCTATTGACACTAAGTGATCTCCAGCTCCAACAGACTGTGTTTTGTTTTGTTTTGTTTTCTTAATAAGAACTTGAAAATAATTAAATATGAATTTTAAGAAATATCTTTAAAGGAAATCACTTGTTGCTCTTACAGAGAACCAGGATTCATTTCCCAGAACCCCTAAGGTAGCTTACAACTATCAATGATCCCAGTGCCAGGGACTTTTAACAGTTATACATGTGGTATACACACATCTATATAGGTAAAACATTTGTATACATAAAGTGAAATAAGTAATCTAGAAAAAAAATATTTAAAATTAGCTTTAAAATAGCCTTTTTGAGGGGTGTAGTGGTGAATTGCATACCTTGAATGCTCCTGCCTTTTAAGGACCATATTCTTTCTACTTCTTCATTTTTCCTCCTGTCTTCTTGAGTACATAGTTTTATAGGCACATAGCACTTTTCATAAGTTTTATTATTCGCTTTTATTTTCCAAGAATGGACCTTGTTGCTAATTATTTATGCCAGGTATACTTGGGACAAAAATTACATTCTTATGACTCGTTTTTGTTGCTGCTGCTGTGTTATGTTGTTTGTGTGTTTGTTTGGTTTTTATTCTTTGGGAATTTCATACAATATATTTTGAACATTATTTGTTCCCTACCCTCAGGTCCTTCCAGATCTGTTTCCTGGGCAAATTCCTGATTTCTCTCTCTTTTAAAAGTGTAAAATAGCTGGACATGTGGTGTACACCTTTAGTTCCAGCACACAGGAGGCAGAAGCAGGCAGATCTATGTGGGTTTGAGGCCAACCTTATCTACAAAGCAAGTCTAAGACAGCCAGGGCTCCACAGAGAAACCCTTTCTCAAACAAAACAAAGTGAATGAACAAAAAGCCTCTAAAATATAAAACAAAACAAAACAAAAAACCACAAAAAACCAAATAATCAAGCAAACAGAATCTAGTCTGGGACTGGAGAGATGCCTCATCAGTTAGGAGCTTTGACTGCTCTTAAACATTCTAGGAAGGGTTGATTCCCAGCACCAACATGGAGGGTCATGACTGCATGGTAACACCAGTTCTGGGGCATCCAACACCCTCTTTTGGCCTCTATGAGCACCAGGCCCTTACATGTGGCAAAAGCATACATGTAAGCAAAATACCCATGCACATATAAATTAAATCTGCTTCGTGGTGGCCAACTGAGCATAGGGCCTTTCTTGGTGTGTGTTTTGATATACCCAGTGTCAATCCATTGAAGAAAATGGAATTTTTTTTCCTCTTCCAGCAGCCAGTAATTACAAATAGGTTTTTTTGGCTAGCAGGAGTACTCTATGCTCACTTCGTCTTCTGCGTGCAGGGATTTTGTTTGGCTTGAGCTCGTTTGGGTCTTACGCATGCTATCACTGCCTCTCTGAGTTTATAATGTGCACTGAGGCTGTGTTATACATGCTGCCAGAGGAGAAAAATGATCCTGTCTCGCCCCGCCATAATTCCCAGGAGGTACAGTAATGACTTGCCTGCAAGGTATGCCCACGTGTTCAGCCACTTCTTTTTTAAATTGGATTTAAGGCCTCCTTCAAGAGAGAACCATGCCTGACACCGTTAGGAAGGTAGGAACCTGAGACTAGATAGGCCGTGGGCCCTCAGGGACAGCCTGTCATTATTCTGCTGAGAAGCAGCATAGCGGTTGTCACTTTATGACTCCTAATAACACATTTACACCCTCCTCAGAGGAACTTCTCGCAGTAGATGGTGACTAGCTACAGTTGTACAATGTTAAGAGAGTCTTTGGAACACTCTGCCCTAAATGAGATTCTTCTCAAGGCTCCGATCTATGCAGAGGAGGATGTGAGAAGACTGAGAGCAGAGGTGGTAGATGACTTCTGGGACAGAGCAGGGCTGATCTGAGCTCAGAGACTGGGACTGACACTTGGATTTGTTTTAATCTTTTTTCCCCTTTCCTTCCTGATGCTAGGCCTTGAGAAATACTTTCATTGTTACCATGTTGCCTTTGTTTCAGCACTTAAGACAATCAGATTTCAAGTGTCTGAAATGGGGCTGCAGTGACAGACAGCACTTGATGTTCTTGCTGCGGACCAGGTTTGGTTCCTGGCATTCACACGGCAGCTAACAATCATCCATTTCTAACTGTGACGCCTTCTTCTGGCCTCCTCAGTCCTGCACATGCATGTACACAGGCAGGCGTATGTTCCAGGCAAAGCATTCGGTTGCATAAAATTATAATAACTTAAATGTTGAAGCATCTGGAAAACAAGGTACTGAGTACAGCGTAGCCTGAAGACTGTAGGACTTATGAAATGAAAACAGCCATGCCATCCCTCTGAAACCACCGATAGCATTTTCTGCTGGCAGCTCTAATGGCGTTAAGTCCTTATGTGAGGAATGCAGAGGCTGCCTTTAGCATACCAAAGTTTCATATTGAAAGCACAGAAATGTGTGTCTTATTTGTTGTTTAGAATTTTACCATGTTTATGGCGTCCTAATTTGTATACTGTTGTGGTTTTCCTGTACTCCATACCCTGCATCTCCAACTGCAGCATTGTTATCTTTATGCATCTTTTTATCTTTATAATACTTACCTGAGGAATCTACAAATAATGTATTTTTAGGGGATATACTAAGTATTTTAAATATTCATGTTAATGAGAAACCATTGAGATATAGTTGATTTTCTATCTATACTAAGAATGTCCAGGAAATAATATACAACTTATAAAAAGACATATAAAGACCTTTTAGTAACTTACAGAGAATATTTTTGAGAATTTAGGCAGAAAAAACTTTTTTTTGTATAAAATGTTTATATGATAGTTAAATGTTTCATATAATTAATAATGTTAGAACTGTTAGGACTAAAATGGATTTTATCTTTCAGCTCCTGAATTCGGACCACAGATCCACAGCCACAGTTCAAATCTGCAGTGGTTCTGTAAACCTTCGGGGAAATGTGAAATGCAGGGCTTACGTCCATAGCAACAGACCCAAGGTTAAAGATGCTGTGCAGGTACAAGTTACTGAGGGGTGAGGAATCCGAAACCAGGCAACCTAATATTAAACAATCCTAGGAGTTCATTTTCTTTCCATCTTAATTTTATGATTATTAATTTGACCTTAATTAATAAAGGTTTGGTCTGTTTTTAGACTTTTATGTGTAGACTGTCTATGTGGGCTTAATAAGTGTTCCACCCTTGTAATAGGGAAGCTCAAATTCTTTCATTTATTTATTTATTCTTTCTTTGAAGCTCAGATTCTTAAGTATTTACAAGAAGAGTTGTTAGGTAATGTTTCAGACTGCAGAAATTAAAAGATGACCAACTTTTACCTTATAGTACCTTTCCTCATTGGAATATTGGAAAGATTTGTTTAGATGAAAACTTTAATTCTTTCTTTGGCTGTAATTTACTATTTAAATGCAGGCTATATAAATTTATCATTAATCTACAAGTGTGTTAAAATAATAGTAAAGGGTGTGCTAAGTGGGTAATAATCATAATAATCATAAGTAGAATGGCGTGTCACTCACTGAGTGGACATTCTTACTCTGGAAAACACATTATGGGTTTTCTCCTAATGAAATAATTCAAGTTTGAAGCATTTTATATATTACTGTGTTTTTGCTTCCTCCCCCTCCCCCCCATAGGCAGTGAAGAGAGATATTTTGAACACAGTTGCTGATCGTTGTGAAATACTCTTTGAGGACCTGCTTTTGAATGAAATTCCAGAAAAAAAAAGTATGCCTATAAATAAGTATTTTTTGTGTTTGTTTGAGCAGTTTCAATACAGTAAGATATCAAGATTCAACATGTATGTCATATTCTCTAGCATGTTTTATGATAATAAGCTATTTCTTTTATTGCTGAATAAAATCTTTTCAGTTGCCCCGTCCTCCACCACTGTGCTTTGAACATTTTCTATTAGCAGAGGGTCAGCATTTGTCAGTTCCAAGGAAGACCCTTTTAGTGTTCTGTGACCCATTCTTTCTCATTTTTAAAATTAGTTATTTGATCTTTTTTTTTCAATTTTTCTTACATGATTTATTTGTTTATTCATTGTATGAGTGCTCTATCTTCATGTACATCTATTTGCCAGAAGAGGGCACCAGATCACATTACAGATGGTTGTGAGCCACCATGTGGTTTCTGGGAATTCAACTCAGGACTTCTGGAAGAGCAGTCAGTGCACGTAACTGCAGAGCGATCTCTCCAGCCCCGAGATAATTTCTTACAATGTATTTTGATTATATTCTCTCCCTCCATCACCTTTTCCCATATCCTCCTTACCCATCCAAAATTGTTTTAAAATGCAGCCCATGTAGTTGTACTGAGCATGTGTTTTTGGACGTGCTCCCTGCTGCTGGAGCATGCTTACTGGTATAGCGTGAGTTTGTGCAGATCGGATGCATGCTGTCACAGGTGCTCTGTGTTTGTCTCCGCAACTGCTCTGCTGTATCTGGAAACACTGGTTTTTATAGTCGGCCATCACCGTTGGCTCTTACAGTCTTTCTGCCCCTTTTCTGCAGTAATCCCAGAGCCTTGAAAGACGCTGTGGTGTGGGTGCCCTTAGCACTGGCACTCTGTAGTCTCTCATTCTCTGCACCGTGACCAGTTGTGGGTCTCTGCATTAATTGCCATTTACTCCAAAAAGACTTGTTTCCTTGGTCGAGAGACTCATTAATGTAAGAGAATAACAATAAGTCATCAGCAGTCAGTTTAATGTGATGGCCATTTACCAGCATAATAGTGTCTGACCTGGGGCCTATGACCTAGCCAGCCTCATGTTCTTGGCCTTGACCTGGTACTGAATATGGCTTTCATATCATGGAGCAAGCTCTTAGTCCAGTGAGAAACTGATTGGTTACCCTCATGGCATTCATGCCTGATTCAGTAGTAGACATGTCTTACCAGACCAGTTGACACTGGCTGGCAGGGCTTACAGCAGGGGAGAAGGATGAGCCTCCCTCTAGGAACACGCATCGCACCTTCTAGTCCTGGCTTTAAAATTAGCATAATTTTAAACTCAAAAGTAGTATTAAGTATGCTTTTCGGGACTACATTTTTGTGTCTCCATTCCTTCTATTCTGCTGGTGAGTGAATTTCTAAGTAGTTTCCCCTTTCTATTTTAATGAGTCATTAAATGTATTGCAACTAATTCTTTGGCATTCAGTTTTATAACATTCTTTCTTCAGGCAAATCTAGAATCCATATTTGAAGTGCACTTCAAATTTTGTACGTCAGTTATCCATGTATATTAAAGCCATCTTTGAATTTTTAACTTAAGATACAAGTATGTTTGGTTTAAAACCATCCTGGTTTTGCATGCTGTTACAAACAGCATTATATAATGCTGACACTAGGAGGCAGTGTGGTCAAAGAGTAAAATTATTCTTCGGTTCTACACAAATGAAATCATACACTGAAACTGAAAGAATCATCTAGTTTATGTCACTGCATTCCCCATGAACTTAAGGAATGCCTCAGCATCTTCTGTTTGTAGTTATATAAAGGAACCCTAGTTTCTTGAGGAGGAAGTGTAGATTGCTTAACAGAATGACCCCAATTTTCTACTTGATCTTTATATTGATAGCTTTTTAATCATATTTGATGCAGACAAAGTGGTTATCCTTTACAATGAAGTCTGCTTTTGTGTTAGTTTGTTAGAGCTGTACCTTGAGATTAATAGCAGATATGTAGTTAGTATTTTAGGAATTTGGAGATATATGGTCTTAATTTGCAAGTATCCAAAGAAAGGTGAAACATGGTGGCTGGGGAGATGGCTCACTGGACGAAAGGGCTTGCACCCAAGCATGGACAGCCAGAATAAAGCCCGATGTGGCGGCACAGGCTTCTCTTCCCAGGGTAAGGGAGGCGGAGACGGGCAAGGCCCTTGTTTTGACTTTGAACGTGCATAAATGAAGAAAAAGTTGGCAATAAAATCCACAATACTTACAAGATTAGAACAAATACAAAGGTGTCTCTATCAGGGAGTTATAAAATTGATAGAGCATCCCATCATAGGACAAAGTGGGTCCTGTAAGGACGTGTGATTAACAACATCTCCTCATTAAGGGCAAGGAGGGGTGTATGTTTCATAGGCATATTGCTTACAGCCCTTTGAAGAAACCAGGGGAATTGACGAAAGAAAAAACTCAGTAAAAGCAATTTTGTCGGACATCAGTGAGAGGAGAGGCCCTTGGTCCTGTGAAGGCTCATTGCCCCAGTGTAAGGGAATGCCTGGACAAGGAGTGGGTGGGTTAGGGAGCAGGGGGAGGGGAGATGGGATAGGGGGTTTTAAAGGGAGAACGAGGAAAGGGGATAACATTCTAAATGTAAATAAAGGAAAAATCTCATAAAAAAGAAATGTCTTCACCTCCCCCCAAAAGAAAGTAAGACATTACTGTCATTTCAAACTAATTCTCAACATTCTTATATTTTTGAAAAGAATATTATGATATTTCTTTTCAGAGTATGAACTTCCTCAGCGAGTTTTTGTTCCGCTTCCTGGATCTTCTGTAATGTTATGTGATTATAAATTTGGTGATGAATCAGCTGAAGAAATCAGAGACCACTTTTCAGAGATGTTAGATCATGAGATTCAAATAGAAGACATGGAAATTGCAGAGGAAGCGAACACAGGTAATTAAAATTTGCTTAAACCATACCTAAACTTACCACGCTGTCCTGATTTTAAAGCTAATTCTGTTTAATACTTTGTAATATTAACTGAGACATGTATAAACACACACACACACACACACACACACACACACGACAGATTTCTACACATAAACAAACAAATAAAAAAAATCCAGTGAAACCAGTAACTGTTCTCTTTGGAAACTACCCAAACTTAAAACACATCAAATGTTTTTTGAGTCTAGCAAGTGAATCTTTATGAGACAAATTCAGCCTTAAATATGTGGAAATGTGTAGCTTGCAAATACTTACTTCAGTGTGAGGAAAGTTTTTCTCACACTGTTTTATAACCTTCTCTCTATATAATCTGTCATTTCATTTGTGTTCTCCTTGTGTAAGGAGGACACAGGAGTCAGGCGGGCAGTTGCAGAGGTCAGGTGACGGCGAGGCGGGTGGCGGGCAGACCTTGAGTACCTGTGTGCATCACCCATCGATGCCTCAGGCTTTGACTTGCACATTTGATCTTAACCTTTGGAATATCTCATTTGATTTGCTTTTTGATTTGTAATAAATACAAGATATAAAAATGCATATATAGAAAAATGTGCAAGTATATTTCTAATTGTTATGTAGTAAGATTAATTATTTGCAAATATTAATAGGTACTGAATAAAAACTATTTTAGAAATTTGTCGTTTGGTAGAAAATTTTTGGATTACTTTTGAATATGAATGTTTATTCAGTTTGATTGTAGCAATTTTAAAAGTTCCTTTTCTGATTTTTTTTACTCAATCCCCATCAGGGAATGTACAGTGTTCATTGTTACTATTGTTAGTTATAGGTAAATATCTAATATGCGGGATTTCAGATACACCCCTCCCAATGGGTCATGACCCACAGGTTGAGAACCACTAGGTACTTAAATGACTCTTAGAAATGTTGATGTGATCCTTAGAGTTTGTGTAATTCATCTTTTTTCTTTTAGAATAAAAGTCTGTGTCCCATGATGAGTGCACGGTAGTCTTCCTTATTCCGAGTAACACTCAGCCTTCCTGTAACCTGTGCTTTATTCAAGAATATGGATAATAGTTTTGAGGTGGAGGGGTGGCCCTGTCCTTTACCTGGGGGGCTGTGCCTATCTGCTGGATATGGTCTCTGCAGGTTCTCTCTCCCCTTTAGTATTTCAGCTAATGTCTTCCCTGTAGGGTCCTGGGAACCTTTTGGGTCCCTGGCATCTGGGACTTTCTTTTGCCCCACCTAGGGATCCATCTCATCTGCTGACACTAAACCCAAACACTATTGCTGATTCTAAGAAGTTCTTACTGACAGGAGCCTGGTTCAGTTGTTCCCCCAAGAGGCTCTGCCAGAGCCAGATCAATACAAATGTCGATGTACACATTGGACGGGGAACCCAATGGGGAAGTTAGGGCAAGGACTGTAGGAGCTGAAGGGGTTTGTAGCCTCATAGGAAGAATAACAGTATCAACCAACCAGACCTCCAAAGCTCTCAGGGACCAAACCATCAACCAAAGAGTACAGAGAGGGTACCCATGGCTCCAGCTGGATACGTAGCAGAGGATGACCTTATCTGGCATCACTGGGAGGGGAGCCCCTTGGTTCTGTGGAAGCTTGATGACCCTGGATAGGGGAATGATAGGGCACTGAGGCAGGAGTGGGTGGGTGGGTGGGTGGGTGGGGGAACACTCTCATAGAGGCAGTGGGGAGGGAGAAGGGGATAGGGGACTTGTGGAGGGGAAACTAGGAAGGGGGATAACATTTGAAATGTAAATAAATAAAATAACCAATAAAAAATTTTTTAAAAAACCCAAAAAATTTGGAGTCATAAAAAAGAAAGAAAATAAATAAAATAATTACTAAAAGTATATCATCATGTAATGTATTCATAAGACAACATTTATTACCATTACCAAATACTACATACTAGACCATCTCAAGAATTAATTACCAGAAAGGGTAGAATTATATACTCATCCTCACCAATATATCGATGCTTTAATTTCAAGTTCTTTAGTCTCTGACTGTATTTGAATATATTTAAGAGATGATTTTGTTAAATTATATCATTAGCATAGGCTTTTATCAAACTGTGCTAGCATCCCTATAACAAGAGGAAATTTACACGTATAAGGGACACAAGGAAAGATTTCACACCAAGGAAAAGCCAGTGAGGACAAAGGGAAGTAGTGGATATCTGTACGCCAAGGAGGCTGTACTGGGAAGAGACCAAAAGTGTCAGTACCTTGCTCTTCAGCTTCTAACTTCCAGAACTGTGAGGGGAAAAAAAAAAGATTTCTATTGTCTGAACCAAAGGAGTTAAAATACGATATTCTATAATCTGATTTTAAAGAAAGACTGATATCAGAGAATATAGTAAGGTACTAATATTACAGGGACAAAGGGAACAAAGAAGTAGTTTGTCAGTCAGGTGTGGATACTTAGATGTATAATATGTTACTATGGAAACCACACTGATGGGAAATCATAACTTTGTAGATTGTGCTTATTTTTCTGTTTCTAGAATTGACAATATCACCTTTCACATTAGTATCACCTTTCAGACTCTACCCAGCTTTTGAAACTTGAATGAATTATAATCAAGCTAATAAAATTCATTATTATGTATTGATTGCCTACAATATATTGAACATTAGGACTATAAAGGTACAATATAGTGGTCCTTCTCAAGACTCTTGCAACAGAGTAGAATGTACAGAGAAATAGATTGCTGTGAACAGGTAATTAGGTCTGTAATGGAAGAGTGGAGAGAGTGCCAGATGTGCAGCAGTGGCACGACAGGACCCAGGGACACTACGTGACTTAAGTTGATGTTGAAGGAAGAAGTAAGTAAAGATGACCGGGCATTTTAGGAGCTGAGCACTGGCCTGAGGTGTGCGCCAAGCATAAGCATTGCCTAGAATTAGCTTAGCTCTGCCTCCCTCAGAAGCTGTTAAATTGGGAGGGATATTTTAGTAATTATATATAGTTTTAATAGTGACTGTGGTCTTTATTATTATGGGGTAGGGTAATAAAACCACAGGTTTGATGGGTAATAAGGGTATTTAGCTAAACTACCCATTTGTTTGGGGTTATATCCTTTCGTTCATTCATTTTTTTAATCTACCCAAACAAAATTTATTTTTTCTTTCAGATGCATAATGAAAGCCTTGTGATTTTATTTGAGTCTAGGCTTGCCACTAATAGCTGTATAACTTGTCTAAAACCTTTCTAAGCCCCAGTTCCTTTGGAGTATTTTCTAAAAAGAAATACATAATAAATGAAGGATGGTACAGTACTTTATTACATAATTAGTTTCTTCTCAGTGAACTTCTACATATTAACAAAAGTCTTAATGGTAAAGTATGAACATAAAATTGAGTAATGTACTCAGATTTACATAAGTATATCAGGGTTTTTATATACAATAAATCACTGAAAATCATTGAGATTCAGAAATGGAAATGTTACATATTTAGGACGAGTAAACTTTCTAAGTATTTGGTATTATTTCCAAGGTTTTGAAATTATTTTCTTGACTATTACTATTATTTTTATTTATAGTGTAGTTGTCAAGTACTTGCTATGTTTAAAAATATATATTTTACCATGCAAGTATCTTCAAATAACATACTTTCAAAGGACGTAAGGGATAAAAATACAATTTGTTTGTCAAACTGACTCACCAATGGTGAAGGATAAGCCTGGCATTGAAATTATATGTGTGAGTCATCTAGACATTAACTTAGTAATCCAGATGTTGTGTGAGTCATCTAGACATTAACTTAGTAATCCAGATGTTGTGTGAGTCATCTAGACATTAACTTAGTAATCCAGATGTGCTCTGTCTGCAGTATCAAATAAGAATAAATTGAGAACACACCTTTAAAATATGCTGAAACTCATCTTTGTCAGTTCTATCTTGGTATTGGAGCCAGTTATTCTTTGTTCCTAAGTATTCCTTATTTACTCACTTATTATTTTCCATGCTGTCGTTGAACCCATGGCTCTGTGCATGGCAGGCAGGATTTCTGCTGCTGAGCCACCCCTATGTCTGTCTTAGTCTTTGAGACATGCCTTGTTATGTGATTCAGGCAGGCCTTGGACTCCTTTTTCCTGATTCCGTGAATATTCACATGCCTGGGAAGCAGAAGTAATTCAGAGGAAAAATAAGTAATACCGATTGATTATTGTGGTGCTAGGAATGAAAATTGGCCTTGTGCTCGGCAGAAAGGCACGCTCCCAATCAGTTGTATCTCAGGCCACTGTCCCTCCCTTTTTAAACCATAATCTGCTTCTGTAGCTCAGGTTTTCTTCAAATAAGCTGTCTTTCTGCCTCAGACTTCTGAGTACTGAAATTGCAGGTGTGTGACACCACTGTGCACAATTAATGGTATATATTTGTGAATAAATTGTTGGCTATAGTTCTACAGGGATAGGGAACTCATCTATCTTTAAAGAATTCAAGTCCTAGGTGGTTGGTGAGATGGCACTTGCTGTCAATACTTATGACCTAAGTCATAGATACCTATTTCAATAGTTTAATGTGTCATCCTTATGCGCCAATACTAGTGTAACGAGATGCACACACACATTTTAAATTTAAACAGTAATTAAATTTAGGCAAACACTTTAATGTGTCCTATTCTAATATATTCATTCTCTCTCTCTCTCTCTCTCTCTCTCTCTCTCTCTCACACACACACACACACACACACACACACACACACAGAGCTATACTATTTGTTGTTGTAAATAAGGGATCAATCTGAAATACTTATTTTAAAGCATAGTTCCTAGAATTCTGTAACAGTTCCTGCCCTTCACTTTTGAGATATCAAATGAGTCTCCAGAACTCTATTAGTTAAAGTTAAGTAAATTCACAAAGGGAAGATGTGTATAAATTATTGTCAGCATAATGACTATAAAACTTACATTCAGGCTGGGACTTTTATCTCAGTAAAAAGTCTGATGACTGGGGTTCCATCTCAGGTACCCTTGGTTAAGGGAGATCACAGACTCCTAAAGGCTGTCCTCAGACCCCACTGCCTACCTTGGAGCATGTGCACCCAGGCTCACCTCAGTCACATACTCGTATTCATTCAGTTCGGCTTAGAGCAATAATAAAACTACATCACGTGTTCTGAGGACCAAGTCACTTTGTGATGTAGTCCATGAAATTTAGTTCCCCTATATTGAATAATGAACACATTCATATTATATAAAAGGTGATCAGGAAAGATGACTAAGTGGATGGGAGCACTTGGCTGCTCTAGATGTGGGCCCAGGTTCAGTTCGCAGCCCCCCTGTGACTGCTCACAGCCGGCTTTAAGTCCAGCTGAAGGGGATTTGATGCCCTCTTCTGATCTCTATAGGCACCAGGCACACAACACAGACATCCATGAAGGCAAACACAGGCACGCGCGCGCGCGCGCGCGCGCGTGCGCACACACACACACACACACACACACACACACGTACATACGCACATATGCATAGAAAATAAACAAATTTTAAAATAAAAATACATACTTTAGGTGAGTGAAAGGAAAATGCTGTTGACTGTATATATTCTTTATATGTTATTTTAAATGGCAGTTTTCAATTTATATAGTGTGTCCTGATTTCTTGCAGCTTGTATGACTTCCTCTGTGACTAGTGAGGCTTCACAGACCAACACAAGTGATGAACAACCAGAACAACCAAAAAAAACCATAGGAGAGAAAATTCAGCAAAACATAGGTATTTGTGGTTTTTATGACTTTGAAAAAGAGCTGATTTTTGAGTTTTCCTTTTATCTTAAAATTAATTTCAATTAACCAAAATGTTAGATTAAGACAGTATTTACTGAGTATGATTGAAGTTGATAACTACACAAATGAATTTGCATTATAATGACTGAGAAGCACTACGTACTGGAGCTGTGTTTCCATGTAATCTGAGTATGAGACAGCTGGCATATTGGGTATGTGTGTGTATGTGTATTTTCCTGTGTACCTATATGTATTTATGTGTCTGTACATACACACATATATTTACAGAAGATTTTTTAAATATTTCTTCTATTTTCTCTTAGTTCTATTTTCTATTAGTTCGCATTTGCGTAAGAGAGATCCTTTGTCCAACCTTTATGACTTAGTTTTTCAACTCACTACCATCTTTTTCTTTAAGACATCCCTGGATTTTAGTCCATACATATCCGTACATTTTTGTAGTGTGTGCACACACGTGTATGTCCCTGTGTGTGCCGTCGTCTGGGCCGTGTCACCTCGTCTCAGAGCCTCGGGGTCAGTGGCGCTTCCTTCTTCTGCTCATCCCACTCGCACTGTTCTGTTGTTCTCCCTCCTAGGTGTGGTCGCAGCGCTAGCAGTGGCAGTGCTTGCCGCAGCCATCTCCTTCCATTACTTCAGTGATTAGGGGGAGGCCCAGCGAGCTCCGGATCATCCAGACATCCCCGGTCAACAGCTACGGAATATAAAGACGTCCATGCCCACCTGCTCTGAAGCTAGCAGCGTGCTCTGTGGCGACCATGTCTGTTAGATGTGTTTCTGACGTACATGACATCACCAGCTGCCTTGTTTAGCCCTGCTTTTATTATCTGGCCTAGGTTTCCAAAAGTAAGCTGTGCATCTAAATGGAGTTGCATGTAACAAATCACTGTTATGTATTTCCAGAAGGATCAAAATGTGAGCTAGTTAAGAGTTTAGTGCTAAAGAAAAAGAAAAAACAGAAGAGTTTAGTGCTATTGAACCAGATCACATATTGATCAGAATGTTAAAACTTTAAGCAGTCAGTGGTAACCATGGCAGTTGTATCATCAGGAGTTATCTTCATCCTAAAGGACTTATGCACCCACTTGCAGTACTATATGGACAGTGTTTAAATTGGTGGCCATGGGTCCTATTTTAAGCATACCTACGGACCGTGGCTTCTTGGATGGCAGATGCCAGCCGCAGCACTGCAGTATGCTATGTGCCTCAAACCAGAAAGAAAGAAATGTGAATCTGAGATGCTATCCTAGTTAGGGCAGTTAATTAATATTCAGCAGCTCTCCCGTGTAGTTCTGTGTAGCTCCTGGCAGAAATAAGCTAGAAACACTCCTAACTTAGGCCCAAGACTCCCATAAGTTATGATCAAGCAATATTTTTTCCTGATTCTATGTCATGAGGTACAACATGCCCTGAGATGGGGGAGAAATAAACTATAGGAAAAAGAACCATTGAAGTCATTTCCCAAGGTTCACCCTGACAGTGCAGAGCCATCGTGGGGTGAAAGCCAAGTAGTGCTCCTCGGAATGAGGAGAGGAAACTGTGGGCTGTTTAGTGGGAGCGGACTCTGCTGCAGAGGTCGGAGAATGGAAGGTAGCGCAGCGGGAAGGCTGGGAGGACGGAGGAGGGTGGAGGTCTAGGAGACCCAGGAGGGGAGGAGGGGAGAGAGGCAGCACTTAGACAACAGGCTTCTGCACACCCTACCAAACAGACTTAACATTGAAGAAACAAAGAAATAAAAAAATCCACAGTGAACCACAAGTATGAAACAAGGTTCCTAAAAAGCCAAAGGGGCTATAAGGATGCTCCGCGAAGCCGAGTCCTTCATGTGGAGTAGATCCCCTAGCACCTGTGCGGGAGAAGGTGGGAATCCCTTCGTAGTTGTGAGGGGAACTGAAAATCAGTGCAAAGTGAGACTCAGAAACAAACCTTCAGTACAGAAACTGAAAAAGGATGGTCCTTGATAAGAAAAATTACTCAAGCAAGATTTGAAAGTGAAGTGTTAATGAGCAGACAAAACGATCAATATTGTAAATTAAAGTGTTATTTGTATAAGACAATCATAATGAAGTATTTAAAGAAATTGTAATAGAAATTGTAAACAAATGTAACACTGAATAAATATTGCTATGCAACATTAATGTGGAATTTTAAAATAAGGATATAACTGGGGAAAATCTGGGTTAAGAGATAGGAGGAGGGTGGTCTAAAGCAGAGTCCTCCAAGGAGCTTCTGAGAGGATCCAGGAGCCACGCCGGGCTAAGGCTGAAATGTGGTTATCCACATGAATTACTCTCAAGGCCACCTTCTCAAAGAGTACATAGGTGGGGAGACATCCCAGCGGAAGGGAGTTCAGTGATGCAATACAAATGGGGACATCAGAGGACAAGTGACTGCACACCTCACAGCTGCAAGGCCCTGGGCTGCTTCCTCACCCCAGAACAGAGACACCTGAGGCCCTGAAAGGGAATGGACAGAGTGGATAAACAGACTAGATTCTCCAAAGTCAAATTTCAGTTGAATTGCAGAAGCTAAGTAGACCTGTTCAGTAAGATTTTTTATTTTATTTATTTTTTGTCAACACCAGCCTCAGCCTTTACCCCTCTTTTAAAGACAACACCACTATTCAAAATCTAATTCAAACTTTGAAAGCATATGTGACGAGGGAAGATTCCCTAGGTTATTGCATGAGGCTCATTTAACTTGTCAAAATCAGGGATAGCCAGAGAAAAGAAAACTACAGGCTAATAACATGTCTTAGCACATGTGAAAGTCAACTCAGCACTATAGTAAAAAGATGTATGCATTAAGTACCAAGAGCCCGAGAATGCTTATTAACTTTCTGTTCATGATCCTTTAGGAAAGTGTGATTTAAAAAACAAACAAACAAACAACAACAGAGAAACCCAAGGCATTAAAAAAAAACGTGATTAGACATGAAAATATTTATCTGCATAAGACATTGATTAAGGCCATAACCAATACTATTTTACCTTCACTTGGTAGAAAAGCTAAGTAAGCCATGGCCATGCTAATAAAAATGGCGTGATAAAGCATACTTAACACTGAAGGCGCTCAGAAAGCCATCGGACCTTGTAGAGTTAAGTAACTATATTCTCCACATGTATATTCCTTAGGTAAATTCTTGCAAAGATATAACTATAAGAGAACATAACGTTTATGGCTATAATCCAAATATTAATTAAAAATAAGTACATTTTAGGGGATGTAATTGTATTTAGCAGACATACATGCAAACACAGAATTTAACTCAGGCTTTGTGGTTCAGACCTGTAAGTTCAGCTCCAGCGGTTGAAGCAGGAATGAAGACTTCAAGTTCAACAACAGTATGCACGACATAGTGAGACTCGGTCTCAAATAAACAAATGAATAACAAAAACTTTTATTTGGAATTGATTAAGTAAATGCCAACTCTACCCATGGTATAATACTGTTTGTAAAGTTAAGCAAGCTGAAGCTGTATTACAGGTTTTCGTGGTGATGTGTGTGTGTGTGTGTGTGTGTGTGTGTGTGTGTCCAAGCCTAGGTTCTGCTGAGATGGCTTTCTGGGCTACGTGTGTGTGTGTGTGTGTGTGTGTGTGTGTGTGTGTATGTGTGTGTCCAAGCCTAGGTTCTGCTGAGATGGCTTTCTGGGCTACGTCCTCAGTCCTCACTCTCCCTCTCCCTCCCTCCCTCTGCCTCCCTCCCTCTCCCTCCTTCCCTCTCCCTCTCTCCCTCTTTCTGTTCTGCTCTGCTTTAGACAGCTTTTTCTTGCTATTCTAAAACCTTTCTTGAAACAGCTTTCTGCCAGTTAATCTAAAAGCTGTCTGGATAGCTCATGTGTTTCTGACCAAAGTCAGAATAACAGCTACAAAAAAAAATTATTGCATCTTCTGACCAAGTCAGAAATACTATTCAGAAAAAAATTCTTGAGGAGTTGTTGTCTCTCTCCAGAGATCTCTAGGGAGCTCAGCTCTCACTAGAAATATCTCATGTAAACTAAAAGCCCAGCTTTTTATTTACATATTTATTCCATGTTACCTTTTGACTATCTTAAGAATCAGTATCTGGTGATCCAAGCCCTTTAATTCTTAGACATCAGCAAGCACGTTTATTATTTTTTTGTTTTTGTCTTTTAATATTGCAAAAGAATTCAGAGATCTGCCTGCCTCTCTTAAGCATAGATGATAAGCTAGCTGGGTTGGGACCCCGTCCTGAAATTACTATTTCTAGCACACCTGGGTCTGGACTCGCTGTGTCCCAGGCTGACCTGAAACTCAGGAATCCATCATCATCATCTGCCTTTGTATCTTTCTGACCAGCTGGTTCACAGTATAGCTACCTCTGTTCCTTTAGATTTGTGAAGCCCCTCCCTTTTTAATTTAGTGAAATTCTTTTTAGGGTACAAAAGTTAAAGATGGTGGCCGAAGAGAGAAGCAATGTGTAACAAATACATTGGAAACAGTATTTCTAAGTAACAGGTGCGCAGGTTTATATTCCCTTTATGACAGCCATACACACCTTTCCTATTGCTAATCACTGGTTGGCAGTCCATGGTAGCTCTCAACTGTGAACCCAGCTGCCACGTCTCAGTCCTGTGCAAGGCTTGCATCTGGCTTGGAGTTCCTCCATTCAAATGGCTGAGTTTCTTCATTTTTCTGATGCTTGGGTCAAAGAAGTAACACCAACATGAACATTCTAACAAGAGAACACTAGAGACAGACTCCTCTTTAACCCTGGCTTGGAAGTTCCTGAACATGGTATTAACTACACGTAGTGGCTAACTTAATTTCCAGGATAAGCCTAAATCAAAAGACAAGGGGAAGAGAGTCTTTACTCAGAAGGGGAATATGATATATGCACTGATCACACTGTGCCTTTTAATCTGTTGCTTGCCTTCCTCTGCTGCGCTATTCCTGTGGACGCATAATATGTCTCTTCCTTTCACATGAGCCCTAAGGTGTTCTAATTCACTATGTTCTTACCAACCCCTGGGGATTAACACAAGGTCTATGACAGTAAGTTGATGCTGATGTTTATGGGCTGTTAGGTTTGCTGATGATAAGTTGAAGGTGATATCACCTGATCCCTTCATATTTTTGATGAAGTTGGCAAAGGCATCTGAGAATGAAAAAAAAAAAAAAAGGACATTTGGAAAACTTGTTGCAAAGAATGGGTCACCAGGATGACCACATGAACAGTGGGATTGCCAGATGGAGCATTTACCTCTGAGGTTATTTATTCCAAATGACTGAAACTGCTTGTTTTACCTCAAGAGTCCGTCTTCTTGGATTCAAATGTAAAAACTGAGAATGGTATTTAAAATGTTAGTTGGTATGCTATAAATCCACTGTAGCTAAATTAATGACTAGACATAGATAGATAGATAGATAGATAGATAGATAGATAGATAGATAGCAGTATTTGGGAGCCTTGTTTGACAAACAATTTAAAAACTAACATGTGCTAGGAATTTTAGCTCAAAAATGATGAATCTAATTCCAGTGAAGCTGAATGAGAGAAGGGAAGGCATCCATTTTTGTAGCCTATTTTTTAATAAGTGTTTACCCTCTCTTCTCTGGCTCGAATGACAAGTATGTTCAGAAGTACGAGTCAGCTGGTCTCACTGCAGCTCAGTAACAGAGCAGTGTGGACAGGACGTGGGTCAAGCTATAAAGTCATAAAGCACACCTCCAAGTACCCCCAACATGAACCCACCTCCTAAAAGGTTCTACACTCCAATAGTACCACCAGCCCGTGACCAAGTGTTCAAACATGAGCATGTGGGGGATATTTTACATTCAAACTATAACATCCCACCTATAGCACCCATGAAATGTATCCATCTCAACTTTTTTTGGGGGGGGGGATTTGGTTTTTTTCAAGACAGGGTTTCTCTGTATAGCCCTGACTGTCCTGGAACTCACTCTGTAGACCAGGCTGGCCTCGAACTCAGAAATCCGCCTGCCTCTGCCTCCCAGAGTGCCGGGATTATAGGCGTGCGCCACCACCGCCCGGCTCCATCTCAACTTTTGAAGTCCCTTTACTAACTAAGACTGACACTACTTAGATGCCCAAAGTTCCTTCGGAGAACCAAACCAATCTTTTACCTCTGAACCCCTATGAGATCAAAGGACAAGCTAATTCTTGTTCAAAGGGCAAGCAACATAAGATGGCCAAACAATAGGAGTAGAGCAGAAAGATCGGGCCAAAGCAGGATAGAAATCCAGAAGAAATATCAAATTGTCTAGCCCTATTTTTGACCACATATTAGCTCCAAAGGGCATAGGTAGCCCCTGCTCCTCCACCCGCAGCTCTGACCCCTCCCTTCCATAACACATGGTTCGTTCTTGACTTGGCTCTGTTCCATGTATGCGGATTTCTTTGGTGGATGTCCATGGCTCTGGTCTCTCAAGCATCCTGGGACCTTCTAGCCAATTTACGTTTACCTTCACTCTCGGGGACTCTTGCAGTATCTCTGTCACTGTATAGCTTGACCTCATAGGCTTTCTGGAACCGTAGAGTCACACTAATGTAGCATTTTTTCATGCTTACGAAACCAGTACCATGCAGACAACACTGTCAAATTCGGCTGCCAGCTCATGCTCTACGGTGGCCCACTGGGACCACAACTGTAGCCGCCCTTGCCTGCTGACCCTGGGGAAACCCTTGCTAGGCAGTTGTTCTGAGTTCGGGCTCTTTTCTTTCAAATATTCTTGCAATATCACATGTTGGAGCCTTTGTTGGGTGGAATTTTGCCCCCCCAGGCGCCTTTCCTCTCTGCCTCTGCAGAGAAGGAGGTTTCTGTTAAAAAAAAAAAAATCACAGTTTCTTTTCAGCACATTCCTTGTTTGCAACTTTACATTTGCCTCAATCCCTTTCCTAGAAAAACTGCATTTTTGTAAATTCTACAATACTTGCTCATCTTTTTCATCTGGATAAGAGTGGCAATCAATAACCATGCCTCATCCTGGATGCTGTCCTGCCTTGAAATGTCTTTCATTAAACACATTAGTCCTTTAAGTTTGGCCTCCAGTCTCAGGACGCAGGCAGACGGCAACTAGATTCTTTGTCAGAATGTCACCTACATGACCTCTAACCGTACCCCAGAGGGTGCTTGTTCCTCCCTGAAACCTCATGAGCCAGGGCCCCACAGTCCACATTTATTTCAGTCCACGGTATTCCAAAACTTCTACCAGAATAGCCCGCGAAGCTTTGTGCACTGGTTAATTTCTCTTGTCTAGGTGACACAACCTAGAGTCCCATGGGAAACTGATTAATTGAAAAATCACTTCCATCAGATTGGACTGAATTATCTTGATGGTTTATTGATGTGGGAGGCCCCAGCCAACTGTGGCAGATGCCCTGGAAGGTAGCTGTGAGTTCCTTAAGAAAGCTCGAAGGGACCTTAGCTAGCTCGCAAACATGGCTTTGGCAAGCCTTGCCCTTCTCCCTGACCCTCTAAGCCTTGTTAAAACATGCATTCCCATTTTACCTTTATAAATCGCCATTTGCCTACAGGCCACGTCTGTCTCCTTTGTATCCAGAGGCAGTCCTCTGTCGTCTCACTCTGAGGAAAATACTCCTTCCCTTTCTCCAGCACTTCTCCCTTCTCTCTCTTGTTTCCTCCCTGTTGGTACTCTGTTCAAGCTCCACCCCACAGCTACCTGGCAATAGCCAGGTATGCCCCGCCCCACATGCCTGGCCCACTATAGGAGGGGCTGCCTGCCCCCTCCTCTCTCTCTTTCCGGCTCCTTCCCCTCTCTCTTCTCATTCTCTCACCTCTCTGCCCCTCTTGGGCTCCCCCTCTCCCCTCTCTCCACGTGGTCATGGCCGGCCTCCTCTCTCTCTCTCTCTCTCTCTCTCTCTCTCTCTCTCTCTCTCTCTCTCTCTCTCCTACTCTCATCTTATTCTCTGAATAAACTCTATTCTATGCCATGTTGGTGTGTATGTGTGGTCCTTCAGGGGGAGGCGATGCCTGGGCATGGGCCCGCTCAGGCACCGCCTTCCCCCACATCGCCATGCCATACTCACTAACACCCTTTCTCTTTTTTAAATCCCATCAATGGTGCCGAAACCCTGGAACATCAACGACCCCATTAATAAAGAAACCATCACTCCCCCTTCTCCCTCTTCCTGTATCTCCTGGCTTTGTCTTTTATCCCTCTCCTTTGTCCCGCTGGGGCAAATACATTTGTTTAGCCTGTAGTTTCTGCTACCCTGCTTTAAGCCCTAGGCAGACTGCTCTACCAGCTCCTGTCCAGGATCCACCTGGGATCCAAAGATGACATACACACACACACACACACACACACACACACACGCGCGCGCGCTAATTTATTTTGAATGCGCTTTAGCTCAGTGCCCAGGCTTTTCTAAGCCTTCCTCAGCTACCATGCCTTTCTTTCACTCCCAGCTCAACACCTCGAAATCTTCCCTCAACTTCAGTTGCTCAGTTACCTTTAGTCCTGGCTCAGCAAACTAAATCTTCCCTCACCTTAGTTGCGTTTCTAGTCGCCGGCCTGCTACCCCAGACCTGGTCAGAGCAGTGGCTAATGGCTACCATGCATCCCCACGCCCCATCTCACACGGCTGATGGTTCTTTGTTCCTCAGAAGCGTGGTGAATCTCTTCTCTGCTGTGTCTGCTAGCCTGCCTGTGGGAAACTGGAAGTCCCACCTCTTCTGCCCAGCCATTGGGGAACAGTGTTCGCATCACGTTCATTCCCAATCAGAGCGTCAGAACCACTTCCTACACCTTTAAGCTAAGAATTTGGTGGTGGGATGTCTTGAACCATGAGCTTCCCTCCAAAGCCGGCTGAATGACAGAGAGCCAGAGGGGGCAAGCCAGTAAGTGAATCCTTTGGATTCTGCTTCCGTTCCTGCTTGAGCTCCTGCCATGACTTCCTACAAAGATGGATTGTGGTGATCTAGAAGTGGAAGCCACAGAAACCCTTTCCTTCCGAGTTACTTTTCACTGTGGCATTTATCACCACGGCCAGCAAAATGGTTACAACATTGACAGACTTTTCTAACCCAAGATCCAAACTCTTTCATGGCGCCCTTGGTAAGCAGTTGCAAAAGCCTAAGTACCACGTAGTTGGGTTTATCATAGCAACAGCTCACAACCCAGCACTAACTTATGTGTTGTTTACTTTCCCTGTTACTATGACAATACCTAACAACAAGCAATTCAAGGAAGGAAGAGCTTGTAGTTTGAGGGTTACGAGGCTTATAGTTTGAGGGAAGGCATAATGGAAAGTCCACACATCATGAAAGGTCACATTGCATCAGCAGTCAGGAATTTAAGTTCAGGTAATTATTAGTGGATAAGTTCTATAACATTTCATTAGGTACATGTGTGTATGAAGTTGTATCCAAGGTGTCATGTATCATGTTATCATTATTTATAACAACAATCATTATCATTAATCATCCTTTCTATACTCAAGAATACTTCTTTTTAAGGTTATCTTAGCTTAGTGATAATTGTTTTTAAAATTTGTTATTTGCTTTATATACATTTTGTTTTACTTTAGTCCTACTTTTCTGTCTCATTAAGCTTTAAGTTAATTCCTTTTGAATAAAAGCCTCTGGGATTATTATAAAGTCTGATTAGTCATTGTGGGTCTTTAAAGTGGCAAACTAAATTTTAAATCACGCATGTCTTTGTCACTGTTACTGTGATTAGAATTATTTCTACTTAAGTCTTTTACTTAGAAGTGAAAAAAGTAGTAGAATAACTTGTTCAAACAGACAAAAAAATGCACCTCCCTTCTTTCAGGAAGAACAAAATAGAGTTTACAAGTTCCCCCGATCTTGTACTACCCCGACCCAATCCAACAACAACGAAAAACTTTACAAAGCCTCTGTCTCCTGAAGTACTTGAAGAAAGAAATTGAAGAAAAATGTATTGATAAAAAAATATCTGCAATGTGTATGTCTGTGTGACTATGAGCATGTGAGTAGAGGTGCCCGAGAGGGCCAGGTGCCAGTGAGAGTGGATCCCTTATAGCTAGATTATAGGTGTGGGTTATGGGAACCAGCACACAGACATGGGCGCTCAGAACTGAACTCAGATCCTAGGCAAGAACAGTTGACAACTACTGAACTGTGCCTCTCCAGCCCCTTTTAAGGGAAGCTAGAGAAACAGTGTTTGAGGACGTGTATTCAAGGAACTGAAATCCTGCCCTGTAGAAAAACGTTGAGCCTTTAATGGCTGAACTATCTCTGATAGTTCTGCCAGTATTTGCAATTATAATTTTATTTTAAAAATCTTTAAAATTTGTTATTCTTATTCTATAAGTTTTTGACAGCATGTGTGTATGTATGTGCATTGTGTTTGTGCTTGTAGGGACCAGATAAAGGTAGCATTTTAATGGACTTAGGATTAAGGATGGTTGTGAACTATCAAGTGGGTGCTGGGAACCCAAGGCCTTTGCAAGGGCAACAAGTACTCTTCTTCATTGATGACGTTTCTAAGACTTGAAACTGATGTTTAGTAAAAGTGAAATATAATGCAGAGTCATAGCTTCGTTCTTTGTAACTTCTATGGGAACGTACATAGCTTATTATGTAAGACTCTGGAATTCAAGTAACTCAGCAATTTTAATTTCACTTGTGACAGTCATTAGCTAAGAAGAATGAGCCCAGTTTGTTACAGCAGGAAGCCCTGTGGGAGTGCTAATTATGTGTTGTCAATGCCGAATAAATAATCTTTCAATGAGTTATCATTTTTGAAAGAACTTGCTTAAAATTAAGCTTCTGTGCATTCAGGAATGGAGAGCGAGGAGTAGATACTGTGAGAAATAATATGGCCAGAGTAAACATACCTGACTTTATGAAAAAATGTACTTTTGGAGCAGTTTCCTGCATAGGATGGCAAAACAAACAAACAGAAAGACCCAAGGCCTGAAAAACAAAGGGATTTTTACAGTTTTCTCAGCCACGAGTCTCAAGTATTCTTAAAAAAAAAAATTGTCCTTAATACTATTGGTAGAATAATGAAAAAATATATAATTAAAGGCTTGCGTTGCTATTTTCTTCTCTGTTTTCTCTTTTAGAACTATACCCACTAGACGAGTTATTAGATATCTGAACTGACACTTTCTCCAGATTCCAGGTAACTTTGTGTTCTCCTGTTCATCCATTTCTCCTCTTTCTATTTTTCGCAGAACTGACACATAGAGCCGGACTACATTAACACAGTTCACAGAGAAACCCGAATTTAGTTTGTAACGTGCTGCGCGTGTCGGTAGCTTTCAGGTTAATAGTGTTAACTAATGGAAATAGTATTGGAGCTAACATTGACAGTCCCAAGGTTACAATTAAGCTTTATATCTTATTCGCTATATGAATTTGAGAAAGCTGGCTAACCTCTAAGTCTTTATTCTTGAGCGGGAAATATTATAAACAACATTCTACCTCATTTGTTCTTGCAAGTCTTTACATACAGTGATGATTGTGACGTTAGGCACAGTATTCCTGCTTACTGATATTTTGAGGTATATTGTATTTTACATTTCGGACTATAGTGGTGCATAAATGATCCATATTCTCTAAAAACCATGCCTTGAAATTTTAGTTTTGATTTTTTTTCCCCAATCTTGGCTAGCACTGCGCAGCACCAAACTCCCTTGGGATATCAGGTGAGCTTTCCTTCAGCCACTTATTGTCAGGGCCGAACAAAAATATTCTACATTATATTGTGTTCCTAAGCTGCCGTTTTTTTATTGGGGTAGATGTACTAAGTGCCTTTTCAACTTAGAATAGCTGATGATTTGTGTGAGTGTGTTGTCCATAAGTGTGGGCATTTGAACACTTAGTCTCTGGTGGTACGGTTTAGGTAGGCTGAGGAGGTGTGGCCTTGATGGAGCGTTGAAGTATGCCACTGCAGAAAGGCCTCCTCCATTCCCAGTTTAATCTCTCCACTTCTTGCTTGTAGATCAAGATATGAACACTCAGCATCTAGCCCCCAGCTGCTCTTCTTCTGCTGACGCCTCTGGAGCCAAAAGTTCAAGTGAACTCTTTCTTCTACAGGCTGCCTTGGTCTCAGTGTTTTATTACCACACTAGAAAAGTAACTAATGCAGGATATGAGCTTTGATGTGTTTGTGGAGAATTATTACATGGTGTGTTCAGGAGCATCTTTCTGTGATCACATATTACAAAACTGACCTGGCTCCCTGGGGCCTCCAAAGCTACCAGTGCGCCACAGCACGGGTGACATTGCCTTTGTCTGACTTCCTTGGTAACCACAAATGTATACAGTAGTCAGCTACCACGTTTCAGGAACTTAAGATCTTACTTTTCACAAAATGTTTTATTTTCATCACAGGGTAAACAATTTCTGGTGACAAATGTATCTATTCTTAAGTTCAGATTTTTCTTCTTAAAAAAAAAAATCCAGAGTTGGGGCTGGAGAGATGGCTCCGTGGTTAAGAGCACTGACTGCTCTTCCAGAGGTCCTGAGTTCGATTCCCAGCAACCACATGGTGGCTCACAACCATCTATAAAGGGATCTGATGTCCTCTTCTGGCATGCAGGTGTACATGCAGCTAGAGCACCCACAAACAAAATAAGTAAGTCTTTAAGAATTAAGAGTTATTGAAAGAGCAGAGATCTTGAAAATGAAAATGATTATTGCATTTGTCCATATAACTGTTTTATATACATTAAAATTTGATTATGTCAAGCTTTTTTTTCAAGTTCAGTGCTGTAAAAATAACAAATGTGGGGGTATTTGTTGTTGTTGAAAACACAGTAGCGTTATATACCTCAGGCTAGTCTTGACCTCATGCTTCCCTACTTCAGCTACCCAACCCCGTTCCTGTCTCTTCTCTACCTCTTGTCTCATCATATGCATCCTGGGCTTGTATATGTGTCCCACTATGTTAGGCTTTTTAAGGTAGATATTGAGGACCACAATCAGATCATTAGGTATCTTCCATGGCAAGAGAATAAAAACTCAAGAGTTATCTGGATGCTTCCCCTCAGCCCCAGTGTGCCTCTGACACCTGCTTCAAGTTCCAAACATTTAGTTAAAGATGACAGCCATAATAATTACCTTGAGAAATGTTGCTGTTGCGTTTACATTAAAAAACAAAACAAACCAAACTACTGTTTCACTAATGGAAGGTACATTATACATAGCTGCTTCACTTTCAGAATTTATAGGTCATCAAGAAAATATTTATATTGCAATATGTTTCAGAATATAGTTTAAAGCATCTTTGTTTCACAGATATCCTGAGAAAACTTTCAGTGGCATGGTCCAACAGCCTTGGGATTTTCTCAGCCACTTAATCCTTCTGTGAAACAGTCTGGTATCAACTTGATGATTGGTAGTTGTGAAGCGCAGTTAGGAACTGTTTGCAATAGTGACAAATTATTGTGTGTTAAATCTCCAATATAGAAAGCAGAAGATATGCTCTCTAGGTCATGGTAAGTCATTTTCTACTGGGCATGATTTTTGCCTTCTAGAGAGCACTTGACAAGGTCTAAAGAATGTTTTTTGTTGTTGCAATTAGAGGAGGGATGTTATCAGCATCTATTTGAGAAAGGTCAGAGATGCTGCTGTCTTTTAGTGTGCAGGACAAACCTTCACAGAAATGCCAATAATAGTGAATTTCAGAAATCTTGACATAGGAACAGCCATCAGAGTGAATAATGGAATCCAAAGAGACAATGGGCAAAGAAAGGCCTTGATAGGAAGAACCCTATCAAGGAAGAAAGGCCACAGAATAAGACTGGGACAGCATAGTCCATGAACACCAGGTAAAGCAGTTTGAGAATCGTCATCAGCGTTCAGTGTTCCCCAAAGCATGGAAGATGACCTGTAGAGTCTGATGTGTACATCAGCGTTAGTGTTCCCCAAAGCATGGAAGATGACCTGTAGAATCTGATGTGTACAGCGGTTGGGCCATTCTGTTATAGTTACTTATCTGCCTTTCACTACTTTGGAATTTTTAAAGGACTTTTCTCTTTGGATTTAAATATTGTTTTTTTTTCATTGTATTTTTAATTGGATATCTTCTTTACATTTCAAATTGTATCCCCTTTCCTGGTTTAAATATTGTATATAAGGTGTTTGGTGAGTTTATTGCTAGAAGGATGTAAGGGTTGTGTCAGCTATAGATGCATTCACCGGACATCGTCAGGAGTTAGCTTTGACGTATATAAGCACAACTCTATGCCTTTAAATCTGTGTAGTATATGAATCATTTTACTTGCTGTATATCTATTAATAATGACAAGGACTATTTAGGTGGTATTTGTATGTTTGGCCCTCTTCTAATTAACTTATGTGATTTACTTATTTTCGTCTCACAGGAATTTTGTGAAGAAGTGAAGTCATTATCTGTGTTTGACAGGTTTTTAAAAGGTGCAGAGAGATTAATTAGCATGCACAAATTCACAAAATGAATGAATGGATTTAGATCAACAAGCTTGCTACTGGTGCCCATTGGAGTCACTGGCATCACAACAGAGACACGGAGATACAAAGGTGTAAGCAGTTATCCTCAGTTTTGAGTATAAAGGCTTGTTTTCTTTACCTTATGTTTCTTGCTCTCTGAAACTCTGTATGGACCTTGCAGAATATCAGTAATGTTTTCTGAACAAATGAATAAATTAGCTTTTCAATTTACAATTCAAATGTACTATTCCTTACAAAATGTTCTAGCATTAGAAAACAAGCAAGTTATTATCCTTCAGGTCTATTACATTTAAGGTCTGCTATTGTTCGAGTAATCGTGTGACATGGTATAGCATTTTAAACTTTTTAACTTAAAATTCTTTCTTTGGTAAATCAAAAATGATCTCTGAGGTGGATCTGGGAGAAGAGAAGGGTGAAATTGGGGGTGAATGTAATCAAAATACATTGTTGAAATTCTCAAAGAATTAATAAATATGTTCTTAAATGATCTCTTCTCCTATGGAATTAAACAGACGAAGTGTTTCCATGAAGGCATTTGTAAAGCAGCATTTTTGCAACAGCAGACTTCAGGCATTCTAGTCAAATCCTGTCTTTCATGTGACTCTCCGGATGAGTGTTCTGTGATCAAAGCTTGCCCTGGCACCCATTAGTCACCTAGTGCTTATGCTGAGAATGGTTGCTGTCATCACTCGCTCTCTAAGGTGGTACCACCTAGTTACTTTTGTTTTGACAATGATGGGTTAAATACATTCCTGGGCTTAGTCCGGCTTAGGCTTGCAAGCTGTTTATTCAAAATGAAAAGATGGTGGTTTGTTTCCTACAGGAGAGGAGCTTTTCTTGGATAGGAATGTTTCAAAGCAGTAATTCTCTCTCTCTCTCTCTCTCTCTCTCTCTCTCTCTCTCTCTCTCTCTCTCTCTCTCTCATGTTTACTATAGATGGATGTTTCCCTTCAATGGTTAGCTTTTCTTTCCTTCCTGGAGCCTGCTACCCTGCTTTATTCTGCTACTGAGAATGAATGACTAAATGGTTAATAACTGGATAAGATGAATACACGAATAACCGAATCACTAATAACTGAACCTACATCTTGTTCTTAAACTATTGTTGTATTTTTGATATCTGACCACTCTTCTTCGACATCTCACCACCATCCTTTAAGGGTTTCCTTCCAGTCCGTGGAATTAATGCCGATCTAGAGCTAATCTATTGAGCCTTTAGATTTATAAAGATTTCACCTGAAGATGCTCGACTTTTTGTTTACATTTTTTTTTATTTTGCTCTTGCTTTTTTTGTCGCCAACACTGTCATTGAATTAATGACTCCCAACCCTCTCGTCTTGCCTCGGCCTCCAGAATACAGGACACGGCACCACATCTGACTTTTTTGCTACATTCGTAAGACCAGCACTTTCTTAGTAGAGAATTTTATAAGAGATCAATGCACTTTCAGCCTCTACTGGATAGAAAATACTGTTTTTAGAGCTCCTTGATTATATGTAAACATCACATATGGCCCCTCATCCTGTTCTTCCTCCACATGATATCCCTATTGTCTGGAAATCTAAAAGCAGGCCATATGGTGCTTTAAATGCTTCCCCCAAATGTATAACAAGGAATCAATATCCAGGAGTTTAGACTCATGAACAAAAATACTGATTTAGAGACAAAATTATGCTGGAGGCTAGTCAACATAAACTGGTCATTGCAAGGAATTCCCCTGCATCTGCTCACCATGAATGCATACGCTAGTGGCAGGCTTTCTGCCTTCTTTTTCCTTTCCTATTCTTTGCATTTTTTCTTGTCTCTTCCTCTACTTGATATAGAAGATTGTAGACTCTAAAGAAAGACAGAGGCAAAGATGTGAATCTGAGAGTTGACTGAAAGAGATGACCAAGACTCAGTACTTAGAGAGAAGTCAGCGAAGGACTTCGAAGGAAATGACATTTGGATAGTAGGGGCACGTCAGTATGTTGTCAGAAGCCAGAGGAGGGAACTCAAAGGGAAGGGAGTAGTCCCCTCTGATATGGGTTTATGGGAAGTTGAATACAATATGGACTACAAGTTGTCCAATAAACTTGATAAGAGATTTCACCTGTACTTAAATTGTGAGGAACAGGAATTGCAGGCTGTTTTACATACCTCCTTTAGGAGTTGTGACTTTAAAGAAAACCAGAGATACAGGTGGTAGGTTAAAACGTTAAACTGTAGACGGACATACTTTAAATAGTGGGTAATACATAAATATTTCAAAGCCAATATTAATAATACATAGAGAAGAGGGGCAGAGAGTGCAGAGGAGAGAGGCATTAGCACAGAGAACTTCCGGTGTCTGTGGGAATATGAGGAGGCACTGCATAGCCGGATCCGCTGGCTGGCTGCGGATGCTTCTTCCGTACTATAATGGACCACGTTCATGCGAGGTTGCCATTTCAGTTCAGATGGTTGAAGGATGAGGTCGTTCTCATCAGATAGAGTCTGAGAAAGGTTTAGAATCCTGGATGAGGGTGGAAAAGCTGTAAGCTAGCTACTTAAAAAGATGGGGACCAAAGCTTCGGATATTTGTGTGTTTAACCCATGAGCTGACAGGCGCTGACATACTCCACCCATCTCATAAGGAGTCCGTGTCTGGATGTGTACCAAGCACCGTTTCTTCTGTAGTTCGCCATGCTGCCTTAGTCCCCACCATTATCTTTTTACTCTGAGTTAGACACCGTTCATCTTACTCCCCAGCTAACTTATGCATTTATACTTTAATGTTGTATTTTCTTTTGCATTTCCATGTCGGTGTGAGGGAGGACAAAATTCCAAAAGTTTTGTTTTGGTTTGGTTTTTTGAGACAGGGTTTCTCTGTGTAGCCCTGGCTGTCCTTAGAATTCATTTGCTAGATCAGACTGCTCGAGCTCATAAAGATCTGTCTACCTCTGCCTCCAGAGTGCTGGGGTTAAAGAAGGTGTGCACCCGCACTGCCAGGCTCTTTTTTTTTTTTTTTTTCCTTTTTTTTTCTTTTTTGACAAACTTCCAAATATTTTCAAGAAAAGTGAAAGCTAAAATCTTACTTTTCTTCTCTGCATCTTGTATTGTTTTAAAAATAAAAACAATACTTTTCAGATGCTGATTTGTGGTTATTGGGGACTAACAAATGAAACCATTTTAATTTTTTTGAGCTTTATGAAGTTTTTAAGTACTCAATTCACAGTAGACTTTACACAGACTATTTGTTACTTGATAGGATTTTTTTTTTTCCGAGACAGGGTTTCTCTGTGGTTCTGGCTGTCCTGGAACTCACTCTGTAGACCAGGCTGGCTTCGAATTCAGAAATCCGCCTGCCTCTGCCTCCCAAGTGCTGGGATTACAGGCGTGTGCCACCACGCCCGGCTTGATAGGATTTTTTTAAAAATTTATTTTCTATATTCTTTGTTTACATTCCAAATTATTTCCCCTTTTCCGTTTCCCCCCTTCCCATAAATCCCATAAGCCCTCTTCCCTCCGCCCATTCCCCAATCACCCCCTCCCACTTCTCTGTCCAGGTACTCCCCTACAATGCTGCATCAAGCCTTTCCAGGACCAGGGCCCTCTCCTTCCTTCTTGGGAATGATTTGATATGTGAGTTGTGTCTTGGGTATTCAGAGCTTCTGGGTTAATATCCACTTATCAGTGACTGCATTCCTTGTGTGTTCTTTTGTGAATGAATTTCCTCACTTAGGATGATATTTTCCAGGTCCAACCATTTGCGTAAGAATTTCATGAATTTTTTTTAATTTCTGAGTAGTATTCCATTGTGTATATATACCACATTTTCTGTATCCATTCCTTCATTGAGGGACATCTGGGTTCATTCCAGCTTCTGGCTATTATAAATAAGGCTGCTATGAACATAGTGGAGCATGTGTTGATAGGATTTTTATTCTTATCATACAAATCAATTTATAAGTAGTATTCAGTTTCAAAAGCCCAAATCAAAATGCCAAGGGAAAAATGAGGAGTAAAAAGCTAGCACAGAACTTGAAAGGGACTTTCACAATGACCTAACGTTGACATTACCCACCTCCTCTGTTCGCTAGTTATTTGCTTAGGACCACAGTATTTTTGCAGTAAAAATATTATCTCAAATTAAATCATTAGTACTAAAATGCTATTTGCATAACTTTAGTGTCTTTCCCCTCAAATTTGAATAGCTATGGTCATATTTAGTGTTTACTAAAGGAATATAGATACTACCAAAGGGGGGAAAAATCAGTGTTCACTGTGTCAAGGATAGACATGAGATACTGACATCCGGAATGCTTATTCCATGTCTTCGTCTTCCATGTTGGTCTGGTCTAGGTCATGTATCTCTCTTTCTGGTAGTAATCCATATTCATTTAGGAAAGACTCCACATCCGCAGCAAAAAATTCTTCAGCAAATTGTTCAGCAACACTAATAAAATTGCTTATGAGTTCCCCACCTTTGTATACCAGCAAGGTAGGGAGTACGTCTGAGGAGAAGCGGTCCCCAGCTCCAGTATTCGAAGCTCTTATTTTACAGAACTTGACCATTGGGTACTCCACTGCAAGGCATGCTAAGCTGCTGTTGAGTGCATCACAGCCCCTGACCCCATCCTCGTAAATGTTAACCACGATGGTGGTGACCTTCTGCTCCTTCTCGATGGTTTCCAGGAACTGCTCCCCTGTTTCCAGCTCATACACAAACCCATACCTAGGCCCAAAACTCAGCTTCTGGTGCATGTCCTGCATGCACTGTCTACGGTATTTGCGAAGGCAACTCTCATCTTCTTTGTCCTGATGAATCAGTTCATATTCTTGAATGCTCATCTGAGAACGCATGAAAGAAATGAGAGAGATAATCCAATGAGGAATGGTTCATCTTTAGATGCATCAAGCTCATTCTCAAGTCTAGAAGCTTTTACTTGTTGACCTCTCTACTTAGACCATGTCTTCCCTGCTTCTAACATAGCCTTCTTGAGACAGGGTTTCTCTGTGTAGCCCTGGCTGTCCTGGAACTCACTCTGTAGACCAGGTTGGCCTCGAACTCATAAATCCACCTGCCTCTGCCTCCCAAGTGCTGGGATTAAAGGCGTGTGCCACCACCGCCCGGCCCTAACATAGCCTTCTCATTTAAGCAATGGCTCAAAGGCAGCTTCCAGGACCCTTACTCTACACTTAACTTTATTCTGTTTTCATTTTCACTGAAATAAGTACTGTTGGAGCTTGCATTATATATTTGATTAATTAATTGATTAATTAATTAATGTTCAGTGTCAGCAGTTTTTTTTTTCTGATTATAGGCACTACCCTGATCTGCTGACTCAGAACCTGTAAGGGTGAGGCTGAATTGTCTGTGTTTTAACAAGCCTTCTAGGTTATTCCTTACCACTGGGCTGCATTCTATTGTGGTTAGAACATCAAATTATCTTAATACCCTTTCATAATATGGACTCCATTATTAATAGATTTGATAGACAATTAATCACCTCTTACTCTCAACCAAGAAAAAAAAATAGACCTAAAGGAATGATGAAGTCTAGTGTCATACAGCTTGCTGAAAGGTGCGGAGCGGCCCAGAAGCTTGGAAGCTGACATCTGGGGAGCCCAAAGGCGGAGTCACCTGTAGCATCCTGTAACTCTTGAACCGCATCTGCTGACTGTTTTATATTATTTGTTTCTGCCTCTTGTATGTTTGCCTAATATTCCCAATTTTTTCTACCTCCCAATCTACCCTCCCTCCCTCCCTCTTTCTTCCTTTGTCTTTCATCTCTCTTTCTTTACATATGGTCTTGCTCTGTAGCCCAGGCTAGCCTAGAATTCAAGGTCCTCCTATCTCAACCTCCCCAGTGCCACCATACCTAGGTCTCTTTCCTATTCTAATAATTTCTCTATGTTAATATTATCATCTCAATTCCATTCTTTTAGGCCTAAAATTATTAGATGTTTTGCATAATTCGTAAGCCGCCATCATAGTTCTGCTAGTTCAAGCAACCCAGCCTCATGCATATTGATTTGGAGATACATTTGAGCATTCCTGTCAGAAGTTACTGTTTGTACATGGAGGCATAGATAGGTAGGCATACAGGCACATTTCTGAAGTTTAGGCAGCATAAAAATTTTAATACTAACAACTCAGATTTAATACTAATTTTGTTTTTAGAACATTTTTAAAATTTATTTTCCCTTCGTAATCTGTTTAAAACAAATGAAGACATTCTTATAATTCCTCAGTTTGGAAAATGTGATTGTCTCGTCCACACTGCATGATTACTAGAGAAAGAGCCAAGTTCTGTCTTCTGCGTGTCACACTGTTAGACTAAAGGTCACTATCATGGCCAGAAGCCATCTGGCCAAGGCACATTTCTGTTCATAGTATCTTAACTCAGTACACTCCCAATATAAACTGTTTTGGTGATAAAGAATCCACTGTAGTGATCTCCCACAAATGAAAATCTCTTAATTGCTTCCTTCCTTACCGTCATTAATCTTGTCATATAAATATGACAAACTTATGGAGATTTAAAAATGGACTAAAATATTTTAAGAAGGAAATAAAAATACTGACATTCTACCAATTTAATATTCAAGTCATCTCCATCGACATTTTGGAGGCCATCTTTGACTCTAGAGCTTTATGTCACGGACACACACATGCATAACTAAGACTCTTGCGAGGCCTTCCTATTCAGTGTTGAGCTTTCTTATCTCCTTCCTGCTCTTCCCAGGCAATGCTATTCAAAACTATGAATATCCTCAACCCAGTCCACATCTCTCTACTTCTCTGCACACAGATTCACATGCCTGTAATCATGCAAGAGTGAAAAAGCACACAACGGTGTCTTTCGTAGCCCTAGAGAACAGAATAGTTCATATAATTTAAAATTATATATTTTGTTTTCTCATTTTTCTAAACTTGCTCTACAACAGTTTCAGATATTCATAATCTGTTCTTTTATTCCCACTTGTGTTTCTTAGTGTAGAATACCTTGGTCACAGTATTCACTTCGTACTACAAGGAAAGCACCTCATAATACTCTAAGGGATTCTCTTGAGTGACGTAGACTAGGTAATACAGATATCGCAGCCAGTCTTTCCTTCTCTTACCTTTCTGCTCATTCTTTCTCTCGAGTCTTTGTCATCTCTGCTCTGAGGAGAGGACATTTGTCTGAGGATTTCCTTCTTGCTGGCTGGAATTGAATCACCATCTTCACTTTCTAATTTAAACTTTCTCCAATCATTTATTACTCCCTTGGGTCCTGAAATTAAAATTTTAAACGTTTTTCTCTTAATCCTCATGTGGGCTGGAGAGATGGCTCCAGAGGTTCTGAGTTCAATTCCCAGCAACTACATGATGTTTCATAACCATCTATCATGAGATCTGGTGCCTTTTTCTGGCATGCAGGCATACATGAGGGCAGAATATATATTACTGATATTCTGCCAATTTAATATATATACCAATGCCAATTATAAATATATATTACATTTTATATATCTATATAAATATATTTATTAATAGAGCTACCCATACTAAAACTTAGTCATGTCCCTCATTAATACTGTATTTTATATTTGGGTATATTCTTTCTCTCTCACATTGTATATTATATTGTATATTAATTTCTAACATAGATTGAATAAATTCAAATAAGTGATTACAGCTGATTTTATTAATTCAGGCAACCACATTTTTATTTTTATTATAAGTGGCATGTGCTCTTGACCACTGAGCCATCTCTCCACCCAAGAGTCATCATCCTTTCTCTTCCTTTCCTTCTCAATACAGAGCACAGTAAATTATTATGAATGTCTACACAATTTGCTTATTCTTACTGACAGGTGATATTGTTTCTTCATTTTTTTCTATCATGTATGATGTAGAATGAGGCATCTTATAATCAATTTTTTACCCTGTCTGTCAAGTGTAAGCAAACTGCCTCAGTTGTAGAATGTGACTCTTCTCTGCCCCCGCAGAGGTCAAACCACTTTGATTTGTACTCCTCCCCGCATTTCGTTCAGAGGATGTGCTCAACTTACATTTTTTCTACTTCTGTGGTAAAAAAAATGCATCTCACCAAAGTTATGTCTGTGTCTTTCTTAAGGCTATTTTTCTCTGCAAATCTTTTGCCCTCTGTGATGGTTAATATTGATCATCAATTTGATATGATCTTTAACCGCTTAAGAGATAAGGCTCTAAGCATGCCTGTAAGGGCATCTTTAGTTGAGTTAGTTGAGGTGGGAAGACAAACCCTAACTGTGGCGCCACCATTCCATGGTGGGTCCTGGAGATGGGTAACTAAGTGTTTCCATCCACTTTGCTCTGCCTTGTGTGTAGACACAATGGACCAGGTGCCTCAAGCGCCTGATCTTGATGTCCCCACCATGATGACTGTACCTAGAACTATGAGCAAACATGAACTCTTCCTGCCTTAAGTTGTTTATGTCTGGATATTTCATCACAGTAACATAAACACACACCAAGTGACTAGTACATCCCCTGTTGTATTTGGTTGCTGTTTAATTTCTTATTAGTCATGGAAACTCTCAATATATTAAAACATTAACTTGTTGTCTATTGGACTGTACATATTTCTCCTAAGTATGTTAAGATTTTCCCTTAATATTTTCTCCTGATAGCATTTAACTGACAATGGGCCTTTCCCTTGTTTCTTGCCCTTTCCTTTTCTGTGCACCTGCTTTTTCTCTCCCTCCATTCATTTCCTTCACTCCGTCCCTCCTCCTGTAATCCCCATGTCCTCCCAGAAAACTGACCTATCTTCTCTCTGATCATTTCTTTGCTTATTTTATCCTTAGATACCTTTACCATAGATGTTATTAAATAAATTCCCATATACTTATTCTGGTACTAATGTGAATTCATTCAAACCTATGACTGAATTCAAAGGTTCCAATCCATGCTTACAGATATGGCAGGTAATAGTGACATAGAATCTGTAGAGTCAAAAGACTTCTGAATGTAAAACTTAAGTCACAGCATGTAACATTGAAGCTCTTGGTAGTGGCGTATAAATAGCCACATACAATTAATTCAACAAGTTAAGAATAGCTCCTTGATGAAATGATGTTTTGGGTATTCTGGAGGTAGACTGATTCAAACATTCTTTATTAGACTTGATTTTTTCACATTCAAAAAGCTAAAGTTAAGTATCACTTACTTTTGATCACTAATATATATTTAGATATCACGTACCAAGGAAGGCTGTAGCAGGTACAGGCAGGGGAATTGGCGGAATAGAAAGGACCTTATTAAATTGTAGATAGAGGAGTCTTATGATACCAGGGTAGCAGGAAATTATCAACAATTTGTGGTTTTTATTTCTTTCAAACCCATTGATATTAAATTAACTAATAACTGATCTTGGGTCATTTCATTTTATGCTAATTTACTTAGCCAAATGTTTTAAAATGATTCTTCCTGATTTGGTGAAGGTATTACTTAAATTCAATAATATTCTCTGTAAGAACAGGAAATATTCCTAGATTTAATCTTACTTCAATTATTCTGTCTCCTCTGCACGTTAGTTACCTGTGTGTGTGGCCTGTCCTTCAAAATCTTCCTCTAAGCTTTGGCTTGCGGCTTCTTCCATTTTTATAGGTTGGGTTTGGTGTAGTCTGTATGATGAAAAAAAGAACCAGTAAGGCTGATAAGTCCAGAACATACATGCAAGCACATACACATCCTTAAATACACGTGCATGTATTTATAATCCCCTGATGTCGCCCTTGAGGATTAAGGGTTTTCACTATGGTAAAGAGTGCTTTGAATGTTTCCGTCTGCATTGTAAGAGGACACTGATTTAGCAAGAACTACTAAAGATGTTTGTATAATTTGTGGTTTGCCTTTTGAAGGTTTATGTTTTCATTTGGGTTTAGGTACTTTGGTGAACACTATTGATTAATTAATTCCCTGTTTTTATTACTACTTGTCAAAAGATTTCATAAGGCTCTACTCCAATATCTCATACAATGAAAAATCCTAATTAGCCGCATGTTGGCTGTCTTAGTGTTCAATGGCTGTGAAGAGACACCATGACCAAGGCATCAATTATAAAACAAAAGCATTTAATCAGTTGCAGATGTTTAGTCCATTATCATCATGGCTGAAGCATGCAGACAGGGACTGGAGCTGTAGTTGAGAGCTACATTATGACCCATAGGCAGAGAGAAAAAGACCCTTGGCCTGGCATGGGCTTGTGAAACCCCAAAGCCCACTCTTAGTGACACATTTCTTCCAACAAAGCCACACCTATTTCAACAAGGCCACACCTCCTAGTCATTCTAATCTTTCTCAAATAGTGCCACACCCCCTTGATGACTGCATTCAAATACGTAAAGCATCTGGGTCTTTTTCTTCTGATTGTTTTTACTAGATATGTTCTTCATTTACATTTCAAATGTTGTCCCCTTTCCTGGTTTCCCTCCCTGAAAATCCCCTAGCCCACCCCCCCCACCCTCTGCTCACCAATCCACCCACATCTCCTTCCTTGTCTTGGCATTCTCCTATAATGGGGCATCTAGCCTTCTCAGGACCAAGGGCCTCTCCTCCCATTGACGTCCAACAAGGCCATCCTCTGCTGCATATGCATCTGGAACCATGGGCCTTCTGTGTTGGTGGTTTAGTCCCTGGAAGCTCTGGGGGTACTAGGTTGCGCATATTGTTGTTCCTCCTACAATGTTGCAAACTCCTTGAGCTCCTTGGGTCCTTTCGCTAGCTCCTCCATTGGGGACCTGTGCTCAGTTAAATGGTTTACCTGAGAGTGCCCCCTCTGTATTTGTCATGTACCTCCTAGGTGACAGCTATATCAAGATCCTGTCAGCAAGCACTTGTTGGCATCTACAATAGTGTATGGATTGTGTAACTGTATATGGGATGGATCCCTAGGAGGGGCAGTCTCTGGATGGTCTTTCCCTCAGTCTCTGTTCCACCCTTTCTCTCTATATTTGCATTCTTCTGCATGCTAACTGCCAGTTGAACCAGCACTATTTGTTGAGCTATCTTCTTTCCACTGGATGGTTTTAGTTCCTTTGTCAAAGATCAAGTGACCATAGGTGTGTGGGTTTGTTTCTGGGTCTTCAACTCTATTCCATTTGATTCAGCATTCAAATACGTGAGCATAGGGGTTCATTCTTATTCAAACCACCACACTCACTATAAGCACTTACTATAGGATATGCATTTTCCAAGTACCTTATGTGGCAAATTTATTTACTGCTCTCCTAGCCCAATGTGGTAAGACATAAGTAATTCTATTTTAAAATTGTGGAAGCTCAAGAAAATGTGGTTATTTGTCATGCATGGTTAGTACAGGGTTTTAACCTAGACTATTTGACTTTGGAGCCTACTGTTATCCATCACGCTATTTATCAAAGTAACTAATTTGGATTCTTTCTTCCTATGATTTGAAAAGTACAGTGTACTTAGTATTGAAAACAGATATCCTAAGAAACATTGCTGATCAATACTTAATATCTTTCAGTGCTAAAGAGTAAGTTTTGATGAAATGATTGCCCACCAAAGAAAGGAAAGGAGATAGTAAGTAATTATCTTTTTTTCCTCCCACTACACTCTTGTAATTTTGAGAAGTTAAAATGCTACAGGAACTCATGGCTAATTACTTCTTTATGTTTAGTTTATAGTAAAATTCAATTTACTTTCTTATTTTTATTTTTTCACTTGGAAATACACACTATGTATTTGGTGTATGCACACCAGTATGTTCGCTAAGGGGTCCATAGAGTTGTGATTTCTCTGAAACTTCTACTGAAGAGACTCTGTAACATTGTATATACCAAGTTTCTTTACAGTTTCTCTTTTCTCCTTGTAAAGTCAGGTTTGAACACTGATATTTTCCAGTCTGAACTGTAATTCCTTCTTAACTTGTTTATTTATGCCTCAGTATTAGAGTTCGTTTCTTTAACTGCTTGTCTTGACTCCTTTTGTGCCTTAGCTTGTGACAATTTTTGGGCTGATCCCAGAATTCTGTTTCCTTTATTACGATCCCTAACAGGCTCATCTGAGAGCACAATTCTTTGCTGACTTGGTTTCCCATTTGAACAACAAAAAAGCTTTTAAATAAGCTATTAATATCTAGAATATTTGTGTAATTATAAGTATAATTAAGAATGATGAATTTGTAATAATGTACAGAGAATTGGCTGGCATTTGACCTCCATGAGGAGTGCAGTTTCTATACACTTGCAATTAGAAATATTAGGTTTATTTAGATATTTAAAAAGAGTGAATTTGAATGTTTTTATTAAATAAAAAGAATAACAGAAAAAGAAACAATGAAAGGAAATAAGTAAATACTGTTGGTTTAAGAAAAGAAATATAATGACGACAATTTCTTAAAACCATTTTTATTTCTAAAGAAACATGAACTGTTTTTTGCTTCAAAGTTAAAGCAAAGAATAAAGAACTTGAAACATAGTTTATTATTTCAATTGCCCCTTGAATTCTAGAAAAAAACCAATAACTTTAATAATTAGACTTTTCTTCTCAAGTAGATTATTAATTTGGCTAGCTACATTCTAAATAAAAATATGTAAGGCTAAGAACATTTAAAATAATTCTACTTCAAATGTTGAAGAGACAGAGCTATAGCTTCCTTCTTGGTTTATTACTTTTAATAGCTTAATTGACAATATAGTAGAGACGAAAGTTCATTCATTTTTAGGTCTATTGATTTAATTAGTGTATACCTAGACTCAACTGTGTTGGACAGTTCTCTAGGATCTGAATTTTGTTTAAAAAGAAAAATATTTTAGTAAGGTTTTCATTAATGCTAGCATATAAGCCAACTGGTCTGCCTTTCTTTACGTTGGAGCATAAAAATTAACACAATTTTCTATGTTTACTGCCAGGGAAAGTGTAAATAAGTTAGAATAAAAATATTGAACATACAAATGTTTGTTTTCTAGTGTTCATGCTCTCTGTAGGGACATCAATATGACTACTGATAGGTTTATCTATAGTCATAATGATTCCCCCTCTAACCACCTCCTCTAGGACTTGCTGGTTATCCCAAATAATCTATCCTAATAGAGTTACATTGGCACCATATAAGCAGTTACATTGGTATTCAAAAATAATATATCCTGGCCTACAGAAAATATTTCTAAACAAGACCTGAGCAATGAGAGCGCCAGTTACCATATCATTATTGTGAAAGGGAGAAATATAGTAAGGCTCCACCCCTAGATGAAGAGCTATAGGCAATTAATGAGTGCTAAGAAAAACAGTCTTCTGCAGGGACAGGCCCCTGATAGATACTGAACTTACTTAGTAGGTTCCATGTATCTATCTCTTTATGACCTATCTATCTATCACCTGTCTATCTATCTATCTATCTATCTATCTATCTATCTATCTACCTATCTATCTATCATCTATCTATCTCAATTAAAGAATAAGAGCTCATGAAACTGAGAGGGAATGGGGAAACATAGGAGGACCTGGAGAGGGGAGAGTGTGAGACTAAAACGATGTAAAAGCAATAATTATGTATGAAATTCTCAAAAAATAATAAAAATGTTTTTAAAATAAAATAAATTCTTTATGTGCTACTGCTATATAAGATAAAATGCATCTTACATATTGTTAATTTAAAAGAATTAGCATTTGAGCCGAGCAGTGGTGGTGTATGCCTTTAGTCCTAGCACTCAGGAGGCAGAGGCAAGCAGATCTCTGAGTTCTAAGGCAGCCTGGTCTAGAGAGGGAGTTTCTGGACAGCTAGACCTATACAGAGAAACCCTGTCTTGAAAACAATACTAGGGTAGTGGTGGTGCATGCCTTTAATTCCAGCACTTGGGAGGCAGAGGCAGATGGATTTCTGAGTTTGAGGCTAGCCTGGTCTACAGAGTGAGTTCTAGGACAGCCAGGGTTATATAAAGAAACCTGTCTTCAACTCCGCGCCCCCCACGCCCCTAAAAATAGAAAAAGAAAAAAAGGAAAGGAAAACAAAACATCAAGAACAAAATCAACATTTGTCTTGAAATGGTATTATGAATAATGGTTGGTTCTTAAGTAACAATGGTATTATTATAAGTCTTTGGATGCCAATGAGAATGTTTTTATGTGACTGGAAATTGATGGTAAGATGGAGCAATAAGACAGAATACAAATGTTGACCTCATCAACATTTACTGTCTGAAAGAGTTACTGTGATTTGCGTCTTAGCAGGATATAAAAATCTGTGACCCTGCTTCTTTTTAATGTTAGGCTGTTACAACACTGTTTGTTTGTTTGTTTGTTTGTTTGCTTGTTTGCTGATTTTGAGACAGGATTTTATGAATCCCAGGTTAACCTGGAACTTGATTTGTAGCTGAGAATTGTCAGGAGCCATAATGGGACAAGCTAATAAATAGCAGGTGATCATCCTGAAATGGCCTGCCTCCGATTATTATATAATCTGCTACAGATGCCATATAGACACATAGGTGACTTCTTAAGTCCTATAAGAATTCCTAAAAATTTTCCATGATTATTAAGCTCTTTTATAGTGGGACTGCTAATTGGTCCTTTTCTGATAGTCAAAACTGCAATGAGAACTCATCCAGTCTCCCAAGTGTCACCAGTTAATTGCTCTTAGATGGTAACCAGACTTTCCTCTATTCAGAGCACATTCACGTAATAAGGACACATGCTCCACTGTATTCACAGCAGCCTTATTTATAATATCCAGAAGCTGGAAAGGACCCAGATGTCCCACAACAGAGGAATGGATACAGAAAATGTGGTACATTTATGCAATGGAGTACTACTCAGCTATTAAAAATAATGAATTCATGAAATTCTTAGCCAAATGGATGGAATTAGAAAATACCATCCTGAGTGAGGTAACCTGATCACAAAAGAACATACATGGTACACACTCATTGATAAGTGGATATTAGCCCAGATGCCCGGAACACCTAAGATACAACCCACAGACCACATGAAGCTCAAGAAGCAGGAAGACCAAAGTGTGGATACTTTGGTCCTTCTTAGAAGGTGGAACAAAATACCCATGGGAGGAGATACAGAGACAAAGTGTGGAGCAGAGACTGAAGGAAAGGCCATCCAAAGACTGCTCCACCTGCGGATCCATCCCATATACAGTTACCAAACCCAGACACTATTGTGGATGCCAATAAGTGCTTGCTGACAGGAGCCTGATATACCTGTCTCCTGAGAGGCGCTGCCAGTGCCTGACAAATCCAAAGTGCATGCTTTCAGCCAACCATTGTACTGAGCACAGGGCCCCAATGGAAGAGTTAGAGAAAGGACCCGAAGGAGCTGAAGCGGTTTGCAACCCTACAGGAGGAACAACATTACCAACCAGTTCCTCCAGAGCTCCCGGGAACTAAACCACCATCCAAATAGTACATGTGGAGGGACCCATGGCTTCAGCCACATATGTAGCAGAGTATGGTCTTGTTGGACATTAATGGGAGAAGAGGCCCTTGGTCCTGTGAAGGCTCAACGCCCCAGTGGAGAGGAATGCCAGGACAGGGAAGTGCGGGTAGTTTTGTTGGTGAGCAGGGGGAGGAGGGATGTAATAGGGTGTTTTTGGAGGAGAAACCATGAAAGGGGATAACATTTGAAATGTAAATAAAATAAATATCTAATAAAAAGATACATAAATAAATAAAATTTTAAAAAGGGGTTGTAAAACAATTAACCAAAGGTCATAAAAATGGAACTAATGATTTATTAATGGTGATAGGACAGAAGATAAAATGTTGACTGTGTTAATCTATACAAAATTTCAGGAATAACTTCGTTATGGTTTTAAACCTTCAGTGAACCCGTGGAGCTGAGACAGGTGAGGGATGTTTAGCTAGATAATTATTCCTAATGGATACGCCTGCAAACATTCTCTGATGTAAACTTCTATTTCAATTTATGATTTGATTTTTTGTGTGAACTTGTGATGAACTTTGTAACATATGATGCATAAGTACTGAAGAGAGATGTGATGTATAAGTACAAGAGAGAGAAGAATTTTTTGCCTTTCCCCATTTAGAGTAGACATTTTTTCCCTTTCCCCACTTAGAAGAATTTTTCCCTTTCCCTGCTTAGGATCTTTCCACTTTCCCCCTTAGATAGCTTTCATAGGAAGCATTTTACAACTTAGTAATAAATGTTATAATAACTTTTCTAAGTGTCCCTTTTTCTTCCTGAGACTAGCAGACTGAAAGTTAGAGCCCAGCAGTTCCTGCTGAGATAGAACAAAGGCCACATTGTTAATCCTCTGCTGTTAGACTACAGGTGTTTTTTTTTTTTTTTAAAAGATTTATTTATTTATTTTTATGTTCATGACACAGATGGTTGTGAGCCACCATGTGGTTGCTGGGAATTGAACTCAGGACCTCTGGAAGAGCAGTCAGTGCTCTTAACCGCTGAGCCATCTCCCCAGTCCCTAGACTACAGGTGTTAATCACCTCAACCAGCAGTCTTTTACCCTCAGATAGAGCAAGAAAACTGTTAGGGCTTTTTAGGAGTTACCATCAGAATTTCAGTACCGTCAGAGAGCTAGAAAGCCCTGAGATGAGATGCTTAGCCTTTAAGGCCATCACCAGAGTCCTTATTTGATTGATAAAAACATTTAAATGTATTAAGTAACTGTGATAGAACCAAAGAACTACTTCTGTCTGTGCATCTATTTGTTTGTTTATGTGCAAGTTTGTGGCATGTGTGTGTATGTGTGTGTGTGTGTGTGTGTGTGTGTGTATCCAAGGGTGTGCACTTGCTTCTGTAGGTTATGTATGTGGAGGCACAAGCTGACGTTCTTTTATTTCAATTGCTTAAGGAGCCCGGTGATTGGCCTGTCTCTGCCCACTCTCCCTCACTGCTGCCATTATAGATACCTACTCCCACTGCTAGCTTTCTGATTAAGTGTGTGCCAGGGGTATAAACTCACATCTTTATACTATGCAGCAAGCATTTTACCCCTGTATTCATCTCTCCAATCTTTGGAGGAACTGTTTTTTAGTAAGGTGGCTGAAACTAGCAAAAGTGTGAGGTGGATAAAATTCGTAACTTCCCGTTTTCTCTTTACAGTCGCTGGAAAGCTGGACCTCATTCCACGTTCCGTGTTCCACGAGAGTCACCCTGCAGCCAGTCACCCCTGCTGCTCCTCCTGCTCTCCCCTTTCCCATCTCTAGTCAGATACCTCCCATGTGTCTGCTTCGCTGTTCCAAGGTGACTGTGAGCTAATCTGATCAACTAAGCCAGGCTAATGTTCTCACCAATATTAATGTGTTCATTGAGATATTTAACCCCTGTCACAAATACATTCTCCAGTGTCATACTGGGCTCCTATAGAAAGCATTTTGTATTTCTTAATAAAACAAGCTACTGGTTGATTTCATGTGAAATAGGCCTGACAACACCACATCAGATCGTATGAGAACTACTAGATCTGTGTAGAACTCTTCTTTCAAATCAGAAAGATGGAGGTGATTATTCCCCAAAGCCATATTCTCCTGTTTACCAGTCCAGCCCACTGTTATGATTTAGACTTGAAGGAGGAGATAGGGATAGCCCAAAGTGTGCCCTTAGGTCAGTTTCATTATACAGGATTACATTATGCCCCATCTCTGTGAATCTCTTAAAAATCACTCTCCAATTTATTTGTATGTATCTTTTCCTCAAAAGAAGAACTTGACTTCCTGTGGACCATGCATTTAAATGCTTTGAATGGGAGTGTACGTAGTGTGTAGCACTTGATACTTAGATTGAAGTCTAGCTGTGCCAACCCTTAGCTATATGACCTTGGGCAAATCATTAAAACTCTGTTTGCTTTAGTTTTTCATTCCTAAAACTGAAAGTAATAATTTTATCTACTTCAAAAAAGTGTATGGAGAATTATGTAAAGTGTACAGTATTACACAGTTTAGTATTGGTCACTTAATATGTTTTGGGTAAAAATAAATTTGTTAAATAGTGAATAGAAAAAAATGGAGACTAAATAAATTTAATAATTTATGTAGTCAAACAAATCTAAATTTTATTTAAGAGTCAATGCATATATGTTCTGCTTCTATACGATTAACTTTCCTATCAAAGACCATGTAGGTATGCATAGATACATACACATATCATACATTTTACCCCTCAACTCTTTTTTTTATTGGATATATTCTATATTTACATTTCATTTCCCTTACCCCTCAACTATTTTATATGTTCCTATTTCATTACTGACTGGGTGCTTTAATAACAGTACTTTGATTTATATTTCATAAGCAATATTTGCTCCAAGGCATTTGAGAACGTACAAAATAAAAGATTAATCTTGAATTGAGGAATATAGCATAATGAACTGTACACGAAATGGCAAAGAGGAAATGGGAGTGCTGACCCAGGTGGGATGTGGCATAATTATTCTCTAATGAACTGGCCTCCTTCTGATTTTGATAATTGGCATGTGGTTGGTTTCCCTTTCTGTGCTTCTGCCACAGTGCCTCATACAGCTGCCGTCTAGGCCCCTCCCTGCAGGTCAGTTCACTAATGAAATAGGGCTTTGCTTAGAGAGCAAAGACACCCAGTACTTCTGTGGTCATCATTACTTATCCTAGTTGCTAATTTGGCGGTGCATGAGCTGTTACATTTCATGGTTATCATAATGAGAGTTTTCTTTAAAGACAAATTACTATAAGCACGAGTGGAATATAAGGCAGTCTTTAAAACAAGACGGTGAATAAGAGCACGGAGCTGAGGGAGTGGTGGAAACCCTACAACTGCTGCTGTGCTCTTCTTTGCATATAAAGCACACCCTTAGCTTGCGTACCACTCTTCTCCTGCAGAATCTAGGCGTAGTTCGTGACATCTAATGCAAGACTTGTGCTGGAGACTTCATATGAGATACTGTGGAGCAGGTGTTCTTAGCCTCTTCCCTACTCTATAAATAGTGTTGCCTTTTGAACACTCAAGTCTGGGCAGGAGGAAGGAGCAGGGTGACTTTTGAACAACTTGGATGCCAGGTACATGTGGAAAGTGGCAGTTTTATATTCGCCAGCTTGTGTTATGAGCACAAAACTTTAATAAATATGAGCTTTCAGAATTAAAATGGAATTCCTGTGCTTAATGAAAAGATATCAACATTAGCTTTGCTCATATAATCTTTAGACATCCTCTTATTCTGGAGTGAATAGAAGTGTCACAGTCATTCAAGAAATTCATGGAGCTATCTTTCTTAGTTATATCTATTTTTTGTAAACTCATTTATTTACAGTATATATTGCTTAATTCTATCATGAATATTATGATTTTCCAGATACTTTGATAACAATGTAGCATAAAATCTAGTTGCTAAACAAAATAGTTGGTCAAAAATTGACAATTCTCAATTTGATGAATTAGATGACCTATGGAGTAAATTATACAATAATGTAATTTAAAGTATATATAATGGATATATATATGCATCTATATAATTAAAATGAACACTGTAGTTAAAAGCTGTTTGAAGTTAAAAAATAACTGTTTCAAAGCAATGGGAAAAACTTACTATACATATTTTCATTACACAAACAGTAAAATTTATTGGTAATGATAATGTTCATTGGGGCAAAGCAGAAGGAAAATGAAATCAATCAAAAGAAAAATTTCATGTAACTTAGCAAATCTCATCAAGCTCTCAATATTTGCTTTTAAAAAAACATGATTTTGTTCTCTTAAAAGTTTTAGACATTTGATGTAGATATTTTTATCTTCACTTTAAAGTTTAAAAAGGAAACAGCAGACTGAAATGTGTCCTGTTATTGAAAAGCCTTAAGACACACTGATTGTTTTATTCAGAGGTCCGCAAAGCCTTAGTATTAAGTCGGAAAGCTTCGGTATTGAGTGACGTGCTGCTTTCTATGTGCCGAGAGCCAAATTCTCAAACACAAAGTAAAAGGCCTCATCATTTCTTCCCTTCAGTTCTTCTTGCACTCAAAGGAGAACTGAAGAATTTAGAGTTTCAGAATTAATTCCCCGTATGAGGGTTTATATTAAGCATGCAGAATATGAGACTCACACTTGTGTGATTAATCTGAACTTTGGTTAACAGAGATGACAAATAGCTTTAAGAGGGAAACATACCCAGTATGTAATTGCCTTTATAGCATGTTTGATGTTAGTTGAAATATTTTAAAGGAACACAATAACATATAAATACTGAAATCATAATCATTTCCTACAAGACAAATTTCTTTAAAAAATATATTATCAAAAAACAGTACTTGTAGACTCACAGTTTGGGTCTTTGTTCCTGGTGTCCTCGGTGGTGTCCAGTGGGTGAGAATCGCTGTCCACTGAACTCTTTTGAACTTGGACTAGTTTAAGCTCAGATTTAAGATCCCTGGATATTGATGACCCTTGCAGAAATAGCTCTGAACATGTAATAGGATTGCTATAAGAGAATTAACAAAGCATATTTGTAAATAGCAGGGCAAAACAAACTAACACACAAGGAGCTTCGGGCGCTGTGTTTATCACAGTCTTTATCCACCTCTTTCTCTGTCATTTGAGAAAATGCCTTTCTGAACTTCTGACATCTATTTTCAGAAATTTCTTGCCATTTTCTACAAAATAAAAAAAATAACCTTTCCTGATTACTAAAGTTCCCTTAGTATGTGATACATATTCTCAATATCATCTGCCATGGTATTTTTTTCCTTTTGAATTTGCCAACCAGCTAATTTCTTTTTGTTCTTTGACATGTTCTCTACACTGAAATCCTTTACTTCTTGCAATGAAATTCCACAAAAGCCTGATTAGTCCTCAGTAACACTCATACAGCTATTCGATTGTGTCTTCTTTTTATTTTATCAGTCTTTCTTTCTTCCACTGTTTTGACCATTCCAGTATTCTTTTGTGTAGCATTAAAAGAACTGAATATTTAGTAAATGGCAATTTGTTACCTACTTGCCTTTCACAAGAGGATACTTATCAGAAGATCATACAGCCTTCAAAAATTAGATGTTGGATTTCAGAGTTGCCAGTTTATAGTTTATAGTTCTCAACAGATATCCTGCATATCAGATATTTATTTTACAATTCATAACATAGAACAATCACAGTCATGAAATAGCAATGAAATGATTTTATGGTTGGGGGGGGTCACTGCAACAGAAGGAACTATGTTAAAGGGTTGCGTCGTTAGAAAGGCTGAGGAGAACTACTTTAAAGGTCACGCTTGAATGTGTAGGAGACAGCAGTCGTTTTTCCTTTTTAAAATAATATTATAAATATGTATCCGTTATTTGTCCAATAGGCACAGTCAGAGTGTCTGTTAAGCAAGCAGTTGTTAGACAGTAGAAATATAAAAGAATGACATGGACCAAGGTCGTGATCTCTAGAGGTCTGATGCTGAAAGGGCAATAAAAAGATAGTCACTCTATAAGTCCCCGATGACTACAAAATTGTGTGTATGTAAGAATGACTCCGTGGGACAGAGTTGTGTTCCATCTGATTGTATGCTCTCTTTAATTTTTGAGATTATAGTTATATCATTCTCCCATTCCTTTCTTACCTCCAAAGCCTCTCTGTTCCTTGCTAGCATGTTTACATTTTCATTTATTTTTTAATTTTAAGTTTTAAAATGTATGGATGGTTTGCCTGTTGTGTGTGTGTGTGTGTGTGTGTGTGTGTGTGTGTGTGTGTGATGTGTGTGTGTATTGTGGATATTACACACACACACATACATACACATACTGTATTTGTGGATACAGATACAGATACAAATACAGATACAAATTAGATAGAGATGGAGGTGGAGGTGGAAGTGGAGGTGGAGATGGAGATGGAGATAGATATACAGATATGAACATGGTGTATACCATGCCTCTACGTGTACCAGAAAAGGAGTGTTTCAGATTCCCTGGAACTAGAATTATAGAACAGAGGTGAGCCCACATACGGTTGCTGGCACTTGAACTCAGGACCTCTGGAAGAGCAGCCAGTGCTCTTAATCACTGCACCATCTCTCCAGGTCCTAGACTGGAAGTTTTGCCTGCCTTGATCTTGAGCAGGTGTCTTTCAGGGAGCCCCTGTGAGTTGCTGTGAGTTCGAGGGTGCGATCTGGTATGAAGGACAATGCACAGCACTCTTCCCCGTCCTCCCTGGCTCTTACATTAAATCTGCCCACTCTGCTATGGCTGCATGGGGAGGGGAGTTGATACAAACCTCTTGTATGGCAGACGCCTCTTAATGAAACCTTTTCTGGGAAGCTGTCTGGGTTTATTTGCTTCCCAGATGCTAGAGTTTACTTGGTATTTTCACCTTTCCAGTCCCTTTCATGTGTGGTCTCATTTATTTTTAAATCACCAACATTCCCGTTCCTGTTGTTTTTAAAATAGCTTTTAGGAATTTAGAGAACATTCACGAAGGTGTTCAGTTTGCCATCTTTTCTTAATATCTTTAGTTCCCATAGCCAGATGTCTCACACAACTTTGCTAAAATAGAAATTTAAATTTCTCTAAGCTTAAAGCTAAAAATGGTTAATTAGCAATAGAATAAAATTTATAATACTAATGGTAATTAGTATTATAATTTTTATATTATGCTGACCAAAATCTTTAAATAGAAATGTTTACTATGTAAAGATTGCTAGTAGAATATCAAACACATTCTAATTGTTTTGTTTTGTTTTCTAAGTTAATTGGGCATTTATTTACTCTGTTTTTTGCATGAAGCAAAGTTCATATTTCAGAATTTGGTTTGAATACTTCTTGGGTGCTACCTGCAGAGGTCATCATTTTCATTTTATTAACAATTTATTGAACAAGTGATACACTCATCCCCTCCTCCCCTCATATGTGTATGTGCATGTGTTGTGTGTTTGTGTGTGTGCATACATGGGGATTAAAACCATACTAAGTGTCATTTTTTGGCTAAAATATCTAGAGTGTAAGATGGATGCAATGCCACCATAATTTAAAATTGTTTCTAATAGTAAATATAAAGAGAGCAAACACTTCAAATAGATTAATATGCTATATTTAATGACTTTAATATTTGAGAGCATATGTTTAATTTTCTGTCAAATGTACCTTGCAACTTACTTGATCCATATGCTTATGATAAAAAGTTTAATACTCTCTTGTCGATGCTACTCTTTTCTTCTCAACACATATGTATCTATAAAATCTATCATTTACTTTTCTTTAGGCTTATTTATTTTTAGTTAATGTGCATGAGTGTTTGGTTGCATGTATGCAAGTGCACCATGTGCATGTCTGGTGTCTCTGAAGGGCAGACAACAGCATCTGATCCCTGGAACCGGAGTTAATGAGGATTATGAGCTATCATGTGGATGCTGGGAACCGAACTCCAATCTTCTGCAAGAGCAGCCATGGCTCTTAACCACTGAGATCTCTCCAGTCCTTCCCCTGGGCATTGTTTACTGGGGAGATTTGTGAAGCACGTATGTCAATCTTTCTTTTATTTTGACATGCTTGGTTCAGTGGCTCTCATAATAGACTGAGCAAATATTTTTTTGCACAATGAAAACCTATCAAGAAAGAATCCTACTTGAATAGTATGTCACAAGCCAAAAGGTGGTATGGGGATTCCAGAGTAAAGTTGAGTCTGGGGTTTATATTCTTGTTGAGAACCTGTCTCAGGAGAGGGAGAGGGAGAGGGAGAGGGAGAGGGAGAGGGAGAGGGAGAGGGAAAGGGAGAGGGAGAGAGAGAGGGAGAGGGAGAGGGAGAGGGAGGGAGAGGGAGAGGGAGAGGGAGAGGGAGAGGGAGAGGGGAGAGGGGAGAGGGAGAGGGAGAGGGAGAGGGAGAGGGGAGAGGGAGAGGGAGAGGGAGAGGGAGAGGGGAGGGGGAGGGGGAGGGAGAGGGGCAGGGAGAGGAACAGGGAGAGGGGGAGGGGGAGGGGAAGGGAGAGGGGCAGGAAGAGGGAGAGGGGGAGGGGGAGGGGGAGGGGGAGGGGGAGGGACAGGAAGAGGGAGAGGGGAGGGGGAGGGGCAGGGGGAGGGAGAGGGAGAGAGAGAGGGGGAGGGGGAGGGGGAGGGAGAGGGAGAGGGGGAGGGAGAGGGAGAGGGGGAGGGAGAGGGGGAGGGAGAGGGGGAGGGAGAGAGGGGAGGGGGGAGGGGAAGAGGGAAAGGGAGAGGGAGAGGGGGAGGGAGAGGGGAGGGAGAGGGGGAGGGAGAGAGGGGAGGGGGGAGGGGAAGAGGGAAAGGGAGAGGGAGAGAAGGAAGTGGAGTGGAAGGAGGAGGAAAATGAGAAGGAGAGGAGGAGAAGGGAAGAGAAGGGGGAGAAGGAGGAGGAGGAAGGAAGGAAGAAAGGAAGGAAGGAAGGAAGGAAGGAAGGAAGGAAGGAAGGAAGGAAGGAAGGAGGACATTATTTTGCACACAATTTCCTTTCTGTGGAATGGGCATCCAACCCACAGTTTCCACCTGTGCTGACTTTTGCTGCATTGACCTGATATATGCCTGTCAAGTTGCCTTCTAAACAACTGTTTCTAACCACAGGTTAGTGCTGCTGTCCAGTTCGGTCAGAGCAGTTTCTTTTAGCAGTAGTCATGGTGACTGCAGAGATCCATCAGATCAGTTCTTTTGAAAACTCTTGTTCCTTGTCTCATGTTTTTGATTCAGTTGCTCGTTTCCTTGTTGTTTAGATTTTTTGAGTTCTTTATAGACTCTAGGTATTAATCCTCTGTCAAAATATAGCCAGTAAAGATTTTCTTCCACTCTACAGACTGTCTCGTCACTTGTGTAACTAGTTCCTTTGATGGGCAATTTGAGGTCAATTGTTGACCTCATGTTTTAAGGAATTCAAGTATAGCCAGAAAGACCTCGCCTGTGTGCATATTTTTTTTTTATTGTTTTCTTTAGTTTTTCCTCTCGGAGTTTTAGAGTTATGTGTCCTATGTTAGGACTTTGATGTTAGTGCAGGGTAAGAGATATGAAGTGTAAATAAATAAAATAACCAATAAAAATATTAATTAATTAATTAATTAAAAAAGGACCCAGTTTTACTACTCTACATGGTAGGTATTGTTCCCCCTTCAATATTTGTTAAAGAGGCTGTCTTTTCTCAGTGTATGTTTTTTTTTAATTATTGTTGTAAATCATGCGACTCTGTGGGTTAATATCTTTGTTCTCTATTCTCTTTTACATGTCTTTTTGTACCAGTAGCACGCTGTTTTTATTTCCATGGCTCTTTAGTGTAACCTGAAATCAGGTATATTGATACCTTCAGCATCACTTTCCGGGCTAGGGCGGGTTATGAGAAAAGAAGCTCATATCTAAGGCTCAGTCCCTAGGTGGTCAGGTCTAGTTTCTTTGACAAGTATGCGGTGGATGCTTTTAATTTTCAGTTAGCAAATATGTTGTTATTCTGACGGGCCTGCCTTTATATGCAGCGCGGTGGGTGTTTTTCTCTTCCCATTTCCAATAGCCCTTTGTTGTAGTCATTCTGTATATTTAATGGTTTAATTATAATACAATGAAAGGAGATTGCTTTCTGGCCTTGCCTCTTTGGTGTTTCCAAAGCCTTCTGTAGCTGTGTGACATCTCTTCCTAGAGTTGGGCAATTGTCTGCTATGATATTCTTAAAAATATTTCTTTGACCTTTAAGCATATTCTTCTCCTTTTGTGGCAATGATATGCAGGTTTTGTCATTCCACAGGGTCCTGTAGGTTGTGAATGTTGTGTTTGTATCATCTTATTAACGTATCTCTGTCATTATCTGGATATTTTCTTCCTCTCCCTTGTTATCAAGCCTTTATATTTCCCTCCCCTCCAGGCATTCTTCTGTCAAGGGTTTTATTTGCCACATTAAAATGTTTGTTTCTGGTATTTCCGTTTAGCTTTATTTTCAGTATTTCAAAGTCTTTGTTGAACACTGATTTCATATTCTGTATTGTCTTTATTTTTATTTAGCTGTTTGTTTATATCCTCTTGGAGGCCATTCAAGATTTTACTTGTGTTCTCTTTGATTTCCTTGAACATACTTTTAGTCATTATTTTGAATTTGTTGGAGTCTCCTTAAATTTACTCTTTACTGTGAGATTGGACACTGGGTTTTTATGTCTCTTGTGTTTTCACATTAAGACATGGACATCTGGTATTAGGTTGTTAATTTGAACTCCCCCCATACAATCAGCCTTATTCTTTCACAGAAAGTGTTTGCGGCGTTGGAGAAGGACTATTTTGTAAAACAGCTTAAGTATCATTTTCTCCACTAGGCTGTTTGTTTGGAGTACCAGACTATCTCTCCTGAAGGTAGAATACTGTCTATAAAAATAATCATTATCAATGGGGAGGCCAATGAATGTACAGTAATAGTCAAATACCAATTGAAACCATCACCCCTTGAATGCCAATTGGTTTAGGAAACTAACTAATATTAATAGTGTAGTGTGCGTTAGCATAGTCGTTGCTGGGAGTATGAGAAGAAGGGGGATAAAAGCAAAGATCAGGGGTTAGTGTTGAGTTGACAGTGAAAACTAGAGCTGGGAAGACAATAAGGATAAGGGATAATGATGTAGCTTTGGTTAGAAATAAAATAAACACTCTGGAAATCAGTATGGCGGTTCCTCAGAAAACTGGCCGTGATACTTCCGGAGGACCCAGCCATACCACTCCTGGGAATATACCCAGAAGATTCACCAGCATGCAATAAGGATACATGCTCCACTATGTTCATAGCAGCCTTATATATAATAGCCAGAAGCTGGAAAGAACCCAGATGTCCCTCAACAGAGGAATGGATACAAAAAATGTGGTATATATACACAATGGAGTACTATTCAGCCATTAGAAACAATGAATTCATGAAATTCTTAGAGAAATGGATGGAGCTGGAGAACGTCATACTAAGTGAGGTGACCCAGTCTCAAAAGAATACCCATGGTATACAGTCACTGATAAGTGGATATTAGCCTAGAAGCTTGAAACACCAAAGACACAAATCACATATCAAGTGATGTCTGACAAGAAGAAAGGAGTGGACACTGGTGCTAGAATGGACCAAAACATCATTGTGGGAGAGTACAAGAACAGTAAAGTGGGAGGGGGTGGATGCGGGAGCAGGGTGAGGGAAAAGGACATGTGGGACCTTTGGGGGTGGGGAACCAGAAAAAGGGAAATGAATTGTAAATATAGAATATATACAATAAAAAAAAAAAGAAAAAAAAAGAAATAAAATAAAAAGAGAGAGGTAAAGAAATCTAATCATTCAGATAACCCAAAGAACCCTCAGGTCTCAGAAGGCTGAGACAAAAGGGACCACATAAATCAGGCAAGGCTATGTTGTCTGGAAAAACTTACTGATCATCATTCAAAAGGAAAGTGAGAATAGAAAAAGAGAAAAGGAAAAGGGAGTGGGGGTGGGGAGACCATAACAGAGCTGGCCTCCTAAACGGACACTGGGTGTTAAATGAAAGAGACACAGAGTGAAAAGGAGAGACGTGGACTTGTAGAGACTGGATGCTGTCACGCCTACTTTCTGGTTGCAGCTTTGATCCTCTCGGTACCCCTCCCAGGTTCCTCGAGACCTTTCAGACTCATCAGATCAGAGCCCTGATGCTGGTATAGGGTCACAGATGTTGGTCATACCCCTAGGTGGTTGCAAATGCGATTCTTGCATATGGGTGCACCTTATGGACCCACCTGAGGTCAAGGTTGGGTCACACATACTGGTCTTGTCAATGGGCCAATCTATTCATGGTGTACATCACCCATGCTGGCCACGTCTCTGAGTGTTACTTCTGAAATGTGGTAGTAAATTCCGTGTGATCCTTTCTGTTGTCTAGCTTACTGCTTGTGTCCTAAGTTCCTTTGAAGACTATAACGTTGCTCAAGTTTCTACCTTACTGAACACTTCATGCTTCTGATGCAGACTTCCTCACAGTCCAGATGTATTCTGTTGACCAGTTTTCAGTGTGTAAGTTCTCTAAAACTTACTCTGAGTTTCCCTGCACTGTGGTTCACCGAGGATCTGAGCTTAACAGCCAAGTTGGCAAGGATTTCTTTAAAATAGCATCACATCACTGTGTCAGTCATTTTATCATACTTTCACTGCTGCTCTGGTTCCAGAAGGCGTGTTTTCCCAGCGGCATCTTCTATCTCTGCTGACACCACATGCTGTTTTTACCTCCTCCTTACTATTATTATTATTATTATCATCATTATTATTATTAATTATTATTATTATTTTGTGGCTATATTATGCCTCCTCTCCTCTCCAACCTTCTCTTCCTCCTCTTCTACCCTACCATTCCCCCTTTAACAGAGAACTCCTCAGAACAACTAATCCTTTAAGGATGAGTTCTATTTTTCCCGTTCTTCTCTTTAAAGGTTCCAGATTGTGTGATTAAACTAGAGATTTTTTTCTAGCGGTCACTCACCCACTATGATAGCTATTATCCGCCTTTTTTTTTTTTTATTGAACCAGTTTGTTCCCTATATAGTCTAGCTGATGCCTGAATGTCATTGGCTATCTTGGGTCTTTTCTCTTACTGGTCTTGACTGACCAAACTGGTGGTTTTAATTAAACTGAGGGATTGATTCTAATAACAAGGACAATGATATACATAGCATTTTGTAGATGTTTGATTAATAGAAGCTTTTGCTTCTGAGGTTGTTAAAAATACACCTGGCTACATAAGCAAACTTCAATATTTCTCTTTCTAACCAGAGGACTCTTCCCTCTTTCCCACATATGATAGACTGTGATGCCATTTTGCAATGTTCTAATTGAGTTAATTTTAACATTTCCCCCAATATTTTAGGATGGGATGTGTGAGAAGAGCTTATAGAATGCTTTACGTGGGTCCCTATCTCCTTAAAATGACTAGACTTTTTGGTCACATCTATCCGAAGAGCCAGAAACACTGTGATGAAGAAGTCTTGGAGGTATCTAAGAAGACATCTTTAGTGGGCATCCCTGGAGTGTGAAGACACTAATCACTGAGAAATGACATTTGAAATGATTGAATTGCAATGCTATGAAACTAAACTTCAAGCCTTATGAATAGTTGGAAGTTAGTTATGAACAACAGCTTGTTTCAACTTCAAAATATTAAATTTGGCATTAAGTCCATAATTGTCTATCACCAGGTAGTGGGCCTCTCAAACTACCATCATATTAGATTAAATCTCTGTGTTCTGTTTTAATGTTTCTGATTTTTTTAAGTGGGAGAGAAAAGGGGTTTCCAAGCTAAATGTTTCCCTTGCTTGTGTACATTCTTCGTTGAGTGAGCATGTCCAACAGAAATATTTATACTGTAAATTCCCTCACAGGGGGAAGAGGTTTCAAGTGACCCCTTGTTTATAGGGATTTATTTTTCTACACTGGGAACTCAGACTTTAAATGAGGCAGCAATAGCAAATTAGAAAAAGAGAACCACAAAGAGAAGGGCAAAGGAAATGTGTAGTTAGTTGTGAGATCAGACAGTGTGGCTCATCTGAATTCTCAAAAAGTATCTCATTTGATGCATTGCCCTTATGAACTTTTCATAAAGCAAGAGAAAAACATTCTCAGAACACATCACCACGCAGTCATATGATATGAAAGTTAGTCTACCCTCAATGATGTCATTGCTGGTTTCAGACCATTATAGGAAAATGCTATGCGGATAGATAAATGAAGCCTGTGCCTTCTGGTTTTTATGGTATTGAGATCCAGACTACATAAGTTATAATTTGTTTGTGTCTGCCGTTTTGTGAAAGTAAGTTGGATTGCCTAGACAATGAATGTTTTACTTGAATGAGTTTTTTTTTAAGCTAGCATTTATAATGAATCACACACACACAAAAATTCCTTTTGTAAAAGAAAAATGCAAAGCAATCGTCTATTACAGATTCAGTGAAGGCAGGCCAAGTGTTTATGAGGTGGGACTCAGAGCCTGACAGATGAATATTGAACTCTGCCTATGTCAGTTGGAATTGTATGATTAGTAGCAAGTTAGATAACCTCTTCACATGAAAGTTTTATTTTAATAATAATGACAATAATAATAATAGTAATAATAATAATATAACCTGGGCATGGTGGTGAACGCCTTTAATTCCAGCACTCAGGAGGCAGAGGCAGTGGGTTTAAGGTCATCTTGGTCCACAGAGTCAGTTCCAGGATAGCCAGGACTACAAAGAAAAACCCTGTTTTGAAAAAAAAACCCCAAAATAAATAAAAAAGTAAGCTACATGTTTAAAGAGGATGTGGTGAAGCATATAAATGCTACTGCATCATCTAGTGTCTAGCACATACTTACTCAATGAATAGTAGCTATTGTGGTTATTGTTGCTGGATCAGCTCCCTGGTCTGGGTTCTACAACAGCTAGTACTCTACTCCCAGCAAAGTATAAGAGAAATGGCGTAAGGTAGGTCCTGCCACCCGTCTGTGTTTCTATTGGTTATTTTATTTATTTACATCTCAAATCTTATCCCCCTTCCCAGGTAAGCCCCCTATCCCCTCTGCTTATATGAGGGTGCTCCCCCATCCACCCACTCCCTTCTGCCTCACCAGCCTAGCATCCCCCTATTCAGGGTCATCGAGCCTCCACAGGACCAAGGAGCTTCCCTCCCCAATGATGTTAATCCTTTGCTACATATGCAGCTGGTGCCCTGGGTCCCTCCATGTGTACTCTTTGGGTGGTGGTTTAGTCCCCGGGAGTTTTGGGGGCGTCTGGTTGGTTGATATTGTTGCTCTTCCTGTGGGGTTGCTAACACCTTTAGCTCCTTCAGTCTTTCCTTTAACTCCTCCCCTGGGGTCCCTGTGCTTAGTCTGATGATGGTTGGCTGCGAGCATCCGAGCATCGGCATCTGTATTGGTCAGGCTCTGGCAGAGCCTCTCAGGAGACAGCTGTGTCAGGCTCCTGTTAGCAAGTGCTTCCTGGCCTCAACAATAGCGTCTGGATTTGTAGTCTGCAGATGGGATGGATTCCTGGGTGGGGCAGTCTCTGGATGGCCTTTCCTTCAGTCTTTGCTCCACTCTTCATCCCTGCATTTTCTTTTGACACGAGCAATTCTGGGTTAATATTTTTGAGGCAAAACAGGGAAATCTCTTAGTCATGTCATTAATAGAAGCCATTACTCTTAAGTTTTCTCAAATAAGTGTTAAATCTGCATATATTTTCTACGTGCAATCAATATACCAACAAATACTTTATATGTTTTTAAAAACTGTCTTTCTAGCTATCTATTTATCTGTCTGTCTGTTTGTTTATCTATGTTTTGTGAAACAGGGTTTCTCTTTGTAGCCCTGGCTGACCTGGAACTCACTCTAGACCAGGCTGGTCGCAAACTCAGAAATCCACCTGCCTCTGCCTCCCATGTGCTGGGATTCTTTATATTCATCTTTAAAACAACACTTCTGCCGGGCGGTGGTGGCGCACGCCTTTAATCCCAGCACTTGGGAGGCAGAGGCAGGTGGATTTCTGAGTTCGAGGCCAGCCTGGTCTACAGAGTGAGTTCCAGGACAGCCGGAACTACAGAGAAACACTGTCTCGAAAAACCAAAAAAAAAAAAAAAAAAAAAAAAAAAGGCATGTGCCACCATATGTAAAACAACACTTCTATTATGAGACACCAAGCCACCATGATTAAAAGGCTGTCTACTTGCCCTCAGATTTTATGATTCGAGGCAAGTCTGATTGTAGCTTCTGTACCATTTAGAATTTTAAAATACAAATGTATTTAAGCTATGACTTTAAACCATGTATTGTGGTACCTATTTCCTGTGCTTCACTTCACTGGGTCTCCAAAATAGTCCCATGAGGTAATAAAGGTATGACATACTAGTCTTTAAACTTAAGCATTCTAACCATCTACCTGTTTAGACATCAGGATTGAAAAGCCATCAGGATGTTTCATGGTCAATGTACCTATGGCGGCCTATTAACAGGAAGCTTTTACTTGCTTGTTCCTTTGTGTGTATGTATGGTTGGATATCAATATCAGCATTAAAGACTATATAGTGACTCCATGGAAGACAGAAGCTATGAATTATAAAAGACCTTGTCTCTAATCTGATTCCAGACTAACACTGTCTTCAGGATAAGAGGCTTACCTTCTGAGGGCATTTGTTATTCATTCGTAGTAGCCAATCTGATTCACATCATAGATTTGTTTGGCCAATTGATTCAATGTATTGTAAGGTATTCATGATAGAGCCAAGTATGTGGTAAACACTCCTTTAATAATAGGTTTTATTTTGGTAAAGATGAGCTACAAATGGGTAACACATACACACACTCCAGGAGGCTTGTGGGGATATTAAGCTGAAAATAAAATAGTGTTTGGACTTGCAATTCTGTGGGAAACAAATAGGTTTGTGTGAAAGAAATGCCCTTCCAGAGATGCACATGTAAGGGGTATTAGGTGTGGTGATAAACTTCCTAATTTGGAGTACAGCTCACATAAGAACAGGTGGAGGAAATAGTATCCAAACTGGGTTTTAGGAAATAGCATGCTGCTGTTTGGAGAGCGTGGAGAACACACTACCTGATTGAGTTATAAGTTACTATATAGAGAAGGACCCAGGGACATTATAAGTAGAAGCTGAGGCTCGTGAACGCAGCATCCAGGGAATTTATATGCTGGGCATGCAGCATGGCCAGGCCACGTGGCAGATGTATCTTCTGAAATACAAGGCTGGAAGGGAGATAGGTGGCCTAGCTGCCAAGCCTGATAATCTGAATTTGGCTCCTCAGTGCCCTGTGGTCAAAGCAGAGAACTGAGTCCTGCAGCATCTGTGCTCAAATGCAGACAGACAAACAGACAGACAGACAGACAGACAGACACACACACACACACACACACACACACACACACACAGAGAGAGAGAGAGAGAGAGAGAGAGAGAGAGAGAGAGAGAGAGAGAGAGATATGCACAGACAGACAGACAGACACATGGACAGTCATACAGACAGATGCACACACACACACACACACACACACACACACACACACACACAGATGTTAAAAGAGACAGACATAATGACCTTGTTTCTTCTCTGCCTTGCTAACAATTTTCACTGTTTAGAAACTCTCGTAAGAGTACGGAGACTCCATTTAGAAACTTGGGTTGATGAGAAGAGCTACAACACTGTATTTAGTGGAAGGACTCTTCAGTAGGAGCAAAGGAAAGGGGTGGAACTGGAGTGAATGAATCCTAGAGACAGGCCAAAGGCATTACTCAAGGGCTGTTTTGGTCATGAGGGCAAAGGAAGTGAAGGTAAGAAGGAACATACCTGGGAGGCAGCCAGGAAGGCAGTGATATATTCACTGGGCTCAAACCTCTAATGAGGTTGGGACATAATGTTTCCCCATACATCATGTATGAAGTATAAACTGTCAATCAGAAGGCCCAAATACAGATGGAAAAGTAGGCCGGAGTTTCAACGAGTAATCTACTATTAGATGGAAAAGCAAGTTGCTAGAGTTACAAAAGTAATTTATTTTAGACCCATTTGGAAACACCGGGCAGTTTCTTGTTACTGTGGTTTCTGAAATCTAGGTCACAAAACGCATCCATTTCCTGTGTAATCTCTGAAAGAATGTTAGGTGCCATGCATTTATTGAACAGCAGCCTCGTATTTTCTGCCCTAACATGGAGAAGGAGGACACCATTTCCTTTCTTGCCTCTCTCCTTTTTAATCAAGAACAGAGCAAGGGAGCGTGAGAGACTCTCTGGAAGTCGCTTCTTCAAGTGCTTTGACAGAACCTGTTTTTATCAGCTCACACAAACACATCTCTGCTTGACTGGCAGCTTGGTAATCCTCTTTGGAGAATTAACTGGGCAGCTTTATCTATAAATAGCATTCATTTGCAGGTATGAGGGACAAAGGTGCAGCCACAGACAGAAGAGACGGCCTTGCCCACCTGCCTTTTTAATCCAAGCTTAGTCCCTGAAGTATCTGTGAAGCTTCACGTTCTCGTCACACTCCTAACATCTTGAAGACATGATGAAAACAACTTCTCGTAGAGGAAAAATGAAGTTGTCTTGGGATTTAGCTTAGTAATGCTATTTTAATGTTTCATTAGATGATGGTTGAGTCATATTTAGTAAAAAAAAATCACAGTTGGAATGCAAACTTTCAACTTTGAAAATTTTGTATTTATTACTTTTAATTTTATTGCTTGAAATTTTCATACACGTGTATGTTTTAATCAAATCCACCCCCACTCTCTCCCCTACAATTCCTCTCCGTTTCCTCCACATTACTTTTCCCATACTTTTTCCTGTATTCTTTGTAAAGCCACAGAGTCTGCTTGCTGCTGACAGTATGTAGCTAGTTCCATTCACTGGAGCATGAGCAGTTTATTAGGGATCACATCCCTGAAGCAAACTGACGCGTGTTCCACCTCCAGGACATCAGTGTCCAATAGCTCTTCAGTAGGGGTGGGACTTCATAAGGCCTGTTCCCATCCAAACTGGGTATTTGGTTGGCTTGTTCTTATTCAGGTCTTGTGTATATAGTTCATGCATATAATAGCCTTGTCATTCCTGGGAAACATAACTTTGCTATAGTACTCTCTGATTTCTATCTCTTAATGATCTTTCCACTTCTTCTGAGATGATTCTTCTGAGATGAGACAAGAGTGTTAGAGACACAGGCAAGCCCTGTAAGACAGAAAGCTCTTGGTATCTTTCCATATGGTAAAAGTGCAATTCAAATGTGTTTGGCACGTTGGGAGGATAAATCAGTATAATAGACCGTGTTGCTAGTATTATAGCTATGGATTGTTGAGTTTTCTTTTAAAAAGTATTTTATGTAGCCACATGATGATGCGAAGTTCAACTTCAATTAAGGAGAACTCTTAGTCGCGTCCTGTTGAGGTGATCTCATAGTTCCAGGATTCAGGAAGGTGGTGAATTCAAGGTTAGTGTGGGTTACCTAGAAAGACTCCAATATCACAAAACAAAACCAAAGAAACAAATGGAAGTAGACCGTTGGCTCTCATTGTAAACAACAAGTATTCTGGCTTTCTTCGCAGAACAAAGAGAATTTGAAGTTCTAGAATATAAACCTTATGAGATTGGAAAACTATGGTGAGGAATTGAGACAGCAAACTGAGGAACTGATACTATTGTGTACACCAGAGCTCATAATGATTAATTGCTATGCTACCTTGCCTTTTAAAAAGACAATAGTTTGAATACTATTTCTTAAAATCAGAAGAAGCTTGATGCTTTCTGGACAGTATGGTGTCTTCTGAGTGAGGAGAAAGGTGGGGACTGAAGTAGAACTCAGTTCGATCTGTTTCCTGAGCCTTTATGGGAAGGAACAGCCCAAGAGCTGGTTATTATCTAACACTGTCTCTTCATGTCTGCTTTTTCTCTTACTAATTCTTACAGTATTTTCTGGCTACAAAAACAAGAATTTAAGCAAGATGCATCTAAAATGGGATCTCAGAATGTTTGCTTTTATGTTAAAGAGCACTATAACCACAGAAATAGTTGGTTCACCAGGCAATGTGTGAACCAACTCTACTGATGCTTCCAATTATGCTGCAGATAAAACAGATAAACACTAAAAGACAGAGAACCAGAGGACTGCCTCCAAATAGTTCACTCTCAGCTATACACCTACAAAAGAAATTCATTGCTCTGCTAACTTTGAAATGCTCAGTCTGGTGAGTAAGAGAGAATTTCAAGAATTGAGACAAGACACTTTCCCTAATCTTCAGGGCATAACTTTTCTGTGTTTCCTTGCTACATTCTGAACACTTTAAGACAAAATCCCAGTGGGATCTTGAAAAAACAGAATATGCCCCTTTCCTCACGTTGGCCAGGAAGAGATGGACCATCTGTTCAGCAATTACTACCTTACATTTTAAAACCACTTGGTATTTCTACATGTGGAAATTTTTTTTTTGTGTTTGTTTTGTCTTGAATTAAAAATTTGTGGTTAAGTAATCTATTTTTCAAGTTCCCTGAAAACAAATGAACTAATTCAGATCCTTGCTCTATTTAATCTGATGATTTTTTTCTTCTCTTTATTAGGTAATTTTTAGATTTTTGACTTTGGCTGGCAGGACTAGTTGTTACATCAGATTCTCGAGAGTCTAAGTGTGTGCTTGGCCTCTTCTCACCTTTCCTTTCATCATGTGGTTTCTTTGGCTGGACTGACTTTCCTTTCTCCCACCAGGACGGCTCAGACTGACTGTTCTCAAGTTCTGCAGCCTTGATCCACTTTCCTGTCCCCCTGGCCAGAAGACAATACTCGTGACCAGACCTGTACCCTTTAGGCCTTATTTACTGCTTCTTGATGACACTAAGTATTCTTATAAATTAATCTATGATGAAGAATTCATTATTGATGGACTCTTATCTTTCCAGATAATGTTTTATTTTGATATTACACTACCAGAGGCATCATGTTGTAACTATGAAAAATATGTTCTAGTGGCAGGAATTGTAGACTCTTGGCCAAGCCAGTTTGCAAGATAACTTCAAGGCACAAAATAGCCTTTGGATGGCCTCAGATTATACAACTTAGATATAGACTTACATCATTCAGGGTGAACTTTCGATAATCTGTTTTCTATTTTATTTCTTTTTTCTTTTTCTCTTCTTTATTTTCCCCTTTTAAATTTTCTTTTCTTTTCTTTTTTAAAATTAACTTATTTATTTTGGATTTTTTGAGACATCTTCCTTGTGTTCCCCTGGGATATCCTGAAATTCCTATGTAGACTAGTCTGACCTTATCGAACTCACAGAGATCCGCCTGCCTCTGCCTTCCGTGCTGACATTATAGTCCTGTGCCATCGCACCTAGCTCAGTTACCACTTTCTAACTCCAAAGTCAATAAAACTGTCATGAAGACTTATGGCCAAGAAGGACTTTAGTGACCTTCTTTTCTTTGTAAGAACTATACATATGTCTTGGTTTTACTTTATGGCATGTTTTTTCTAAGCAGCAAAGGCGGTTTCTACACTCATAATTATGAATATAGAGCTATACGTTTACATTTATAAATTCATTATTTTCAAGACTCCTATTAAAATATTTAATATTAAAATGAAACCCTATTAGAATTTAATATTTATCTTTAATATTAAAAATTACCAGGTAACTATATATCTAACAAAATGGTCTCTAGCCGAGTTCCTAATACTGTTTCCTTCTGAAACCTCTAGAGTTAGGCTTCCATAATCAGCATGGCTTTTAGAACTACTGTCTTCCAAATTTCTACCAGAACAATCCATTAATCTTTGCACACAGCATTCAACCACTTTCATTATAGTTCAAAATTTTAAAGTCTTCCAACCTCCTCCAGAAACACAGGCAAGCACTTCACAATACCCCACTCTTGGTACTAACTTCTGTATTAGTTATTTTTTTTTTTTAAAAATTGCTGTGTTAATACACATGATCAAAGCAACTTAAAGAAGGCAGGCTTATTTGGGATTATGGTTTCAGAGGGATAAGAGTCCCTAATGGCAAATAATCATGGCAGCAAGCAGGAACATGGTGCCAGGAACAGCTGAGAGCTCACATCTTGAATCTTGAGCAGGAAGCTGAGCGTGCAGTTGAAATGGCACGAGGCTTTGAAACCTCCAAGCTTGCCTCTAGTTTCTACTTCTTCTAGAAAGGCCATACCTACTAAACATACTAAAACAGTGCTACTAGTTGGGAACCAAGTATTCAAACGTATGAGCCTAGTGGAGGGCATTCTAGTTCAAACCACCACATGCATTAATCATGTAACTTGGATAGTGATAAGTGGGAGGACCCTAAGGAGGTTGAGGACCTTGAATGCTCAGAATTTAATGGGCTCATTACACATGAAGAAGTGGTCTCAACACTCTCAGCAGAGGATCCATCCCCACCCTTCACCTCTGCAGATCTCTCTTCCATTGTCTGGGGGAATTAATCCCACCTGTCTGTCTATGGGGCAAGCAACAATTTTTCATAAAGGAGATGCCAGACAAGACCACACTGATGCCGCTCAAGGACCACCCATCATTGCCTCTAGAGCTACAGACAGACTCAAGGGTAAGCAGACTCATAAAAGAGAGATAGAACATGTGGTCCAGAAGAGATCCAGTATACCCACAGACGACTTAATGAGTTTTAAAATTCATTCAAACATACATCTGGAGAATATATAAGTTTGGATTTTAAATGTGCAGAATAATGGCAGAATGAACATAAAACTGGATCAAGCTGAGCTTACCGAGATGAGGCCATTTAGCAGAGATTCAAGGTTTAATATTGAAGCTTTCACAGTTAAAATAAAAGGTACCAAGAGTAGGCTAATTAAGTAAATTATACATCTATGTGTTCACTTCACCAGTTCTGTTCTTTTAGAGGATCCTGATACACATCAGGAAGAGATTTTCTCATGTTATTAAATTACAAGCTCTTTTAATAACCATAAATGTATAGTTTTATAAATGCCTATATTAACTGAACAGTTTCCTACTTGGTATTTCCTAAGTGAAATTAAGGGCACATTAAAAATACATTGATATTTGAGGACACAATATAATCTTTTTTTCAATATAATCTTTTAAATCATGTATATCTGTGTATTTTCATCAGTCCTGAAACTAGCTTGAATGTAGTTGAACAGTTGGAGAGCTTTTGCTACATCACAGTTCATGCTGTTTACAATATCTACCACATGAGGGCAGTGTAACCACACAAAGACCCGATATCTGACCTGCCCTCAAAGAACTGATTCCAAAGGACACAACACATAATTGAAACCCAAGATGCAAATATTATGACAAATATACCAGTAAAATATTCTTCCAGTTGAATAAATTATTGAAAGTGTATGTTATTTTCAATAGAAAAAGAGTTTACAATTAGGAATTAGGGGTATGGGTTGGACAAAATGGCTCAGTGCGAAAAGGTACTTGCTGTCAAGACTGATGACCTGGGTTCAATCCCTGGCACTCATATTATAGAAGGAGAGAACTGATTTTTTATTGGATATTTTATTTGTGATAATTCCTTCTTAGGAATTATCTATAAGAACAGCATCATCCCCCTGCAGGCAGCGCCATCTTGTCTGCAGCATCCCATCCAGCCGGTAGCGGATCAGCCAGACCTAGCCAACCTGTCAGGTGCTGAGACCCTGCCGGCAGAACCAGGTACCAGAGACAGCCCGAGTTTAAGACCTCCGGGGACGCAGGTCTGGGGCAGGAACTGCGCACAGCCTAGCGGTTTGGAGTTCAGCGGCCGTGCCTGAGCTCTGCGCTCGCAGGCCAGACCCCCGAACCCCCTGCAGGCAGCGCCATCTTGTCTGCAGCATCCCATCCAGCAGGTAGCAGGTCAGCCATACGTAGCCAGCCTGCCAGGTGCTGAGACCCTGCCAGCGGAACCAGGTACCAGAAACAGCCCGAGTTTAAGACCTCCGGGGACTCAGGTCGGGGGCAGGAACTGCGCACAGCCTAGCGGTTTGGAGTTCAGCGGCCGTGCCTGAGCTCTGCGCTCGCAGGCCAGACCCCCAAACCTCCTGCAGGCAGCACCATCTTGTCTGCAGCATCCCATCCAGCCGGTAGCAGATCAGCCAGACCTAGCCAGCTTGCCAGGTGCTCAGACCCTGCCCACAGAACCAGGATAAGCAACAATTCTTGTTTATTAAGAAGAGTGAGGACCAGCTATAGTGGCAGGCCTCCATATTGCAACCAGGACACAGCTGGAAAGGTGCAGATAGAGACTCCGCCTGGGGCTAGAGCAGGGAGAGCTGCTAAGCTCTCGCCCACAGGCGGGCCCAGGCGCCTAGGATCTGCAGCACGTCCCTGCGAGCTTAGGCCGTGCACCGAGGCAACCGGCACCACCCAGCTCCCCAGGAGCCCGGACCAGCGATAGCGGCAGGCCTCCATACTGCAACCAGAACACAGCTGGAAAGGAACAGGTAGACAGATTCCATCAGGGGCTACCACGTGGGGGGATCTGCTAGGCTCTCGCTACTAGGCAGGCCCAGCAGCACCTGCCGAGGCTCTGCTGCACTCCCCCACACTTCCCGGAGACCTCAGGCCGTGCACAAAGTCAGTGGGTGGCAGCCAGCTCGTGATCCCGTTGAGCAGCAATCACGCATAACCACCAGTAGAGAAACAACAGGTAAGCCCAGCCTCATAGGAGATTCAAACACCAGCCAGTGACAACAAGGTCAACTAACACCAGAAATAACCAGATGGCAAAAGGTAAACGAAGGAATGTCACTAACAGAAATCAAGACAACATGACAGCATCTGAACCCAGTTCGCCAACAACAGGAAGCCCTGGATACCCCAAAACACCAGAAAAACAAGACTTGGATATAAAATCACTGGTCAGGATGCTGGTAGCTGAACACATAGAAAAATCTCGTAAAGAAATAGAAGAGAAAATGGATCAAAAGTTAGAAGCCTTTACAAGGCAAATACAAAAATCACTTCAAGAAATGCAGGAGAAGATGGATCAAAAAGAAGAAGACAATAAGGAGGAAAGACAAAAATCACTTAAAGAAATACAGAAGAACGTGGGCCAACAAGTAGAAGCTATGAAAGAGGAAACACAAAAATCTATCAAAGAAATACATGAAAACACAATCAAGCAAGCGAAAGATCTGAGCACATCCATCCAGGCACTAAAAACAGAAGTAGAAACAACTAAGAAATCGCAGAGGGAGACAACATTGGAGATAGAAAACCTTGGGAAGAAATCAGGAGCCATAGATGCAAATATCAACAATAGAATACAAGAGATAGAAGACAGAATATCAGAAGCCGAAGATACCATAGGAACCATTGATTCAACAGTCAAAGAAAATACTAAATGCAAAAAGGCTGTAACCCAAAACATCCAGGAAATCCAGGACACAATGAGAAGACCAAACCTAAGGATTATAGGTATAGACGAGAATGAAGATGTACAAGTTAAAGGGCCAGCAAATATCTTCTACAAAATTATGGAAGAAAACTTCCCCAACCTAAAGAGAGAGATGCCCATGAATATACAAGAAGCATACAGAACCCCAAACAGACTGGATCAGAACAGAAATACATCCCGTCACATAATAATCAAAACTCCAAATGTAATAAACAAAGAAAGAATACTAAAGGCAGCAAGAGAAAAAGGCCAAGTAACTTATAAAGGAAGACCTATCAGAATAACACCAGACTTCTCACCTGAGACCATGAAAGCTAGAAGATCCTGGGCAGATATCATGCAAACTCTAAGAGAACACAAACTTCAGCCAAAACTACTTTACCCAGCAAAGCTCTCAATCACCATAGATGGAGACATCAAGGTATTCCATGACAAAACCAAATTTGCACGATATCTTTCCACAAATCCAGCCCTACAAAGGATAATAGGGGGAAAACACCAAGACAAGGACGGAAACTACACCCGGGAAGAAGCAAGATAGAAACCTCCTCTCATCAAACCCAAAAGAAGGTAACCTCTCGAATATAAAAAATAAATAAAATAAATAAATACAATTTCAAAAATGTCTGGAGGAAATAATTACTATTCCTTAATATCTCTTAACATCAATGGACTCAATTCCCCAATAAAAAGACATAGATTAACAGACTGGATACGGAAACAGGACCCTACATTTTGCTGCATACAGGAAACACATCTCAGTGTCAAAGACAAACACTGCCTTAGAGTAAAAGGCTGGAAGACAATTTTACAAGCAAACGGTCTCAGGAAACAAGCTGGAGTAGCCATTCTAATATCAGATAAAATTGACTTCCAACCTAAAATCATCAAAAGAGACTCAGAAGGTCACTTCTTGCTGGCCAAAGGAAAAATCCACCAAGAAGAGCTCTCAATACTGAACATCTATGCTCCAAATGCAAGGGCAGCCTCATTCGTAAAAGAAACCTTACTAAAGCTTAAAGCACACATTACACCTAACACAATAATTGTGGGTGACTTCAACACTCCACTCTCCTCAATGGACCGATCAGGAAAGCAGAAACTAAACAGGGACACAGCGAAACTAATTGAAACTCTGGACGAATTGGATTTAACAGATATATATATATAGGACATTTCATCCTAAAGCTAAAGAATATACCTTTTTCTCAGCTCCACATGGGACCTTCTCCAAAATAGACCATATAATTGGTCACAAGACAGATGTCAACAAATACAAGAAGATCGAGCTAATCCCATGCCTTCTATCAGATCACCATGGAGTAAGAGTGGTCTTCAATAACAACAAAAACAACAGAAAGCCCACATACACATGGAAACTGAACAATACTCTACTCAATGACACCTTGGTCAAGGAAGAAATAAAAAAAGAAATCAAAGACTTTTTAGAATTCAATGAAAATGAAGGTACAACCTACCCAAATCTATGGGACACAATGAAAGCAGTGCTAAGAGGGAAACTCATAGCTCTAAGTGCATCCAAAAAGAAACTGGAGAGAGCATATACTAGCAGCTTAATGGCACACCTTAAAGCCCTGGAAGAAAAACAAGTTAATTCACCCAGGAGGAGTAGAAGACAAGAAATCATCAAACTCAGGGCTGAAATCAATCAAATAGAAACAAAGAGAACCATACAAAGAATCAACAAGACCAGGAGCTGGTTCTTTGAGAAAATCAACAAGATAGATAAACCCTTAGCCAGACTAACCAAAGGACACAGAGACAGTATACAAATTAACAAAATTAGAAATGAAAAGGGAGACATAACAACAGAAACTGAGGAAATTCAAAAGATCATCAGATCCTACTACAAAGGTCTATACTCAAAACAACTGGAGAATCTGGAGGAAATGGACAATTTCCTAGACAGATATCAAATACCAAAATTAAATCAGCATCAAGTAGATCAGCTAAATAGTCCCATAACCCCTAAAGAAATAGAAGGGGTTATAGAAAGCCTCCCAACCAAAAAAAGTACGGGACCAGATGGTTTTAGTGCAGAATTCTACCAGACCTTCAAAGAAGACTTAACACCAATACTCTCCAAACTATTCTACAAAATAGAGACAGAAGGGACACTGCCCAACTCATTCTTCGAAGCCACAATTACGCTAATACCTAAACCACAAAAAGATCCAACAAAGAAAGAGAACTACAGGCCAATTTCTCTTATGAATATAGATGCAAAAATACTAAATAAAATTCTTGCTAACCGAATCCAAGAGCACATCAAAACGATCATCCACCATGATCAAGTAGGCTTCATCCCAGGGATGCAGGGATGGTTCAATATACGGAAATCCATCAATGTAATCCACTACATAAACAAACTGAAAGAAAAAAACCACATGGTCATCTCATTAGATGCTGAAAAAGCATTCGACAAAATTCAGCATCCTTTCATGCTAAAAGTCTTGGAAAGAGCAGGAATTCAAGGCCCATACCTAAACATAGTAAAAGCAATCTACAGCAAACCAGTAGCCAACATCAAAATAAATGGAGAGAAACTTGAAGCATTCCCACTAAAATCAGGGACTAGACAAGGCTGCCCTCTCTCTCCATATCTTTTCAATATAGTACTTGAAGTTCTAGCAAGAGCAATTAGACAACATAAGGAAGTCAAAGGGATACAAATTGGAAAGGAAGAAGTGAAACTATCATTATTTGCAGACGATATGATAGTTTACCTAAGCGACCCAAAAAACTCCACCAGAGAACTTCTACAGCTGATAAACAACTTCAGCAAAGTGGCAGGTTATAAAATTAACTCAAGCAAGTCAGTGGCCTTCTTGTACTCAAAGGACAAGCAGGCAGAGAAAGAAATTAGGGAAATAACACCCTTCACAATAGCCACAAACAACATAAAGTATCTTGGCGTAACTCTAACCAAACAAGTGAAAGATCTGTACAACAGGAACTTCAAGTCCTTGAAGAAAGAAATCGAAGAAGACCTCAGAAGATGGAAAAATATTTCTTGCTCCTGGATTGGCAGGATCAATATAGTAAAAATGGCCATCTTGCCAAAAGCAATATACAGATTCAATGCGATCCCCATCAAAATCCCAACTCAATTCTTCATAGATCTAGAAAGAGCAATTCTCAAATTCATCTGGAGCAACAAAAAACCCAGGATAGCTAAAACTATTCTCAACAATAAAAGGACTTCTGGGGGAATCAATATCCCTGACCTCAAGCAGTACTACAGAGCAATTGTGTTAAAAACTGCATGGTATTGGTATAGCAACAGGCAAGCAGATCAATGGAACAGGATTGAAGACCCAGAGGTTAACCCACAGACTTATGGTCACTTGATCTTTGATAAAGGAGCCACAACCATCCGGTGGAATAAAGATAGCCTTTTTAACAAATGGTGCTGGTTCAACTGGAAGTCAACATGCAGAAGAATGCGAATTGATCCAATCTTATCTCTTTGCACTAAGATCAACTCCAAGTGGATCAAGGACCTCCACATAAAACCAGACACACTGAAACTATTAGAAAAGAAACTTGGGAAGACCCTGGAGGACTTGGGCACAGGAGAAAAGTTCCTGAACAGAACACCAATAGCTTATGCTCTAAGATCAAGAATCGACAAATGGGACCTCATAAAATTACAAAGTTTCTGCAAAGCAAAGGACACTGTCAGAAGGACAAAACGGCAACCAACAAAGTGGGAAAAGATCTTCACCAATTCCACATCCGACAGAGGGCTAATATCCAATATATACAAAGAACTCAAGAAGTTAGACCGCAAAGAACCAAATAACCCTATCAAAAAATGGGGCACAGAGCTAAACAAAGAATTTTCACCAGAAGAAATTCGGATGGCCGAGAAACACCTTAAAAGATGTTCAACATCATTAGTCATCAGGGAAATGCAAATCAAAACAACCCTGAGATTCCACCTCACACCAGTCAGAATGGCTAAGATTAAAAACTCAAGAGACAACAAGTGCTGGCGAGGATGTGGAGAAAGAGGAACACTCCTCCACTGTTGGTGGGATTGCAAAATGGTAAAACCGCTCTGGAAATCAGTTTGGCGGTTCCTCAGAAAATTGGGCATGTTACTTCCAGAGGACCCTGGCATACCACTCCTGGGCATATACCCAGAGGATTCCCCTGCATGCAATAAGGACACATGCTCCACTATGTTTATAGCAGCCTTGTTTATAATAGCCAGAAATTGGAAGCAGCCCAAATATCCCTCAAAGGAGGAATGGATACAGAAAATGTGGTATATTTATACAATGGAATACTACACAGCAATTAAAAATAATGAATTCATGCAATTTGTAGGTAAATGGTTAGACCTGGAAAATATCATCCTGAGTGAATTAACCCAATCACAAAAGAATGCACCTGAAATGCAATCACTGATAAGTGGATATTAATGAGCCCAGAAGCCCTAAATACTCAAGACACAAATAGCAAGTCAAATGATTCCCAAGAAGAAGAAAGGAGAGGACCCTGGGCCTGTAAAGATTGCTTCCAGTTAAGTAAAGAAACCGAGGGGGGAGGGGGAATTATTGAGGAACAGATGGGGGGGGAGAGGAACTATGGGAACTATGGTGGGTGGGAACTGGGAAAGGGGAAAGCCTTTGGAATGTAAACATAGAATATAGAAAATAAAATTAAAAAAAAAAAAAAAGAACAGCATCATATTGAACAAGACCCGGAAAGGTGTTTAAGATAATGGAGAGATGCAATTCAGACACAAGAAACTTCCACAGTCTTTTCAGCCTTTCTGTTATTAGTGTAGAGTGACATCTTCAAGCATCTTTTTTTGTTGGACCTGAAAATGGCATATTTGACCAAGGAAATTGAATTGTGTTGAATCTTCGATCCCTATATAGTGATCACTTAGTAAAAACCTAAGGAACTTAAAAGGGGGTTTAGACTTTCCAGGAATAGATCTTTAGCCAGGAAGTGGAAATTACATAATTGATATAGTAATGTAATAGAACCCAGGAAGGAAGAGTGAAAAGTCAAGCTAGAATAATTAGGAAGGATTGGGTGGATATCTGTTTTGAATGTGCACTTAAATGTTGGCTAGGAATTGGAGAGGAACAGGAGGAAGAAAAATACATAGGTAGGTGTTACCATCATGATTATAAAACTCCTGTGCTGAAGTCCTAATTATAGACACAGACAGATAAAAGACCATATGAAGACAGAGGCATAAGAAAGCATCTACAGGCCAAGGAAGGAGACTGGAAAACAATCCAATGGTGCCAACACACCAATCCCAGTCTCCCGGCCTCCAGTGTGGTGAAAGAAGACATTTCTACTGCTTAAGTTGTAGGATTTGTGGTGCTCTGCTATGACAGTTTATTAATAGAAGGGGAAGTTGTGAGCATAGTTGTGGTCCAGCAACTAGCCAAATAGAGGGCTAGAGAGAAAACAATGGCTTGCAGCTGGAGAGAGAGATCAGCTGTTAAGAGTACTGTTGCTCTTGTACAGGATCCAGGTTCGGATTCCAGTACCCACACAATAGTGGGGATCTCACACCGTCTTCTGACTTCCCCGAGTACGTGGTACACATACATATATGCAGGCAACTACTCATGCAGTTCCATAAAATAAATAATTCTAAAATTAAATGGAAGAGTTTAATTAATGGTTTGGTGTTAAAGAACATCTTGCTTTTCCCACAAGCAAGCTTATGAGATGCTGTTCTGGAAAAGGTGGGAGTTAGCTCAGTAGAATCTAATCAGAAGTTTGGGGCAGAGCTGGAACTGCCAGTGCTCTTTCTAGAATCGAATCCAGAAGTGGCGTGAAGGATTTTGTCAGACCTTGAAAACAAAAGTTGGAGCTGAGGCTGTAGCTTGATTGATAGAGTGCTGCTTTTACAAGTAAGAGACTGTTGGTTCCAACCCAGCACCTCATAGACCAGGCAAATGTGGCACATAAGTGTAATCCCAGCACTCGAGAGATGGAGTCTGGAGGATCAAAGTCTCAGACAGAGAGAGAGAGAGAGAGAGAGAGAGAGAGAGAGAGAGAGAGAGAGAGAAACAATAGTCTCTTGTAGTCTCTTGTGAAAGAAATCTGGCCTCATAGAAATGGAAGGGGTGGGAACAGATACTAGTTGTTTGCCAGCACAGAAGGGAATTCCAGAGTGCACAGAAGGGGCTTCCATGCAATAGTGGTGCCAGTGATACCACAGGTGCCTGAAACCAGCGGTTGTCAATGAAGGAGGTATGGGGAACAGGCTGCATCCAAGCTTAAGAATGTCATGTTGGTACTAGAACTACGACGATATACAAAATCTATAGAGGAGCGCTTAAGGAGGCAGAGAATCAAACAGTATGTGTAGAAGATTTTAGGAACATAATCCCCCAATGATGACTGCTGTGTAATTTAAGTTGGGTGCCTTCTTTCAGTTTAACCATCTTCTGCTGTTCTAGAGCCATTGTAGACTTGACAGAAGGGCAAGGCTTGTGTAATTGTGTTTATGAAAGTGTAGTACAAGCAATCAGCCTTCATGCTTGCATTAGTATTAAAGACATGAGGAAAAAATGAACTTCCGTAGAGTAAGAATCAATCAAGACTAACAGTTCACTGAAACCAGGCTCTGAGCTACAACCAAGGGAAGACAGAGCTTGTGGCTGGCTTTCATTTCTGTTGCTAATACACAATACCAGAGATAGGTATAAAGAAAAGAGATTTATTTACTGTTTTTAATGGTTCTGGCCCAAGGTCTGGTATAAGGGCCATTACACAGCACAGGACGTCACTTGGTGAGAGACAGGAAATTATGTGTGTGTGTGTGTGTGTGTGTTTGTGTGTGCGCGCGCCACTACTGTTTGATGATGGGAGTTCTACCACATGACCTTATCTAATTCTAGTCACCTTCCTGAGGCCTTACTTACCAACATCGTGGTAGAATAGTGTTTCCATCTTCTTAATACTTTATGATGGGGATTAAATTTCAACATGAGTTTCCAGGTAGGAATTTTGGAGGAGACAATTGTTTTTGACCCATAGCGGTAAGGCACATATGATTACTTATTCTGAGACTTAATACCACTTCATGCAATTCATGACCTTGATGAACCCCTCCCTGTGTATTTGGAGAATCTTTGCACTTAACAAATATATTAAGAGATTGTCTAGAGCCAGAGAAATAAAGGTCAATTAATACAGTGATGACTTCTTGAAGGACACCCCCTCACCAAGGACAACAGTTTAAATGAGAATACTGCTCATAAACTCTACTTTAACTCAGAGCTTTGCTTCATTTGTCCTTTTCAGAGCTGTCATTGCTAAGATGACTAGCTTGCAAGTGGATGAAAAAATAAACCAAAGTGTTCAATTTTATTTAGAAGTAGAGTGTTAGCTGATATCAAAGGCCAAACTATATAGCCTTTTAATTTGTATTTATTCTTACTAAAATGACTCAGTAATTAACATTGGCAACATGACTTACTAGAAATATTGTCCACACATTTTTTTGCTAGGAGAACAATAAAATTCTTAGCTGCTCCTTCCCACTTTGCAATGCATTATCTGTGACACCGCCATTACAGGAGACAGAATTTGGAGAAGTTTAAAAAGGCAGGGTAGAAAGATAAACTATTGTATAGAAATTCTCTTGAAATGGAAATCTGTGAAATAGAACTCAAATTACAATCGGGGAAACCAAGTGGCAGCAGCAAGTCTGAACTTTGATTTCTCACTAGTTTGTTAAGATGAGTCACCATCAAATCAATTCTAAACTATACATAGGAATTCTAGTCAGTGAAGCCAATACTGGCTACTGATTTAGGAAAAACTAGGCAAAGGTAATGCATTGAGGTGGGCCTCCAAAGATGCTGAGGGTCCTCAGAAGGCTGAGACATGATGTTCAGCACATACTTTGATACTACTGATCATTTGGCCTGGGTGATTCCTTGTTGTGGGGGACTGCCCTGGTCATCTGAGACATTTTTCAACATTTCTGAAGTGAACCCATCAAATGTCTATAGGAACTCTGTTGCCACCTTGGTTACAACAACCAAAATATCTCTAAATATTATTGTCATTAATATGAGACATGGCAGCAGCCCCTGGTTTAGCACATAAAGGGTAATTTGATATAATTAGAGAAATTGTCTTAGTTTTAGTGTCTTCACAAGCGAGCCAAATCATAGTGTTGAAATCTGGGCATGAAGGAAGTTGCCAAGTTCTTTCAAGGAGATGGCTTGATTCATTCTCCAAGTGATGTTGACTAGCCTTGGAGAAACAAGCACAGATAATGCTTTGACTGCTGTAGGACAGATATCCTAAAACCCCACACCTGATTTACTGAAGCTTTACTGGTGACTGTACGTTTTTCTGAGATTCCCTGAGTAACACAGACACAATAATTTCAGATGAGTCACTCAAATTACAGTTTAGGAGAGACGAAGCATATTAAAAATACAATTTAAAGCCGACTCATGTTTTACTTTTCCACTTCAAATACCAAGTGAATATATCCTTTTTTCCACTTGCACTGATTTCTGTAAACTTGCTAGACTTAGTTTTAGTCATCTGCTGGGCTGAACAGCAGGGGGTATGACTGTTTAGGATCGGCTAGGCAGCTTTGAGTGGTTTGAAAATGTATGCTCAAAGAATGAACAATGATAGGAACTTGAACCACGGAAAACATTCACCTTATGGGAACTAAAAGCAAAAGCAAAAGTACTTAGTATTATATTGGACTCAGGGACACGATCTCAATTTCATAAAGAAAATAACTTTTTATAGCGTAATATCTTTGGGTTGCAACACGGATATAGGATGAATATAGCCAATTGTAGTTAGAGTAAGTCTAGTCCTTATGAATTTACTTAACAAATGTATTTCTTAAGGATTAATAGGTGACGTGGTAGAAGCTTTACTAATGAGAAGCAACCGGTCAATCGGAGTCCCTATACTCCACACGACCAGCCTAATAAAGTGGGGGTTACACATGAAATGTTTGAGTGCTAGTAAATGTAACAGATACCACAAAGGAAAGGGGCATCAGTTAAATGAAGCAGAGAACAGACACAGGCAATGCTATTGTGTTCCTACCGACAGGGTGCTTCTCACTGTACACAGCCAGCACAGAGGGCTACTAGTTAACAGTCTGTAAGGTTCGTATTTCGTCTCAGTTCCCATTTGAATGTTGGAAAGGTCATTATTTAAAACTTTTTTTTTCATTTGCATTTACTTTGTAGAGTTGTGTATGGTAGATCCGCCTCTTTGTTCCTCAGTAATTTTTAAATTCAGTACATTCAGCCCCTGTTCATCCCTTCTCTGCAACTACTCCAGATTTAGAAGACAGATGAACCCATTTGCTCTGACACTACATTCTAAATTAAAGGCCCTTGTTTCATGTTCCTTATTAGACATCCAGTGTGGTCCACCTGCCTCCATCTTTTAACCCTGCCCCCAGCGTTTCCTTACCTGCTTTGTTTTGGTTCTCATGTGACTCTGGCTACCTCTTCTCAGCCTTTACTTACAAGCTACTCTTGATACCCGTGTCCCACCTTTAGTGGGGATTTTGAGGGGCGTGTCTTTTCTGGCTCCTTCTCCTTGCTCACTTTACCTGCTTCATACATCTCATGGCTTCACCTACTGCCTCTGGGTTTGTGGCTCTCAAATTCTTCTACCTCATAACTGTTTCTTGATTTACTTTTCTTTAAATTTAATTTTTTTCTATATTTTTTTGTGAAATTTTAATTTATTTTGATATTACTTATTTATTAGGCATCTGGACTGCCTGTGAGTCTGTGTACCTTGCACATTTCTGGTGCCTCTGGAGTCCAGAAGAGGGTGTGGGGGATCATGTAGGACTGGAGGAGTTACAGAGAGTAGTGAGCTAACATCTGCATGTTGGGAATCCAACCTGGGTCCTGAGAAAGAGCGACTAATGTTAACAGCCAAGCCATCTCTTCAGCACATTCCTTATTTCTCTTCTTATGTATCCATGGTTAACTAGATAATTCTTGAGAATATGCACCACACTTAATAGATGAACATTCAAAACCACTCTTAGTGTGTACTGAGATTAAGCTGGGGGTGGGGGGAAGGCTCAGCAGTCAAGAGGGCAAGCTACCCTTCCAGAGGTCCTGAGTTCAATTCCCAGCTACCTCATGGAGGCTCACAACCATCTGTAATGGGATCTGGTGTGTCCTCTTCAAGTGTACAGACATCTGGGAAGACAGAACATTCATATACACAAAATACATAGATATTTTAAAAAAATAAAACATGGCATCTTGATGGAAAGAGAGAGACTCGGCTGATAAACACTGGCCTATGGAGAAAACTGACTGCTTTCTTTATGCCTCCACATTACTATAAACTGTCTATCAGGGGAGTACTAATACTCTTTGTCTCTTTTAAGGTTTTCTGTATCCTTAACTGGCTCATCTTTCTGTGTGCTTAGAGGTTGGCACAGAAGAAATATTCCCTAAAACCTCAGGAAATACATGTACCTTTGGTCATATAAAGAACGTTCAGATCACAGTGTGCAAGCATCTTATTATTTTAAAATGCTTGCACAATGTTTATCCAGGACCTCTGAACAGGAGCTTCTTTTCTTTTCTTCTTCCAGCCTTTAAAAAGCAGAGCGTCATGGCATAGCCCACACTCAGAACCAAAGGGTTCTCTGTCTTAGACTCCAAAGGGTTGGGAGATGTGTGCACCCCGACTCTTGGCATCTCCATCCTTTTACAAGGATGTGAACAGCAGGTGTTTCTCCAAAGAATATTGAGCATGGCAGTTGAAGCCAGATTAGGTTTATTTAAGACCATCTCCGAATTGCCACCCAGAAGTCACTCTACACATTGGGAGGACTTTCTCACTAGTATTCTTTTCTATACCTATATCTTTTCACAGAATCTGTTTTAAAAATTATTTATGAAAAAATTATTTATGTAGACGTGTGTATATATGTATATATACATATCTATCTATCTATCTATCTATCTATCTATCTATCTATCTATCTATCTATCTATCTATCTATCTATCTGCTTGTCTGTATGTTGAACCACATGCATGCAAGTGCCCAAAGAGTCCAGAAGAGGGCACTGAACTCCTGGAACTAGAGTTACAGGTGGTTGTGGGCCATTTGGTTGTGAGTCTTCCAGTGTGGACCCTGGAAACCAACTCTGGGCTCTCTACTAAAGCAGTAAATGCTCCTAACAGCTGAGCTATCTCCTTAGCCTCAGAGTTTAAGCTTTTATGTCTTCTTTTTACTTAATATTCTATCATTCCTATTTCTACTTCGCTCTTTTCTCATGACTTCTGGCAACTACGTCACGTTCTGTTACACAGTTTGGAACCCCTTCTTAATCTTTTAAAATGGATTACTAATCCATCATGCATACTTTTAGATTGTATAGACTTTTTTTTTTCTGCCGAAAGCAAATCGAAGGGGAAAAGTTTATTTTACCTTATAACCTATAGTCCTTTATGAGGAAAAGTCAGGGTGGGAACTCAAGGGGAGAGCTGGTGCGGAGGCTGTGGTGGAGTGCTGCTTACTGGCTTGCTCCTCATGGCTTGCTCAGCATGCTTTCTTACAGTGTCCGGGATCACCAGCCCAGGGGTGGCACCTCCCACCTTGAGCAGAGCCCTCTGACATCAATCATCAATCAATCAAAAAAAAAAAAAAAAAAAAAAGGCTGCTTGCTGACTTTCCCATCGGCCAATCTGATTGGGGCATTTCTCAACTGGGGTTCTTTCTTCTCAAATGACTGAAGCTTGTGTCAAGCTGACATCAAACTAGCCACTACATATGTTAAAGGACAACACATATGGAAAACTTCATATCTTCATATACAGCGCTATATTGTTAAATGCACTGTGGCCTGCTATTTTATTAAGCCCCTATAATAAATCTATAAAAAAGTAGACATTTATTTTCACTTACAACGTAGGACTTGAGGCTCAAAAAGGTTATGTGACTTGTTCAAGGAGTTACCGTCGTCAGAGTAACATTACAAACAAGAACTATCTGCCTCGGGTTATGTACCTTGTCCTCAGTGAGTGCTCCACTGCCTCGTTAACTCTGTGACTCTACCAGTGCCGTGGTTATCAGGGCTGTCGAATCAGTTTTTTGCTCTCTTGGTTTTTTTTTTTTATATTTATTTATTTATTTATTTATTTATTTATTTATTTATTTTGGTGCCCAGGATCCAGCTTAGGGCTGTGCATACCCTAAGCGAGCATTCCACTCACAAGCCCAGCTGAATCAAGTTTTATAACTAAAGAAACACTAGCTATTTACTTAGGGGAAGTCAGAACACTACTCATAGAACACACACTTTCGGAATGTTCTATTTCTGTGTGTATTCTTTAGAAGAGGATTCTTTACAATTCTTTACATTTTTTTTCAAGGTGGTGTCCATGTTACCTAGGCCCCTTTCAAAATGTGAGTCCTGCCTCAGCTTCCCTTGTAACTGGAGCTACAGGCATGCACCACTGTACCCAACCTGGTAAAAAGGGACTCACTCTCACAGGATATATTTTACAAATAAATATTTTCTGTTCTGATTTTGTTTTGACTCACAAAGTCAAATTTTGTTTTCAGATTTTCAGAGAGGCATGCCAACCAACTAAAATTTAGAATTTATAAATTGTAAGGGGACCAAATGTAAAATTTTGACCAAATGTGCTTTTATAAATAGAAGTGATCCTTTCAAATATACCTCATGAAAGATTTTCTGGTCTAAGACTAACTGAAATGGTTTGTCATTGTTGTTTTGCCTCAGGATCTTGCTATGTAGTCCAAGGATGGCTCTGAATTCATTTTGTATCCCATGTTTGTCTTGAACTTACAATCCTCCTGCCTCAACCTCCTGAATCCTGGAATTACAAGGATAGGCCATCACATTGGGTTTAAATTTAATATCATTATATTTAGTTGGTATTTTAAACTAAAAATTACTCTACAAATGAACGTACTATGTGTGTGTGTATGCATATGCACGTGCACATGCTTTTGAATACATAAACATTTATGTGGGTATATGCGCATGTGTGCTTAGATGTGTGTACTTAGGTGTAAATGTGTAGGGAGTTCAGAGGTCAGTCTTGGCTGTCTTCTCAAATTGCTCTCTCCCTCATATTTTGAGACAGTATGTCTCACTAAACCTGGGGCTCATACATACTGCTATACTGACTGACCAATCCCCCTCAGCACTGAGGGCTATACATTTCCACCAAAGCACCTGGCTTTTCTGAGGATTCTGGGGGTTAAACAGATCCTCCTGTTGGCACACCAGGAACATTGCAGGCTGAGCCATCTTCCAGCTCTGTGAAGGTTGGTTCTTTCTTTGTTTCTTTCTTTGTTTCTTTCTTTCTTTGCTTCTTTCTTTCTTTCTTTCTTTGTTTCTTTGTTTCTTTCTTTGTTTCTTTCTTTGTTTCTTTCTTTGTTTCTTTCTTTGTTTCTTTCTTTCTTTCTTTCTTTCTTTCTTTCTTTCTTTCTTGCATGGAGAGTACTTTTGTTTTTATCTAAATAAAATTGTTTTTAGAAGGTAAAATAAATTAATAATTACAAGGAAGACAGAAGACATCTGTTTGTATGTGGTTTTCTATGGAGGCCAGAAGAGGCTGTTAGATTCTCTGGAGCTGGAGTTACAGGCAGCTGTGAGCACGTGAGGGGTAGGGGTGAAACTCTGGTTTTCTGCAAGAATATCAAGCACTCTTAAACACTGAGCAGTCTCTCCAGCACCCAGAATAACTTAATTGATCAATCTTTTAACAGTTCTCTTCCTCCAATAGCTTAACTTGGCCTGGAATTTACTATGCAATTTTTAATGTGCTCTGAGTCCATCTCCATCCTTTTGGGTACTTTTAAAAGAAAATTGTAATGGAAAAAAAGTGGGAGCTGAAATGTTCATATCTTCCTTTCATTTGTGTCAGTGGGAACCCTAGGACAATGGATATAGCAGTTATGATTGGTAATGCTACTGGATAGTTATAAGAACAATTGAATGGTGCTCTTGGATTTCATAATCCATGCCTTGTGGTTTTGTTACAAATCTGATCCGAATACGATGTTCTTTTCTAACATCAGATAAGGATGAAAGTGGCTACAATATTTGGGGACTTGCGTCTTGACCACACACTGCTGCTGATAACCGAGGCTTCGCTCTCTTGATGTTCCTTGAGGCACAGAAAGATTATTGCTGGTTACTGTAATGCTCATGAACATGGAAAATCATCTCTTGTAAGGAAAAGATCAAGGAGAGTTTTACATGCCAGAATGTTTACTCTTCAAAGGTAGAGAAAGGATGGCTTAAGCATGTTTGAGATGCCTGTGAGCTGAACTCACTCCTCAAGGAACAGAAGACTATGTGAAGGCAGTTATAACCCCACATAGTGCTTCTGGTCTACCTTTTAGCAGGCATGCCTTCAAGGATCAGAGCAGTGATTCGCAAATTGCCCATGTGTGTTTCGGTCACTTGCCAAGTGTGATATATATATCACACATATGTGTGTGTGTGTGTGTGTGTGTGTGTGTGTGTGTGTGTGTTCCTGTAAACATTCTTCTTTAGCAGGTCTGAGGAGGAATCCAGGCATCTGTTTAGTGTTTTCCAGTTCATGCAAGTGACCAAGGACTGATAGAGATCTGGGGAAGGCCACAGTGATATACCTCTGTTGGGAGAGAGTGGAATTTGAATTTCATTTTGGCGTTTTTCATGCAGGTGTCTAAAGTACCTATGGGTACTACGTCCTTACGGGCCTTCTTTCCCACTTCTGAAGTCTACATGAATGAAGGGAGCTTCTCAGAAAACACATAGCTAGCATTGTGGTGTCATGAGATCCAAGTTAGAAGAGATCTTAGAAAGGTGAGTTCACCTCTCTAAATTGTTGGGTTGGTCGTTTTTCCAGTATCTCCATAATGGGGATTCATTAAGGCCTATGGTTATCTACTTTGGTTTGACTTTTGACCTAATCATTACAGACCTCACCCATATACTAAGACAAAATTTGTGTATCACACCATCTAGTTTTTACTACAGTATATACATATTTTCTAGATTTTTATACTAGCTAAAATCTTAGCTAAAAGACCAGAGGTGGTGTGTCACAGATTTTTTTTTATTAATCATTTTACTTGTTTACATTTCAAATGATAACCCCTTCCCTGTTTCTCCTCCACAGCCCCCCCATCCCCTTGTCCCCCTCCCCCTCCCCTTTGCCTCTAGGAAGATGCTGCCCCACCCACTCACTTCTGCCTCACTGTTGTGACATTCCACAACACTGGGGCATCACGCCTCAGGACCAAGGGCCCCCATTCCCATTGATGCCAGATAAGACCATCCTCTGCTCCATATGTATCTGGAGCCATTGATCCCTCTATGTATATTATTTGGTTGGTTGTTTACACTCTGGAATCTCTTGGGGGTCTGGTTAGTTGTTATAGTTCTTCCTGTGGAGTTGCAGTCCCCTTCAGCTCCTTCAGTTCTTCCCCTAGCTCTTCTATAGGGGGTCCCTGGGCTCAGTCCAATGACTGGCTGTATCTGCATCTGTATTAGTCAGGTGCTAGTAGAATCTTTCAGGGAACAGACATACCAGGCTCCTATCAGCAAGTGCTTCTTGGCATCAGCAATAGTGTCAGGGTTTGGTGTCTGCAGATGGGATAGGTCCCTAGGTGGGGGGTCTCTGGATGACTTTTCCTTCAGTCTCTGTTTCAGTTTTTGTTCCTGTCTTTCTTTTGGACAGGAAAAATTCTGGCTTAAAAATTTGGAGATGGGTAGGTGGTCCCATCAACTGGTGGCTGTGCCTATCTCTACTGGCCTTGTATCTCCCCTTTGTTGGGTATTTGGACTAAAGTCATTCCTGTTGGCTCCTGGAAACCTCTAGCTTCCCTGGTGTCAGAGATTTGCTAGACTGCAGAGAACCAAATAACCCTATTAAAAATGGGGTACAGAGCTAAACAAAGAATTCTCAACTGAGGAATACCAAATGGCTGAGAAGCACTTAAAGAAATGTCATTAGGGAAATGCAAATCAAAATAACCCTCAGATACTACCCCACACCAATCAGAAAGGCTGAGATCAAAAAAGCGGGTAACAACAGATGCTTATGAGGATATGGAGAAAGAGGAATACTCCTCCATTGCTGGTGGGATTGCAAACTGGCAAAACCACTTTGGAAATCAACCTGGTGGTTCCTCAGAAAATTAGCCAAAAGATGTTCCAACATATAACAAGGACACATACTCCACTATGCTTATGCAGCCCTATTTATAATATCCAGAAGCTGGAAACAACCCAGATGTCCCTCAACAGAAGAAGGGTACAGAAAATGTGGTGCATTAGCACAATGGATCGCTACTCAGCTATTAAAAAAACAATGACTTTATGAAACTCACAGGTAAAAGGATGGAACTGTAAAATATCATTCTGAGTGAGGTAACCCAGACACAAAAGAGTACATGGTGTGTACTCACTGATAAGTGGATATTAGCCCAAAAGCTCAGAATGCCCATGATACATCCCACAGACCAGATGGAGCTTAAGAATAAGGAAGAGCAAAGCATGGATGCTTCAGTCCTACATAGAAGAGGAAACAAAATAATCACAGGTGCTAGAGGGAGGGAGAGACCTGAGAAGGAGAGAGGAGTGGTATGGAAAAAAGGGGACAGTATCATATATTGGAAGGAACAGGAGAGAAGTACAGAGGGACAGGAAATTGAATAATGTCACTGATTTTTTTTAAGGTAACAGTAAAAATGGAAGGGAATAAGTGAAATACTACTAGAAAGTCAAAAGTATTCTTCTAAAATGAAGGATGTCCTGATGCTGTGTGTTCACGTGACATTCATGTGAGCTCTGAGCTACACATTATGAATAACTCCCATGCACAGTCTTCAGAGCCACAGTTACCACGAAGAATCAAAATCCTTGTCTGTATGCATATTCTTCCAATCTTTCTTCATCCAATTAAGGTGAATGGAAACAAATAGCCTTTAACATGATTTGCTGCCCTAAAACAGCTAGATATTTAAAAATGTGGAAACTCACGTTGCCCTAAAGTGTCTTCTTATGAGTCTGAACACACTTCCCTTCCTTCAGGAAGCCAACTCACACTCACAGCACTTTAGCACAATTTCCTTTTTGCTCAATAAAATGTTAGATTTCGTATTCCTCTAATCACCTCTGAGTTATTTTACATGTGCAGTTCTTTGTGTTATAGGATGCAAAGAGTGCATAACAAGCCTTTAATTTCATTTGTTCTATTTATTCAGGGAAAATTTTTTATTAGATATTTTATTTATTTACATTTCAAATGTTATCCCCTTTCCTAGTCCCCAGCACCTTGGAATCCCCCTGTCCCATTCCCCTTCCTCTGATTCTACGAGGGTGCTACCCCCCCACTCCTGTCTCCCCGCCCTGGCATTACCCTACACTGGGGCATGGAGCCTTCACAAGACCAAGGGCCTTTCCTCCCATTGATGACTGACAAGACCATCCTCTGCTGCATATACAGCTGGAGCCATGGGTCCCTCCATGTGTACTCTTTGGTTGGTGATTTAGTCCCTGGGAGCTCTGGGGTTCTGGTTAATTGATATTGTTGCAAACCCCTTCAGCTCCTTCAGTCCTTTCTCTAACTCAATTGGAGACACCATTGGGGACCTCGTGCTCAGTCCAATGGTTGGCTGAGAACATCCTCCTCTGTATTTGTCAGACACTGCCAGAGCCTCTTAGAAGACAGCTATATCAGGCTTCTGTCAGCATGTACTTCATGACATAACAATAGTATCTGAGTTTGGTGACTGTATATAGGATAGATCCCCAGGTGGGGCAGTCTCTGGATGGCCTTTCCTTCAGCCTCTACTCTACACTTTGTCTCTGTATGTCCTACCATGAGTATTTTGTTCCCTCTTATTAGAAGCACTGAAGCACCCACACTTTGGTCTTTCTTTTTCTTGAGCTTCATGTGGTCTGTAAACTGTATCTTGGGTATCCAAGCTTTTGGGCTAATATCCACTTATCAGTGAGTGTATACCATGTATGTTCTTTTGTGATTGGGTCACCTCAGGGAGAAATTTTTGGCTGTTGTTTCTTTGGTTGATTTCTTTTTAATGTGTATGTGCGTGAGACTGGATCTCTATGTAGGCTGGGCTATACTCAAGACTTGTAATCCTTCTTCTGCCTCGGTCCCCTGAAGGCTAAAATTAGAGGCAAACACTGCCATGCCTGTCTTTATGGAAAACTGTTGAGGGAGGAGCGGGCTATTTTTGCTTCTACACCTCTATTGTCAAATGTCCAACATTGCCATTTGAGTCAAAGAAGCAAGTGCTGTGTGTCACTGGGCAAAGGCAGACTAAATGACTCATCATTTTCTGAAACTCGAAAGTACAAGTAGTAGTAGAATCAATGAGAGCTAGCTTCATTGTGGCAAAGAGGACTGAGTTCAGGTGACAGTGTTGGCTGGGTGATTTATGATCCACACTCATGATGTGCAAAGGAGGGGCGAGCTCTGCGAGCAAGCCGGGATGCCTGCGGGTTGAGCTGGGCCGGCTCTGACAACACTCATTTTTGTCTTTCCTGAACCGAAGATGGGGGGGAGTTGTTTCCCCCCAGTATTTACAGGACTTGTAGGGGTCCACAAGCTTTCTTTGATGGCTACTTCCGTTGTTACTTTTGGATGTGTGTTCATATTCTTGGCACAGGTATTTTTAAAGCAGTCTCGAAAGCCATGATTTAAGTGTGCTGGAATGTCTAGCTTTGGTGGAACTGTATGAACCAGGGCTTTGTAGACTTGCTACCAAAATTGGAATTTCTACTTCCCAGAAAGCATTTTGATTTACTTCAGGCTTTACTCTCTTATACAAAATTTCTTTTTCCCATAGTAAGACGTAGTCGCGAAGTACCAACAAGTACTTTAATTAAAGTAATTTGACTAAATAAAAGTTTACATATTTTAAACTTGTGAGCTCTTAAACAGGTTAAAATCAATTTCTGCAGCCCACTCCCTGTTTGCGAGAATTGAAAGGGACCTGACTGTGACAGATGGACGACCTGAGCATCACGCTCCACAGCGGACCTTTTAGAACACTGCTGTGTAAGAGCAAGATTGAGAATATTTTCCCAGATTTTAGGCACCCTCTTCTTTCCCAGCCCTGGACTTCTGGGTTTGGACAGATACTTGCACTACTAAAAAGATGTTTGTGCAGTAACAGCCAAAACTAATAAGTACTTTGGGGAAATCCAATGCCATTTTAAAGATATTCTGAGATTCAGCCCTTAGACCAATGGTTTTCAACCTGTGGATCATCACCCCTGAGGATGGTTGAACAAGCCTTTTGCAGGGTCACCTAAGACCATCTGTATATCATATATTTATGTTATAATTCATATCAGTGACAAAATTACAGTTACAAAATAGTGATGAAAATAATTTTATGGTCTGGGGGTCACCACAACATGTGGAACAGTATTAAAGGATCACACACAGCATTAAGAAGGATGAGAACTTAGACCCCAAAGTCTCCTTAGACTTTGGAGAATGAATTATTCTTTTCTCTAATTGGTTAAGTAAAATGTACACATCCCTATGTAAAAGAACTATATACAACTGAGGAAACCAGAAAGCTTTTTAACCAAGCTGTCATACCAACTCCAGGAACCAAGAGGAAACAGGATCCCACTTTTCAGATAGAGAACTCACTAAGGGAGAGCTTGCAAAAGCCACTAGCTGATTGAAAGCTGGGCAGGTCAGCCAAGTGAGAGGTTTGCCTACTCCCATACTTCTGGAAAGGAAAATAGGGAGTGAACAGCTGGCGGGAAGGAGGATGGAGGAAGAAAAAAGGAGGAAGGAGGAAGGAGGAAAATGGGTTTGACTCCCCTGAGTCAATTTCCCATCTATAAGGGAGAAAGTTAGGTCTGCAAGCTGTATGGGAGAGCTTGACACGTACTTAGACATATGGTAATGAGGTGATGGGGCATAAATCTTTTCCTCGGAACCTTATTTATAGACCAACTGGGAAAAATGACTATGTATACACATAGCTAGGTTAGCATCCAGACAGCTAGTAATACAGGATGAGGCATAAGTCTTCTCTTTGTAATCTTGTGCACATCATGACTGGAAATTATTACTAAACCTTACACATGCTCATAAACACACACACACACACACATCATATATACACTCCTATACCCCCCCACATACCACATGCTCACACATACATCACAAACACACTACATATACACATATGGATACACACACCACACACACATGTATACACATACACACACACTTCACATACAACACACACACACACACACACACACACACACACACATATCCCAACACATATACAACAATACATCCCCTACTACATACACCAAACATTCTACCTCTTATATCTATATGCTCAGAGCACCAACATATAAATATATATGTTACATATATACTTTAGTCTTTCACCACCACTTCCCAATCTGTGCCCTAGGGAATCTTGTTCGCACTTAACAAGACTACTTCTCTTCCTTCACAGAGAATTTCTTTTGGATCAGTGTGTGTGTGTGTGTGTGTGTGTGTGTGTGTGTGTGTGATGCACAACACCCTCTACATTCACACAGTTTTTGCTGTCTGCTTTATTGATTCAAAATTCTGATACTATATCCTTGAGTTATTTGCATTTAATATTTCCAGTTTTGCTTTTTTCTCACAGGTAAGTTATTTTCTCTCAGCTTTGGAATGGTAATATAATTTACAGGGCAATTTGCTATTTGCTTACCTCTAAACTTTAGTTGTTGTTTGCTTGTTTGAAACAGAGTCTCACTTTATAGCTCAGTTCTATTAATATTAATAGAATTAATATTAATATAGTTCTATTAATATTAATAGAACATTATTTAATCTATTTTAAATATTTAGATATTTTTGCTTATATGTATATGATATGCATATATTACACATATTATACATATTATGCATATATGAGAAAAATACCAAGATTACTTAATAATGGACTAAATCAGTGCCATATTAATTTAGCTGTATAAGTGACATTAATTTAAAAAGTAAATATATATATATATATTTTTTTTTTCCTCCCCATACAGGCTTGGCTTTGGGGGGGTCATCTATAGCTGATGAGTAATTAAGTACAGATCAAAGAACGGGAGATTTATTTTCCTTTGAGATCTGCAAGGCACCTCACAGCATCAGTACCATCAACAAACACATGCTATAGTAAACTACAGCTGGCGTTTCGTGCAACTCTTGTTCGTGAGCACTTAGATGTCTCACAGTATATGTCATGTTACATCTAGCCATTGTTCTTGGGTTCAGTATGGCTTTTGAAAAGTCCTTGGAGAGTTCTTGTTTTTCTTTCATGCATTTGAACATCAGCAGTGAATATTCTGCATATCAATGTCCTATGGGACTGGTCCAGTCTGGTCTAGGAGTGGACCATCGTGAGCTTGAAGAGGATTAGCTCTTGTTTGGACAGATTTAGATTCATTGATAAGAGTGGATGTTGGTGGGATCTTTATCATTTTCTTTGGGGTCCTTGCTTTGGCAGAGAACTCCTAGGCAGTGAGTCTTCCTAAAACTTAGGACCTCTGGCACCTCACTCTTGATACTTTGTCCCCTGAAGAATCTCAGTTGGGACCTGTTCTCCAATTAGCTTTAATAGACATAAGAAGTGCTTTACGGAAGTCAAAGGACTATTTTCCTGAGTTCACCTGTTAAGGCGATAGGTTTAATTTTATATATTCATGTGTCTGAGCTCAGTGCCTAAATGTGCTATGAGCCCTTGAGTGATATTTACTTTTAAGTTGGTGCACTTTGACCAAGAAGATTGCCCCATAATATTGGTGGTCTCATCCAACCCATTAATGGCCTAAATGGAATAAAACTCTGATTCTAGGCTCTCTTTGCATTTAAGCTATAAGGTTTTTTTTTTTTCTCTCTGGTTCTTCAGGTTGGTGACCTTGAACTTAAACTACAACACTGGGCTTTCTCCTCTTTCCCAGCTTGACCGTCCACCCTGAAGATTTGGGACTTTCTAGCCTCCAATACCCTTAACGGTTTTGAGGCAAATGTGCTGGCACACTCTTTGTAATTCTAGCATGCAGGAGGCAGAGTTACAAGGATTCTAAGTTTGGGTCCAACCTGGGCTTTAAAGTAAGACCCTATCTTACAAACCACACAGGGACAGAGATCATTTTTTCACTCCGTGTACACATTCTATTGGTTCTGTTTCTCTGGAGAACCATGACTAATACACAGGGCATGATTACCTATGTTTATTTAGTGCAGGATGTGTCAGGCATTCTATACATATGAACTCAGAATTTGCAGACAAATTAGAAGCAACAGAGCTCCAAAGAGGCTAAAGAAGATGCTCTTAACTCATTGGTTATTTCTCTGTTGTTCTGCTTCCCTGACCTTGACTTACAAGGAAAGTAACTGAAATCATGAATCTATATATATTTTTCTTTTTGGTCATTTCTACTTTCTTCAAATTCTTCTTAAAGACAATGTCTTTTAATTAGACTAACAAAATGCTTTCTAGGCCAAGGCATAGCTCTGTAGCAGAACATTTATCTAGTGTGTGTAAGGCCTGACTTCAGTCCCCACATAAAAAAACAATTCTATTATTATTATTATTATTATTATTATTATTATTATTATTTTACTTATCCACTTTGCATTTTGCTCCCTGCCTCCCTCCTGGCCACCCCCTTTCACAATCCTTATCCCATTCCCCCACCTCTTTCTCCTCTAAGCAGGTGGGGGCCACCCTGGGTATCACCAACCCTGGGTGATCAAGTCTCTGTGAGGCTAGGCACATCTTCTCCCACTGAGGTCAAATGAGGCAGCCCAGATAGAAGTACATATTCCACATACAGGCAATAGTTTTTGAGATAGCCGCCCCCCCCACTCCATTTGTTTCGGACCCACATGAAGACCAAGCTGCACATCAGCTGCATATGTGTAGGGGATGGTGGCCTGGGTCCAGCCTATGTAAGCTCTTAGTTGGTGGTTCAGTCTCTGAGAGCCCCAAGAGACCAGGTTAGTTGATTCTGTTGGTTTCCCTGTGGAGTTCTACCCCCTTAGGGGCTGCAATCCTTCCTGCTATTGTTCCATAAGAGTCCCCAAGCTTTATCCACTGTTTGGCTGTGGGTGTCTGCATCTGTCTGAGTCAGCTGCTGGGTGGAGTCTCTCAGGGGGCAACTATGTAGACTCTTGCCTGCAAGCATAGCAGAGCATCATTAATACTGTCAGGGACTGGTGCTTGCCCATGGAATGGGTCTCAAGTTGGGCAGGTTATTAGTTTCCTCAGTTTCTCCTACATCCCCTGTCCCTGCACTTCTCGTAGACAGGTTGAACTTTGGGTTGAGAGTTTCATGGGTGGATTGGTATCCTATCGCTCCATTGGGGTTTCTGCTTGGCTATAGTAGGTGGCCTCTTCAGGTTCCAATATCCCCAATACTGCAAGTCACAGCTAAGGACTTTTTCATTCAGTAACATAGCTAGATTCTATTAACATGTCTCATGATTTTTCCTTGAATTCTTTTATATTTTCTTTGTGAGTACCATATTATCTATGAGTATTAATATTTAATTTCTTCTTCCAAGTTTTTATATATTTCATTTTTTTCATATCCACCATGCTGATTATGAATTCTAGTAGTTTGTGGCAATAGAAATGGTGTAACTGGTTATCATTGTTTTGGGTCACAAGAATAAATTTATTTATCTATCACCTATCATTGATCTAGCTAATTACCTATTTATATATCTCTCTCTATTATCTATCACTCTACCTATTATTATTTATCTATGTAATCTTTCTATCTCTCTGTCATCTATATAATCTTACGTATTAATACAACCTGAGTAGATTCTTTCTCTCCTCTCTCTATGTGAGGTAAGTGATATATCACTGAGCTACATATCCATCTCAATAGCTTTTAAAATCTGGTTACAGATTATCTTCAGGATTTCTTGGACTGATGATTATAATACTTAGTAAGATAATAGCCAATTAAGTTCTAAAGTAGCAGGATGAGTGAAAAATAGTTGTCAAGGAAAAAAAAACTAGAAATGTGTAGTTGTTATAAACTAAGCAATAGTTTCTTGAAACTCCAATGAAATTGGCAAACATTTCTCAAGGTAGAATATGTATATGTATATGTATATGTATATGTATATGTATATGTATATATTCTGTCAAAGAATGAGATTTGTGTGCCCAAAGGCAGATGTACTTCATTTATAATGGATAATGCCATGTTTGGAGGATTATGTATATATACATACATACATAATATAGGGGGGGACGTAAAAACATGCCAGGGATTTTGGTAAGGTAGACCGGAGACACGGTGGGCACACACCCGAGACTTAAGTGACTCCCCAGATCCCTGTCAGACTCCTGACTTGGAACACATGCCATGCTTGTCACATAAAAGTGATGTGACCTGTTTAGAACCAAGGACTGTCTCTTTCCATCAAGATCCACCGTGGGGAGCCACGATGAAGGCCTTTGCCTACAGAGCAGAACCTCAGCGCTTCCCCACAGCCTAGCACAGGCCCTAGCAGCAGTGATGTGGGATAAATGCAGTCAAACTCCCCACGGTCCACCTCCCCAAGTGGCTATGCCCTGCAGCAGGGTGGAGGTGAGCCTATAACTGGCACTGTACACACACACACACACACACACACACACACACACACATATTTATATGAAAACACAAAAAGAAATTGTTGTCAGGAATGAGAAAGCTGGCATAGCTGCAGATATCATCCAACAGATAATAAATGACGTTATAAAAACCAGAATCATCATCAGTCAATATCAGCCGCACAACAATTCCATTTCCAGCTGTGTTATATGATTTCTATTTCTACTAAATATTTGAAAAAGAAACCGTGCCAATCGAGTAAAACTTTCAGAAACCAAAAAAATAAATGGCTCTACTCTCTTACTCTGCTGCGCCAGGCTGTTTAGACAGTCAAGAAAGACTACTACAAAATCTAAAGTAGTTTTTAAATTTTAAAGTGTTTTCATTTCGTACTTCTACGTGTATAATTATTTGTCATGTGTATTTGTGAATGAATAGTCAAGCGTAGTAAACGGGAGGGCACAGACCTCTTAAGGAGGTAGAGTTTGTAAAACTCGCCAAGAAGCAGATGGAGACCATTTCAGAAAGCCACGGTGAACCAAACGCAGAAACCCACCGGCAGCCGGGCGCCCATCTACCACGTGACCTCTACACCTAAGGTTCAGGCAACATTTCAGAAGCCGAGGCAGAGAGGACTGGGATTTCTGCTTCATGATAGTGTCTTCTATGAAGAGCAGGGAAGCTGCACCTACGAGATGTCAGCAACACAAGGTTACCTAAATAAGACCTGAAAAATGGCGCCGCCAGTTGGCAGGCCAGTGTGAATGGGGGACTTCTCACAAAGCTTTACTTCCAGAAGAGCCACAGGCAATTAATGGGTACTGAGAACCGGACTGTCTTGTGCAGGAGTGAACCCTCTCTGATAAGCAGGCCAGTCCTAAATGTTAGCCCCCCCAAACCAATGAGTAATATCAAATGATTTTCGCAGATTGTGTTTATAAGCGTGTGTGTGTGTGTGTGTGTGTGTGTGTATAATAATTAGAATTAAAGAATAAGATGACATAAATTTGAGGAGTAGTCGGAGGGGCATGGGAGAAATTGAAACGAGGAAAGGTAGGGAAAGACTGCTATAAATACAGTACTCATATTAAATTCACAAAAAATAATAATTTTAAAAACTGAGGCAGGAGAGCGGAAAACTACTGAAGGACATTAGCAAAGGGGGGCCAGGGTGGCCAGTGTGATTGGGTCAGCCATGTTTGCTAATTGCTGCTGGTAAGCACCAGGCTCCTATCTCCCTGCTGGGAGATAGAGATGCTGTTTTTCTTGATTAAATTTCAAATGAGTGACTCCCAGGTCAAAAAAAAAAAAAAAATTCTTGGGTAGAAGAAGATTTGTATCTCAAAGGCACAGAGAGATAATTTACAGTCGTAACTTGTTTTGTTTTGAACGAAAATTAAAAGGCACAGTGATCTATGGAAAGGAGGTCAGAGGCCTGTATGGTTTGCCAGACTGAGAGGAACAGAATGTGAAGGCCATTCTCTGTCAGAGGTTCCTGTAACACTGAATTTAAATGCTGCCGGAAACACGTGAGAATGGAAGGGAAAAATTACTGGCTAATCCTGTTCATAAATACGGAGATGATTTTATACAAAATGTTAGTAGGAAAGAGTAAGCAATAAATGGAAAAGATCCCACGTCGCAGCCAAATATCACAAATGCAACATTAGGAAATAAGTTATTTTAGTTTACAGCAGTGACAGATTGACAGAATATATATGACCCTCCCAATATACGCAGATAAAGAGAATTTGTCAGAATTCAGAAGCCAGTCAGAATTAAAATAAAATTAAAACAAAGTAGATGTGGACCGCTCTAACCTAATAAACGAGCTCAGTAAAAGCATGAGAGTTAGCTTAGCATGATGTTTACTCTTTTTCAGAATGCGGATGTTTTAATGAACGTCGTATTGCAATGAAGACACGTGATACTTCAGAACTATCGCATAGGAACTTACACACGTTTCTGAGGTGAAATAAATGTATTTAGAATAATACATTAGGGAAAAAGCAACCGGAGCAACCCAATGAAAGGAATCCCACAGAGCATGTATGGCTTTTTCATGCTTTTCCTTCCAAAGATACTTGGTTTTTCACAGGTTTAAGAAACAATTCATTAACACAGTCTTCAGGTTCCCAACCATGCACAGAGCTTTTGACAACAGACGCTGGTGTTCAGAGTTGAGGAAAAGATGGTTGTGTTGCCTAGTAACAAGTCTCAGGGGATTTTTGTGTCAATAGACTATGTTAGTTATCGTTCACTTTCTCCCCAGAGAATCGCTGGAGTTGTCAGCACATGGTGGCGTTCCTATAGCCAAACCCTCCCTTTAGTGAGATGCCAAGTGGCTGATAGCATCGCTGACTCAAGCACATGCGTAGAAGACTGCACACATTTATGTGCATGGATGCTCTGTCCCAAGTCATTAAACCAAAGATAAGGACATCTTGGCCACAGCACCAGTGGGATGAGATCATGGGAGATGTAAACTGTTAAGCCCCATTCTGCTCCTGAGAACCCTGCAAACACGGTTAGGCCTTCTGCCCTGGAGGAAATGAGTAGAGAACCTCATTTCTGGTGTCAGGAACCAGTCCTTCTGTCACGGAGACGTGGGCAGCTGTTGGACAGTGAAGGCCATCCCCCCGTACAGAACTAAATGACCACCATCAATAAGATTTGTAAAAGCTTCCCTTTTTTGGGGGGTGGGTGGGTGGGAGGGGATCTGGCAAAAATCTGATTCTAAAGTGTGATTTAGATACTTATATACATTTTTTTGATGTTTGTATAATTCTAAGAAAATTGTCTAAACTGTCAAATTAAAATACTAGGAATGTAAGTATGTGGTTTATGAATCTTACTGGGACTCACACGGGCTAGCGGCTTTGTATATGCAGTTAAGGGAGTAGGAATAAGCCAACCATCTCTTGCTGTAAGATTAAATACACTAGTATGATATAGTACTCCGCCATCACCATAGTGACATTTCCAAAGCTTTTTTTCTGACCAGACTAAGTCAAGCACAAGGCTTATGATCACCTGAATCATGAAACTCTTTCGTGAATATCTATTGGATATTGTAGTATATATAAGACATGAAAGCAAACCGAAGAGCAAATTTCCTGATGTCCTTGCTTTTAATAGCTGTGTAAGTACTCCATTGTGTGAATGTACCACACGTGCTTCATCCATTCTTTGGTTGAGGGACATACAGGTTATTTCTAGTTTCTGGCTATTACAAATAAAGCTACTATGAACATGGATGAGCAAGTGTCCTTGTATGGTGGAACATCTTATACCCAGAAGTGGCATAGCTGGGTCTGGAGGTACAACTATTCCCAATTTTCTGAGAAACCACCAAATTGAGTTCCAAAGTGGTTGTACTCATGTATTTTCCGATTTCCATGCTCTTCTATTTCTTGCTGTTTCTCATGCATTCCGTTTGGGAAAACGTGCTCTCTGGCCAACCTGCCTCCATCCCATGCCCCTCTTCTGCAAACCGTCGGTGAGCATGCTCACTTTCACTTTTCCTCGGGGTGTCCCATTGAGTCCCTGCGTTACTGTGACGGTAACATAGTTCTTTCCTGTTTTGTTTCCCAAGAGAAGTCAATGTCAGAATAATCATTACTCCTTGAACAATGGGTCCTTACTTCAGATTTCATGGTTCTTGCCTTTTAGTATTTCAGTATGGCGTATCTGAGAGAGATGGACAACCGGTCTCCTGGGATGTACTCAGTCTCTGGGTCCCAGGCTGTCTTGTCTCTTCTCCATCTGTGACAGTCCTAGCCTGTATCTACTCCAGTATTGAGCTAGCCACTCCTTTGCTCTCCTTTTCGATGTCTCTTTAGTCGGACACAGGGCAGGTTGTTCCACTGCCTCCTTCACATCCATCTTGTGGGCACATTCCTCACACTGTCTCTCTCTGTGCTGTGCTGGCTAATTTGTTTCATTGTCTCTTCTGGTTTACCAGATGTCTTCTTTTACTACATCTATCAGTTCCTTCTGTGCCTATTGACCTTAAATTTTCTTTTACTGAATTCTCTTTCCAAAGAGAGTCAGTTTAATTTTTCCTCACATCTGTGCCCTTCTTTTCAGGAGTTTCTGTTTCCACACACACTTTTGAGGGCTTTCCTTAAACAAGGGGTGTAGAGTTTGAAGGACCATGGTTGATCGATTGTTGTAATACCTGTTTTGTTTTGTTCTTGCAACTCTTAAAGCTGTGTCTCATCATAGAAAACTTTATTTATTTTTATGTTATTACAAGCTTTGTAGCAAACACTTGTTGCATGAGTAAGTACAATCCCAATTCTTAGTACTTCCATGGGTTTTCTTGTCTTTCTTACTTAATTCGTTTTTACTTCATGCTTCTTACAGCTCCTGAAGATTTGATTCTATGCTTTCCTCATCTCTCTGGTTTGAAACTTTCTCATAAATTTTTTTTTGGGAATTTCTAACCATTTAAAAAAGACATTCGGTATTTAAAGAAAAACAAAACCAGTTTTCCTAGAGGTCGCTCAGAGGGTGTGAGTGCTTGCTCTGAAAGCTCCAAGGCCTAAAGACCCGAGTTCTAATCTCACAGCACCCATGTGAAAAGATGCACATGCCTGCACCTCTCAGTGACTCCGGCACTGAGGGGGTTGCGTGGGGGTGGGACAAAGATCTGAGAGCTCACTAGACAGAAAGTCTGTCCAAAGCAAAGGCCTTCCCATTCAGTGAGAGACTCTGCCTCAAAATAATAAAGTGGAATAATAGAAGGTCTCTTTCTGAGCTCTGCATATGCACCACACACACACACACACACACACACACACACACACACACACACCATACATATCATACACATCATACACATACAGACACAGATGATTTTATTTAATTTGCATGACACTTATTCTTTCTTTGTAGTAAAATATTATCTGAATAACATAGTAAAGCATTACCAGAAATTCTACAATACTTTATCTATAATACTCAATAAATTTATATTCTATTTTGGTTTGGGTTTTTAATCATATCCTTTTTTATCCCAAATGTCAGAATTACTATTTTCATATTTTATATATATATATATATATATATATATACATATACATATATATGTATATACATATACATATATATATATATATATATATATATATATATATATATATATAAAAATCAGGATTGCTTGATTTATACATACCTGTCAGCTTTATTTGTTCATATTCCTCTAGTATATTAGATTGTTTTGGGGCTAAATTCTATCTATCTATCTATCTATCTATCTATCTATCTATATCTGTCTGTCTGTTCTATAGTGTAGATTGCTTGGTAATGAAGCATCTCAGTTTAGTTTGTCAAAACGTCTTCACTTTGCACATCATTTTCCTTTCAACTCTCTCCTAACTCATGCTGCAGTTGTACTGTCAGTCTGGTTTTCTTTTGTGCATAATTCATGTTTCCAGCGTTGGCCTGTGTCTCTAATTTAGCACACTTGGAATATATCATGATTTCTAAATTCACGCACTTTCATGCTTTTTGAGTTTCAAAAATTGTGCTGTTTGGTCCAGGGAGATGATTTGGCAGGTAAAGTGCTTGTCATGTAAGCACGAGGGTCTGAGTTTAGATCCCTGGTTTACAAGCACAGCAACATTTGTCTGTAATCCTTGTTCTGGGAGAGCAACAAGACAGAAACAGATGGACTTGCTGGCTAGAGAGGCTATCCAAAACAGTAAGCACTAGCTTCAGTGAGAGACCTTGTCTAAACAAAAACAGTGGAGGGAGATAGAAGATGATACCCATCAATCACTGGCCTGTATAGGTGCATGCATCTGCATAGACATGGATGTAGTTTCCATACAAATTATTACAGCCATATTTAAATCATCTAATGACATACCTTTTGCTTGTTCTCTTATTCTGGAACTCTGGCTAAGTCTGTTCATTTGTTGGTCTTTTAGTCTAAACTTTATAATTTTTTTTTTTAGATCTTTGGCTCTTTCTCTACAGTCTATACAATTCTTTAAAAAACACAAGCCATTAAATTTCTTTTTAGTTTTGTTTACTACTTAGCTAACTAATGAGTTTTTATTTCAAGTTATATTTTCATTTACAGTTGTTTCACCCCATGTCAGCAGAAAGTTAAGTAGTCCTTTGAGACTTCAAAACTAGCCTCAACTTTCAAAACTTGCTTCATGTCTAGCAAACTCCCCTGGTTTTCTACTGCTCTTAGCTTTCAATTCAACATAGTTAACTCTATCCAGAGTCCACTCAGAAAGAAACCACTATAATTTACAAAACTTTAAAAGATGACCAGTGCTCCATTGGTTACTCTATATGCTTAAAATTCCATTAGTGAAAGTTTGCACAAAAATTTATTCTACCAGCATACTATGCATTGACAAATTAAAGTAAATGTTTAAGCTCAGTTCTATAGACAGAAGGATCTACACTGTTATCAATATCCTCTATCAGGGACCTTGAGCTCAGCTTACTTTGCAGAGCGTTTTCATTCATAAGGGAAACCAGTCCAGATTTTAGGAGTTCAATAAAGTTCAAGGCACTATGGTCTTTAATGCAAAGTCTTTGGTCAACACTATATAAAATAACAGTTCATCTTCCCACACTACCTCCCTTTCTTTGCTAATGTTACCAGTGGTATTTCTCAATTCTCTACCTGATACCATGATTTTACTCTTTACCACTGCTTGATTGACTATAAAGTATAAAAAATAGTCATTCTAGAGGAGGAAAGGAGATGATTGTGTAAAAATGGATTTCACATCTGAATATGTATATATATATATGCAAATTAGATCAAATCATTAAATTATTAACAAACTACTCAAGAACTTAATTTGAAAGGTTTTCATTCAAATAGACCCATGGTAACTTATTCAACTCATCATGTGTCAAATTTAATAATGCTCAGTCATTCAACAAATGGTTACTAAGTGCCTATTATTTTCTAGGCACTATAATGGGTGCTTGGGATATGAGAGTAATCATATAAAGCAGTTTCTGTTCCCAGGCAGATTACAGTTTAGCCAGAGATACAAACTACTGAAGCAACAATAATTACAACCCAACCATCCGTGAAAACAATGGGGAAGTGCTGGGTTCAGTGGAAGCACACAAAATACAGAAGGATCACCCTGCAAAGGTGAAGGGGCAGTGAGTTGCGTGAGAGAAACTAGGTAAAAACACCAGCAAGAAAGGAAAAAAAATATTGCCTTAGTGAAACAGAGAGTTTCTGAGGGAGTTGGATGGAAGAGAATGAAGGTCTGAGCCTCAGTTACTTCATTGCTGTGAAGGGTCACCATGACCAAGGCAATTTATAAAAGGACGCATTTAGCTGGGGTCTTGCTTAGAGTTTAGAGAGTGAGTACATGGTCATTGTAGCCGGGAACATGGCAGCAGTCAGGCAGGCATGGTGCTGGAGCAGTGCTGAGAGCTTAAGTGTTGAGATACCATCTATGAGGTGTGTGTGTGTAGGGGGGAGACTTCAGAGCCACCTTCTCCAACAAGGCCTCATCTTCTAATCCTCCTCAAACAGTTCTACCAACTAGGAACCAAGTATTCAAATATTTGAGCCTGTGGGGGCTAATCTCATTCAAACCACTTCTGGGAAAGATTATAAAAGAAGAGTTTTGAAAATTGCCAGGGCTAGAGAATTGATAGTATGTTTAAATGGTGTATGTAAGATCAGTGGAGAGTCACTGGAGGATCGTACATGGGTGTAACTCTGTTAGATCTGCTTTTTGTAGATTTTTTTTTTTTTAGGACAGAATGTAAGGACCAGAATGTAAAATGATAGAGTGTGGGTGTCTGGGAAACCAGGTGAGATAAGTCCTGCTGAGTCAAACAAAAGATGATGGTGCCTCTTACAAAATTGCAGAGGGTGGGTGTGGAGGCAAACAGACATATTCAAGACTATCCAGAAAAGACGTGCAGACTGTAGGGAAGTGAGAATGTTAGAGAGGACAGTTCAAGAGTAGACTGTGTGATTTTTGCCTAATAAACTGTCCCCAGAGGAAAACAGATCTTGAATGGCGGCTGGCAAATTTGGATCTTAGTAATGCATGGTGCTGGCTTTCAGCCTAGCAACCATTTATAATTGGTGTAGAAGAGAGAACTGCCTTCCATTATTGTTACTGATGCAGTGAAGAGAAAGCCTTCCTTGTTTGTTCTTTGCTGCCACTGGTTTTCAGTTGAAGACAACACTTTCTACAATACAGGTATTAGGCAGGAAAAGCAGATCAAATAGTCAGTTCAACTCCATCAAAACAAAGAAAGGACAAGGAAGAACTGGAGGTGCTGTTGCCAGAAGGTCAACAGTAAAGACTATCTTTAGTTTAGGCTGGGGTTCCTGTTCCCATGCTGGGATAGACAGTGTCCATCAGGAGCTGATTCTCTTGACAGATTGGACATCTAGAAAAAGGTCCATCCAGCAAAGCCTTAAATTGCCCCCAAAAATATGAAGCCAAGAATGGATGTAGTACAATAGTTTTAAGTATGGGCTTCAGAACTAGTGTGTGATGGTTGGTCCGTGACAAAGGTTCAAATTTGAACTCCACCATTGACTGCCTCCAGTTGTGGCTTATTACATTATCATGATGTGGCCTTGTTACTTTAACTGTGCTAAAGATAACTTCCTTATATATCGAATTGGGTTCTTACAAAGATTATATATATTAATACATAAATGACCAGAAAGGGTCATTACCTCTCATTACCTTAGCTTAGCTATTCGTAGGCTTCATATCTGAGCTGTGATGGGGAAATGAGCAAGGGTAAAGCGAGATTATAATAGTGAAATAAAGGTCTTAACCAAAACCTTGCTGATACGTTAAAACTCAAGAACCATAAAGCAAGAGTGTGTTGTGCTGTCCGCTATGCCATGGTGGTACCTACTGAGGCTTGCTGGGCCTGGATGATTGTGACTCACCCTGCATGCTAGAGGCAAGCCTACACAGATCCCAGGCAGTGGGCTTCATCAAAGGAACCCAAGTCCCCCCCAATACAGGTCAAGGTAATCCCTCAATAACGTCCCTTTGATGTTAGCAATTAACTTTCACTCTTTGTCATGGTATTTAGATTTTGGCCTCTCACTGATTTTAAAAGGAAGTGCGACATTTTTTTGAAGCCAGGGATCAGGTAATTGGGGGGCAATATGAGCAAAGCTTTTGATTGTGTCCCAGCTGTGAGGAACATGCCACTTTCTCAGTAGATTATTGGCAGGCTGGCAAGCTGAGTCATTGCTGAAATGTATTCAAGTGAAATTATAGAGCAGAACAACAGGGAGGGGGCATCTAACAGGAAACACACCGTGTGGGTCACTCTGAGGTGTGACTTCTTAGGATGTCAGTTTATGTTTATTTCAATAGCACTAGGATGTTAAAGATGGAGCAAGGGAGACTTTTCAGTATCACGAGGGGCAATTTTTATCATTTACATTCTTTTGTGTTAGAATATTCTTTTCAAGATGTGACTCAAATAAATTTTTTTTTTTTTTAAAAGCTAGACTAACTGGTTTTGGTGGTGCATGCCTTTAATCCAGCACTTGACAAACACAGGCAGGTAGATTCTGTGAGTTAAAGGCCAGCCTCCTTTACATAGCTAATTCCAGGTCAGCCAGCGCTATATAGTGAGATCCAGTCTCAAAAACAAAAACAAAACACAACAAAAAACAAACCAAAAACAACACCACCAAAAAACCCAAACCTAAATAATTAGTTAAACCTAAAAGGAAAAATATTAAAGTCAATGTCTTATTTTAATCAGATGGAACCAATTTAAATCATCGGTTTCATTCTGAGACCTAACAATCTGAGTTAGATTCATACTTTTTTTTAAGGTTTTTTTTGAGACAGGGTTTCTCTGTATAGCCCTGGCTGTCCTGGAACTCACTCTGTAAACCAGGCTGGCCTCGAACTCAGAAATCTGCCTGCCTCTGCCTCCCAAGTGCTGGGATTAAAGGCGTATGCCACCATCGCCCGGCTAGATTGATACTATTTTATTCTTCAGTTTTTGAAGTGCTTTCTGCAACCTACTTTCCAGAGTGTGTGCAGAAAAGTATTTATAATATTTATATTTCCAATATATTGTTTTCCTGTTTAAGCTTCTTTCATGTACCACTGACCTAAGGCTTACAAGGCCTACTACTACGCTTAGTACCACGACACTGCTGATGCATGTGTGGTGCATTCCAGGGGAAACAGACTTCCTTCTACTCTCAGGTCCATCTGCTGAACTCTAGTGAAGGGATAGGACTGAAAGCTGGAGTGATCATGGGTAGCTGATGAAGGAATCAATTATATCTACTCAAAGAAGAAACAGCAACAACAAAAATGGCTTTGGGACATGTCTAGACAGCACTTTCTCTCTGAGTCTCAGATTATTGAACACTCATTACCATTTGTGATACTCTCTTGTTATGGTTAATTTAGAAAGCCATTTACCTATTTTAGATACATGAATTTCTTCCATAAAGATTACTAGGAATGGCTCAGGAGCCTGGGGCCTGGGGTGTCGTACTTATAAGGTCTATGTCTTATACTTTGTGTCTTACTTATCTGGCTTTTCATCTGTATTATTTGCAATAACCTTTGTATTAAAAATCTAAAAGAATTCCGTGAGCTTCTCAAGCATATTAATTGAGCAGAAGGAAGAGGTTTTGTGAACCGCAGTCGACAGAAGGCGAAGTCTCAACCCGGGACCTGCCACTGGCATCGAAAGTGACTGACGTACCGAGCAGAGTACATGATCTTTCATGTATGGCATCTGATCCTGTCTCTAGATAATGCCAGAATCTAACTGAATTTGGAGCCCTGAAGTGGTGTGTACTGGCATGGGGAAACCACCACCACCCAGTCATGGATGGACTGGCTGTCTCCCTGAGGCACCAGTCATCACTCCAGTTTCGGCTCCTCTGTCTGTGGGCTCCAGGCGCTCAGGATTGCCATTCTTCTGGGTACTGCCTTCTTGGGTCATATGGCAGACCCAAAGACACATAAAGACAGAGTAAGCTGAAACGCATCAGGATGAGTATGACTGTGAACGAGGTGGGATCCGTGCTAAGATGGAGAACACACCGAGAGCAGCTTTCTCTCTCTCTCTCCCTCTTTCAGTTTTCTTTCAAATTATTGAACACTTCCATTATCATTTGTGATATCCTCTTGTTGTGGTTGATTTAGAAAGCCATTTACGTATTTTGGATACATGTGTTTCTTCTGGAAAGATTACTAGGAATGGCATGGCTTAGTTAGAGTCAGCAGTTTTCATGGCCTTGGACCATAATAACAAATGGCCATCTTGACAACCCTAGCACCTTTTTGAACTTTGAAACAACTAAGAGTCACTAATATTGTCTTAAGCACTCACTCACATCGGCATCCCTGTACTTGGCTGTTGCCTGTCTTCCCATATTTGATTTCCCCCTTCCCTTCTTTCATCTATCTAGTATACTGAGAGGCCTCAACAATAGAACCAGTATATTTACTTAAAAATACTTCCCTAAGTATATATTTTACATTTTTCTATCTCACAGTTTAATAGCCCAACCCCTTTATTCTGCTTTTAATTGTACTCTCCAGGCAAGTTGGAAGGTAAGAGCTGGAAGTGAAAAAAAAAACCCACCAGTTCGATTTTTTAAAATATATGTCACAGCTGGGCAGTGGTGGTATTTTAAAAGGTTTTGGTCAGAGTCCGGGCAGTAGTGGTACATGCCCTTAGTCCCAGCACTTGAGAGGCAGAGGCAGATGGATCTATGTAACTTTGAGGCCGGCCTGATCTGTGGAGTGTTTCCACCACAGCCAGAGCTACACAGAGAAATCCCTGTCTTGAAAAACCAACCAACCAATCAATAATCAATCAATAAACAAGCAAATAAGTGAATAAAGAAAAAAAGAAAGAGTAAGAAAACAGAGGAGAAAAGAAAAAAATGTAGGTCAGAGAAAGCTGACTGTGGTGGAACACTCTTATAATCCCAGCATATGAGAGTGAGGGGTGGGGAGCAAGAGTTCAAGGCCAGCCTGGGATCTATAAGACACAGTCTGAAGCAAGGAGTGGGAGGGTACATCAGGGAGCGTATGAGTATTCTCAGAGTCAAGCATATCCAACGCTTCTATTTCATCCCCGTTTCTATCTTTACGCTATCCTCCGTTACATAAGTCATATATGACTACATTACCTTTCTACCAGGGTTTCTTGGTTGATGTGTATGTGTGGTTTGCCAGAAGTAAAACTACATTTCAGATGAGCTGTTTTTAAGATGACTCTGAGACAGACTCCCTGAATTTAGGTATTCTATTATACACTAATTTATATGAACAAATGCTATCATTTGGATATGGTTTGTTCTCCACAAGTGTTATGTGTGGAAGGCTTGGTATCCAGTGTGCTGGTATTAGAGTAATGGAATGCTAAAGGGTAAGGCACTATCCAAGGTAGCTAGGTCACGAAGGCTCTGCCCTCACTAATGGATTAATGCTGTCCCCTGTACGTGAATCAAGTCTCGAGTGGCTGGATTAATTCATGAGAGAATGAGTGGTTACAGCCAAGCACAGCATCACCCTGAACCTTTCTTCTGCACATGCTACTCACTCTCTACCCCAAAGCACGCTAACACTATAGCACTATTCACCATGAGGCTCTCACCAGAGCCAAGCAGATATTGGCAATATCTATTGGTACGTAAGGTACTGATTGCCTCACCCCATAGAAATATCATTGTTCATTGTAAGGGCTATAACTTTGATCGAGAGACTATTCTTTTACTTTTGTTAGAGAAAAATAATTGAGTTATGCAATATAAGCATACTCAGGATGTTACAAGAGCCTTACATGTGGTTATTGGTAGTCCTAAGAGGTAGAGAAGAGTAGCTCCACATGAATTAGGATATGGAATTACATTAGATTAATAAGAAATTGTCTTACTGTGTAGCCATGGCTGCCCTGGAACTAAGTGTTCAGATCAGGGTGGCCATGAACTCAGATCTCCCTTCTGAGTGCTGAGATTAAAGGTGTATGTCACCAATCCCAGCTTATACCTTAATATTTTGACTCTAATATATACATACACATACATATATGTGACGATAAACAAATTGTATCTATTTCTGTAGTGTTATGGGTCATAATGCGTATTTGTTCTTTATCCTTACCCCCTGGCATACAATGCCTGTAGCTCTTGGAGTCTCTGGTAAGTGCCTTTCATATCAATAAGGTGACTGGTTTCAGGAGCTTGGCAGATGAGGCCTGGCTGATGTTGAATCAACTCTGGGATTAGAAAGTTCGAACCCAAGCTGGGCGTGGTGGCTCACGCCCGTAATCCCAGCACTTGGGAGGCAGAGGCAGAGGCAGAGGCAGAGGCAGAGGCAGGTGGATTTCTGAGTTCGAGGCCAGCCTGGTCTACAGAGTGAGTTCCAGGACAGCCAGGACTACACAGAGAAACCCCGTCTCGAAAAACCAAAAACCAAAAAAAAAAAAAAAAAAAAAAAAAAAGAAAGTTCGAACCCTTGCTTCTGCCTCACCCCCCACTCTCTAGTCTCTTGGGGGAGGAAAGACAGAAAGTTGTGCTGATCACCAGTGGCCAGTGACTCAGCTGGTAGGGCATCCATAGTGAGGATGACATAATCTTCCTGGAAGACTGGGCTTGCGGAGCTCCTGAAATGCCCAGCCCCTGGAGGTGCCCAGAAGATGGCACACTCCTATACCACAGCTGGTCACACGCAGGTATCCCAACTAGCTCTTAATTTTTATACTTCTGTATTAAGTGTGAACATTTAACAAAAGGAGTCAGGTGACTCGGCAGGTAAGGCTTGCTGGCAAGCCCGGTAATCTGAGCTCAACACACGGCAGGAGGAGAGAAGCAACTCCTGCAAATTGTCTTCTGACTCCATTTACACTTTGGCACACACAAACACTCCCCTCTCACCATACACACAAAACTGATCAATAAGCAAATATAAGAAGAAAAACTGGTTCTCTGGGTTATATATCAGAGGTTATGAGATCATTTTATTGATACCTGGAGAAGATATCAATAAAACCTTAAAGATGTGATGAGGGTCTGAAGAGATTGATGCTCTGTTGTGGCTGAGCTTTTTTTTTTTTTTTTTTTTTTTTTTTTTTTTTTTTTAGAATAACAGAACTGAAGTAAATGAATAGGCTATCCATCTGGTGCCAGAGAATTAACTAGCATGGCCCCCAACCCCTGGCAAACACACCTGGTTATAGAAGTAGTCAGTGCTGAGAATACTGTAGCTCTTTGTTCCTCTCACATGTACCACCAAGGCAATTGTGAAGATTATTGACTTCTACAGAACAATAAAAATGAAAAATGCCCATTGTGGTCTTCTATCTTGGATGTGAGATTACAACCATAATTTAATTTTTAAATGAAAGTCTATTTTCTATACATATATAGAAAGGTTTTACCCATAGCTAGACCTATTAGTTGCCACCAAATTACTTTCTTTCCCGAAGTCTCCGAGGAAATTCTCTTGTCATTGGAAATCACATTATTAATATCAATTACTACCTCACTTAAGGGTGTGGACCACACTGATTTCCTCATACTCAAAATCAAGCTTTTAATTAAGGTCTTATGAACATTTTAGCAAACCTATGAAAATTAATGTTTGAAACTACATCTAGAGCCTGGTGAGACGTCTCAGCAGTTAAGAGAACTGTCCAGTCTTCCTGAGAATCAGGGTTCAAGGCACAGCACTGATAAGGCAGCTCATGACAGTCTGTAACTCCAATCCCAGTGGGTTGCCTCTTCTTTTCTGCTTCTGTAGACACCGGGCACACATGTGATACAAAAATAGACACGAAGATACGCGTAAGTATAATATAAAATTGATTTTAAAAATATCCACGTTGATTCAAAAAAACAAAGACTGTATTTCCTCTAGCCTGAAAGAGGAAAATAAAAATACAAATGGAAGCTTAGGAGGCTGAAGTAGAGGAGTCCTGAGTTTGAGGCCAGCCTGGGCTACACTTGAGAACTCTTATACATCCCTCCCACTGCCACCAACAAAGCTTATACTTTGTATTTTTCCCGTTTACCAAGTTCATGTATTCAGTTTGCGGTTTGGCATAAATACAAATAAGATTTTGGACACAAACAGCAAGGACCTCCTTCCGTTAGCGGTGGTGAGGTGCAGGCCTTTTTCACTGCTGTTTGTGAATTCTCCTTAGTTACAGAAAATGTAATCATCCAAACAAGTCTTGGGGCCTTGCCCTCTCTGTTCCAAAACTTCCGTTTTCATCATCCTGTCGGTTAGGAAAGCATCTCAGGGCAGAAGTGCTTGCCCTGAGGCCAAGGAGACTGTGTGGGCACAAGTAGCTGTGTGTTCACTGAATGAGAATGACTGAAGAAGTTTATAATTAGTAACTGTTTGAAAGATCTCACTCTAAGGGGGCCTACGTCATCTGGGCATAAGGTGCAGGTGTGTTTAAAAGGGATAGGTATAAAAAGAAGCTGGGGCCAAGATTTTTCCATCCCAGGTCCCCTAGATACTATTCCAGCTAAAGAATGTGTGTTCCCCACCTTTTGATCTTTCCTTTTGCAGTGATGAAGATGGTGTACCAACATTGGATGGGGAGTTCCTGGAAAGGGCTAGGATACTGTGGAGAGCAGGTTTGATGTGTGAGATCACATCCTCTACTCAGGGAGGGTGGAGCTCAGCCGAGCACTCCTTCATTCCATACCAAGCCTGTAGTTTCCCATGAAGCGGATGTAATTTACCTTTTGTGGACTCCTCAGTGTGCTGGCTACTCTTCCATCACCGTGACACCATCTACAGCTCTCCGAAAAGAGGGGAAGTTCAGGGGAGGAAATGCCTCCATAAGATTCAGCTGTAAGGCATTTTCTTTAGTAATTGGTGTGGGAGTCTCTGCCCATGTGGGCAGTGCTATCGCTGGGCTGGTGGACAAAGGCTCTGTAAGAACTCAGGCTGAGCAAAAGTCGTCAGAGAAAGCCAGGAAGCAGCACCCTTCCATGGCCTCTTCATCAGCTCCTGCCTTCAGGATCCTGCCCTCTTTGAATTCCTGTCTTTCATTAATGATGAACAGTGATGAGGAAGTGTAAGCTGAAGAGGAGGCCTCCTATGGATATTAACCCCACTTAGCACATCAAGTTACAGTAGGACTAGGCTCATCTTCTATGGAGGCTAAACAAGAAAGCCAGGTCAGGAGATCCAAAGGCAGGCCACAGAGTCAGAGACAGCCTCTGCTCCAATTGTTAGGGGACCCACATGAAGACCAAGCTACACATCTCTTACGTATGTGCAGGGGGCCTAGGTCTGACCCATGTTTGTTCTTCGGTTGGTGGTCCAGTCTTTGTGAGCCCCCATAGGCCCAGATTAATTGGTTCTGTAGGTTTTCTTGTGTTGTCCTTAACCTCTCTGGCTCCTTCAACCCTTCCTTCCACTCCTCCAAAATATTTCCCCAAGCTCTGCCTAATGTTCAGCTATGGGTCTCTGTATGTGTTTCCATAAGCTGCCAGGTGAAGCCTTTTAGGGGAGAGTTATTCTAGGCTGCTGTCTCTAAGTGTAGCAGAATATTATTAATAGTGTCAGGGGTTCGTTCTCTCCTATGGCATGGGTTTCAAGTTGGGCCGGTCACTGGTTGCCTATTCCCTCAGCTCCATCTTTATCCTGGCAATCTTGTAGGCAGGACAAATTGTGTTTTGAAAGACTTGGGGGTAGGTTGATTTCCCCATCCTGCCACTGGAAGCCTTGCCTGGTTATAGGAGGTGGCCATTTTAGGTTCTATATCCCCTGTGGCCTGGAGTCTTAGCTGGGCGTCACCCTTATAGATTCCTGCCAGTGTATCTTGTCCTAGGTTTCTGGCTCATCCCTAGATACCTCCCTTACCCACAGCAATTATTTCCGTTTTTTCCCTCCATCCTCCCCACACTTGATTCCCACTGTTCCCCTCTGCACCCATTATCCCTTCTTCCTCCCAGTTCCCACCCTCCATCTACGTATCTAATCTATTTCCCCTTCTCAGTGAGGTTCAAGCATCCTCCCTTGGGCCCTCCTTGTTACTTAGCTTCTTTGGGTCTGTGGATTGTAGCATGGTTTTCCTGTACTTTATGGCTAATATCTACTTATAAGTGAATAAAAACCATATGTGTTTTTCTGGGTCTGGGTTACTTCACTCAGGATGATAGTTTCTAGCTTTGATCCACTTGCCTGCAAATTTCATGATGTCTTTTATATTAATAGCTGTGTAGTAGTCCATTATATAAATGCACCATATTTTCTATATCCATTCTTTGGCTGAGGGGTATCCAGGTTGTTTTTAGTTTCTGGCTATTATGAATAAAGCTGTTCTGAACATAGCTGAGCAAGTGTGCTTGTGCTATGGTGGAGCATCTTTTGGGTGTATGCCCAGGGGAGTATAGCTGGGTCTTGAGGTACAAGTGTTCCAAATATTCTGAGAAACTGCCAAATTTATTTCCAAAGTGGTTGTACAAGTTTCCACTCCCACCAGCAACTGGGGGAGTGTTCTCTTTGTTTCCCTCTTGTAAAGGGGGAGGCAGCATGTCCTGCCACTTGAGTTTATAATCTTAGCCACTCTGACAGGTGTAAGATGGAATTTCAGAGACATTTTTGTCAAGAGCCATCATAGGACAAGCTAATAACTAGCAGGAGAGATCTTCCTGAAATGACTTTGCTTTAGAATAATATCTACAATGAAGCATCACAAGGTAAGGCCCAGGAGAAAATCATTTTGGAAAATATTCCTGCTATTAATATGCCTTTCCTATTATTACTGAACATATATAATAATCACTAGGTATTAGCCTATCCCTTTTGAGCAGATTTCTGCAGATCTGTGAAGATATACTGTCTTGTACTACTGTTATATAGACAAATGGATGACTTCTTAATTCTTAATGATGATCCTATAGAATCCCTAAATTTATATCAGTGATTATTAAGCTCTCCCATGTGTCACCGTTAATTGCTTCTAGATAGTAACAAGACTTTCTGCTACTCAGAGCACATTCCAAGAGGTTGTAAAACCATTAACCAAAGGTCATAAAAAGGGAACTAATGATTTATTATAGGTGCTAGAACCAAAGATAAAATATTGGCTGGGTTTATCTACATAAAACTTCACTAATTTATGATTTGAATTTGTATAAACTTGTGATGAACTTTTACCACGTGCTCATGTATTCTGAAAGATGCTTAAGTGCTGAGGACAAAGAGAAGAGTCAGATCTGAGCTGAGGAGAACTTTTTGGGTAGAATTTTTTTGGGGGTGTAGAAGAATGTTTCCTTATTCCACCCCTTTTTCTTAGATAGCTTTCATAGGAAACTTTTTACAACTTAGTAATAAATGCTATAAGCACTTTTCAAAATGTCCCTTTTTCTTCCTGCGACTTCTGCTAGCAGTCTGAAAGCTAATGCTGCACAGTTCCTGCTGAGATAGAACAAAGGCCACACTAATCAATCCTCCACTTTTGACTACAGGTACCAATCACCTAAACCAGCAGCTTTTTACCCTCAGAAAGAGCAAGAAAGTTTTTAGGATGTTTTAGAAGTTATCAGCATGTGAGTATAGTTAGAGATCTAGAATGTCCGGAGACCATCAATCTTTAAAGCCACACCAGAGTCCTACTCTGTGTCTCGTCTCTACCTACTCCAGGCTGGGAGACTCCCGGTAGTCTTAACTTCAATTTCTCCATTTACAAACCTTGTTGGACATTCCTATAAGATTTTCTTGGCCATTAAAGGTTCCTTTGTTGAGAATCTGTTTAGCTCCGTACCTTACTTTTTAACTGGATCATTTGTTTTGTCGGTCTCTATCTTCTTGAGTTCTTTACATACTTTGGATATTAGTCCTCTGTCAGGTGAAGGGTTAGTGACCATCCTTTGCCACTAACCCGGCTGTTGTTTTTGTCCTGTTGACAGTGTCTTTTGCCTTGTTGGTGTTCTGTTCAGGAAGTTATCTCCTGTGCCCATGTGCTCAAAACTATTCCCTACTTTTTCTTCTATTAGACTTAATGTATCTGGTTTTATGTTGAGGTTTGATCTGCTTGAATTGATCTTTGCTTAGGGTGATCCGTGTGCATCTCTTTGCATTCTTCTACATGCAGACATCCAGTTAGACCAGCAACATTTGTTGAATATGCTATTTTTCCCATCGTATGGTTTTTGCTTCTTTGCTTAAAAAAAAAAAATGCAAGTGCCCATAGGTGTGTCGCTTTATTTCTAGATCCTTTGGTGAGATTAACATGAGATCACTGGTTCCCTTGATCAATCTGTTTGCTTTTATGCCAATACCACATGAGTCTTATTAGCATTCCTCTGTAGTAGAGCTTGAAATCAGGGATGGCAATATACCTACAGAAGTTCTTTTATTGTGCAGGATTGTTTTAGTTATCCTGTTTTTTTGTTTTTCCATATGAAGTTGAGTGTTGTTATTTCAATGTCTGTAAAGAGCTGTGTTGGAATTGTGGTGTTGGGACTGCGTTGAATCTGTAGATTGCCTTTTGGTAAGATGACCATTTTTACCATGTTAATCTCACCAACCTATGAGCACGGGAGATCTTTCCATCTTCGGATATCTTCTTCAGTTTCTTTCTTCAGAGACTTGAAGTTCTTGTTGTACAGTCTTTCACTTGCTTGATTAGAGTTATACTAAGGTATTTTATATTATTTGTGGCTATTGTGAAGGGTTTTGTTTCCTTAACTTTTTTCTCAGCCTATTTATTTTCTGTATACAGAAAGGCTACCGATTATTTTTAGTTAATTTTCTGTTTATCCATTTTACTGGAGGAGTTGATTGGCTGAAGGAGTTCTCTGGTAGAATTTTTGGCATCACTTATGTATACTAGCATATCATCTGCAAACAGCAATACTTTGAATTTTTCTTTCCAATTTTATATTCCCTTGATATTCTTTAGTTGTCTTATTGCTTTAGCTAGAACTTTAAGTAGTATATTGAATAGATAGGGAAAGAGTGGGCAGCCTTGTTTGGTCCCTGATTTTAATAGAATTTCTTTAATTTTGTCTCCATTTAATTTGATGTATGGCTTGATGTATGTTACCCTTATTTTGTTTAGGTATATTCCTTGTATCCCTGATCTCACCAATACTTTTAACATGAAGAAACATTGTATTTTGTCAAAGGCTTTTTCAGCATCTAATGAGATGATCATGTGATTTTTTTTTTTGTGATTTTTGTTTGTTTATATAAATTATGTTGATGGATGTTCATATATTGAACATGCCTCCCAGGGATGAAGCCTACTTGATCATGGTGGATGATGTTTTCAGTGTGTTCTTGAATTCAGTTTGTGAATAGTTTATTGAGTATTTACATATGTACCTATGTTCCCAATGTTTATAAGGTAAATTGGTCTGAAATTCTTTTTATTGAGTGTTTATGTGATTTAGGTATCAGAATGATTGGGGTCTCATAGAATGAGTTTGGCAATTTTCCTTCTGTTTCTATTTTGTGGAATAGTTTGAGGAGTATTGGTATTAGTTCTTTGAAAGTGTGGTAGGATCTGTGCTGAAACCATCTGTCTTTGAGCTTTTTGTTTTGTTGTTGTTGAGAGACTTTTAATTACTGCCTCTATTCCCTTAGGTTTTATAGGAGTATTTAAATAGTTTACCTGATCTTGATTTAAGTTTGGTGAATAGTATCTATCAAGATAATCATCCATTTCATATGGATTTTCCAGTTTTGTGGAGTGCAGGCTTTTGAAATAAGACCTAATGAATCTTTGGGTTTCCTCAGTGTGTGTTGCTAGGTTCCCCTTTTCTTTTCTGATTTTCTTAATTTGAATATTTTCTCTCTGCCATTTAGTTAGTTTGTCTAAGGGTTTGTCTATCTTGTTTATTTTCTCAAAGAACTAGCTCTTGATCTCAGCCTTGGGTTTGATTATTTCCTGCCATGGAATCCTCTAGGGTGTGTTTGCCTCTTTTTGTTTTAGAGTTTTCAGGTGTGCTGTTAAGTTACTTTAATGAGATCTCTCCAATTTCTTCATGAAGGAACTTGGTGCTAAGAACTTTTCCTCTTAGCACTGCTTTCATTGTGTCCCATAAATTTGGGTTTGCTGTGCCTTCATTTTCATTGTATTCTAGAAACTCTTCAATTTCTTTCTGCTGCTGATAGAAATCAATCAGATGATAAGATGCTGCTTGTAAATTCTGGGGGCTTGGGGGACCAGTCAGAGTTGGTGCATGTTGATGCAAGGTTCTGAGTTGGGGTGACATTCATGGCTTGTTGGTTTCAACAACTCTGTCTTCCTTCACATCATCTTCCCAAATGTCAAACTTCAGCTAGGGATTCATTTGCTGTACTACCTATAACTTCTAATTTCTCACCAGTGACAAAAGAATGTCAATTCCTGCCGGGTGGTAGTGGCACACACCTGTAATCCCAGCACTCTGGGTGGCAGAGGCAGGCAGATTTCTGAGTTCGAGGCCAGCCTGGTGTACAGAGTGACTTCCAGGACAGCCAGGGCTACAGAGAGAAACCCTGTCTGGGGGGAGCGGGGGAAGAAAGAAAGAAAATGGCAGGGATTTTCCCCACCCTTAAACATCACTTCTGTCTCCCTGGCTCCAATTGGTTTATCTGAACCAAGAACAGTAAACAGGAGGTACAATCAAGTTGATTATCTACAGCCCAGCTGAATTCAAAGCAGGGGATCAGGAAACTGCATATTTAAACAAAAATAGAAGTAGCCCTTGAAAAATAAATATACATGGTAGCAAGGCAACCATGTCAACACTGTGTGGGAATATTCAAGGCAGGAGAAATAACTTGGAAAAGTACAAGGGGAACCGAAGAGCGTATCCGGTCCGAGCTTGGCTTTGAAAGTGGTTGATATGGCTGGAGTCCAGAAGGTTCGGTAGGTTACAGGAACTAATGGTGTTCAAAAGGTAGGCAGGCACCAGATTTTAAAGGCACAATAAGAATTTTATTCTTTGTAATATTCTAATTTTGAATTAAAATATGACATTATTTTCCCTTTCTCCAACCCCTTCCATATCCCTCCAGTCCCAAGGATTCTCAAATTCATGGCATTTAAAAAAAATATTGTTATCTACCCCCAATGACTCTCAAGATCACATCCTCCTTTTTTAAAAAATTGTCTTGTTAGGTATAAATGCACAAAAAATACAGCTATAACCTCTTGGGTCCTTTTAGTGTATGCATGTGATTTCAGAACTTATGGCGTGACACTGGATAGCCAACGAGGGGGCTCATCCTGGGCCAGTCCTTACTTGCCTATTGTTCTTTGTCTACATGTGGGGCCCCAAGAAATTTCCCTGTTGTTTGGGTCTTATCTTGATGCCCCGATGTAGACGAATATGCTTATACCTATGCTTATATTTATTTTAGACAATTTTAGGTAAATAAAAATATGATTCCTTAGGGAGTTTTCAAATATCCTCCCTCTTTCTCCTGCTTTCAATTAAAGACACTGTCCTTGTTTTTTCCATTTTTCCCTTCATATGACTTATAACTGTTGTTTTTTGTAGAATTTAATTAATTAATTAATTAATTGATTAATTAATTATTTTGTTTTTCTCAAGACAGTCCTAGCTGTTCTAGAACATACTTTGTAGACCAGGCTCACCTCAAATTCACAAAAATCCTCCCGCCTCTGTTTCCCGAGTGCTGGGATTAAAGGCATGTGCCACCACCACCTGCTAGAACTTTATTCTTTAGATAATTCTGAACTTATAAATTACTTTAATAAAAGGAATGACTGTGGTAAAGTGGGTAAAGAATCCTGCTCAGTTCCTTGCTTTTTCTTGTCTGAGTTGAGGTAGCTTCTCTCTGAGTCTTTCCAGATACATCTTTTGTGTGAGGCTTGTTGTGACTTTGTGGTATTCCATGGCTCCCAATTGCCAGGATACTTTTCCCTTCAGAGCTATGACTCTTCTATAGGGGAAGACTTTCCCATCAGAGCTGCGGCACCACATCTATTGGGGAAACCTTTCCCCTCAGGACTTTAACATGTACAGTGACCCAGTGAGAATTGTGATTTCCCAGGCCGAATAATGGATAACTTATCAAAATATTGATGTATTGCCCAGAAGTAGAGCACTTGCAAGGCTGTGCAAAACCCTGGGTTTGATTCCCAGGACAAAAAGGGGTGAGAGGAAGGATCCTGTTTTCACAAATGCTATGGTGATACTGGAAAGACCAAAGAGAAAGTTTAGACTACACAAAAAGAACACTGTGTTTTGGGGCAACAGTTTTGTTACCTGGGAGCAAGCTTTGTAATAGGATAGAGTATATTTTCTGGTTATGAGTATTAAGTTAAGTATGGGATTGTTTAACACACTGCTTCAAACTTCTAAACACTGGCTTGCAATTTCATTCCCGCTACTTACTGTGCAAACTCATTGAACTATTTGCTTTAAACAAGAGTATGATTTCTTGCTATGCCTTAGTACATGTGTATAAGAACTAAATTAGGTCATGCTTCTATAAATCACAGTTACAAAATTAGACTATAATGGAACAAGTGGCTATAATTGTTATTTGCAATAGATTACACTGAGAGTGGTAGAGCGGGTGAAGATATACTTAAGGACTATCAGCGAATTCCTATCATGCAGCAACAAAGAAAAAAAAATCTACCAAGATGACATCTCAATTCTGAACATCTATGCTCTAAACACAAGGGAACCCATATTTGTGAAAGAAATATTGCTAAAGCTTAAATCACATATCAAACCCACACATTATATCTGTTGAGGCTTGCTCTATGACTGACTATATGGCGAATTTTGGAGGAGGATCCATAAGGTGCCAAGAAGAATGTATATTCTTTGGTGTTTGGTTGAAATATCCTAGAGATATCTGTTAGGTCCATTTCATTCATAATGTCATTATTTCTCCTTTATGTTTTTGTCTTGATGGCACATCAATTGGTGAGAATAGGGTGCTAAAGTCTCCCACTGTTTTTCTTTTTTTTTAAAGTAAGAAATAATCTTTCCCTGCAATAAGGCATGTGTTTAAAAATGTACAAAGAATTGTCTGCTGTTTCCTCCTCTGCGGTTTTGTGTGTGTGTGTGTGTGTGTGTGTGTGTGTGTGTGTGTGTGTATACGTGTGCCTGCTGTACACAAAGCAGATCTAACAAAGAGAATGTGTGGATCATTTAGATCTAACTTTGATGCTTCAGTCTTTTGCTATGATAACTGTGTGGATGATGATTTCATATTCCTAGAAAGGAAAAGCTTTGGAGGAGAGGGAGAATCAGATTTCATTTCAAGTTTTAGACATTTTATTCTTGAATTTTTGAAAAAATGTGCAAGCTGAGGTGCCAGAGAAGAAATTGAACTCCGTGAGTCTTGAACTTAAAAATAAAAGTCGGGAGGCTGGAGAGCTAGCTCATTGGTTATGTTTGCTGAGCAACCATGAGGATCTAAGCTTTGATCTATCTCACACATAAAAATATAACAATTCTGTTTACTCAACGTGGTCTTCTATTCACTTTCTTTAGATGTCTGGTCACCTCGAGTCCAACTGAGCACAGATTTATGACTAAAAGCCTGTGTTGATTATGACAGGTAGCTGTCTGTGGTGAGTTCCCTTTGCTATTGATAGTACTGCTTAAATAAATAACCTTTTCAACATAAGTCATAAGTGAGTAAACAAACGTATAGACAGGACATTTATTTTTTCTTTCTTTTTTCCTTTTTTTAATTTTCTATATTCTTTGTTTACATTCCAAAAGCTTTCCCCTTTCCAGTTCCCCCCTCACCATATGTCCCATAAGTCCTCTTCCCCCTCCCCATTCCCCAATCATCCCCCCTCCCCACCATTTCTCTGTTCTGGTACTCTCCTACAAAACTGGATTTAGTCTTTTCCGAACCAGGGTTCTTTTCTTCCATTTTCTTGGGAATCTTTTGCTTAGCTAATTGTACCTTGAGTAGTCAGAGTTTCTGGGCTCATTAATATCCACTTATCAGTGATTGCAATTCATGTGTATTCTTTTGTGATTGGGTTAACTCACTTAGGATGATATTTTCCAGATCCAATCATTTGCCTACAAATTGCATGAATTCATTATTTTTAATTGCTGAGTAGTATTCCATTGTATAAATATACCACATTTTCTATATCCATTCCTCCTTTGAGGGACATCTGGGCTACTTCCAACTTCTGGCAATTATAAATAAGGCTGCTATGAACAGAGTGGAGCATGTGTCTTTATTGCATGCAGGGGAATCCTCTGGGTATATGCCTAGGAGTGGTATGACAGGGTCCTCTGGAAGTGTCATGCCCAATTTTCTGAGGAACCGCCATACTGATTTCCAGAGCGGTTGTACCATCTTGCAATCCCACCAACAGTGGAGGAGTGTTCCTCTTTCTCTACATCCTTACCAGCACCTGTTGTCTCTTGAGATTTTAATCTTAGCCATTCTGACTGGTGTGAGGTGGAATCTCAGGGTTGTTTTGATTTGCATTTCCCTGATGACTAATGATGTTGAACATCTCTTAAGGTGCTTCTCAGCCATCTGAATTTCTTCTGGTGAAAACTCTTTATTTAACTCTGTACCCCATTTTTTAATAGGGTTATTTGGTTCTTTGGGGTCTAACTTCTTGAGTTCTTTGTATATATTGGATATTAGCCCTCTGTCGGATGTGAGGTTGGTGATCTTTTCCCAATTTCTTGGTTGCCGATTTGTCCTTTTGACAGTGTCTTTTGCCTTACAGAAACTTTGTAATTTTACGAGGTCCCATTTGTCAATTCTTGATCTTAGAGCATAAGCTATTGGTATTCTGTTCAGGAACTTTCCCCTTGTGCCCATGTGCTCCAGGGTCTTCCCCAGTTTCTTTTCTATTAGTTTCAGTGTGTCTGGTTTTATGTGGAGGTCCTTGATCCACTTGGAGTTGATCTTAGTACAAGGTGATAAGAGTGGGTCAATTTGCATTCTTCTGCATATTGACCTCCAGTTGAACCAACACCATTTGTTGAAAAAGCTACCTTTTTTCCACTGGATGGTTGTAGCTCCTTTATCAAAGATCAAGTGACCATAAGTCTGTGGGTTCATTTCTGGGTCTTCAATTCTATTCCATTGATCTACTTGCCTGTTGCTGTACCAATACCATGCAGTTTTTAACACAATTGCTCTGTAGTACTGCTTGAGGTCAGGGATATTGATTCCCCCAGAAGTCCTTTTATTGTTGAGAATAGTTTTAGCTATCCTGGGTTTTTTGTTACTCCAAATGAATTTGAGAATTGCTCTTTCTAGATCTATGAAGAATTGATTTGGGATTTTGATGGGGATTGCATTGAATCTGTAGATTGCTCTTGGCAAGATGGCCATTTTTACTATATTGACCCTGTCAATCCAAGAGCATGAAATATTTTTCCATCTTCTGAGGTCTTCTTCGATTTCTTTCTTCAAGGACTTGAAGTTCCTGTCATAAAGATCTTTCACTTGTTTGGTGAGAGTCATACCAAGATACTTTATATTGTTTGTGGCTATTGTGAAGGGTGTTATTTCCCTAACTTCTTTCTCAGCCTGCTTGTCCTTTGAGTACAGGAAGACTACTGACTTGCATGAGTTGATTCTATAACCAGCCACTTTGCTGAAGTTGTTTATCAGCTGGAGGAGTTCTCTGGTGGAGTTTTTTGGGTCATTTATGTATACTATCATATCATCTGCAAATAATGATAGTTTGACCTCTTCCCTTTCCAATTTGTATCCCTTTGACTTCCTTATGTTGTCTAATTGCTCTCACCAGAACTTCAAATATTATATTGAAAAGATATGGAGAGAGAGGGCAGCCTTGTCTAGTCCCTGATTTTAGTGGGATTGCTTCAAGTTTCTCTCCATTTATTTTGATGTAACTACTGATTTGCTGTATATTCCTTTTACTATGTTTAGGTATGGGCCATGAGTTCCTATTCTTTCCAGGACTTTTAGCATGAAAGGATGCTGAATTTTGTCACATGCTTTTTCATCATCTAATGAGATGACCATGTGGTTTGTTTTCTTTTAGTTTGTTTATGTAGTGGATTACATTGATGGATTTCTATATACTGAACCATCCCTGCATCCCTGGGATGAAGCCTATTTGATCATGGTGAATGATCGTTTTGATGTGCTCTTGGATTCGGTTGGCAAGAATTTTATTTAGTATTTTTGCATTGATATTCATAAGGGAAATTGGCCTGTAGTTCTCTTTTTTTGTTGGATCTTTGTGTGGTTTTGGTACCAGCGTAATTGTGGCTTCAAAGAATGAGTTGGGCAGTGTCCCTTCTGTTTCTATTTTGTGGAATAGTTTGAAGAGTATTGGTGTTAAGTCTTATTTGAATGTCTGGTAGAATTCTGCACTAAAACCATCTGGTCCTGTACTTTTTTTGGTTGGGAGGCTTTCTATAACCCTTTCTATTTCTCTAGGGATTATGGGACTGTTTTTCTGATCTAATTGATCCTGATTTAATTTTGGTATTTGGTATCTGTCTAGGAAATTGTCCATTTCCTTCAGATTCTCCAGTTATGTTGAGTGTAGACTTTTGTAGTAGGATCTTATGATCTTTTGAATTTCCTCAGTCTCTGTTGTTATATCCCCCTTTTCATTTCTAATTTTGTTAATTTGAATACTGTCTCTGTGCCCTTTGATTAGTCTGGGTAAGGGTTTATCTATCTTGTTGATTTTCTCAAAGAACCAGCTCCTGGTTTTGTTGATTCTTTGTTTTCTTTTCTTTTCTTTTCTTTTCTTTTCTTTTCTTTTCTTTTCTTTTCTTTTCATTCTTTTTTTTTTTTTTTTTTTTTTTTTTTTTTTTTTTGGTTTTTTTCAAGACAGGGTTTCTCTGTATAGTCCTGGCTGTCCTGGAACTCACTCTGTAGACCAGGCTGGCCTCGAACTCAGAAATCTGCCTGCCTCTGCCTTCCAGAGTGCTGGGATTACAGGCGTGTGCCACCATGCCCAGCGATTCTTTGTTTTCTATTTGATTGATTTCAGCCCTTACTTTGATGATTTCCTGTCTTCTACTCCTCCTGGGTGAATTAGCTTCCTTCTGTTCAGGGCTTTCAGGTGTGCAGTTAAGCTACTAGTGTATGCTCTCTCCTGTTTCTTTTTGGAGGCACGCAGGGCTATGAGTTTTCCTCTTAGAAAAAATATGGAACACTTCACGAATTTGCGTGTCATCCTTGCGCAGGGGCCATGCTATTTTTCTCTGTATCGTTCCAATTTTTGTATATGTGCTGCTGAATCGAGCACAGGACATTTATTTTTATAGGCTATATATTTGTTTAATTCTAAGGAATGTTTAACATGATGTGCTCAGTTTCAGGAACACACACACACACACACTCACACACATGCACATACACACTCACACACCCTCACACACAAATTCACAGGCGCACACATGCACACTCACACACAACCATACATGCACACAGGTACAGGTAAACACACACACACACACACACACACACACAAACAAACACACACACAGACATCCCAGGGGAATATGAGAGTATGTGATTCAGGCTTTAACCTGCTTACTCCAATCCATACAAAGACCATCCTGTCTCATGTTTTATATCTAACATGTCCCCTCTCCATTTTCCTTCAGTTCTTGAAACTCAAGGCCTACTCATGTCTACTACTACTCATGCCTCCTCTTCTGTACAATCTGTGATATCTCCTCTCTTTCTCCACATTTTGTAATCCACCCCTTTAAAACTTTAGAATCTATTCACATGCTAACTCTGTCAAAACAGCTTCCTGGCTTCAGAAACCATCAGCTATTCCATTTCTTTTGACACATTTGTAACCAGAGCTATCCAGACTCTGAGCCCTAATGTCTCCTTCTCTTTCTCCCTCTCTAGGACACTGACCCTCCTCTTCATTTCCTCTATTACAGGTAGAATTGACAGGCTGCTGTTGCCCAGTGTGACGAATGGTACTGTCAAACCATCATGAGCATTGTTCTTTCTCATTTTCATGCTCTTCATTGTAGAAATGAAAGTGAGTGAGATGATTTCTTCTTTCACAGAGATGGCTTTTTAAGAGGCTAAGGTAAAACATTATAATTTATTGTCATGATTAGAAATGTGTAGTTTTTAAATATTTTGTCAATATTCATTTTACTGGAGGAGGGCAGGATTTTTAAATGCTGTTTTCTCCCTTATCTCTTCCCTTTCCTTGAATAAATTACCAGACACTACTCGGGGTGTGGATGTGAGGTTTAATTTCTTTATTTTCAATAGGGCTCACATAGGTACAGCCTGATTTCAAACTCAATGTCATTTATTCTGATATTTTCTAAAGGCAAAAATAAGATTAGTATGCCTAGATTAGGCACAGGGTTTTAATTATCGTTTTTTGCCTCCTAGATGAAAAAATATTATTTCTGGGTGTATGTGTCTTTGTCTGTCTGTCTGTCTCAATGCATGGCACATGTATGCAGGTGCTGTGACATTTAGAAAAGAATGTCAGGTCACCCAGAGCTGGAGTTAAAGGCAGATTTGAGCTGCCAGATGTGGATGTTGGAAATTGAACTCTGTAAGAGCAACAAATAGTCTTAACCACAGAACCATCACTCCAGTCCCACATAGCAGTTTTCAAGAGTAATATCTGCTATTTTGGACTGGGGAGGGCCATAGGAGCCATGAAACCCGATACTATATTCTAACATGTTTCTGCTGCATGCTAGTTCTAACTCTACACTTCCTGGCTCAATGACTTTGCCAGCAAAAGTAGGTTTGAATGTTTACTTAGTGTTTTTATTATACCTAGGAAATGTTCCCTGTCATTGAAGGACTATTGGAAGTAGGTATGCTGTCTTTTGTAGTTTTCTTTTTATTTTATTGAAAATATATTCTTTTTTTTTAACCTAATATATCCTGATTACAATTTACCCTACCTCTACTCCTTCCGTATCCTCCCTGCTCTTCCTTCCCACCTGAATCCACTCCCTGTCTGACTTTCATTGGTAAAGACCAGGCTACTAAGAGATAATATTAAAATATAATAAGATAAACAGAGTTGAAGAAGACAGACAGATGGAAAAGAGTTCAAGAGAAGGCACAAGAATCAGAGACCCATTCATTTGGACACTTGAGAATCCCATAAAAACCCTAAACTGAAAGTCATAATTTAAGTGCAGGGTACCTGGTGGAGAGCTGTGTAGGTCCTTTGCATGGTGCTTAAGTCTCTGTGAATTCACATTAGCTGTGCGAATGCCTTGTTTTCTTGCTGTCTTCAATCCTCTCTAGGAAGTGTAAACTTTCTATCTCCTCTTCTGTGGATTCCCTGAGCTCTGAGAAGAGGGATTTGATGGAGACATCACATTTAGGGATGAGTGTTCCAGGCTCTCTTGTTGTGTAATGTCTGGCTGGGAGTCTCTGTATTTGTTACTATTGCTGTAGGAGGAAGCTTCTCTGATAATGTCTAAATGAGGCTCTGATATATGAGTATAGCAGAAAATCATTAGGAGTCATTTTATCAGTATGTTTTAAAAATTTTTTTAATTAGATCAGAATACTGTATTTGATTTTACCTTAGGTCCCTGGGCTATCTAGTGTCTGGTTCTTGGTCACCCAAGCAGTGTTGGGCGCTTGTGGTGGGTTCAGATATTGGTGGGTTCTTCCCACAAGCTTAGTGCCTCCATTGCCCTAGCATGTCTTCTAGACAGGACACCATTGTAGATTAGATGTTGTGTGGCTGGCTTGGTGTTTATGTTTGTCTTTTGCTACCCTTCAGAGTACCTTCTTATACCAAAGACAATGGAGCAGAGTGGCGAAGTGTTTATGTATCCACCAGCTTGACCTCTCCATATTTAACCTTTTGGGTCTGAGATACCTCACTCATGATGTTTTTATTTTTTTTTGTTTTGTATTTTCTACTTCCATCCATTTGCCTGCAAATTTCATGACATTTTTAAATGACAGAGTAATACTCCATTGTGTAAATGTATTACATTTTCTTTATCCATTCTTCTGTTGAGGGACATATAGGTTGTTTCTAGTTTCTGGTTATTATGAATAGAGCAGCAATGAACATGGTTGAATAAATAAATGTCTTTGTAGGAAGAAGCATCCTTTGACTGTATGCCCAAGAGTGTTATAGCTGGATCTTGAGGTAGATTGATTCTTATTTTCCTTAAGAAAATATCATACTGATTTCCATTGTGTCTGTACAAATTTATACTCCCATCAATAATAGAATAGTGTTCCTGACTGCACATCCTCGTCAGCATGAGCTATCATTTATTTATTGATCTTAACTATTCTGACAGGGGTAAGATGAGATGTCAGAGTAGTTTTGATTTGCATTTCACTAATGGATAACGAAGTTGAATATTTCTTTAAGTGTGTCTTTTGTCATTTGAGTTTCTTCTATTGAAAATTCTGTTTAAATCTTTATACCATTTTAAAACTAGATTGTTTTTTTTTGATATCTAGGTTTTAAGTTTTTTTTTTAAATGTATTTTGGATGTTAGTCCTCTACTGGTTGTGTGATTGCTGAAGAGCATTTTCCCATGAGATCTCAAATATTAATTGCTTGATATTAGTGCCTGTGCTAGTGAGATGGCTCAGAAGATAAGGATGCTAAACCTACCTTCTGTGTTTAATCCCTGGTACTGAAATGGTGGAGTGAGAGAGCCAACTCATGCAAGCTGCCCTACCTTCTCCTAAAGTACCCACTTACAACACAAAACATAATTTTACGTTCTAGAAAACATTTTTTTCTTAAAAAGAAAGATTTTCATGCATTTCCTTAGAAACTCTTTTAACTGATAAATATTTTTCTTCAGTATCAACCCAACATTATCCAGAGATAAGATAATTATTGGAACCAGAGCCAGGCCAGTTCTTGAAGCCAAGAAATACTGGAACAGAGAGTCAGAGATGCAGGGTTGAGTCCTTCCTTCCTTTATTGCTCCATCTGTGACTTTGGATGACTTGCTTCTGTGTACTCACAATGAGATTATTAGTAAAGCAAATATCCAGAGATAAATTATAATATTAAGGAATAAACAATAGATTTTTAGGTCCAAAGTAAATCCAGAATATCACAGCTGTCACTCATATACTACCATTATTCTGATGGATCCTCTTGTCAATTTGTAATATTTTGGTTAAAATACGAACTGAGATTTTCATTAGTGCTTCGTCAACAGTATCATAAGAGTTCCTTATGAAACGAACTAGTACAAGTCAATTAAACCAAATCAAATTGTTATCATCTGAACTGTTTATAAACTATGATGAGCTTTTGAGAAAAATCACAATTGCTTTATTTTAATGAACTCACAAATAAAAAATACCACACAGATAAATTAAGGTAGCTACTCAAACAAACACCTGTTCAGTTTCAAACTCTATCTCAGTGAGCCTCTAGACAATTAAAATGATCATTCTGAAGGCATGGAGCCACTGTTAGTAGCTTGTTCTCAACAGCATAAAGTAGAGTCCATTGGGAAAAGAGTTATACTGCTAACAATTGGCAGAGATTTAAATGTTCAACAAATGTCTGTCAAACATTTAAGCAAATAGAAATTGGTTTTCTCATCATACACATTCCCAATGTCTTTAATACATTAAGTGTACACATCTACCTGGGTTGTAGTGGGCTACTGAAGAGGTCAGCTCAGGAACTTTGGAAAATTGCACCACACCCCTCCCTTCCTGGAAGAGAAAGGTCATAGAACACATAGACACCCCTCCCCTCCAGAAGGGAGAGGCAAATTACATTCCTCAGACCACTTAGGGGACCATTAGCTACCCACAGAGAAGGGAACTTGTACTGGCTGGTTTTGTGTGTCAACTTGACACAGGCTGGAGTTCAAGAGCAGATCAATGAGTTTCAGTTGGGGAAGTGCTTCCATGAGATACAGCTGTGGGGCATTTTCTCATCCTGATCAAGTGGGGGAGGGCCCCTTGTGGGTGGTGCCAGGCCTGGACTGGTAGTCTTGGGTTCTATAAGAAAGCAAGATGAGCAAGGACAGGGGAAGCAAGCCAGTAAGAAACATCCTTCCATGGCCTCTGCATCAGCTCCTGCTTCCTGACCTGTTGAGTTCCAGTCCTGACTTCGTTTGGTGATCAACAGCAGTGTGGAAGGTGTAAGCTGAATAAACCCTTTCTTCCTCAACTTGCTTCTTGGTCATGATGTTTGTGCAGGAATAGAAACCCTGACAAAGACAAATTGGGGCCAGCATAGTGGGGTATTCCTGTGACAACCTGACCATGTTTTGGGAAGGACTGTGGTAGGACTTGGAACTTTGGGCTAGAAGATTCATTTGGTGTTAAGAGCTCTGTGGAATGTTCTGTAGGAGCTTGGAAGATATTGTTGAGAACAGTGCAGAAAATGGAGGCCTGGCTTCTGAAGTTTCAGAGGGAAGATAAAGACTCTTGCTGTTGCTGTTTTGATTGTGAAGATTCTGTGGTTTTGGTTAGCTGGGGCTGAAGAATCAGCTGTGATTAACAAGATACCAGAACTACTAAAGTAAAACCTTTTGCATTACTGGGACTATTGATGCTGGTTAGGTGGAGCTAAGAAATTAGCAGTGATTAAGAAGAGACCAGCATCACTGAGGTGAAATCTTCTGAGAGCACAGAGGCTGTGTTCCAGAGATAGCCATGGTTGTACTTTGTGTTGTGGCTAGACTCGATACTGTGTAAGAGTCACCCAAGCGGTACTGGTATTGAAAGTATGAAGGGGTCATGAAGAGCAGCTGAGGCTCGGCACTGTGAGAGGCCATGGAAGGCCTTTGGTGAAGGTGCAGCCTCGGGTGCAATTGATGGCCCAGGACTTAAGGGGTCATGCATAGGAGTTGAAGCTTGGCACAATGAAAAGAGCCTATGAGAGGCTATTGGTGAAGCCTAGTTACAGTGGAAGACAGCAGTGTTTTGGAGTTCCCAGTGCCATGAGATGACCACCAAGAACAGCAGCAGCAGTGGAGTACAGGCAGCAGGAGCCTAGAAGACAAGGTGTGTTCTACAAAGGGCAGAGCTCCAGAAGTGATCCAAGCCCTTAGAGGAGCCAGAAGATCGTGACTTGGATCCCAGATACTGAACCATTAGAGTTTGAGTTTTATTTTTGATTGTGACTGTGCCCTGATATTTTTCCCTCTTGAAGGAAGAAAGTATTTTAGTGGAGCCCACAGTTAAGAGACTGAATTTTTTTAAAAGACTTTGAATTTTAAAAGATATTGGACATTTTAAAGGGATTGAACTTTTAATATGTAAAGATTGTGGGACTTTTAATGTTATTTAGATCTTGGGGATGATAAGAAAGTAAGGGTTGAGGCTTAATAGTGATGTGTTTGTGTGTCATGTTGACAAGGGCTCAATTATACTGGCTGGTTTTGTGTGTCAACTTGACACAGGCTGGAGTTATCACAGAGAAAGGAGCTTCAGTTGGGGAAGTGCCTCCATGAGATCCAGCTGTGGGCCATTTTCTCAACTAGTGATCAAGTGGGGAGGGCCCCTTGTGGGTGGTGCCATGCCTGGGCTGATAGTCTTGGGTTCTATAAGAGCAGGCTGAGCAAGCCAGGGGAAGCAAGCCAGTAAGAAACATCCCTCCATGGCCTCTGCATCAGCTCCTGCTTCCTGACCTGCCTGAGTTCCAGTCCTGACTTCCTTAGGTGATCAACAGCAATGTAGAAGGTGGAAGGTGAATAAACCCTTTCCTCCCTAACATGCTTCTTGGTCATGATGTTTGGCAGGAAACCCTGACTAAGACAGAAACCCTTGCCACCTCATTCCCCAAGGACCAATCAGTTTAAAGATCACACTGATCTGCCTATCACATTGTCCCTAGTGGTTGTTGCTCCATTCTACCCCTGAAAACTGTATAAAAAGTCACCAACTGAGCTGCCCAGGGTCACAGCCTCTCCTTTGGGTACGGCAATGCACTTGAACAATAAATTCCTCTTGCATCAATCCCTGGTTCAGTGTTGTTCACTCAGGGGTGGGGGTGGGGTCCCCAGAAAGCTGAGGCTTGTCAGAGTCTTATACTACTAAACTATAGTTATACTGTCTTGTGAAAGTAGTTCCTAAGAACACTTTAATTACTAAAACAGTCTTGGGAAAAATGGTCTCTAATCACTAAGACCAGCCATTAACTCCTATACGATGTGTTCCAGACCTAATGGTTATGAGAACTTTCTAACCTCTTAACTGCTCAGCATCTGAATTTGGAACCTTGTAGAGGAAGCTCCTGTATCTTATGCCTTTCTTCATCTGTGTGTATGGGGAAAAGGGAGAGAACATTACTTAACAGCTAAAATCCACTACTCCTGTTGCTTCTAGGTGTTACCTCAGGTTCTTGTATCATGAATTGGATACTCACATGTATAAAAAGAAGACTTAATATAGTTAAGATATTAACCACTAGTCCTACAAGAATGTGAATAAACAATTTGATTCATAGGAGGTAGAGCCAGTGAAAAATGTAGCTGTGTGAACTTGGTTTTGACCAACGCAACCATCTTAGAGGCTAAGACCATCCCTGTCAGCAACTCAAGAGTCTAAAGACAATACCAGGTATTTAAACTTTTCCAGAAATGCAAAAGACCAGGTACATTATCTTAGACCTGCAAAGTGCATAATGGAAATGAATTATGGCTTATGAGTTTAAAAGCTCCTCTCCTCTTTTAGCTGTTCCACAGTCCCAAGTCTGACTGCATCTTCAAGTCATCTGATTAAAGTCCCTGTGATCTTTCCCATGGTCTCTCAAACAGCATAATAGGTTCATATGCATATGAAATATAAATAATGTCTAAAGATCAACTAAATTAATGTGATTCAACTAATTTGATTAATTGAATAAAAAGAAGAGTTTGAATTTAAATTCCCATAAAGTAAATATAGTAGGCAGATTAAACCTAATTATTATAGTGTATTTCTTTTCGTTTTATATTTTGTATAGTGTATATATATTTGTATAATATAGTATATTTCATTTGTTTTATATTTTGTATAAAGACAGGGTTTTTTATAATTTGTATTGAGACAGGGTTCTTTTTATGTAGTTCTGGCTGTTATGTAACTTCCTCTGTGGACAAGGCTAGCCTCACACTCACATAGATCTGCCTGCTTCTGCCTCGTGAGTGCTGGAATTAAAGGTGTGTGCTACCATGGCAGGCAATTTGTTGGTCGACAGAGTCTTTATCCTTGGCTAGTGTGGAACTTCCTGTGTAGACCAGGCTGGCCTTGACATTGACTTGATCTACCCCCTGCTCTGTCTCAGGTACTATGATTGCAAATTGATGTCGCCAGACCCACACTACAACATATTCCAAAAATATTTACAATAGCTAGTGTTAAGTTTCAAACCTGGGACAGATGCCTGAGGTGCCTATTTAACATTTTAGAGTGGACTGGGCTGGGCTGATGCTCCCAGCATCCCCCAGTCCCTACCTGTTACAAGGTACGGCTGGCATACTCTACAAACTCCCCTAAACTTTCCAGTCCCCGGGATGGGCTGACCTTCCCCCAAGATGCTTTTTCCCATATAATCCAGTCATTTTGGTTACCCACCTCTTTTGTACCTTTGACCTCCTAGCCGCTGTACTTGGTTTCCCTCTCTCTTCCCCTCCCCCTCTCCCCACATGGCTCAGGGTCATGATTACTCTGGGCTCTCCCAGGTATGTCTGACTCTGGCTACGCTCTCCTACATATCTATAATAAACTTTCTCCAACACCATACCTTAGGAGTAGTTGTATCTTTTCCTTTCTTTTTTATTAATTCTGTTCATTCAGCTAGGACCCTATAAGAGTCCTGAAACTTACTGTGAATTTTTTTTTTTTTTTACAATTTTTTATGTTTTTTATTGTAGAGTCACATGGAGTGGAAATAACTAAAATTAAGAGGCATTTTAGGAATTGGAAACCTAATACAGTAGAAACGTCCTAAAATATATACATATATGAGGATAATCTAAATGAAATCCCCAAGTAATGGAGGAGGCAGTGCTCCAACTGGTCATCTCTTCTCCCCAAATGAAGCTTCGAGTACCGGAATTGGTTTACATCTACTTGAGTTGTTGGCCAACGAGGTGTTTTGGAAATTCCCCAAGAACCCAGGCTATTGGCAAGACCATAGGTTGCTCTCTACAAACTGACAGAAGGCACCATTGCTGAAGACAATGCCTACACAACTCACTGGAAATGGAGAAGTTAAGCTGGTGCCTATTGAGACTCTGTACCCCTATGTTCCAGTGTTTTGGATATAGGAAGGGATTCTGTATGCTTGCAAAAGAGAAATATAAACACCAAGCCAGCCACAAAAATCTCTGATCTACAATCCTGTCTGTTAGGTTTCAAACTTGGTGGAAAGGGCTTAGTTGCCTACTTAACATATCAAAGTGGGCCGGGCCATCAGGTTCTCCCAGCATCCCTCAGCCTCTACCTGTTACAGGGTCTTCCTGTCTGGTATATCCTGCCCCCTTACCCCAAACTTCTCCAGCCTTGGGGCTGGGCTGTCCTTCCCTCAGAGGCTCTTCTCTATATAATCTAAACATTTTGGTCACCTGATCTTTTTGTCTTCTCTATTTCGGGCATCCTGGCTACTGCACCTGCCTTCCCTTCCTCCTCCTCCCTTTCTATCACCCCCTCTTCTCACCTCACATGGCTCAGTCATGCCTACTCTGGACTCTTCCAGATGTCCCTGCCTCTAGCTATGTTCTCCCTCTTATCCACAATAAGCTTTATTCTCTACCATACCTCCAGTCATGTCCTTTCCTATTTATTTATTTATTTATTTATTTATTTATTCATTCATTCATTCATTCATTCATTCATTCGCTCACTCATTCATCCAGTGTCCTGCCTGCAAGATATGTTAGAGCTATAGAGGAACAAAGCTTCTGCGTATAACCAACCAATATCTGTTTTGACTTAAGGCCCATTCCATGAGATGGAATTAACTCATAATCTACTCTACTTGGGTGACTAAGAACTAGAGACTAACTAGATAGCCCAGGGACCTAGGGTAAAACCAAACACTATTGGTCTAAATTTAAAAAAAAATAGTAATGATAATTGATTCCAAATGATATTCTGCTATACTCATAGATGAGTGCCTTATTCAGTCATCTTTAGAGAAGCTTCGTCCAGCAGAAGATGGGAACAGATGTGCAGACTCACAGACATTAGAGAGAGAGCGAGAGAGCGAGAGAGAGCGAGAGAGAGCGAGAGAGAGCGAGAGAGAGCGAGAGAGAGCGAGAGAGAGCGAGAGAGAGCAAGAGAGAGAGAGAGAGAGAGAGAGAGAGAGAGAGAGAGAGAGAGAGAGATTGAGATTGAGACTCTAAAACACACAGCCCTAATGGGATGTCTTCATCAAATCTCTCCTGTCAGAGTTCAGGAAACTCACAGAAGAAGGGGCAGAAAGTGTGTAAGAACCAGAGGAGATGGAGGATACCAAAAAATGGTGTATTTTAAGTCATCATGAGCAAGGTTTATCTGAACTCACAGAGACTGAAATACTGCGCAAAGGACCTGCACAGGTCTTTACCAGGTCCTCTACATGCATGACTTTCAGTTTAGTGTTTTTATGGGATTCCTGAGTATGTGTGTTTTCTCTTGAACTCTCATGTTTGTCTTCTCTAACACTAATGTGATAGATTTTTAAAACCTTACTATATTGTATTTGGTTATTTTTTGATATTTTTATTAGAAGCCTGTTTTTTTTTTTTTGAATGAGAGACAGAAAGGGAGTGGAGGGGAAGTGGGGAAAGAACTGGGATGAGTAGAGGGAAGAAAACTATTATTAGGATAGGTTATGTGAGAATAGAATTTATTTTTAGTGAAAGACAAAAGATTATAAGGAAAGATTTCTTTTTCTTAATCAACTGCACATGTATTTTATTTAGAAATGTGACCCTATTTAGAGATTACTTCCTGTTTCTGCCTCCTGTACTTTCTCTCACCATATCTGTCTACATGGGCTCAATTTACATGTATGCCAAGGAGTTTTTTGAAACATCGATTAGAGCATATCCTTTATTTGTTTTATCAGTTACATGGGATTTTTTTTTCATTGCAACAGAAGCACTAGGGATTTTCCAATCTTTAATCTTCAAAAACTTCCCTTTAAATTTCTTGTAATTCATAGTTGCAATGTGGGATAGCCCCATGATCCTTTGATATAAATGACACACACATATTAAAAGTCACCTGGTAAGGTGTGTTCTCGGAGTCACTAAGATCTTTCTCTATGCTTTGTGACTCACAGTGACAATTTGTTCAAACACCAATAAAGGAGAAACTAGCTAGGCTTACATCACTTTAAACCTGCCTTATAACTCCAGCTTGGTTTTCTATGACAGTGCAGATTTTATGTCAGCATGTTTTCTGTAATGATGCCTTATTCCATATGAGAGGCCTGACTCTAATAGACAGCACCTTCCATGTTACCTTTTTTTTTTGTTTTTTTACATTTTCTTAAAAATAAACTTTGAGAGAAGATGGATTTGGAGTCTCGTGGAAAAATTAAATTTGTATGATTGCATTTCCCCTGAATTATTCTCAATAGTAGTTACTGTTATGATCTACTATTTATTAGAAGAGATCAAATATAATACAGATTTAATAAAGTTCCATGTTTCATTGCAAAATCTTTGTGGACCATTTTTTTTTTTAGCCATAGAAACCTACTTAAGTACAATGTAGCCCTTACCTCAAGTGGTTTACCATTGTTTTGATAAATCACATCAGATTTCTCCAAAATCCTAGCTTTTTTGGAAATGAAATGAGGATAGCAAAGTATTGAAAACACTGAATAAGATAGAATTTGTAAGAGTCAGACCAGGGCCTGACTCAGGGCGAAGCCAAAGATGTCTTCCTAACCCAATGCTTACTTTTAGGTCCCCAGGCCTGCTCTATACTTCCTGGAAAGTGTCCAGCTCTCCAACACGCTTATCTATCCTAAATTTAAGCAACACTGGGGGGCTTAAGCATGTAAAAAACTTGAGGCCATTCATAAAACTAACACAAATTAATGTCTAGAAAACAGCGGGTTGAAAATCTTTAAAATGGAAGAAACCCAGAACACAAACAATATCCTGTTGTTTAAAGAAAATGTTTTCTTAAAAAGTAGAACCCAAGGGTATATCATGACTCTCCAGGAGAGGGCTGTAGTCTGCTTATTTTTTTCTCAAACAGTATGATCCTGGGACATTTAATATTTCTAATCATCAATGAGCACTTTTTGGAAAAATTGCTAGGTGTCAGTTTCTGTGTATCTGGCTATGACTTTGCCATGGCTTAGGATCTCCCATCTCTCTGCTTATCATCTCTTCCATATCGCTTAGCATCTCAACAAGTGATTTTAGCTAAGTCACAGGGAAAGGAAAAGATCAGAAAAATCAGATTATTTTTGCTAGTCACTTGTAGCTCTAGTTTCGGAGCTGTTTGTTTTGTTTATTTGATTAGTTCTTTATTTGATTGGATGGTCAATAATGCCCCTTGGCCCTTTTCTACTTTCCCCAACATCGTCTTTCCCTTGTAGTGTCATATAGGAGGGATACTGTTTCTATGGTAAATTATAACCTACTGTCCATAGCTGGTAGAGTCTAGGTGCCTGTCTGACTTAATTTGGGCCATCAGGAATATGATACTAGGGCAAAAAGAAAGATTGAAAAGGAAAAAGGGGGAAAGGTTGGATTGATAGATGGAAAGGAGAGAGAAAGGAAAAAAAGGAAGTAAAAAGGAAAGTTACCTACTGATTAAACCTTGTTCTTGGGCTCCATCAACATCTCTAAATCTATAATGTATCAGAAATTTTCTAGGGAGAACAGATCAAGCCAAGAAAACACAAATAGAAAGGAGGAGAAAATTTTTGGAGCTATCCAATAAGTTACTGCATTTATTGTGACTAAGAACAAAAGAGGAAAATCTTTTTTCCCCTTAATTATCTTTAATCTTTTTTTTTTTTTACAGTCCAGTTGTTATCCCCTTCCCAGTCTGCCCTCCGACAGTTCCCCATTCCTCCCCATCCAAGAGGATGACCCTACCCCCATCCCCACCCCACCAGGCTTCCCTTCTCCTTGGGGCCTCAAGTCTCTTGTGGGGCCTTTTGGAGGGCAGACATGCTAGGTTCCTGTCTGTAAGCACACCATAGCACCAGTAATAGTGTCAGGTCTTGGAGCCTCAAAAGGGAGAATTCATATCTCCAAATGCACTGGATTGTAAATATGAAGTGTGTATAACTTTTTAAATGTTCATAGCTTGATAAAGAAATTAAGTAAATCATACCCTTTTTAGTAGTCCAATTAATATACCTAGGGTTAAAATAAACCTCGTTCTTATTTCAAGATACGTACTCTTAGGCTCCAAAGTATATAAAATTGCATTGAGCTGTGCTAATAGTAATAAACTCTCAAGAATACCCTTATATAACTTGATTATTTCCCTAAGAAGTTTGTAGTAAAATAAAAAAATGATATGTATACAAATGTATTATTCATTTTTAATGAAAACAAGTTTACATGTTTTTATTAGCTTTTACAAAGTTAAAATGAATAAAATGAGTAAGAGTCATGAGCAAAAAGATTAAATGCAAGAGGTATTACAACATTCCCGGACACCATTGCAACCTATTTATTTAATTTTTTAATTTAGTGTCTGTGGAATTTTCCTCCTACTTTCTTCTTCTTTGTTCCTCTGTCACCAGCCTTCAGGCTCCTCCTGCTGCCTCCTGGCTAGTGCCCTTGCCCCCTTCCTCCCATACAGCTCACCACCTTCCCATTCTTTGTGCTAACACTTGCCACCGCCGCTAAGATCTCTTTTTCTGGTTTCATTATGGACATACAGCAATTAAAGTGTAGATCCCACAGTGAGGCAAAGGATGGGATTTGCCTTCTTAAGTCTGGCTTATTTTGCTTAACATAACTGATTTCCCATTCCCCCACTTTCCTGCAGATGTCTTTTCATTTCACTTTAGTGCTGAATAAATGCTAACACACATGTACACACACACACACACACACACACACACACACTTTCTCTAATATAAATTATTTGAATATGTATTCTAGTAGATTCTAATATATTATATTCTCATATAATATACAATATAATAGAAATGAGTATATATATATATATATATATATATATATATACACACACATACATATAATATCCTGCAGATCCTGAACCATTCAGGTAAGCTTCCCTCCCCCCACCTATCTTTCCTGCTTGTTGAGTCCTCTGGGCATGCCAGGTTGCACCGAGCAGTCTGCTAGCCCAGGCAGACATCCATTCTACTGTTTCTCTCTGCCCACCTTCATTGGCTCTGTGTCTCCTGAACTATACAGACCTGCAGATCCTGAACCACACATACAGGCAGATCTGGATTCACACAGTTCAAGGATACCCATCAAAGGTTGCCACACCAGGATCATCGAAGTTAACCCCTTCGACGTTAACCTCCCAATACCTACTAGAACAGGAACATCCAGGGACCAAAGCTATCCAGACGACTAAAGGTCCATGAAAGAAAACGATCAACAAAAGCCAGGGCAGTATGGCACATTCAGAGCACAGCTACCATTTTACAGCAAGCCCTGGATATCCTTAACACAAGAAAATGACCTTACATCCAGTCAGAATCAAGCTCTTCAGGTGTGTTAGGGCATCCAGGGCTTGCTGTGGTAAGGAGTACTGGGTTCTTTCTAGTGGTGCCAAATTACATTGGCTTCTGTTGCTTATGTTCTTGTGCCTTTCACCATCTGGTTATCTCTGGTGTTTAACTGGCCTGGGTGTCTTAGACTGGAGCAGATCTCCTCAAAGTCAGGTGGAGCTGTGTGAGCTGGGTTAGAGCAGACTTCCCGTGTCCCTGATTAAGTGGGCCTCCTCTGTCCTTGGTTAGAGCAGTTCACATGGAAGACAGGCAGGACTGTGGGGTCAGAGAGCAGCCATGGTAATCTTCCAAGGGTGCAGGTGGAGGTGCAGACTGGAAGGGTGAAGGGCCTCCAGCAGAGGATAGATCCCACCTCTGTTGGGTTCTGTGTGGGTTCCCAGCTGTCATGGGAATTAGGGCGGGGGGGGGTGTCTCACCTTTGTCCCTGGTTAGGGCAGACCTTCTAGGAGACAGACAGGACTGTAGAGTTGGGAAGCAGGCATTCCAGTCTCCCATGGGTGCATGTGGAGGTGAAGATTGGAAGGGCCCAGAATACTTTCATATTCAGTTTTATGAGGAATGAGGATAAATATAAGAAGGAGATGCTTTAACCTCTAAATTGGCTATTATTTGCATTCTTTGATTATAACAAGGTATTGGTCATATCAAGCTTTCACCTGTGTTTATAGAATATGACAGTTCAGTGCATTATCATTTTAATTTTCACACGCCAGTGTTTCTGTTTCTAATAATTCTTAAAATTTATATTTAGTTAAAACAAAGTAAAAATTATGACCAGCTAATTAATAAGCTAGGAAGAAAAGCTGGATGTCCCATGTATTATTTAAGGAGAAGACTTAATGAAAAAGGCAAGTAGTAGAGAAAAGTATAGCTATATAAATAGCAACTTGTATTATTTGGCATCCATATTTTCCTGGGGGACTCAATCTCTATATATGACACAGTCAACTGTATCTCTGGGTCCTGGCTGGACATGGAGTGTGTTAGGTCATCCCTCATTTGTCACTGAATGGCTTCTTACTTCTAAAGTGACATTAAGAAAACTGCATTGATCATAGAATCATTTATAATCTGTTTAATGTTTATGGTTTTGTTCTAGTCAATCAAGAGGACATATTCTATAGAGCATCCTTCTAAGGTAACAGTTCTCAACCTGTAGGGTGCCATGCCTTTGGGAGGTTGAATGACCCTTTCACAGGGTTCATGTAAGATCATCAGAAAACACAGATATTCATATTGTGATTCATACAGTAGCAAAATTACAGTTATAAAGAAGTAGCAATAGAAATAATTTTGTGGTTGGGGTCACCATGACACTAAGGAATTGAGGCGTTAGGAAGGTTGAGAACCACTTTTCTAGGGGATGTTCAGAAAGGAAGAAAAGAAAGTTTCTGGAAGTGACATGCCCAATTTTCTGAGGAAACGCCAAACTGATTTTTATTTATTGAGGGAGGGCAGCCATGGTGTGTGTGTATGAAGATCAGGAGACACCTTGCAAGAGTTGGTTTTCTTCATTCACCCTTTGGGTTCTGAGGATTGAAGCAGGTCTCTAGGCTTGGTGACAAACACCTTTACCCACTGGACCATCTCCCCAACCCCTAAAGGAAGACTTTTTAGCCTTGGGTTTTGTGAGCGGTCAGACCCTCTGCTTGGTGCATTGGATATGCTTTGCATATGCTCTTATTTAAAACTTTAATAGCTGTAGTTGGGAAGCTGGGCTCTTCTTTGTAAGATGAGGAACTGAGGCATTTTCAACGATTTACTGAAGATCGCTCTTTACTTAAAGGAAGTTACAATTTCCTTTCTATCTTCAGTATAGTTTCTTGCCAGAAATATACCTATCTCTTTGATTTTTCAACTAAGGTTTTGATCGATTTTTTTATATTCCTTATTTCCTATATTTTAGACTTTCCTTGAGTTTGACTTAAGAAACATTCATGCATCTGCTGCTTTGTTTAAAGTATCAAATGAATTTCTTGTAAAGATAAAGTTCTATATGCTCTTCTTAAACATGGAGAAAAGCACTGCTCTCCCGTTGTCGGCAGGCTCTCTTCTGAATAGTAATATTTATGTTTTCATGACTTTGTCATTTCTATTCTGAGGAATTCAACTTGAAACTGAATTTTTATTTTTTCTGATTAAGCCTTCTGTCTTCACATGCAGATTAGGAAACCATTCTTTGTAGCTGAAGATTATAACATGGAGCTGACTAATGTTTAAAAATAATAATGGCGGGATTAGGAAATCATCAACCGCAGAAAATGTATGGGGTTTTCCCCAATATGCATCATGTTGACTTAATTGGTGCTCAGAGTTCAAGGAGTTGGAGTGTGAGGTCACTTAGTGAAGTAATGGTTTATTAAGGATTTGCCTGCAAGAATACACAATGTAGGAAATTATACAAAGGACTCTGGAATTTTTTTTTTTTTTTTTGAAGAACAGTGATGGTATCTGGCTTTAATGCACAAGATGCTGGAGTCAGACATCTGTATGGGTGGTTTATCATGATGGAGGAACTGATATGACAAGACAGGAAGTGCATGTGTAAACAGGTTTTATTGCCCTACATTTCCTTGCGTGCTCAAGAAAGTACCATTTGTCTTTCTCTTGTCCAGTGTGTACTCCCTACTGTGGTTTTTTTTAATGAAAATTTTTTGGCTTACACAATATTCTGATGGAGAAAGGAAGGCCCAGATGGTATTTTTTATAGGCCAAGTCCTTGGGAAATGATATGTTAAAAAATACTATGAGCTTTCTGGTGCTGTAGCTCAGTTGGAACTGTGCTCAGTTGCCTAGCACGCACAAAGACCTTGATATTCCCAGGGCAGCATGAAGCCCACACAGTAGAGCATAGTTGTAAGCCCAGCATTAGGGAGGTAGAGGCCAGACAACCAGAAGTTCATAGTCATCATTGACTATGGCCAGGTTTTTATGATAGCCTAGGCTACACAAGACCCTATCCCAAGGAAAGCAAAACACAAAACACTCCCAATTAAAAAAAAAAAAGAACCTATATGGTCTAAGAAAAGATCATTACAGTTTAGACTAGAAACCCCTCAGCAACAACGTAGCATGAAGTGACTCATTAAAATACAAGCGAAAGAAACAAACTTTAGTGTGAAGGCATGTCCATAGGAACTCTCTTGAAAAACCAAAAATAAAATAAATCTATAAAAGAAGAGAAAACACTTGTCAAGTTTTGAATACATATCAAAGAATAGTTATGATTACCTAAAAAATTAATTCTGTCTCTCCCAAGTATCTATTTATCTGAGACTAGACCTTTATGCACCATACATACAACAATGGATTACAATGGATTGAATGAAGAAATAAATTTAACAATCCAGATGTCTTCTGTGAAGCTAGACATCGAATTTGTACAACGTAAAATAGTCTCTAATTTTTCTTAATTAATAAAAGGATTAACTAATCCTTTCTTACTTAGGAGCCATTAAATAAATATAGTAATTTTAATTAAACATGAGAGCCCAAGAGATGCTGAATTTTTGTTTTAAATGAAATATATATGTGCTTTAAATTCTTACTATAATTTCTTATATAGTAAATGCATGCACCCAGTTTGCAGATGAAGAGCTGTAAAGTAAAGGTATCTAACACAACACAAATCATTGTAGAATTCATTACTTGTTTTTATTTTTACATGGCTACAGATTGAATTAAGAACAATTTATAAGCCAAGCTCACCCCACCCTCCCCCACCCCTGCCCCACTGAATTGCACTTCCAATCCCATGTCAGTAATGGCTTCCACACCTTACCTTTTCTTTAATAATATCTCAAGCTAATGTACGAAGTAAACAGGGTTTGTTCTGGCATCTCCATCGATCTGTGTGTCTGTGTACTGTACTCTGCTGCCATCTCTCCCCTCAGTCCTCATTACATGTTACATTTTACACTCCCTTCTGTTCCTCTCTTCTGGGGATATGTCTCCCTCCTCTCTTGTGATCCCTCCTAGTCTCATGATCCAGAACCACAAATGCATAAATAAACTCATGCACATAATTAAACTTACGGTTAGCATATGGGAGAAAGTGATTGTGTTTGCTCTCAGAATCTGACTTACTTCACCTGACATAATAATTATAATAATACCTATTTTCCTGCAAATGTCATGATTTTATTGCTCTTGATGGATGCGTGTGGCTCCATTGTATGTAAGTATGATGTTACCCTTAAAAGGTTTAAAGTTTTAAAAATTATTTCTTTTACTTTTGAGATCATAATATAGTCACATTTTTTTTCCTTTTCCTATCTGCTCTCCAAACCCTCTCATATGTCAGTCTTCACTGTCTCAAATTCATGGCCTCTGTTTTTCCATTAATTGTTGTTACATACATATAGGTATATATTTAAATTAAAATGTCTTTCACCTAGTCTTTGACAGTTTTATAAAGAGTGAGACTATAGATCAACTTTTCTTCATTTATGTGTAGAAAGTCACATTTTCCAAACACTTTCTTTTAAGGAGCTTTCGCCAGTAACTGTTTCTGATAGTTTTACCAAAATGTAAGAGTGCAGTGTTATTTCTGAATCCTTTTTTAAAAAGATTTATTTATTTTATATATATGAATACCAGAAGAGGGCATCAATTCTAGATTAGACGGTTGTGAGCCACCATGTGGTTGCTGGGAACTGAACTCAGGACCTCTGAAAGAGCAGTAAAGTGCTCCTAACCACTGAGCCATCTCTCCAGCCCCTGTTTCTGAATCCTTAATTCTTTTTTTTTTACATGTTTAAGTTTGTGTTAAGCCTACAGTGGGTTTGTTCCATCACTCCTCTGTACTATGATTTGAGATGTGGAATTGTGATATCCCAGCATATCTATTTCTACTAAGGGTTGCTGTGACTCTCCGGAGCTTGCATTTCTGTATGAATTTTAGTTTTTGTCCACTTCTGTGAAGAATGTCATTTGAGTTTTGCTGGGGATTGCAGTGAATCTGTAGGCTACTTTTAGTGATATAGCCATTGCTACAATATTAATTTTTCTAATCTATGAGCACAGGAGATTGTGTTTACATTTTCATTATATGTTTTTTTAATCTCCTTGATTAGATTTATTCTTAGGTATTTTTTTCTGAAAATATTATGATTGTTTCCCCCTGCTAATTTATTTATTTGTAATTTGTTATATAGAAAAGTTACATATTTTTAAAATTTTTATTTATTTGTACGGATGTGTTGCTTGTATGTCTGTGTACCACATGTGTGTAGTGTCCACAGTGGCCAGCAGAGGGTATCAGGTATCCTGGGACTGGAGTTAAAAGCTGCTGTGTGAGTTCCAGGAATCACACCTGGGTCCCCTGGAAGAGCAGCCAGCAAGAGCCATCTCTGCAGCTTGTGGGAAAGCTTCTGATCTTTGTACTTAGATTTTTGTGTCCTGTTGCTTCTTTTGCATCCTATTTGCTGTTTGTTTGTTTGTTTGTTTGTTTGTTTTCTTCTTTGGCTAGGGACACTGCATTGAATGAGATTGGAGGGATTGGACATCCTTTTTTTTCATTCCAAATTTCAGTAGACATTATCTTACTTTACAGGTTGGGTACATTTAGTCTGATTTTATAAATGGGTTGGGCATATAAGGCCTTTATAACATTGAGGTGTGTTCTGTCTGCTCTAGTTTCAATGGGGCTTTTTGATCATGGTGCTAAACTTTAGCTAAAACTTTTTAATTCATTGATTGTAGTGGCTATGCAGTTTCTGTCCTTAAGTCTTTTTTGAAAAATTATTTTTAGATGTATATTTTATTTTATGTATATGAGTATATTGTCTTCATACACACACACATACACACACACAAATGCGTGTGTGTGTGTGTGTGTGTGTGTGTGTGTGTTTGTGCATCATTTGACGGTAGTCTGGTGCCTACAGAGGTCAGAAAAAAAGAACTGGAACCATGGGAACTGGAGTAATGGATGTGAGCCACCCAGTGGGTGCTGGGATCCAAATGACCCTGGGTCTTGTGCAAGAGCAACAAGAGTTCTCAATGTCGGAGACATCTCTCCAGCCTCATGTACTTGGGTCTTTTTCTGTGCTGAATTATACTTACTGGTTTTTAAATCTTGAGCCAATCTTCCATTTATGAAATCAATCCATCCTGCTCATGGTACATATTTTTATTTTGATTCTAAATTTAGTTTACAATAATTTTATTGAGAACATGTTTATAAATGTTCATCAGAAATATTGGTCTATTGTCTTATTTGAATGTTATCATCTAGATTTGGTATGAGGGGAAAGCTGGCTTTGTAGGATGAACACGGTAGAGAGAGAGGGAAGGAAGGAAGGAAAGAGAAAGGAGGGAAGGAAGGAGGAAGGGAAGGGAGAAGGAATGAAGGGAGGGAAGAAGGAGGAACGGAAGGAAGGAGGGAAGGAATGAAAGGAGAAGAAAAAAGTTACTTACATTGCAGCAGTTGCTTCTTGCAATTTTAACTGTTAAAGGAAAGGGTTGGAGAGATGACTGAGCATATAAAATTACTTGTTGCCCTTAAGAGGGCCCAGGTGTAGTTCCTAATACACACATAGTAGCTTGCAATCATCAACAACTCCTACACTCTCTCCTGGACTTTATAGGTGCCAGATGCTCCTATGGTACACATACATACACGCAGGCATTATTCATATAAAATAAAACTTAGAAAAAACGTTTACGATTGGAGAATATTAATTATATGTATAGAAGAAGAGGGACCAGTGTAATTTATGGAATCTTTTTTTTTATTGGTTTATGCAGTTCCTGAACTTTATTGTACAAGTGTCTGATATTTTGATAATGCCTATCAGGGGTTGGCCTCTGCTGTCCGTACTTGACCTTGCTTTCTGTTGTCTGGACAGGTTTCTGTTTCACTCTTCTGAGAGTCTCCAGTTCATTCTCCTTGTGTGGCTGCTGCAGTTCATGGCTGTCTCCCAGCCGTGTTTGGAGTATAGGAAGTTACACAGCCCTGAGATCAGTACAGTCTGAGACCTTATGTTCAGACTTCAAAGGCCTCCTCCTCGGTAATCACGCTGCTGGAGGGATACAGCCCTGGCTATCACAGACTCCCTTGGAACTTCAGAGTTCTCAGAGTGTACAGCAATTAAAGACAGGTGACTCCACACTTTGATCCATTTGCTGACCTTGGGTTCAGAGCCATCAATTTCTGAGTAATCCTCAGTTAATGAGATCTGTTTCCAACCACCAAAAAACGGGACTCTCTCTCATTATGTCCAACCCAGCCTGTTGTAACCTCCTACTGTACTCAGAGTCTCTTCAACATCTGCCCGGATTGTTCTCACAATTGCCTCTCTGGGCCTTCCCTTTCCCAGGGGCTATGGCAAGCCAAACTGTGATTCCCTGACCTGTGGTTATTGACAACTCTCGGGCCCTTTGGGTAAATGTTTAATAGCAGTTTCCTGATCTGTGGTATTTGCAATTCTCAGGCATTCTGGGAAACGCTTTAACATTTTCTCTCTAAAGATGGTGGCAGGCCTCTGTTGTCTGAGTCATAGTATGACAAAATGGGATTCTCTTCACCACTTGTGCATCTGCTGGAAGATCACTGACTTTCAAAACCCAACAACTAGCTTTGAACATAATGAGGGCTGTGGTTTGTCCAGAGGGCAGGCCTGTCTCCCACTCTTACTTCCCCTTTTGGAAGAGGCTTCTGAGTCTTCTTTCCCTCTAGGGAGCCCAAGGCCAAGTCTGCATCCCGCTGGCTTCTCTGCTCAGTCCTGCTTTGTCATTTCTGCTTTTTTTACCCTTTGTGGGTTTCTAAAGCTTTAGTATATTTCTATCTCTGGCATGATTTCCCTCTTGTTCGCCATAAGTCCAATTAGAGAGCTATTGGTTACTGCCAGGGTTACTGTATGCCACTACTACACTATTGTACTCTTAGGACTATTATGCCCTGCTTGGCATTGAAGTTCTATTCTCCATGTGTAATATATTCTTCTTTTAAACTTTACTTACATTATTTTATATACATGCATGCCTGCTTATGTGTATGTGCACTGTATCATGCAGGTTCCCCTGGAGGCCAGAAGAGGGCTTCCTACCTGCCCTAGAATTGGAGGTGGGAAGTGGAATGAGAGTTATGTGATATGGGCACTAGGAATTGAATTCAGGTGTTCAGCAAGAACAGCAGATACTCTGAAACCATTTTTTTTTAAAAAACCACTGAGCCATCTCTCCAAATCCCAAAGTATTGAACTCTCCTACAGCTGTTTGTTTTCTTGTTACTCATGGGTGCTTTTGAACAATAACAGTTAAGTAGTTGTGACAGAGATCTTAAATATCCGTAAAGCTCTAAAACATTTATTCCCTGACTCTCTACAGATAGAGTAGGCTAATTCCCTCTCTAATACCTTGTTTCTTTGAGTGGTTTAGTTTAATTGAAATCAACATGGAGAAAGACCATAGTGAATTGTATTCTCACATTTCTCTGCATGAAGTTATTTACCACATATTTATTCACCAGGGGAATGAAAAATTGAGTAAGTAAAAGTTTCCGTAGTTCACTCTTAACTTGGGGTAGCTAGGTATTAAAATTACCTGCAAGAATAAATTCAGATTCATCAAATTACTAATGAAATGCATGGAGCTTGTAGAAATATGACCGTGCTTGCGGCAGGAAGCTACACCTTTCCAAGGCTTCTTCCCTGGGATATTTCATTGACACTTAGTACTTTGCTCCTTTATGGAGACCTCTTGTCCACCATTATTCACTAACCTTGACACCAAAACTAACAGATCATCAGCCTCTCATCAAGAGAAGCTAGTCAGTCTGTCTTTGGAGAACTTGAGGAGATGAGATCTCTGAGATCAACCAGAGGCTTCAGAATTTTCTATTGATAGCATTTTTAGCCGTGAATGTGTCTTAATAGGTTCAAATTAAATGCTTCTTTTCACTTTCTGCATTTATGCTGTCTACCTGGGTCTTCAATGTGGTGTGACTTTTTCTCAAAATAAAAATATTTATAAAAAGATTTATTTATTTATTATATGTAAGTACACTGTAGCTGTCTTCAGATACCCCAGGAAAGGGCATCAGATCTCATTAAGGATGATTGTGAGCCACCATGTGGTTGCTGGGATTTGAATTCAGGACCTTCGGAAGAGCGGTCAGTGCTCTTAACCACTGAGCCATCTCTGCAGCCCCAATAAATAAACATAAAAAAGAAACAAAAAATAATAATGTTGAAATTTCTCATAAACTGCTTTCTGACTTACGTTGTTACATTATGAATAACATTCCATTTTACACAAATTAAGACTGTATATGCTTTTTATACTTTCTTTTATAACATAGTATATATGGCCTGCAGGGATCTGCAAGACTCTGTCCAGGCCTGCCAGGACAAAGGATTGCGACTCTCCTAGGGGGAGCCAGATCAAGAAGCAAGGCCAGATGCCAGGCCTCTGCCCCAGCTGCAGCTGCCCTGGAGTTGGCCATCTGAGCCACCCAGCAGGAAGTAGCTGCCTCAGGTTCAAGCAGCCTCCAGAATGCTCTTCCCTGGAGTGTTGCAGCTTGATGAGATGGACACTCTCAGATGATCTTTAGTGAAATAACTCGTGCACTGATTCCTTGTGGATAGGATCTTATTAACGTTTTGGGATGGATTGGGCAGATGCTGTGCATCGGCTTGGTCAGAGATGTTAGGGAGGCCTTATCTGTATGTGGAAGGGCTTCAAGTGTTGGCAGTGCAAGTTTGAAGCCAATCTGGGCTACATAATGTTTCAAGTTAGTGGGTGGGTGGGGGGCGGGGATACACACTGAAGCTACACCAGATTTTCAGAACAAAGTAACTAGGCCCGCAAGGTGATCAATAAATAAGGGGACTGGCTGTCAACCCAAGACTTAGAGTCTGATCTGATTTCTATGGCCCATGTAGTGGAGAGAACAAACCAACTCCTAAAGCTTCTCCTTAAACTTACTCATGCCTATAACACACACACACACACACACACACACACACACACCACATACAACAGAGAACAAAATTTTAATTTAAAAATGAAATGAATCAAATGAAGTAAATATCAGCTTTTAAGATTTACATTCATTGCTGTGCTTGGCAACAACAGTAAAATTTAATGATAGTTTCCCTTTCATTTTAAAGCAAGAGTAAGTCGCAACATCCTTAAGATTGTTTGTCCAAATTGGGTTATCTGAGGTAGGACAGTCCACCTTAACTGTGGGTGGCACCATTCTACGGTCTGAGCTTGTAGACTAAATTAAAGTGTGTGTGTGTGTGTGTGTGTGTGTGTGTGTGTGTGTGTGAGAGAGAGAGAGAGAGAGAGAGAGAGAGAGAGACAGAGACAGAGACAGAGACAGAGAGACAGAGAGAGAACTGCATGGTAGCTGCTGTCTCTCCTTGCTTTCTCACTGTGGTTTCAGTGTGACCAGCTGCCTCATGCTGCTGCCATCATGTGACACTGTAACCCCTAGAACTGTGAGTCACAAATATATCCTTCTTCCAGTTGCTTTTGTCAGGAGTTTGGTCACAGCAACAAGACAACTAATGTGATGTGTGAGATATTTGACATTTTTCAACTTAGTTACAGGAATAAAATAGTAGAAGCAATAACATTAAAAAAATGATAAAAAAAATCCTATGATTAGTGCTATATTTTTGGTATATTATATTCTGTATATATGCAGAATATATACAGAATCTACAGAATAATATAGTCTGTATATTTCTGTTTATTCTTGGAGAAGTAATGTATTTTTAATATTATTGATAAATATGGAGCAAGATTCATTCCAAATGGCAATGTAGCTGGAAGACTCCAATCTAAGTGGTAAAGTTTAGATAAGCACAAAGTTGGTAAGATTCCTCAGCAGGTAAAGGAGCTTGCCACCAAGCCTGATGACCTACAAAATCCTTGAGATCCACATAGTAGGAGACCACCAACTCCTAAACGTTATTCTCTGACCTCTATATGTACATACACACATTCAATAAATATCTGTACTAAAATACATGTGGGAAAATAAAGAAATTCAGATAAACAGTCTTCTGGCAAAATATAGAAAAAAATAATAAGGATTTATTTACTTATTTATTTATATTTTAGTTATTGGTTTTTGGTTTTTCAAGACATCGAGACAGAGTTTCTCTGTGTTAGGCTTTGAACTCACAGAGATCTGCCTGCTTCTGCCTCTGAGTGCTGGGACTAAAGGCGTGAACTACCACCACTCAGCTAATAATGAGGGCCTAGGTCAAATTAAAAATTATTAATTATGGGGAACAGAATGAATGAGAACAAACCATAGCAACACATAACATGAAGATGCCATGATGTTGCTTGTAAAGATAAAAAAAATATGTGCATGGCATCACATGTCTATAATCCCAGCATTTAGGAGAGAAAACTAGGTAGAAACTCTGTGAGTTGAAGGCCACTGTAGCCTACATAATTATTTTCAGGCCAGTCATGGCTAGGTAGTGAAACAATATGTTAAGAAACAAAGCAAATAAATCCCCACTCTAAATTTTAAAAATTAAAAATAAATTTCTGAGGTCTGGAGAAAACATAATTTAAGTATAAGTGTAATGATTTTTTCTATATTGCTGAAATTTATCAAAGGTATTTGGTCAAAGAATACAAATATTAAGAAAATGCTTCAATAATTGATATGTGTTCTAGATGGAAAGCATTTCTACTGTAACCCACAAGTAAGAAGGGGTTCTTGCCAGATGTCCCTCAACAGAGGAATGGATACAAAAAATGTGGTATATATACACAATGGAGTACTATTCAGCCATTAGAAACAACGAATTCATGAAATTCTTAGAGAAATGGATGGAGCTGGAGAACGTCATACTAAGTGAGGTGACCCAGTCTCAAAAGAATACCCATGGTATGCAGTCACTGATAAGTGGATATTAGCCTAGAATCTTGGAACAGCAAAGACACAAATCACATACCAAGTGATGTCTGACAAGAAGAAAGGAGTGGACACTGGTGCTAGAATGGACCAAAACATCATTGTGGGGGAGTACAAGAACAGGGAGGTGGGAGGGGGTGGATGAGGGAGCAGGGGGAGGGAAAAGGGCATGTGGGACCTTTGGGGGTGGGGAACCAGAAAAAGGGAAATGAATTGTAAATATAGAATATATCCAATAAAAAATATATTAAAAAAGAAGAAGGGGTTCTTGACTATGCTAGTCTGTACATGGAAAGTCAACTTGGTGATTAATTCTTTGATTGTAAAGGAAAATCCTTTACAATAGCCATGAATAATATAAATTACCTTGATATAACTCTAACCAAGTAGGTAAAAGACTTATAAGACAAGAACTTCAAATCCCTGAAGAAAGAAATTGAGGAAGATATCAGAAGATGGAAAGATCTTCCATGCTCACAGATCAGTAGGATTAACATAGTGAAAATGGCCATTTTACCAAAAGCAATTTACAGATTCAATGCAATTCCTATGCAAATTCCAATGCAATTCATTACAGAACTTGACAGAGCAATTTTCAACTTCAAATGGAAAAAATATCCCGGGATAGCTAAAGCAATCCTGAACAACAAAGGAATTTCCAAAGGTATTATCATCCCTGACATCAAGCTATAGTACAGAGAAATAGTAATAAAAATTGCATGGCATTGGTATAGGAACATACAGGTTGATCAACAGCATTAAGTCAAAGACTGAAATAAAGCAACACACACTTATGTGTTGCAGGATTTTCCCTGTCCAATTACATTAGGGCAGCAGGAGGCCTGTGATTGGACAGGGAAAAGGGAGGCAGAGCTAAGAGTTGCAGAGACAGAGAGAATCTCAGAGGGGAGAAGGAAGAAAGCAAGATGGAGGTAGACATGAACCAGCGTTGTTTTAACCAGCTACAGGTAGTTATGATATCATAAGGTTAGAATAATTGGGATAAAGCTTTTATCATTATCAATTGATTCTGAAATTATTGTATTGGCATCTTGTAAATTGAGAATTTATTGTTACATAAATCTGATTGGTTAATTATAAACTTTAAGAGTTTTGATTCTACTGGTAAATGGGTGTTGTGATGGCTGACCGTGGGATGGACAGTCATTGTGTGGGCCTGGCTGCAGAGATGCACAAAGGGACTTGGGAGCTCTGGCACAGAGAGTTGGCAGAGTTGAGATCACCTGGCAGGAGCCATGTGGTCTGCAGGTTGCCTGCTGCTTTTTAAAAAAATATTTCCTGAAACATCTGTGAACACTTGATCTTTGACAAAGAAGGAAAATCATACAATGGGAAAAAGAAAGCATCTTCAACACATGATGCTGGTCTAACTGGATGTCTGTGTACAGAAAAATGTAAATAGATCCATATTTATCACCCTGCACAAAACTCAAGTCCAAGTGGATCAAAGACATCAACATAAAACCAGATACATTAAATCTAATGGGAGAGAAAGTGAGGAATAACCTTGAACTCATTGGTGCATCTTGAACAGAACACCAATAGCTCAGGCTCTAAAACCAACAATTGATGAGTGGAACCTCATGAAACTGCATACCTTCTATAAGGCAAAGGACACTGTCAATAGGACAAAACAGCAGCCTACAGACTGAGAAAGGGTCTTCACCAACCCTACATCTGACAGAGGGCTAATATCCAAAATTTATAAAGAACTCAAGAAAGTAGATACCAACAACCCAAATAACCCAATTAAAAAATGGGTACAGAGCTAAACAGAGAATTTCGACAAAGGAATCTCAAGTGCCTGAGAAGCACTTAAAGAAATGCTCAACGTCCTTAGTCATCAGGGAAATGCAAGTCAAAACAACTCTGACATTCCATCTCACACCAGTTAGAATGGCTAAGATCAAAATCTGAAGTGATAGCACATGATAGCAAGGGTGTGGAGCAAGGGGAACGCCTCCTCCACAGCTGGCGTGAGTGCAAACTTGTTCACCCACTTTGGAAGTCAAATTCTCAGAAAACTGGGAATAGTTCCACCTCAAAACCCAGTTATACCACTCCTGGGCATATACCCAAAAGATTCCCCATCATCCCACAAAGACATTTGCTCTATTATATTCATAGTAGTTTTTACTCATAATGGCCAGAAATTGGAAGTTCCTCAACTGAAGAATGGATAAAGACAATGTGGTACGTCTACACAATGGAATATTATTCAGCTATTAAAAGCAAAGACATCATGAATTTTGCAGGCAAATGGATGGGATTTGAGAATATCATCCTGAGTGAGGTAACCCAGTCCCAAAAGCACATGCATGGTATGTACACACTTATACATATATATTAGCCATAAAAAAGAGGATACCCATGCTACACTCCACAGACCCAAAGAAGCTAAACAGGAAGGAAGGCCCAAGTGAGGAAGCTTGAATCTCACTTATAAGGGGGATTAAAATAGTCATAAGATGCAGATGGAGGGTGTGGACCTGATGGGAAAGGAGATGGGGAAGGGAATGGGAAAGAGATTCAGGATCATGTATGGGGAGGGACAGGAAGGATATCCAGATAGCCGTGTGAATGAATGGAAATCTGCAATTGATGGGCTTGGGGAGTTGGGGGGGGTCCATCTCGAGATATTAACAGAGACTCCCCAGAATCATCTGGGGGTGGCTTTAATTGTGATTCACAGCATTGAGGATTTGACCTCCTGTAGCCAGGCAAGAACCCTCGTGGAGCAATAGGGACACCAGCCCATCTACAAAACTTGTGATCCAATATTTATCCTGTCTACAAGAAATGCAGGAACAGGGGAGGGAGCAGAGACTGAAGGAATGGCCAACCATTAACCGGTCCAACTTGAGACCCATCCCATGGACAAGCACCAATCCATGACACTATTAATAATACTCTGCTATGCTTGCAGACAGGAGTATGGTTGTCCCCTGAGAGGCTCCTCCCAGCAGCTAACTCAGAGACACACAGCTAAACAGAGTCCTGAACTTGGGGACTCTTATCGATGAGTTTGGGGATTGATTAGGAGCCCTGAAGGGGATCGGAACTCCACAGGAGGACTGAGTCACCTAACTCGACCCTCGGGCTCTCATAGACTGAACCACCAACCCAAAGAGCATACATATGCTGGACCTATGCTCCTGCCCCCATATATATGAAGCAGATATGCAGCTTAGTTTTCATGTGGGTCTGGACCAACTGGACGAGGGTTATCCCAAAAGCTGTTGCCTGGCTGTGGGATATGTTCTTCTAGCTGGGCTGCCTTGTCAGGTCTCAGTGGGAGAGGATGCTCCTAGCCCCTCAGAGATATGATGTGCCAGGGGACGCTCCACCCCTTCAGAGAATAAGGGGAGGGAGGATGGGGGGACGGATTGAGGGAAATGGGGACAGGGAGGAGGAGCAGTGAGATGGAAGTGGAGTGAATTAAAAAACAAAAACAAAAAAACAAAAACCAAAAAGAAAACAAAAACCAGCTCCCATAGTCCCATTGGGAGTGGCACTGTTGGAGGTGTGGCCTTGCTGGAGTGGGCGTGGCTTTGTTGGAGGAAGTGTGTCACTGTGGGCTAGCTTTAAGGTCTCCCAAGCTCAAGCCACTCCCAGTGTGGCAATCACTTCCTGCTGCCTGTGGTTTTAGGTGTAGAACTCTCAGCTACCTCTCCAGCACCATGGTTGCATGTCACCGTGCTCCCCACTGTAACAATAATAGACTAAGCCTCTGAAACCGTACGCCAGACCCAGTGAAGGGGAGGATGGGGGAACAGGGGGAGGGAAAAGGGCATATGGGACCTTTGAGGGGCGGGGAGCCAGGAAAAGGGAAATGGAATGTAAATAAAGAATATATCCAATAAAAAAGTTTTTCTTTTTAAGAGTTGCTGTGGACATGGTATCTCTTCACAGTAATAAAATCCTAACTAAGACAATGCCAAAGACACTATTCCTATGGAGTTCATCCTAGAAAACACAACCAACCTTATTATTTGAAAACAGAGTTTAGAATCATTTCTGAGCCTCTGCATACTGAACTCTTCTTCCCTTTGATGACTCCTGTCGTTTCGTTGGTTGTGTGATTATGGGATGTCCATGGCACCGTTTGAGTAAAAGGATCACCCCCAACAGGGTCAGCAATCCTAGTCACCAATAGGGATGACAAATGGTCACTGTCCATTTTTTTTTTTTAATTAAATACTTCCCAAATGAGACATCTATGCTGTCACTGGGAATATTCAGAGAAATGCAATGCTAGATCAGCTGGCGATTACTCAGCAGTCATATCAAAATAATGTCTTAAATCAGTATTACAACAAACATAACTGCTTGTGATAATTCTCATGTAATGATTTCAGGGCAGACTTGGCTGATGTGACTGTCCTGATGTGCTCATTAACATCAGATTTTCCAATAGTCATTTTCCTATTTACTTATTACTGTGAACTAAAGCTAAGTTTGGTGGCTCATGTTTATAATCCCCAAACTGGAGAAGTTGAAGCAGGAGGATCAGGAGTTCAAGGCCAGCCTGTCTCAAAAAAAAGTGTAAACCCTATAGATGCTAGAACACATACTTTGCAAAGTTATCACACTATCTGTGAGTTCATATGTAGTACACATAGACAGATTCATAGAAATACAAAAGGCATGGTGTATATTGCCCTGATGTTTGATTTTTTTCATTTAATACTTAGAACATAAATATAGTTTCCTGGCTTTATTTTTGCTGCTCTTGGTGTTTTGAGAAAGATCTCACTGGGTTGACTGGGCTGGCCTTGGATTTGTAATCCTCCTAGCTTGGTCTCTCCAGTGTTATAGGTATGTGCCATTACCACACCTGGCTATTTCCATGCTGGTTTTATCGGATACATAATACTCAATGGCCCATGTGTGCTGGTAATTTATCAGTCTTCTATATTGTCAAAACAGCCACACATGAGTACTTTGAAAAGAACAGCTGGACAACCTGAGTCCTACGTGCTAGATCTTATGACTGCTGTTGTTTTATTATAATTGTTATGAACGTGTTTCAGGTGGAAAAAAAATCCCTAAATATCAGAAAAACCAGGTCAGGTGGCTTGGTGGAGATCATGTGGATGGTGGGAGAGTCAGAACCCCAGAACTAACCTTTAAAAGAGGCAAGGACAACTTCCTGTAGTTCCTTGCATCAGGTAAAGATTATTTAAAAGAGGAAGAAGTTGCTTATGAGCTCAGCATTGAAAAGGTGAGGCAGGGGGATTGCTGTCAGTTTGAGATTACCTCAGGCTGCACAGTGAGTTCCAGGCTCTTCTGGGTCACAGAGTAAGATTTTGTCAAACACCAACCAGCAATAAACAGTGTAAGATAAAAGGGGCCCTGAGCCATACCGTGGGGCACATTCGTGGTGGGATCACAGCAGGCTTTTATTTGAACTCTGCTAGGAGTGAGAGAAAATGCCTCTGATCTGGAGGTGCTCCAAGAAGAGCAGACAGGAAAAGGTGGTGCGTTGGTGTTGTCAGGGTGTGGTGATGAGGAGAGGAAGCAATTAGGAAAAGTTTGGGAAGGTTTTGTCGGGACTTATTAGGGACAGCAAAGAATAGAAGCTTCCTAGCAGCAGGCCTGCTAGACCTAGGCGGGTGTGGCCAGCATTACCCCTTCCCCTCTGAAGGTACAGCGTAGCCAGGGTAGGCGGATGATTAGCAGATGTTTCAAATCAGCTATTCCGGGTGAAATAGGCTTCATAAAAGTTAAAAAAGCAAAAGCAAAAACAAAAAACATAACGAAATTGAAATTGAATCCCAGGGCTGTAGTTTCAAGGGTTCATTATACATTTGCTGCCAGGGATTGAACCCCTTGCAAGCAGAGGACAGACCTCTCGCTGACCTGGGTTGGTTTCCGATGCAAGCCCGGCAGTGTGGCAGGTGACACAGGCATTTACAGAGGACGCCTCTCCCAATGTACGTAGTGCAGCAAAGCAAACGCAGGGGTCCCTCTAAGAGGGAAGTGGTTGTTACGTGTTTGAAGGCAGCTCGCACTTGCACAACAGAGTCCTTACCGCAGAAAACTCCAAGTGCGTTTTCGTTTTCAAATGATGAATTACACACAGGATTACACAATAGTCTCAGAAGACTTCCAATCAGACGGCCTCCATTCCCTCTTGAATTTCCCTCCAAGACCGTATTCGGGACATTCTGAGAAATTTTGTCCCCAGAGACAAAAAGGAAACCGGGCGTTATGAAAAGCTGGCTTTTAATGAGTAGCTGTGAAAAACCGCACGCACATCAAGAGTGACAAATTATCTGTCAGATGCATCTCATTTAGGAGAGCGGGAGGTCTTTTCCAAACCATTTCCTCACGGGCTTATTTGATGGCCCCTGGGTTTATTGGGAATAGATTTGTTCCTGTTGTAATTCAGAATTAATATGCTATGACTAGGAGACACTGGCTCTGCCACCCTCCCTGTTAGAAACAGCCTTGCTTGCGCCAGTGTGAATAAAGCTTTTCACTCTTTGAGAGCAATGTGGGCTTATAACAATTTTTGTTATAAAAACTGTATACTCACTATAAATGATGAATCCATTACTAACAGTTCTTCTTTCTCTTTAGTTAATACATTTTTTTGATAATTTTTGTTAATTCTTTTCTTTTTTTGTTTTGAGACAGGGCTTTACACTATAGCCCAGGCTACCCTGGAACTCATTATATGTATGTATATATATATATATACATATGTATATATGTGTGTATATATATATACACACATATATACATATGTATATATATGTATATATACATACATATCCATACATGTATATACATATATATATGTATATACATATATATGTGTGTGTGTATGTTAACCTTGAACTCATGAATGTTCTCTTGCCTCAGCCTTCAGAGTTTTGAGATTAGGCCTGTCTAAACAAATAGTTTTCTTCGTTTGTTTTATAAAACACTGCTTTCTGTGGCCCTGACTGGCTTTGAACTCTCTATGTCATCGAGGATAGCCTTGAAATTCTGATTTTCCTCATATTCTGTCCCCAGAACTAGGATTATTAGGCACCACCATAGCTGAGTTTTTATGGGGAACTAGGGCTTCAACCTAGGCCTTTGTGCATATTGGGCAAAGCCTCTGCTAACTGGACATAGGACCCAAGTGCCTGATAGGTTAGAGGGAGGGCCACAAGGGACCAAAACAGGGTCTCTCACCTATGTGTAGCCTGGAATTCAAAGGGAGCCACCTACCTTTGCCCACCAAGGGCTAGAATTAAGGTATATGCCATCACCACCTGGCCCTGATAGCTTTTCTAAGCATTGCTCTTATTTAAATCCGTAAGGAGTAAATTTAAGCACAGTTAACTCAGGTGAGCAATGCTGGCAGCAGAATCCATCCTGAGGGCTGTGGCGCAGGCTCTTCTGCACTCCACAGGGAAGCTGCTGCTCGCTCTTGCTGTTTTCTAGTGTCCCAGAGGGAGGAAGCAGTCTGGCAGGTCCGAGTCCTTTGAGTTCCACCTCTGCTACTACTTACGGGTTATATGAATTGTGGTGAGATCTAATGGGTAGAAAATGTAAACAGTCGCCGGATGGTGACGGTGGTGCATGGCTGTAGTCTTAACAGGAGGGAGGCAGAGGCAGTTGGATTACTGAGTTCAAGACCAGCCTTATCTATGGAGTGAGTTCCAGGATAACCAGGGCTATACAGAGAAACCCTATCTCCAGAACAAAACAATCCCAAAGGGGGAAAAATACCAAGAAAAGAAAAAGGAAATGTAAACAGTAATTGGCACTGTAACATCAGTCTGTGATAAGTCAGTGAGTCCATGCCTGGAGAATATAATGCATAGAAAAGTATTGATACGACCTAATCCTCACTGTATTATTTCTACACAGTTCCTCCCTTATCCTCCATTACTGAATCCTCAGATTCAATCAAATGTACATAAAAGTGTTTACAAAATTGAGTATGTGCTGAGTATGTACAGATCATTTACCCCGTCATATTTACCTAAACAATATGATGTGTCCACTCTGTAATCCAGAGACAGCACAGTTAAGGTGAAGATATGCATGGGCTACATAAAAATTCTATACTGCCTTCTAGAAAGGAGAGAAGCGTCCATGGATTTTAGTTTATGAGGAAGTTCCTGGATCCAATTTTCAAAGAAGCGTGACTACCAGCTTTCCGTGTATTCACTGGGCTAGATGCAGATCCAGGATTGCTTTTCCTGTGTTTCTGGCAGGAGTGAGCTGTACCATCCGTTTTGTGTGTGTGTGTGTGTGTGTGTGTGTGTGTGTGTATGTGTGTGTGTGTGATGATGCGGCTACGGCTCTGTCGTTCACACGCGTCATCACATAGGTGCTGGCTCGCGATTTATGTGAGGTAATGGCTGGGCTTATAATCCCCCAACCTTTCACCTGGATCCTCTTACAGCTTTCCCGTCTCCAGGGACAAGTGTTTTTGTTTGGCTCCATGGTGAAGCACCTTGACTTCTCCAGGACAGCCACATCACAAAGGACAGAGGCCAATAAGAACTGACACGAGGCTCATCCCACCCTTGCAGGCGCCAGCTTGTGTGTATAGGTTCCTGCTTATTCCTAGCGTCCTTCACTCTTCTTCCCGACTCTCTTCCTCATAGGTTTAAATTCTAACATAAAATGGAGACAACAGAATTAAGGATACTTGCTCTTTGATACGGTCAAGTCCTCAAAAACAAGCAAAACTTTTGGCTGATGTAGACCTCTAATGATCCTGGTTGTCAGTTTAATATTGCCTCGGCCATGAAAATAGTTTCACGTGGCAACAACACTGTGATTAGCACAAATGAGCCACGAGTAGTGGCCAAAGATCCCAAGTGTTTGGAGGGCAGAGCCAGGCAGATCTCTGTAAGTTCAAAGCCAGGCTGGTCTATATTGCATGTTCCAGGCCAGGCAAGGCTGTCTCAAAAACAAAAACAAACCAACAAGCAAAAACGCACATGAAGGCATAGACAATGAAATTGTGTGTGGTATTTGGATGTAATATTATTTATATAATTAGGATAAATTACTTTTAGATGATCCAAATGACATCTTAAGATCTGGAGATCTGGTTCAGTGGGTAGGAGAACATACTGATCTAGCTAAAGGGCTCAGCTTTAATTCTTAGGACCAACATGCTAGCTCATGATGCTTCTTAAGTCCAGACACAAGGGATTGTGCCATCTTCTCAACTCTGTGGTGCCAGGCAGTCACACACGCTAGCTCATGATGCTCCTTGAGTCCAGACACGGGGCATCGTGCCATCTCCTCACCTCTGTGGTGCCAGGCAGTCACACAGTTTCCCCGTAGGCAAAACATTCCCGAAACAAAATAGAACACACAAAAAAAATAAAAATAATAGATAATTTTTAAACATGACATCACAGTTTGAAAATTCTTACAGCTATCTTAGGTTATAGTGAAAAAATATTGCTAAAACGTCATTAAAATTTGTCTATTTCCATAGTTAGTTTTGGGGAGGCTTTGAAGAGCGAATGTTCTTGCGTTCCCTATGAATTTATTATTTCCCTTTGTAGGAGGCGGGTGGTACCTTTGGAACTTTCTGGACAAAAGAAAACATGCATAAGACTCCTCAACTGTCTGCTTCTGCCCATAAAACTTTCCTCTGATTCAAAGGAATCCAGCCATCTCTTGTTAAGTCACTCAGCCTTGATTCATTTAATCACTCTAAAGCTCTGCTAAGTACCTGTTATGTGCTGTGAATGAAACTGTTGCTAAGTACATGCAAATAAACAGTGCCACTTCCCTGACAGACATGGTACCTAACAGGTACAGGGTAGTGTAACTCTACCTATGGAGGAGCTATGGGCAGGACTACCTAAAGGGAGCTGACAGCTTAATGGCAGTTTTCTGGAGAGTGTATACTTAAATTGGCATTCAAATCTAATAAAAATTAGACTTTGGGAGAGAGGAATACGATTCTGAAGATCTTGTGGTAGAGAGGGAAAAAAATGAAACATTTAGGATAATGGCTAGTAGAAAGTTTAGAAGTCAGGAGAGTGAAAGCTTGAATTTTGCAGTCAATCTTAAATATAAATCTGAATGTGTATTTCCCTTCCTAGAAACCTTTCAATAGCTTCCAAAGACTTACAGGATGAAGAATATATGTCAAACAGTGCTATCTGCCTCAGCTTCATTCACTTTTGTAGTGAGAATTTTGGTTTTTTTAAAAACACAGAACTATTATAAGAATGTTTTCATTTGAGCCCCAGATGTGGAAATATGAGGCTGCTTCAGATTGTTCACAACAATTGACTGTGATTTGCCACGTGCTCTAGCAGAGGCGTGATTTTGTCAGGTGTAGTTAATTCCTGCAATTGCGTGATGCTTCCTGGGAACTTTTCAGAGGGTATATAGATGCTAGAGCCCCAGTAGGAGGGTTGTTATATGCATATTGTTCATTGTTGGTTGGTTGCTGTTGTTTGCTGCTGTTTGTGGTTTGTTACATAGTCATGAGCAAAGAAGAACAAGAAATTAGATAGCCTGCTGGCTAAGATCAAACATGCCCCAAGGAACTCAACGTCCCTAATCAGCAGGCAGTAGTCTAACTTCACTTTACCTTTTCCCCCATTATTTTTTTTTTATCTAAAGTTAAAAGATTGAAAGAATCAAAGAAAATGGGTGGAGAAGGGTAAAAAAAAGAAGAACCAAAAAGTAGCCAAAAGTTCAGCTATATATTTTCCAAACCAATTCGACGGTCTAAACATAAACGGAACAAGGACAACAGCAATAGATATGCCAAAGCAGACTGAGAAAAGACTATGAGGCCTCAATCCTACACGAAGAACTAAGGAATGTTGAGAGTGGGGGAAATAGTTCTATCCAGGGAAGAGCACCGCAATTGGTTATCCAATACTTAATGGTCAGTGCTGAAAACATACAAGTAACATTATACAGATTGAGCAGGTCGTATTTATTATATATACATATTACATGTGTGTATATTATATTAACATTACAAATAATATGCACTATATATGTAGTAACAATTAAATAAAAAAGAGGCCATGAATTTGAAAGAGAGCAAGGAGGGGTATTTGGAGGGAGGAAAGGGAAGACGGAAATGATATAATTATATTATAATTTCAAAAATAAAATAAAAAGAGAATGATCACTGACTTGTTATCATATGGATGAATTTATATTTCCAGCCATTGTCACAGGCTTGGCCATGGTTTGCCTTGACTAATGAATATAAGCAGGAGAAGAGTTAAGAATGACTGCATGTACTAAATTCCTTCAAAGAGAATGCATGTCCTGAATAGAGACTACTTCTTAATCCTAAATCCTGTAGATCAGAGATATAGCAGATGACCCAGAGTATTAAAACGATGTGAGGACATTTTTAATGTTTGTCATTGCAAGCCACAAAGATTCATGGCTTGATTGTAACATCAGTAAAGCTGATTAATTACAATTTCATGATGGACTAGAGCATTATTATTACGAAGCACTCGAACAAGGGAGTAATGCATCTCAGAATGGTGTTTGATATTAATGACCTTAACACATTGTGAAGACAAGATTACTACACCTCTAATGTGGTAATCTTTCTCTACCATTAGTCCAGTCTCTGGACTACTGAAGCTTGTTCTACAATCTGGCATAAAGGGTTCACTTCAATTTTTATAATGGAATCTTACTCCTATCCTTTTCTCTTAAAAAGTGACATTTCAACATCATTAGTTATCAGGGAAATGCAAATCAAAACAACCCTGAGATTCCACCTCACACCAGTCAGAATGGCTAAGATTAAAAACTCAAGAGACAACAGGTGCTGGTGAGGATGTGGAGAAAGAGGAACACTCCTTCACTGTTGGTGGGATTGCAAAATGGTAAAACCGCTCTGGAAATCAGTTTGGCGGTTCCTCAGAAAATTGGGCATGTCACTTCCAGAGGACCCTGGCATACCACTCCTGGGCATATACCCAGAGGATTCCCCTGCATACAATAAAGACACATGTTACACAATGTTCATAGCAGCCTTGTTTATAATAGCCAGAAGTTGGAAGGAGCCCAGATATCACTCAAAGGAGGAATGGATACAGAAAATGTGGTATATTTATACAATGGAATACTACTCAGCAATTAAAAATAATGAATTCATGCAATTGGTAGGTAAATGGTTAGATCTGGAAAATATCATCCTAAGTGAGTTAACCCAATCACAAAAGAATACACATGAAATGCAATCACTGATAAGTGGATATTAACGAGCCCAGAAGCCCTAAATACTCAAGGCACAATTAGCAAGTCAAAGGATTCCCAAGAAGAAAGGAGAGGACCCTGGGCCTGAAAAGAATGGATCTAGTTTTGTAGATCCAGAACAGAGAAATGGTGGGGGGGGTGATTGGGGAATAGTTGGGGGGGAGAGGACTTGTGGGACGTATGGTGGGAGGGAACTGGGAAAGGGGAAAGCCTTTGGAATGTAAACAAAGAAAATAGAAAATAAAATAAAAAAAAAGTGACATTTCAACATGTCCATTTCCAAGGTGCCATGGTGCATTAATTTTCATATTTATTTGGTTACTAATTTTTTCAAATGATCTTTTTAAAGTACCATGCTTTAGAGCCAGTAGACCTTTATCCTAAATCAGAGGAAGCAGAAGCAGATGAATCTCTGAGTTCAGAGTAGCCTGGTCTATAGAACAAGTTCTTGGTACACGGAGAAACCCTATCCTAAAAAATAGTAATAATAATTAATAATGATGATGATGATGATGATGATGATAAATTTCATGCTGATACCCGTTGAGAAGGGTAAGGCAGGAAGATTGAGTTTGAGAACAGCCTGGGCTGCAAAAAGACCTGTCTCACCATGTAATGTACAGATGAATTTGCAAAAATTGGTATATGAACATTCTTAGGCTTTTCTCTGTTTGCTAAGGAAGGTCTCTATTTGAGCCTTTTGTACATCAGAATCCGTGGATAGGTGGAATAAATGACCTTACTAGTTTTTAAATCATTGTTTGAGAAAAGGTGTAAAATGAGAAGATAGACTAAACTTTTCAGGACTGGCAACAACAAAGTGTGTGGTATGTTATGAGAGATTCATGGACAGAGATGACAGATGCGATCTGGGAGATTAGGAGATTCATAGACATGCACATAAAGGTGATGTATCCTACTGAATCTAATAGAAGAGAAAGTGGGGAAAACTCTCGAACACATGGGCACAGGGGAAAAGTTCGTGAACAGAACACCAATAGCTTATGTTCTAAGATCAAGAATTGACAAAAGGGACCTCATAAAATTGAAAAGCTTCTGTAAGGCAAAGGATACTGTCAATAGGACAAAATGGCAACCAACAGTCTGGGAAAAGATCTTTACCAATCCTTCATCCAATAGAAGGCTAATATCTAATATGTACAAGGAACTCAAGAAGTTAGACTTCAGAGAATCAAATAACCCTATTAAAAAATGGGAAACAGAGCTAAACAGAGAATTCTCAATTGAGGAAACTCAAAAGGCTGAGAAACACTTAAAGAAATGTTCAACATCCTTAGTCATCAGGGAAATGCAAATCCAAACAACCTCGAGATTTCACCTCCCACCAGTCAGAATGACTAAAATCAAAAACTCAGGTGACAGTGGATGTGGACAAAGAGGAGCACTTCTCCATTGTTGGTGGGATTGCAAGCTGGTACAACCACTCTGGAAATCAGTCTGGCAGTTCCTCAGAAAATTGGACATAATACTACCGGAGGATCCAGCCATACCATTCCCGAACATATACCCAGAAGATGCTCCAACATGTAATAAGGACACGTGCTCTACTATGTTCATAGCAGCCATAGCTGGCAGCAACCCAGCAGTTACTCAACAGAGGAATGGATACAGAAATGCAGTACATTTACATAATGAAATACTACCCAGCTATTAAACACAATGACTTCGTGAAATTCTCAGGCTAATGGATGGAATTTGAGAATATCATCCTTCCCCCAACCTTGAGCAGACTAACCAGACCTAAATTGTTTGCCACAGTCTTCTGCCAACCTAGCCCACCTAGGGTGGAATCTGCAGACATAGGTGGAAGACTCCTGCCTTGCCACATCTGCAGTTTTCTAGCAGAAGCTGACTGTCTACTGAGCTCACTTTGCAACTCAATCCAGCTGAAACAAAGAAGGAGTCCTTGGGTTGTTCCCTATATATTCCCTATATATTCAGAGCTGAACATTAAACTTTGAGTCTTGATCAGAGAACCTTTGTCCTGGCTGGCTATTTCTCTTGCCCGCCCATCTTATTTCATCCCCAGGTCTCCTTTCAGGTGTACCCAGTTCTCCATGGCCGCTGGATGGATACATCCTCCTGAGTGAGGTGACTCAGTCACAAAGGAACAAACACAGTATGTACTCACTGATAAGTGGATATTAGCCCCAAAGTTCAGAATACCCAAGATTCAATTCACAGACCATATGAAGCCTAAGAAGAAGGAAGACCAAAATGTGGATGCTTCAGTGCTTCTTAGAAGGGTGAACAAAATACCCACAGGAGGAAATATGGAGACAAAGTGCAAAGCAGAGACTGAAAGTCCCCCCCAACCCCCCACTCCCGTTCCCCAGAGACTGCCCCACCTGGGGATCCATCCCATATACAGCCACCAAACCTGGACATTATTGTGGATGCTGGGAAGTGCTTGCTGATGGAAGCCTGATATGGCTGTCTCCTGAGAGGCTCTGCCAAAGCCTGACAAATAGAGGCAGGTGCTCGGAGCCAACCATTGGACTGAGTGCAGAGTCCCAAATGGAGGAGTTGAAGAAGGGACTGAAGGAGCTGAGGGAGTCTGCAGCCCCATGGAGGGAGCAACAGCGTCAACAGGCCAGATACCCCTGGAGTTCCTGGGGACTGGACCACCAACCAAAGAATACATGTGAAGCGACCCATGGCGCTGGCCACAGATGTGGCAGAAGATGGCTTTGTTGGACACCAGTGGGAGGAGAGGCCCTTGGGCCTGAGGGTGTTTGATGCCACAGTGTAGGGGAATTCCAGTGTGGGAGGATGGGAATGGGTGGGTGGGGGAGCACCCTCATAGAGGCAGGAGGAGGGGGACAGGATAGGGGGTTCCCAAAGGGGAGACTTGGAGGGGAAAACATTTGAAATGTAAATAAAGAAAATAGCTAATCCAAAACAAAAAAGAGAGAGAGAAAAGAAAAAAAAGAGTGATGTATCCTGGGATATATATCTGGAATTTTCAAGGAATTGGAGAACTGGGAAAGATTTGAGTTGATATAAAAGTTATAGAACTAAGTCATTGACTTCCTTAACATTTTGGGAACAAAATGTTATAAAATATATATAAATGCAGGGTGTCTCTATGTAGCCATGGCTGTGCTGGAACTGTCTACACAGACCAGATTAACCTTGAATTTATGGAGATTCTGCCTCTGCCCATGCATTTCCTGCTGTTCTTTGAATATAAGACTCCAGTTGGCTGAATCACATAAGTAATAGTTTCAGCGTGCATTTACAAATGTGTTAGCTTCCTCTGAGCCCATCCCTAACCATTCATTATCCATGAGTGGTCACTCCTCCCATTTCTAATTCTGCTTCGTCTGTACCCCAATTCTGACTCTGCTTCAATCCTCAAGTCTTATTCCATTTCACAAACTTACTTTGTGTCTTGATGGAATCCGTGTGTGGACTTTATATGTGGTGGGGATGAAGATATTTGTGTAGAGGTAACAGGATAACTTTTGAAGTTGTTTTTATTTTCTTTTAAGGTACCATCATAATCTAAAACTTTTTTAGTTTATTAAAGTTACCACATCAAGATATTTACTTTTTCCTATTTCTTTTTTTTTTTAATTTTTATTTTCTATATTCTATGTTTACATTCCAAAGGCTTTCCCCTTTCCCAGTTCCCCCCCACCATATGTCCCATAATTCCTCTCCCCCCAGCTATTCCCCAATCATTCCCCCCCCCCACGATTTCTCTGTTCTGGGTCTACAATACTGGATCCAATCTTTACAGACCCAGGGTCCCCTCCTTTCTTCTTCTTGGGAGTCATTTGACTTGCTAATTGTGCCTTGATTATTTAGGGCTTCTGGGCTCATTAATATCCACTTATCAGTGATTGCATTTCATGTATATTCTTTTGTGATTGGGTTAGCTCACTTAGGATGATATTTTCCAGATCTAACCATTTACCTACAAATTGCATGAGTTCATTATTTTTAATTGCTGAGTAGTACTCCATTGTATAAATATACCACATTTTCTGTATCCATTCCTCTTTTTCCTATTTCTTTCTGATTTTCTCACTCACTACCACCAACATTTTTTTTGTCCTTTGGAATTGTTGACTGTAATAAAATAGTTGAGTTATGAATTTTATTCTTGCTTTCTTTGATGCTACTGGCAGAGAGTTAGCTTGGGATTTAAAGATTAGTAGAATGTCAGACCATCAAGATTCAATGCTAGGACTGGAAAGTCCTAGTCAATAGTATAGAGGTGCTTGAAATGCCCTAGCACTCTTCTCAAGCATATTCTCTAAGTGTTAAATATTCTTAAAGCATTACTAGTATTAATGGTCAATCTTTTCTATAAGCTCAGCATTGAATATTTACTTGTCTTTTAAATAAGTTAAGGCATTGGGGACTGAACTAATCTGACCCCCTAATTGGTTGTTATCAGACCCTGCCCTGGAGGATGGCTACCTTGGGTGAGGACTATCTGCTGAGCAGTCCCTCTTGGACATCCATCTGACCTGACTTCATGGCAGCCTAGGTGCTTTTGAACAGCCCACAGACATCTTGCAGAAGACACAGGGCAATAAAAACTAGTGCTGGCTCTCTGGGCAACATTTCAGACAGTCTGTGCCAGATTTTTTTTTTCCATCAGAAGCTGCAGTGTAGCTATTTTCTCCCAGGCTAGAACACTTCTCTGATATAAGTAATTAGCAGTGCTATGATTACTGTGAATGCAATCTTTCTTCACAGATAGCCCCCCTTCTGGCTATATAAACAGTATGCCCGGGTCACTTCTTGAATCAGTTGGGAAACACCTCTCTGGGCTGTACTATGTGTTACAACATGGGGTCCAATATAAGGCTTCTCTCAAAAGGTTTTGTCTTTCATGCTTTGCACCTTTATCGTGGGCACCATGGGCTGAGCTGGTAACACGAAGAGTAGATGTTAGAAGTGGTATCAGCGGCCGCCACCCTGATGGTGGTAGCAGAAGCAGTGATGGTAAGAGGTACTGAAGCATTTCAGAGAGCAGTGGAGTCAGCGAGAACAGGAAGTGGATACAGTGGAGACAAAGGAGGGTGGCCAAGAAAGGTCAATGCTGAAGGTTTATGAGAGCCAGGGAACAGCCAGGCTGCGGTGGGTGGCACATGCCTTTAACCCTACCACTTGAGACAGAGGCAGGCAGATTTCTGTGTTCCAGGCTAGCCTGGTCTACAGAGTGCATTCCAGGACAGCAGGGTTACACAGAGAAACCCTGTCTTGAAAAACAACAACAACAACAACAACAACAACAACAACAAAACAAACAAAAAACAAAAAAGAAAGAAAGAAAGAAAGAAAGAAGGAAGGAAGGAAGGAAAGAAGGGAGGAAGGAAGGAAGGAAGGAAGGAAGGAAGGAAGGAAGAAAGAAAGAAAGAAAGAAAGAAAGAAAGAAAGAAAGCCAGGTAAAAGATACTATAGCCATTCCTGAGAGTTTCCAAGCTTTGACAGTTCTTGGGTCCAGGATCTATGACATTAGCTACTATACTAACTATAATACTATATGTACAGAGAGTCCCAGCACTTGAACACAGAACTACAACACTATCAGGGACACCTTCTTCTGCGTCTTCCTGCTTCTGGCTGCTGCTCTGCTGCTGGAAGCCATGGATTTCAATACATGCTAAATGCTTGAGTCATTTATTTTTAAAGTCTAGAGCAAAAAGCCTCGTGGTAAGTAGCAATAACCATCAACTGGCTACTACAGCTTAGATTCTAAGCCATGATAAGCCCTGTCCTATCAGGGCTTGGAGCTATAAATTTTTGACTAGTTCAACCCAAGGCCTTGAACATTTAAGGGCCAAGGCTGCTGGATTAGTTTCATGTAAATTTCACACAGGCTAGAGACATCTGAATCTCCAAAGGAACTTCAATGAGAAAATATCCCTGTGAGATCTGGTTGTAGGGCATTTTCTTTCTTTCTTTTTTGATTTTTGAGATAAGGTTTCTCTGTGTAGAGATTGGCTGTCCTGGAATTCTGTAGGCCAGGTTGGCCTCAAACTCACAGAGATCTTCGTGCCTCTGCCTTCCTAGTGCTGGGATTAAAGGTGTTCACTACTACTGCTTGGCTGGGCATTTTCTTCATTAGTGATTCATGGGGTAAGACCCAGCTCATTGTAGGTGGGGCCATCCCTGGGCTGGTGTCCTGGGTTCTATAAGAAAGCAATGAAGAGAAGTCAGTAAGAAGCACCCTTCCATGGCCTCTACATTAGCTCCTGTCTCTAGGTTCCCGCTCTGTTTGACTTCCAGTTCTGATGCTTCAAGGTTGGACCACAGTGTGAATGTATAAGCCAAATAAACACCTTCTTCCCCAACTTGCTTGTTCATGATGTTCATCACAGAGGTAGAGATCCTGACTAAGATAGGTGCCCACACAGTTCTCCTTCGTATTGGTGACTTTTATGTGGGTAGTGCCAAGGTGCCCCAGCTAGATAACTTAATTTGGTTTAAAACATTAAAAATAAAGTTATTTATTAGTTTACTTTATTACTAAATAAATGACATTGATTACACTCATATCTGAATTTTATATAGTCAAAAGCACATCAGCAGTTCATGACAATTATATTGTACTTTTGTCATTGTGACTCCCATTAAGGTCCACGCGTGGGAAGATCTTCAGGCATCATTTGTCCTAGGACCATCCTCACACTCTCCACTGCACCCCCTTATCTTTTCTTCTGTCTTTTATAGCCATCTCTGTGAAATTCTTTTTTTATTATTATTATTGTATTTTTGTTGTAGTTATTTTGTGATGCTGGCAGAACATAGTGCTTGTGCAGGGTAATGTATTCTACCATTGAGCTGGCGACCCTCGCAGCTTTCCCTCTCTTCTTTTAATTGAATATCGTCTTTGGTCCCATGGGAAGAACAATGATTTCGGCCACCCAGATGCCACAAGACTCTCAGGGACTGAACCATCAACCAAGGGGCACACATGGTTCCAGCCAAAAATGTGGCAGAGGAAGGCCTTGTTGGGCATCAGTGGGAGGAATAGTCCTTGGTCAGGTAAAGGCTCAACAGAGGTCGCTGTGAAGTTCTTGATGTTTCTCTTATTTCTGTGTCTTGGGAATTCTTTTATCAGCTTGTCCAGTTTGACTTTGCAGCTCCTCAGCGGAACGGTGTTTCTTAGTCCATTTCCTAGCGACATGGAGTTTCAAACAGAAACTCGCATTCTAGAGCAAATGAAGAGCGTACCAGTCATGCCTACTTCTGTGGCTCCAGGTCTCTGGACTCAGATGCCGTTGTTTTCGATGATGATGTCAGGTCACTTGCATTGCCTTGGTCTTCTTACCGGGCTTATACAACTGTTCTGGAATGACTTTCTAACTGCTACGGCTGAGCGTTGTCTCTGTGATGAAAACGCTGCCGTTTTATAGTTATGATAGGATTCTATTTTCAGTCCTACCCGGTTCGGGGCACCGCACTGCCTGTCCTTTTGAGGATGCTCACTGAAGCTGGTGTACTATTGCTATTTTAGGGCAGCCTTGCCATCCGTCAGGCAGTCTGTTTATACTACTTCGCTGTGCCCTCATGACAGAATCCAGGGCTGCTCATGCTCTCCCGTAGCACACTTCAGGCCCCTCTCGGCTCTCACTCTAAGCCTATCACCAAAAACACCCTGGACTTCTTCAGGCTAGTTGTTATTACTCTGAATTTTAAAATTCTTACCTGTAATTCCCCGTGTACACAAATGACACCAAAAATATGCAATGCAGAGAGAGTCAGGAAACTGCTAAATAATGAGATCTCATTTGAATATGATTCTGACTTTATATACAATGGAATTAATTATTTATTTCAAACAATTTTAGGAGTCCTGAATAACTGGTTTGCTACTGAGTCTCAAAAACAGTGATTCTAGTCTACCTGATGTAGTGTCAATCTGCACAATCTACCTTAAGTGCGTGCAGTTGCCTGTGTGTTGTCCTGTCCAGAATTCCTTTGTGAGGGGTGCCATATGACTGGGTGACCTCATAATGGCCAGCTGGTAGCCATGGAAGGAATGTGAGACCATTTGAACTTTGCCTACAGAAACCATGAATTCTCACCTTAATTTTGCTTACAACGTATTACCTAGTTATGAACAATAGAAAACAAATAGAATTTTCACATATGTGTGTACATATGCCTTTATATGGTGTGTGTGTGTGTGTGTGTGTGTGTGTGTGTGTGCTGATGCATGGTCTTATGACATAGACCTGGTTGACCCCAAGCACGAAATCGTGTGAAGTTCCTTTAGTATTATATTTACAGAAAAGTACCACTATGCCTGAATACACGTTAAAGCCAATATTAAAAAATATTTCAGAGAGAGTAGTAGAGGCTTCTTATATTGCATGAGCTGGAGTATGGCAAGGGAGAGATATGACTTGGGCAAGGAACAATGTAATAAAGACTGAATCTATTGCTTTTGTATAGCTAAGTTAGTGCCTTAAATATGTTTAGTTTATTTGTCTCTCACACAAGTTTTGAAGGCAGGCAGTTTATAGAAAATAAGTTTGTATTGAGAAGTCACCAGAAACCCAGATTCTTCTGATGTGGCTTCCATGTTGCATTCCAAGGTATCTGTTCTCAATAGGATCAGTAGAAAATAGAAAAGCAGTAGGTTTCACACATTACTTCTGCTCACAACCCTTAGGCCGACTATAGTTATATACTCACAAGTAATTAGGGGGAAAAAGCTAAGAAATATAATCTGGTCTTGAGGCTATGCTCCTATCGTGTTCCCACCTGTTTCAACATGATGGAAGGCGTCCTGTGGCAAAGTAGGCTGTGTCAGCTCAGGCCTGTCTGTTTTCTTATAAAGTCACTACTTCCATCATGGGAGCGCTACCCTCATGACCTCATCGAAGCATAATTAGTCCTCAAAGCTCTCCCTCTAAAAAACTATCCAAATATTAATTTAGGATGCAGCTTCCAGAAAGAAAGAAAAAGAAAGCGACAAGACTGCCACCAAGGAATGGGCCTGTGACCCTGTTCCAGATTCCAGACACTCACAAGTGAGAAGTGACCGTAAATGCTACTGTGGGGCTCGACATGTGAGTTCCTGGAATGCTGATAATGCTGCTGCAGACACAGCCTACAGAACACTGCAGAAAAGCAGCACCTGGAAAGTCTTGACCAACAGGGGCAGGGTGTGTGTGTGAAGGACACCTTTTGTATTGTTGTCCTAAGGTGTAGCTGGCAATGCATGAAATTCAATATAGCTTACTAATGATTCCTCCAAAGGCAACAAAGATGGAACTTCCCCAGTTGCTGGGAATTAATATAGGGCTTATGGCAATATAATTCAGCTCCTTACCTGATATAGTCTCCGTCTCTTTCTATTTATCTGTTTTTGCCCCTATGAGTCCCCCCCATCTGTGTGTGTGTGTGTTTGTGTGTGTGTGTGTGTGTGTGTGTGTGTGCGCGTGCGTGCGTGCGTGCGCGCGCGCGCGCGCGCGTGTTTCTATGTTCATATTTTCTCTCTTTATTAGGGTACTCATCAGATTAGATTGTCAACCCACTCTACTTCACTGTAATCTCATACTATCTCAATAACTGTGCCTTCAAAGATCCTGTTTCCCAAAAATGTCATACTGTGATGTAATAGGGATTCATTATTTTATATAGAAATTTGATACAGGAATTTATTGGAAGGCACATAGTCAAATTTACAGCAAATACTTGCTTATTGGAAGTGAACTGTCAAAAATACAGTAGGGTCATCTTGTAGACTACAACTGTCAACAGAGATTAAAGATGAAAAATATACAAAAATTAATATAAGCCTTAGAATGAAAATTGCTTATTGAATGAAAGAGATCTCAGTAAGCTAAGATTCCTAATTGCTATTATAGCATAATACAAAAACAGTAGTTTTCTATTTACTTGTTAGTTGTAATTTATGAAATCTCAAATATGTTAAGTCCATATGTAAAACAAGAATATGGCTAAGCACTCCTGTAACCCCAGCACTTGGGATGCAAAGGCAGTTGGATCTCTATAAGTCTGGGTACTGCCTGATCTGTAGTATGAGTTCCAGAATAGAGAAGTCTATATAATGAGACCCTGTCTCAAACAAAACAAAAACAAAGAAAAAAAAAAGGAGAAGTGTAAGGTAATAAGGTAACTATTTGCTGAATGCATGAACTCACACTTTAATGAGGCAGAAAGGCATGCAGACAGTTATGGGTCAGGGAAACAATGGCAAAATGATTCACAGATTTTTGGAAGGACTAGAAGACCAAGGATGGCTTATATGAACAGTGATGGCCAAGTGCTTGCCCACAGCAACATGCCATTGTGGTGGAAGAGAAAAGGCAGCGTAGTGATGATGCTTCTCATCACTGACTCATTTACTTGTTGGAGACTGGTGGCTAGCAAGCCATTTCTCCCAAAGCTATTGGGTTGCGCTTTTATAGTGATTGTTCTCTCAAGACAAATGACTGGTTTCCCTCATTTCAAAAATAAGGGTTTGGCTTTTCCCCTCTATATTGCTTCCCAGCTTCCTCACCTCAGTATTTCATCAGGGAAATGAGACAAAAGGCAGACTCTAAATAAGGAGGGGAGGGAGATAGGTATAGAAGAAGAGAGCAGGGTAAAAAATAGCAGCCATGATGTCTGAAGAGATGACAAGGAGTGTTAACTATCTACCTAAAACCAAAACCAAACAAAAAACAAGAACAAAAACCTCTAACACATCAAGTCTCTATATAAATATACATATGCAGTTTAACTAAGTTTTCTAATCTGGCTGACCATGCTCTCACCAAGAGCCAAAGACATGGCTCTTGGTCAACACCAAGCATGAAAAGCCCTCTTTTGAGTTGGTTAGGGTTACCCAAGACACTCTAGAACATTATAGATTATTGCTATTGCCTTAGGTTTCCCCTCGGATATAGAAGGTAAGTCCTCATTTGCATTTTGACACAGGGCCCAGAAATCCCTGAGCTGACCTGTCCTTACCTGAGGACTAGCTTTCATAGTGCCAGACAATGCCATGGAAACTTTTAAAGGAAGAAGGCAACCAAGAGTTCTCCAGCTATGATACCTATGCATCACAGCAATGACCACCATAGAGGTACTGTTGCACATGCCTTGGTGGTAACCAAAATCTCTCTAATTGGACTTAAAAACTGCCTAACAAGAGAGAAATCATGTCTTGTGCTAGAAACCTAGCCAATTATGTGAGGCTAGTGGAGTCATGGATCTTAGAGGAGAACCTACAGCCACCATTACCAAACCAGCATACTCCCTAACTCCATTCTAAACACGTGTTCTTATAGACAGATAAATACTGTCCTCACCCCTCATCAAGGAAAATTCTCTTTGTAACAGACAAAGACCATGATAGAAAAACCACAACCAATCAAAAGGCAGTGTTGTGGAACACAGTCCCCCGCCAGTACATCTAAATACAAAACAAAACAAATAAAACAAACAAGCAATAAACCCTCCCACACGCAAGGCTTAGTGAGCATTGTTGGAAGTGGATGGAAGGACTGTGAAGCCAGAGGATCAGGGAGTTGCCTGTGAGACAGTGTCTCTTAGGAATGTCAGAAGCCACACCATAGAGCATCATCAACATGACTGCCTAAACAGGAGCTGAACAAGGACAACAAAAGACAAGCCAAAGTGGATGAAGGGAAGCCCATGATCCCTCGCTTCTGCAGAAAGAACTACAGACAACAAAGAAATGCTGACAGCGGGAGAAATAGTCTTCCTCGGAGCACAGCACACTAATTGGATTTCCAATACTAAACTACCAGTCTTAAAAATATAGACAAGTAACATTATACAGACTGAACAGGTTTTACTTAAGAATATATATTTAAGAATATATGTGAATATACATATGCATATATGTGTATAACAGCTATTAATCAAAAAAGAGGTTATGAATTTGAAAGAAGGTAAGAAGTATATGGGAAGGTTTGGAGGGAGTAAATGGAAGGGGGAAATTGGATAATTATTTTCAATTCTCAAAATTAAATAGATTAAAACAATATTTTCATTACTAAGTTTTGTTGTATCATTGTTTATTCTCTGTTCTCAGGTTCTGAGACTAAAAGTTCTACTATTGTACAGATAAAACATATATTTCCTGCTTTAAAAATGGATTAAAGTATTTTTTTTTAGTTAGGGTTACTACAAAGAAACACCATGACCATGGCAACAATTATAGAGGAAACATTTAGTTGGGGCTGGAATATAGTTCAGAGGTTTGGGCTATTATCAGGATGACTGGAAGTGTGATGGCATGAAATCAGGTATGGTGGTAGAGAGAAGCTGAGCATTCTACATCTGGATCAGGAGGCAGCAGGAATAGAGAGAAACAGAGGGAGAGAGAGGGAGAGGGAGAAGAAAAGGGAGAGAGAGGGAGAGGGAGAGAGAGAAGGAGAGGGAAAAAGAGAAGGAGAGGGAGGAGGGGCAGAGGGAGAGAGAGGGGGAGAAGGAGAGAGAGGGGGAGAGGGAGAAGGAGAGGGAGAGGGAGAAGGAGAGGGAGAAGGAGAGAGAGGGGGAGAGGGAGAAGGAGAGGGAGAGGGAGAAGGAGAGAGCTACTGTGCTTGGTTTGAGCTTCTGAAACCTCGAAGTTCACCTCCAGGGACACTTCCTACAGTAAGGCCACACCTCCTACTATAGTGCCACTTTCTCATGACCAAGCATTTGAATTATGAGTTTAGAGGGTCCATTCCTTTTCAAAATCACCATAGTATTTATAGCTCAAAAGAAGAATTTAAAATATTGACAGCAAAACTAGCATGTTGTCAGAATACTTGATGAGGACCTTTACAGAGTACACAAGGTTTAGAATTACATAAATTCTGTATTTCTGGATAAAAACCAAGGTTTTCCTTTTTAAGGGGAAGCTTCTTTATATGAATTCAAAAATGGTAAATAATCCTTTTAGCTCTTGAAGTAAAGGCAATAATGGATTTATTAGTTATCATTGGTTTCATTTGTTGTGTACTTTAGAATAACTTTTCACCTCTTGCTGAAATTTATTTAGGCCCACCATGTCTCTTCTCTGGTCAGTCACATTTGAGTAGAAATGACAAAAAAAAAAATACAAAGTCTGAGCATGGTAAGACACATTTGTTTTCCCTTAACCAATGATTGTCATTGCCTAAGTAATGTTTCCATTGGTTTGTGCTCTTGGATGAAAAAACCTCCATTAGACAATGCAAAATGAGAAACAAGTGTTGTGCATGTGGTAAATTATAGCCTAAACATCCTTAGTCTAAGAATTGGAAATCTAAAACATTTCAAACCATGAAATAAATGTGATGTTCTATACCAGACTTCATGTGATTAGGTTATAATAAAAATGAAGGCACATTAAAAATATGGAGTTATATTAGCTACTTTTCCATTGCTGTTATGAGACACCATGGCCAAGACAACTTATAAAAGAGAGTCATTGGTTGACTCTTACTGTGGTTCCATGACCACCATGACAGGGAACACAGCAGTAGACAGGTACACATGGTGCTCAAGCAGTAACAGAGTGTACGTCCTTATCTGCAAGTAAGAGACAAAGAGCTAACAGGGTGGAATGGACTTTTGAACTCTCAAAGCATACCTCCTAGAAGGCCATATTTCCTAACCCTTCCCAAACAGTTCCATCAACTGGGGCCCAAGCATTCAAATACAGGAGCCAATGTATGTACGGGGTGTTCTCACTCAAGCTCACAGGGGTGGTGGTATCAGTGAGATGGGTAAGGTGCCTGTGAGGACCTAAATCAGATTCCTCTAAGTCATGGGAGGGAGGGGGAGAACCAACCCCTGAAAGTTGTCCTCCCTCCACATGCATGTTGTCTTCAGGATTCTCCCCCTCCCTCTCCCTCCCTCTTCTCCTCCTCCTCTCTGTCTCTGCCTCTCTCTGTCTCTCTGTCCTCTCTCTGTCTCTGTCTATGTCTCTTTCTCTCCCCCTCTCTCATACACATACACACACACACACACACACACACACACACATTAAATTCAAAACAATAAAGGTAAACATGGCAAGCTCTCACCTCTTTTAGCTGGGCATGGTGGCATGTACCTGTAATGGCAGCACTAAGGAGGCTGAGGCTCCCTTAATTTCCAATTCAGTCTGGGTTACAGAGTTCCAAGCCATCCTAGGTTGCAGGATGAGATCCAGACTTACTGAGGACTCTCCATTCGAAATCTTTTTCCTGACATTTCTGTCTCAATCTTCAGAGGAGTGATTTTTTTCTATTCATACTTCTGGCTTCTACTCAAAGAAAACAAAAATTTCAACTTGTTTGGCTAAGCTATGTTTCACTGTTCCTCATTTTAACAAAAACATTCTTTTTTTTAACACTTTAACAAGCTTAGACTATGTGTCAATAACTCAGAGGGGTAGGGGTGGGGGAGAGACAGAAATATGCACACACGCACACATACAGAGAGAGACAGATGAAGAGCAGAGAGAAAGGAGACAGAAGAAAAGAAGGGAATGAAAGGTCTGAGAGGTCATTGACTTGTTTAGGTTCGTATTGCAATTAAGTTCAAACATATGACAGAACTGGTAGTTTGCCATTTTAACTTACATATATATTGGTCCCAGAGAGCACAATATGATATTTTTATAAGAACTGACCACTGAGCTTAGATTGTTCCTGTTCCCAAGCTTTTTCCTGTCCTTTCTATGAAGTGTTGGAAACACAGGTACTTTTGGGCATTGCATGTGGAGGGAGGGAAGCGACAAGGAGTAGGATGATTAGAGGTGAACATGTGTTTACTAAGACTAGTAGACTGGAAAGATGGCTCAGTGCTTAACTCTTTGAGAGGACTCCATTTTGGCTCTATTCCTCCAGAGAATCCTGGTTTAACTCCCAGTACCCATGTCTCAACTATCTGTAATTCCAGATCTGTGGGACCCAATGCCTTCTTCCAGTCTTAGAGAATGCCTGATACACAGACATACATGCAGGCAAAATACTTATACACATGTTTTTCAATTACACAGTAAAAGAAAGAAAAGAAGAAAAGACTGATGTGAAAGCCATGTGCCAGATGGTAAAGACACTGTAAAAACAAAAAAAGAGCAGAAAGAATATGAAAGCTTCAAAAGAAAACAAAACAAACAAACAAACACAATCAAATGACCACTAAAGAGACCACTGGCCACCTTTGTGAAGAATTCATTTCAGCCTTGCAAGAATTTTTGCTTTGTTGTGTAGTGCGTGGAGGGACAAAAGTCCCAAAACAGTAAAAACAAAATTATAACTATTATTTTTATTAACTAATTTATTTATTCACTTCACATTCTGATTACAACCCTTCCTCTCCTCCTAGTCCCCTCCTCACACAGCTCTTCCATCTCATATTTTTATAATCAGATGTAAACCATTTGGAGCCTGTTGTGGATAGGCCTGGTGCTATTCTTGTGAACCAATCCCTAATGAATAAAGGAGCCAATCACTGGGCAAGTAGGTGGGACTTTTGGGTTGGACAGAAGAGGAGAATAAGTGGGAGAGAGGGACTTCCTTTTGGAACCGGGACAACAAAGGGGTAAGATGTAGCTGCTAGAGTTTCCTAGTATCATGATATATCCGCAAGGATCTGCCACTGGAGGGATCAGATTTTAATAAGGATTACAAGCTTAGGTTGTAGTTGTTGCGCTCAGAGATTGAGTTACCATTGTTTCTGAACTAAGTTTATGTTGAGTTTTTCTTCATGTGGAGGCTTGTTTGGGTTTAAGAGAAATAGGAATGGCAGCCAAGCATGGGTTTGCCTGAGGTGCCCCACAAAAGCTGTGGGGGATTTGAACAATGGGGATGGTGTGGTAGCAACTCACCAGTGGGAACCTAACGAGCGGGGTGGAGACATTTCAGGAGCTCTGGACCAGTGAATCTCCATGAATCTCCAGTGCATGGCCAGCCAGGCTGCCAGGACAGAGAAAGGCACAAGTGTGGGAATGTACCGGTTTGTATTTTTCTTTTAAATATTCCTCTCAACAGGAACCCAATGTATGATGGATACCTTCCAAAGACATCTGCTCACCTAACCTCTATTGGCCTCTTACACAGATGATCAGTCTGAAGAAAAACAACTCACACTGTAAAATTTACCATTGAACAAGATAGCAAGTGCACCACCAGCCTCCTCAGATAGGGGCCCACACAGGAATTCCTTGATGACAAGCCGAGGTAAACCCTTCCTTTTGCCTGCCTCGAAGGAACTTCCAGCATCTTAGCAGCATGGCTTGTCTCTGGCAACTCTCCTCAGAAGCATGTAGTATGCTCCCTAGAACCACACCGCAATAAATTCTCCTTGGCTATTCATGCACTTAGGAGATTATTTTACTACCTGTGTCACCAGCTTTCCCACAGGGCTACAGGGCTTCACATAGTCAGGGTGAGATCTGAACCCACACCATCTAGCATATTTGAAGTGAGTTCTTCATCGAGAGTTGTAGCATGGAACACCATGCTCCCCAAACTGGCCCTTTCAAGTATCATCAGTAGACAGACTCAAGAGTGACTCAACTATTGTGCAAGGGCAGTGATTCACTTCTCTTCAGTTTACATTTCTCTGGGATGCATTTTTCCAGTCCTGTACCTAGACTGCCAGCGGAATGGCAATGGCTCATGCATTTTTGATTTGCCGGTATCGCTTTCTTAGTCACAGACTACTCTTTTACCTAAGGACAATGGAACTGATTTATCTTGTGCAAGAAACATCTTAATACATAAAACACTGAACTTATAGGCTTCACCTACAGATCTGATCTTCCCTAAGCTTCTGAAATTCATCTATGAATATTGTAGAAGGAATTCATGTTCTCCTCCTTTGACAGCTCCACCTTATTATCTGCCCCCTTCATCCTGTGCTTTTAGCTCTGAAACATCCCTGCCCCTCAATTTCTATTGCTAATGTTTGACATCGCACTAATTTTCACAATAGCCTTACCCATCTCGTGTTTCTGTTTTAAAATATACTCTTGAGTGTGGCCATGCAAATGTTCATAACCCCAGCACTGCAGGGGACAGAACTAGAGAGATCACTGGGTCTTGTTAGCCACCAGTCTACCCAAGTAAGAGATCCTGGTTCAAGAGAAGAAAGTAGAAATTGATAGAGCAGGATCCATCCTGTGATTTCTATACATAACTATAAGTAGACATACATCATCTGTATATAACACACACACATACACAAGTAACATTTTCTCTTCAAATTATCACTAATGTCTCTTTCAGAATCATTAATTCATTTCAAACTCCCTACTATAATTTTGTGTGTGTGTATATATATGTGTGTGTGTTTTAAATCTCATCCTCCTTACAACTACCATGATATAAATTTAGAGGTTTTCGTTGTAATTTTTTTTGAGACAGGGTTTCTCTGTGTAGCCCTGGCTGTCCTGGAACTCACTCTGTAGACCAGGCTGGCCTCGAACTCAGAAATCCGCCTGCCTCTGCCTCCCAAGTACTGGGATTAAGGGCATGTGCCACCACTGCCTGGCTCTTTGTAATTTTTATGCAGAAAGATTTGTCAAGACCCCAACAATGCCACTATGTGCTGGGCCTCCATGTGTGAACAGCTTCTCCCTCCCTTGCCTCACCTCACATACCCTGCCCGCCCACCTGGTTCTCTTAGTCATGCTCACAGACAACGTTTCCACCTCGGTGGTTCCCTCCCCTGATGACTGACTTTCTCCCCTTCTCTCCTTTCATAATGCTTTATCTGCATTGTGGTAATTATGCTATTGTATAACAATTATCTGCTGAATTGATTATATCTCATGAGGATAAATAGTAGGAGCCTGAGCAAGTTTTACCTCCCATTTATGATAGGAAACTAGTTTAAAACTGTCTGATCATCTGTGAGGGTTGATCTTGATTATCAACTAGATAGGATTTATAATAACTGTAAGGCTAGATCTCATAGCAAGTCTATTGAGGATTACCCAGTTGAGATTGACTATGGATGGTACCAGTCCATAGATTGGTGTACTGAACTGAATAAAAAGGAGAAAGTGAAGTGACTTTCTGCTTCCTGACTATGGATATGACTAATCAGAAGCTTCAAGTTCCTCACCATGGTGAACTGTACCCTCAAACTGTGAGCCAAAATAAAGCCTTCCTTCTTTAAATTGCTCTGGATGGGAACTTTGTCCTAGCAAAAAGACAAGGAACTAAAATAATTCTCAATGGACCTACTGACATATCATTATATCATAGGCATCTGTTACTGAAGAGCCTACATTCTGTATTGTGGCTTCTGTATATTTGGAAAAGTTTATACTAAATAGTTCTGTAGACAGTAGTAATAAATATACCCTTTGGTGGTAATGTTGATAGTGGTGGAGGTTAGACAATGTACAAGCTGACTATGGAATATCTCTACATTTCTTCAACTGTGCTGCATATATGAGGGCATTCTTGTTTTCTGATATAGGGTCATATTATAGTCCATGCTGACCTTGAACTCAATATGTAGTTAATGATGGCCTTAAACATCTGATCCTCATGCCTGTACCTCCCAAGTGTTGTGCTTACAAGATATGTGTGACCATGCTGAGTTATATGTGGTGCTGGAGATCCAACCCATGTATGATGTAGCATATCATACATGCTACCCAAGCACTCTACCAATTATATTACATCCCTAGCCAATAAAATCACCCATGGAATACAATCTGTTTAAAAGAAAAAAATTAAGAAAGAAAAAATTGAAATGCAGCTGATATTTCCAGAAATCTGCAAATTGCTCACAAAGTAGGTGCCACAGAGAAGTCTCAGCAGTTAAGAGTAATTACTGCTCTTGCAGAGGACATAATTCAGGTTCTTAGCATCTGCACTGGGGGTAGGAGGCTTAAAAGCATCTTTCAGCCCCAAAGATATCAGATGCCTCAAGCCTCTTCAGGTGTCTGCTTCCATTACCCATATTACCTGACCCCACACACATAAGTTAAAAGTAAAATGAAATAAAATAAAATAAGGTAGATGTTTATTCTCTGAACCACAGAACTGTTTCTAATCATTATTGTCTTCAAACTAAAAGCCAAGGGCTGTGGATATGGTAGGGTGCTTGCTTAATATGCAGAAAAGCTCTGAATTTAATCCCCAACACCAACTAAAACTGGGCCTGGTCACTTATACCCAGTAATCCCAGCACTAGGGAGATGTGGGTAGGAGAATCATGTTAAAGTCATCCATAACTATATACTGAGCTTAAGAACAGCCTGAACTAGATAAGACTGTCTTTAAAAAAATTAAAATGCTATTTACAACAAACTAGTGAGTCTTCAAAAATGGAATACACTAGAATAGAAATAAGAGGGTATTATAGAATACGCTTTGAGTTGTGGGTTTCCAGTTCCTCGTCATAGACACTCACATGCTCCCAGACTCCACTGCTGGTTACTATTGCACACAGACTGTCTTTGATGTAATGGATCTATCAGCTTATTATTGCTTGTAAGCATAATGTTTTTATACACTGTGTAAAGGTTATCCTTGTGTTATTCAAATGCCTTCATTCCTTGTTTCAATCCAGACAGGGCATTGCCATGTGTAGATCAAGACTCTCCTGTCTCAAATTTGTGCAAACATTTCTTATTCATCTATTCTCTGCCTTGTCAATAAATGCTAATCACCCAATGGCTGGGGAGAAGAGAGAGAATAGGTTGGAAACTTCCATGAGCCAGAGCAAGGAGAGAGAGGGGGCGGAGGGGAAGGAATTCAGATTAGCCACTAGGAGGAGAGCGTCTGAGAATATATTGTGGAAAGAATCATCTGAAGCAAAGAGACCTAGAACAATAGTAAACTGTAAGTATCATGGGGATAGGCGGTAGCCAGACTAGCATAGGGGGTTAAGACTAACTGCTCAGCTATTGAGGTATAGCTTGAAATAAATCTTGGTGTCTCTGTGTGGTTATTGAAGACTAGGAAAGGTAAAGAAATAAAGCCACCAGATCATTAATGGTTACGTTTATATTGCAAAATAATTCATTTTACAATTGACTGGTTTAATACAGTATTACCATATAATGTTCATGTTGAGAAATAATTGAGAATACTAGAAAATATATAATTAACCATGTCTGTTCATCATTTTTATGAATGTCTACTATTCTTCTTGGAGTGGTCACCCTTTTAGTTTTTAATTAATCAAGATAATGTCTGTTTGGCTACATTTCATATTTCAAGTCTTCTAATGTCAACAACTCAAAGTTTTATCATGCCCCCCCAAAGCATGTGATTCTTCTGCATAAAGATGTTTAAGATGAAGGTTATAAAACAGAAAGAACAAAGGGAGAAGAGAAAATGAAAATTATCTGTGTCTTTATCTATTTGAACTTGAGGTTTATCTTAGAGCTTCCTAGCATATGGAACAAGAAATGCTATTCTGAGGTGTTTTACCCTTAATGACCACAGCACAGATGGAACACTGTAATTATTTTATTTTGTTTATTTCTTTTCTTTCTTTTTTATTACATATTTGCTTTATTTTCATTTCAAATGGTATCCCCTTTCCTCATTACCCCTCTGAAAACCCTGTATCCCGTTCCTCCCCCTGTTTACCTCCCTTCCTCAACTTTCCTGACTGGCTTTCCTCTGCTCTGAAGCATCAAGCCTTCACAGGACCAATCTCTTCTCATTGATGTCTGAAATGGCCATCTTCTGCTACATATGTAGCTGGAGCCATGGATCCCTCCATGTGTACTCTTTGGTTGGTGGTTTAGTCCCTGGGAGCTCTGGGGGTACTGGTTGGTACATATTACTGTTCCTCCTGTGGGGCTGCAAACCTCTTTAGCTCCTTGGGTCCTTTCTCTAGATGCTCCATTCTGGACCTTATGCTCAGTCTATTGGTTGGCTGTGAACTATGGGTATTTTGATCCACCTTCCAATAAGGATCAAAGTATCCACACTTTGGTCTTCCTTCTTCTTGAACTTCATATGGTCTGTGAGTTGTATCTTGGGTATTCCCAGCTTTTGGGCTAATATCCACTTATCAGCGAGTGCATACCATGTATGTTCTTTTATGACTGGGTTACCTCACTCAGGATGATATTTTCTAGTTCCATCCATTTGCCTAAGAATTTCATGAATTCATTGTTTTTAATAGCTGAGTGGTATTCCATTGTGCAAATGTACCACATTTTCTGTATCCATTCCTCTGTTGAGGCACATCTGGGTCCTTTCCAGCTTCTGGCTATTATAACAAGGGCTGTTATGAACATAGTGGAGCATGTGTCCTTAGTACATGCTGGAGTATCCTCTGGGTATATGCCCAGGAGTGGTATAGCAGAGTCCTCTGGAAGTGTCATGCCCAGTTTTCTGAGGAACCGCCAGACTGATTTCCAGAGTGGTTGTACCAGCTTGCAATCCCATCTGCAGTGGAGGAGTGTTCCTCTTTCTCTATACCCTCACCAGCACCTGCTATCTTCTGAGCTTTTGATCGTAGCCATTCTGACTGGTGTGAGGTGAAATCTCAGGGTTGTTTTGATTTGCATTTCTCTGATGACTAAGGATGTTGAACATTTCTTTAGGTGCTTCTCAGCCATCTGATATTCCTCAGTTGAGAATTCTTTGTTTGACTCTGTACCCCATTTTTAATAGGTTTATTTGGTTCTCTGGAGTCTAACGTCTTGAGTTCTTTGTATATATTGGATATTAGCCCTCTATCAGATGTAGGATTGGTAAAGATCTTTTCCCAATTTGTTGGTTGTTGTTTTGTCCTATTGACAGTGTCCTTTGCCTTACAGAAGCTTTGCAATTTTATGAGGTCCCATTTGTCAATTCTTGATCTTAGTGCATAAGCGATTGGTGTTCTGTTCAGGAAAAATTCCCCTGTGCGCATGTGCTCCAGGTTCTTCCCCACTTTTTCTTCTATTAGATTCAGGGAACACTGTAATTGTTTTAAAGGGTATGGGTGAACAGAGAGCACCTAGTTGGCTGATCAACTCTGAACTTCAGTTGTCACTGGGCTGATAGGATAGAGGTTTGTGTGCACTGGAAAACTCTCAGCAGTCGGGAGCCATGACATGAGAAGAAAAGTGTGTCACATAGTTCATATCACCAGATAAAGAGCAACAACAATGATGTCCCCTGGTTGTTTGGGGGTATGGGGGTATGTTTGGGGGTAGAAGGTCTTCAATTTACTATTTAATTCTTTTACTGATTTAGGGGGACTGAATGCATTGTTTGGCAAGCACTTTACGTGCTGATCCATCTTCCCAGCCCTCTTTTCTAGGTCTAATTTTTAAAAACACCACACTTACCACATTGTTCATAAATAAGTGTACATTTCATATGTAGAGTTAATGTGTGCATAGTTCCCCACCTTGGATGGCAGTTGACATAACCACTTGCCAATGAGCGCTTTGTTTGCATGCTTGTTTGGATTTCAGTGTTTCTAGGCAGAGTCTCATCCTCAGCGGCAGGTCGTAGCATCACCCAGTTCTTCAGAGGAATTCTTGGAGTCAGCCATATAGGATTTCCCTCCCTGATTCCTAACATAATATTCCCTTAGGTTGCATAATACTAGCCAGTTCTTGGGCTGTAGTTCTGATGTATGATTCCGCCAGTTGCCTTGCCTGTACAAACTCTGAACGGCTGGGCAGGGCAGGGCACTACACCTCGGTGCCTGCAGGAAAAGGAGACACTATTTCATTAGACTTTCTTTTTTTTTTCATGATGCACTTATATGTCCACTTCCAAGTGATACAAGTTGTAACAGGCTGTATTTTGAAGACAAGCCCATGGGTATCATCAGCTACTAAGATACACAGGGCAGGTGTGCTGAGGGCGTCTTTTCCTACCTGGCCTGATGAGGGGCCTGGGAGGAAGAGGAAGAGTGACACCAACTCTTGTTACCATGCAGGGATGTACAACAGTAAACATCATCCGAACCCTGAGGGCTGTTCCTTAAAGGATGTGGGCCTGGAAGGTGCACAACAGCCACTCCATCAGACTTCTGCCGAGAGAAGAAGAGGCGCGGGCACAAGTCCAGAAGACGCGTGTGAGCGGATAACTTGGCTGGAAGCTAAGGGAACCCAGCTGTAATTACTGATATTTATTAGGTCAATGATACTTCCTCCAAGGCAAAGTATCCAAACCAGTTTGGCCTGAAACAATGTGATTTTTTTTTCTAATTTCTTAAAAAGTGAGTTGTTGGGTGAATTAGAGAACCATCCTTGTTCCTGTAAAATATTTTCTGCTTTTGTGAATCACCCAACAATGACTGGATAAATGTATTAAACTGATTCTCACAGGGTTTGAGGGAGTTATGTCTCTCCCTAGTTTCTTATACTAGAGTCCTCAGCCCAACTACCTCAGAATTAGAATTCCTTTAGAGAAGTGATTGATACAAAATAGGGTCATCAGGGTGGGTCCTAGTTCAATATGCATGGCCTCCTCATACGAAGAGAAACAGATGTTCTGTGAACTCAGCCAAAAGGTCATATAAGGACCTAGCAAGAGAATGCCTTCAGCAAGCCACAAACATCTGTCAACATCTTAGTCTTAGGATCTTACAGAAGTATAAAAAGGAAAATTTCCTTTTTGTTGTTATTGAAACTGCCTAGCTGATGGTATTTTGTTAGAATAACTACTAAATAAAGGGCAAGAGATTTTAGACATTATCCACTTAGAATTTTCTGCATTTTCAAACTCTATGTACAATATATCTGCTTTAGAGTGTCATTTGTAACTTTCTCTTAAGTTGACCTAAGTTCCATAACTCACCAGTTTATATTCTATCTTCTTCTTCTTCCTGGCTTGCCATTGGTCACTTCAAAAGAGGTGTTAAAGGATCTTATCATCTGTGTAATCTATGGATAAAAGCAGTGTTCTGTCTTCATTGACCTCCACCCTCCAGCCTTTAACCTGATTTTTCATAAAGAAGAACATACTTTCAGTAAAGTAACACTATGGGTTGAGGCAGGAGGATTGCTCTTAGTATGGATTACATGGTGAGTTCTAAGTCAGCAGTCAGCATGGGCAAATGAGAGAGAGTGAGAGAGAGAGAGAGAGAGAGAGAGAGAGAGAGAGAGAGAGAGAGAGAGAGAGAGAGAGGGAGGGAGGGAGGAAGGGAGAGAGAGGGAGGGAGGGAGGAAGAGGGAGAGAGAAGAGAGAGAGAGAGAGAGAGAGAGAGAGAGAGAGAGAGAGAGAGAGAATCTAAGACTGCTTATCAAAGCGTCTCTGATCAATTTGTATCAAGAATCTAAGAATCTAGAAGAACTTTTTTGGTAATACCCTTTTGCCATTGGGTATTTGTGAATGGCTTATCAGTTCTGCAAGTGTAACTGTTGACAAATCATCCCCTGATCATTAATTGTTATTTACACTGGTAATTCATATGATGTTGAGTACTACTTCCCACTTTTTGTTTTATTTTGTTTTGTTTTTTGAGATAGGGTTTCTCTGTGTAGCCCTGGTTGTCCTGGAACTCACTCTGTAGACCAGGCTGGCCTCAAACTCAGAAATCCTGCTTTTGCCTCGCAAGTGCTGGGATTAAATGCATATGTTGCCCTCACCTGGCTACTGCCCACTTTTGAAACCCACTGGGCCTTACACTTTTGGCATCATTTTGGTCTTTCTTTTCTCTTGGCAAGGGCAAATATGCCTGTCTTTCTGGCTTTTCCTTCTCCAATATTTAATAATGTCCAAGTAATTTACATTAAATAAGCACCCTTACTGACATAATCAAACCATAGCCATTATTGTTAAAAAATATACTCTATGCTAGGTAAATCAGTTCCTGGACTACTTGTCTCTTATGTCTGAGGCTCTGGGTTTGAGCCACTGCATTGTGTGGACCAAACATGATGGAGCACATGTGTATGTCCAGCACTCAGAAAGTAGAGGCAGGAGGACCAGTGATCTTCCTTGGCTATACAGAGAGTTCAAGACCAGTCTGGTATATAATAGATATTCTAAAAAAGAATTCTTTAAGTCTAAAATGTAGTTTTAGGACAAGCTGCTCTTCAGGGGATGTTGTTGGAGACCTCATTTCTCATTTGTTTTCTCCTGAAACTTCAGAGACTTGGAAGTTGAGCAATGATGGTTCTAGAACTCTCATAATTCCTTTCAAGATATTTTAGTTGTTTGGGGTTTCTTCCAAATGTCTGGGTTATAGTTGCCAGCAACCAAGAACTGGAAACTCTTACAGAATTACTTGTAGATAGGGAAACAAGATTTCTATTGGTTTATAATTTCCAAGCCAAAGCCAGCTTGAACATTACACTAAGTTTTTACTTATTGATATAGTTGTATCTCAGCTCTTTTACTCTTCTCTGTAGCACAGTCTGGGGACTTAGCTAACTATCTTTCTCTTTCTCCTTTGCCATCTAATCGTTTACTAAGGTCTGTCAATGAGAAGCATCGTGGACAAGAGAGGAGGAAAGAATTTGCTTATTTGTTTAATTACCATTTCATTTATCACTTCAGTAGCAGGAATAAAGAGAAATGTGGCTTCAGCTCCCAGCTTTTTTTTCCCTTTGTGTCTATTCTGTGTTGGTTCAGAAAATCCAGCAATTTCCAGCCTTTATCCCACTGTGTGATGATAATCTTAGTTAATCAGCTGCATTAATCAACAACGCTTCACTCCCTGGGCTGCCCAGGCATCTGCATATCCAAACTCATCTGTAATACATGCCTTTATCCTCAGGAGCTTCTACAGTGTAGGCAATTGGTCTAAGGACTGTATCCACTGAGCTCTAGAGTCTGGTGATCAGACCTTTATCTTTGCTTTGCAGCATCAGAGGGAAAGTAATCTTTCTGCTCTTTCAGCCTTCTAATATTCTCCCGAAGTTTCCTGAATTGATCAGTTTTTCATTGAAATATCTAGTGTAGGAGCAAGATTAGACTCTTAGTTACCTAGGCTCAAGACTAACTATTAATTGCTGAAACCAGAGAATGAGTACAGTTGGTCAAGTGAGGAATATAAGCCAACTTCTGTAGTTAAATATATAGTCTTTTACTAAAAGAGACATAGGTAGGGAGAATTACTGTAGTAGACAGCCATGAAAGGAAGGGATGTAAGCTACAGCCATTATAGTAAACAGTTTTATGATTTTTTTCATGCTATCCTAGCCTATTTTTACTGCTACAACAGGTCTGGGAGTGAATATTTGATAATGAACACAGACAAATTTAGGCATCTAGAACCTCTGAAATCCATGATCTTGGGGCCATGATGTAGCAACTGAGTACATAATGGGTACTATGTTTTGATAGAAGCCTGTCTCCCTCAAGATATGCTGAAATGTCCTCAATGTAATGGTGCTGGGGTGTGAGGCCTTTAAGAGGTATTCAAAGCTTGACCTGGTAGTTTATACCCGTAATCCTAACATTTAAGAGAGTGAGGCAGGAGAATTGTCATGAATTCAAGACCAACCTGGTGTACATATCAAGTACTCTGGTAGTCTTAGCTACAGACAGAGACCCAGCCTGGGGTGGTGACACATGTTTGCAATCCCAGCCTTTAGGAGGTAGAGGAAGAAGGATGGGAAGATCAAAGTCATTCTCTATTACATAGTGAATTTAGAGGCATCCTGGGATACATGAGGTCTTGTCTTGGAACAAATCATACTAAACAGAATAACAGAACACATGCTTCTGAATTTATTCTAGCATGAAAATAGTCATTTGTCCTATTTCCATATTCAGATTTGTAAAAATCAGTCATAAAATAGTCATTTCCAAGCACAGAGCATATACCTAAAGGGGCATGGTCCTGACACAGCAGTGACTGACTAGCCCCTGCTAACTTATGGGAAAAGGAAGGTTATTGATAGCTATGACATCATCCTTCCTGTTTCAGAACCTCAGGAAAGGTGACGTTCTGCTTATTTAAGCACCATTTCTCCACTGCCTTTCTTCCTTTGCATTATGTTAAAAAAAATCTCAACTGGACCACTCTTCTTGCCTCATACCAAACTTCTCTGGCTCCTTCTCCTCACAGACACCCAAATCATAACTACATTTAGGATAAAGGCAGGTATCCAGCCTGACCTGACTATAGATATCTTGTCTGTAACTACCCTTTGTGCCTGCTATGTGGCAGGCATACATATGGTATGTCCTCTAGGACACACCAGCTGCTTAAGACAGTCACTCGAGAAGCTGGTGTGCAGCTCAGTGGTCCAGTATGTGCCAAGATTGTGTGAAGCCCTGGATTCAATTCATAGTTCCCTTCCACCACCACCAGAAAAGAAATGAACAAATGAAAATTTGGTCATTTGGACATGTTGCACTGGCTACTGGTGATTGGGAAGTTGTTTTCTCTGACACTGGACATGTTTATAGCTTTTAAAGAAAAAGCAGATACAACATGTCTTAAGTAGAGTTTCCATTGCTGCGAAGAGACATGTTAACCAAAGAAACTTATAAAGGACAGTATTTAATTGGGGCTGGCTTGCAGGTTCGGAAGTTCAGTTCATTATCATCATGGCAATAAGTGTGGCAACATCCAGACAGGCATGATGTTGGAGGATCTGAGAGTTCTACATCCTGTTATGTAGACAATCAGAAGTACAGTAAATCTTTCAGGTAGATATAAGTGTCTCAAAGCCCACCCCCACACTGACACACTTCTATTAACAATAGTGCCTTTCCCTGGGCCAAGCATAGTCAAACCACCACTCCCTAGCCCCCATAAGCTTGCTCAAACACATGAATATATGGGAGCCATGCCTAAACACAACATAATACAAAATATATTTAGTCCAACTTCAAAAGTCCCGTAGTCTACCACAATTTTGACAATGTTAAAAGTCCAAAGTTCAAGATCTCTTCTGAGATTCATTCAATCACATAACCGTAATCTCCTATAAGGTCAAAATAAAAAACAGATCACATACCTCAAACATCACAGGATATACATTATCATTCCAAAATATCATAGTGGAAATACTGGACCAAAACAAGACCAAAATCCAGCTGGGCAAACTCCAAATTCTTCATCTCCATGTCTTATGTTAAAGTGCTTTTCAGATCTCCAACTCCTTTCATATTTACTGACTGCAACAAACTCTTTCTCCTGGGCTGGTTCTACTCCCTGTTAGCAGCTTTCTTCTGTAGGTATCTCATGGCTCTGGCATCTCTAACATCTTGGGATCTCCAAAGCAACTTCAACTTTACGGCTTCTTATTCCAATGTCTGGGATCCATACACGATCTTCTAGGCTTCTCAAAAGGCTTGGGTCACTTCTCCAGCTCTGCCCTCTGTAGCACACTAGGCTCTGGTTGACTCTACTCCCCTCCTGATGCCATTCTTGGTGGTTATTCCAGGGTGCTGGCATCTTCAATATGCTGGGGTCTTCCTCTGAAACTAGGCTTCACCAGTAGCCTCTCAAAAGCTCCGTTCATAGTGTCAAGCCTCAACCTCTTTGCATGGCCCCTACAGACCTGGGCTGCCAACTGCCACTGAGGTTGCATCTTCACCAATGGCCTTCCCTGGCCTCTCACAGTGTCAAGCCTCAGGTGCTCTAATGAGCCCTTCATGTCTTCAAAATCAGTACCACCTGGGTGACTCTTATACATTACCAAATCTGGCTACCAGCATGAAGTACAACCTTAGCTCCCTCTGGAACACAAGTTTTTGGTTTTGTTTTTTGTGCTTTCAGAAAACACTTCCCAAAAGATTTCACCACAGTGATACTGGTCTTGTCTTTTTCTTTTTCTTTTTTCCTTTTCTTTTTCTCTTTTTAAAATTTTCTATATTCTTTGTTTGCATTCCAAATGATTTCCCTTTTCCTGGTTCTGCCCTCCTCATAAGTCCCATAAGCCCACTTCCCTCCACCCATTCCCCAATCACTCCCTCCCATTTCTCTGTCCTGGTAATCCCCTACAATGCTGCATCAAGCCTTTCCAGGACCAGGGCCCTCTCCTTCCTTCTTCTTGGGAATCATTTGATATGTGAATTGTGTCTTGAGTATTCAGAACTTCTGGGCTAATTAATAGCCACTTATCAGTGACTACATTCCATGTGTGTTCTTTTGTGATTGGGTTACCCCACTTAGGATATTTTCCAGTTCCAACCGTTTGCCTAAAAATTTCATGAATTCATTGTTTTTAATTGCTCAGTAGTATTCCATTGTATAAATATACCACATTTTCTGTATCCATTCCTCCATTGAGGGACATCTGGGTTCTTTCCAGATTCTGGCTATTATAAATAAGGCTGCTATGAACATAGTGGAGCATGTGTCCTTATTGCATGCTGGGGAATCCTCTGGGTATATGCCCAGGAGTGGTATAACAGGGTCCTCCAGAAGTGTCATGCCCAGTTTTCTGAGGAACCGCCAGATTGATTTCCAGAGTGTTTGTACCAGCTTGCAATCCCACCAGCAGTGGAGGAGTGTTCCTCTTTCTCCAAATCCTTGCCAACACCTGCTGTCTCCTGAGTTTTTAATCTTAGTCATTCTGACTGGTGTGAAGTGAAATCACTGCTAATTTCTTAACTGCTGCTAACTAGCATCAATTGTTCTGGTAGTCCCTTCTATTCTTGATTCTAAAGCCAGAGTCTCATGGTCAAAGCTGTCAAGTTCTGCTGCTTGCTGGACCTGGAACATGACCCCTTGTTCTATTATATTATCACCAGTCTTCTGTTTTCTGACTTGTTCACTGTCTAAGCTTAGCTATCCTGAAACTTACTCTGTAGATTGACCTTTATCTTAAAGATCTGCACGGCTCTCTCTCTCCCAAATGTTGATATTAAAGATATGCACTACTATGACTGGACTTAAACTTTGCTTTACCTAGAACTTGCTCTGTCCCAGAACTCAGAGATTTGCTTGCCTTTGTCTCCTGGGATTAAAGGTGTGCACCACCATGCCTGGGCCTAAGCTTTTTATGGCCACTGCTCCTCAAGATTGAGGTCAAACGCCTGTGTCTTCCAGCCTCACAATTTGGATCACAGGTGTGTCCTCTGTTTCTGGATTGCAGTTCAATCCATATTAAAAGGCCAAATTAAAACAATAACCAGGTAATAAAACCTAACATCATATAACCATTCCTTGTTCAACTACAAACATAAACAATAATCTTAGCTGGGTAGGATCTTGCCACAATGTCATCACTCCCTTAATCTATTTCTCTCCTTAAACACAGGATTCAGCTAAATTCTTCCTAGTGTCCCTTTATTCCTTGAACTAAACATTTTCTATTTTCCTTTCTAAGCCCTTTACACTTGATCAAAGCTCTTCATGAGAGCAAACTAGAGGACAAAGTTTATGTTAGGCTTTTCTTAGACTTCCTTTGTCAATGCAATTAATCTAATTATCTTTACCTTAGAAGGAGTCTCAGGGTGACTTTTCTTTTCTTTTTTTTTTATTTGATATATTCTTTTTTAAAATTTATTTATTGGATATATTCTATATTTACAATTCATTTCCCTTTTTCTGGTTTCCCACCCCCAAAGGTCCCACATGCCCTTTTCCCTCACCCTGCTCCCTCATCCACCCCCTCCCACCTCACTGTTCTTGTACTCCCCCACAATGATGTTTTGGTCCATTCTAGCACCAGTGTCCACTCCTTTCTTCTTGTGAGACATAACTTGATATGTGATTTATGTCTTTGGTGTTCCAAGCTTCTAGGCTAATATCCGCTTATCAGTGACTGTATACCATGGGTATTCTTTTGAGACTAGGTCACCTCACTTAGTATGACGTTCTCCAGCTCCATCCATTTCTCTAAGAATTTCATGAATTCATTGTTTCTAATGGCTGAATAGTATTCCATTGTGTATATATACCACATTTTTTTGTATCCATTCCTCTGTTGAGGGACATCTGGGTTCTTTCCAGCTTCTGGCTATTATATATAAGGCTGCTATGAACATAGTGGAGCATGTATCCTTATTGCATGCTGGGGAATCTTCTGGGTATATTGCCAGGAGTGGTATGGCTGGGTCCTCCGGAAGTATCACGTCCAGTTTTCTGAGGAACCGCCATACTGATTTCCAGAGTGGTTGTACCAGCTTGCATTCCCACCAGCAGTGGAGGAGTGTTCCTCTTTCTCCATATCCTCGCCAACACCTGATGAAGGATAAGCAGGCCGAGAAAGAAATTAGGGAAATGACACCCTTCACAATAGCCACAAATGATATAAAGTATCTTGGAGTGACGCTAACCAAACATGTGAAAGATTTATACGACAAAAACTTCAGGTCTCTGAAGAGGGAAATTGAAGAAGACATCAGAAAATGGGAAAATCTTCCATGCTCGTGGGTTGGCAGGACTAATATAGTCAAAATGGCAATCTTGCCCAAAGCAATATACAGATTCAATGCAATTCCCATCAAAATCCCAACTCAGTTCTTCATAGAGCTAGAAAAAGCAATTCTCAAATTCATCTGGAATAACAAAAAACCCAGGATAGCTAAAACTATCATCAACAGCAAAAGAACTTCTGGGGGAATCAATATCCCAGACCTCAAGCAATATTACAGAGCAGTGGTATTAAAAACTGCATGGCCGGGCGTGGTGGCGCACGCCTGTAATCCCAGCACTTGGGAGGCAGAGGCAGGCGGATTTCTGAGTTCGAGGCCAGCCTGGACTAGAGTGAGTTCCAGGACAGCCAGGACTACACAGAGAAACCCTGTCTCGAAAAAAAAAAAAAAAAAAAAAAACCAAAAAAAAAAAAAAAACTGCATGGTATTGGTTCAGTGACAGGGATCAATGGAATAGGATCGAAGACCCAGAATTGAACCCACACATCTATGGCCAATTGGTCTTCTGAGTTTTTAATCTTAGCCATTCTGACTGGTGTGAGGTGAAATCTCAGGGTTGTTTTAATTTGCATTTCCCTAATGACTAATGATGTTGAACATTTTTTTAAGGTGTTTCTCAGCCATCTGAATTTCTTCAGGTGAAAAGTCTCTGTTTAGCTCTGTACTCGATTTTTGGATAGGGTTACTTGGTTTTCTGGGGTCTAGCCTCTTGAGTTCTTTGTATACATTGGAAATTAGCCCTCTGTCGGATGTGGGGTTCGTGAAGATTTTTTCCCAATTTGTTGGTTGTCAGGCTGACTTTTCAGACAAGGAAAAAAGGCAGCTACATTCTTCACCAAAATAATGCAGAAACAGTCTCTAGGCTACATAGTAACATTCTTCTCATCTGAAATCCCTTGAGCCAGGCCACTGCAGTTAAAAATTACCAGGAGTATCAATGTCTTCCATATTCCTAATAGGATAGCCCATTAATCTCCAAATTAAAGCATTCTACCAAAGTCCCAATATCCACATTCCTCCAAACAGAAACCTGGTCAAGCCTATCACAACAATGCCCATGGCCCTGTTACCAACATCTGTCTTAAGGGTTCTATTGCTGGGAAGAGACACCATAACCAAGATAACTTTTATAAAGGACAATATTTTTATTACATGCATTATTTATTCACTTTACAACCCTATATCAGCCCTTCTTCTCTTCCAAGTAACCTCCTCACCCAAATCTTCACCTAATTCCAACATCCCCTTCTCTTTTGAGGGTGCCTTAAGCCATTTTTCCAGCACTAGTGTATTATTTTAATCTAAAGGCAATTGAGAAGAATCAAATAGAAGGTTCCTATCATCCTTTTAATAACCAAACAAAACAGCACTTAAATCACTAAAGGTCCTTTCTGTACCAGGATAATCAGTGAAGTAATTAATGACACCATCACAAACAAATTAGTATGCATAATGGCACCTGTAGCACTGCACTATGACGATCTTAAGAGACCCCTGATATCTTGAATTAGGCTTGTTAAGTACCTAGCTTTATAGAAAGTGATGATTTTGTTTTAGTTGACATTTTTTATTATTATCATTTTTATTTTAATAGATTTTTCTTTTCTTTTTTCTTTTTTTCTTTTTCTTTTTTGTTTTTTTCTCTTTCTTTCTTTCTTTCTTTCTTTTTTTTTTTTTTTTTTTGATTTTTTGAGACAGGGTTTCTCTGTATAGCCCTGGCTGTCTTGGAACTCACTCTGTAGACCAGGCCAGCCTCAAACTCAGAAATCCACCTGTTTCTGCCTCCCAAGTGCTGGGATTAAAGGCGTGCACCACCACCATCTGGCCTTAATAGATTTTTTTTTAAAAAGATTTGTTTTTATGTAAGTACACTGTTGCTGTCTTTAGACACACCAGAAGAGGGCATCTGATCCCATTACAGTTGGTTGTGAGCCACCATGTGGAATTGAACTCAGGACCTTTAGAAGAGCAGTCAGTGCATTTAACTGATGAGCCACTTCTCTAGCCCATTTTAATAGACTTTTAAAAAATTTCAGCTTTCAAAAAAAACTGAAGAGAAAGTACAGAGATACTTTATTATATGCTTATCTCTTCAAATTTTTAAAATGAAAAGTTTTAGTCTGATATGTTTTAAAAAACAATTGGGGAAAACTTAAAAGTGGAATTAACAACATTGTACCAATGCCATTATCTACCTTTTGATAATGTTACATATTTACATAGGAGGTATATAACATTAATATATAATGTTATATATTACAAGAAGGTAGACTGAGATCATTGGTATCTATATACTGATTTACAATCTATGAATATGAGATTATGTAACATAAAATATTTTTAAAACTAATTTGAGAACAATTTCTTATTTTCAGTCTCCCATCCAAATACTTTTTTATATTTTATTTTCTATATTCTTTGTTTACATTCCAAAGGTTTTCCCCTTTCCCAGTTCCCCCCTCACCATATGTCCCATAAGTCATCTTTCCCCTGCCCATTCCGCAATCACACCCCCCACCATTTCTCTGTTCTGGTACTCTCCAACAAAACTGTATCTACTCTTTTCGGGACTAGGGTCCTCTCCTTCCTTCTCCTTGGGAATCTTTTGATTTTCTAATTGTGCCTTGTGTACTCAGAGCTTCTGGGCTCATTAATATCCCCTTATCAGTGATTGCATTTCATGTGTATTCTTTTGTGATTGGGTTAACTCACTTAGGATGATATTTTCCAGATCCAACCATTTGCCTACAAATTGCATGAATTCATTATTTTTAATTGCTGAGTAGTATTCCATTGTGTAAATATACCACATTTTCTGTATCCATTCCTCCTTTGAGGGACATCTGGGCTCCTTCCAACTTCTGGATATTATAAAGAAGGCTGCTATGAACATAGTGGAGCATGTGTCTTTACTGCATGCAGGGGAATCCTCTGGGTATATGCCCAGGAGTGGTATGACAGGGTTCGTTGGAAGCATCATGCCCAATTTTCTGAGGAACCACCAGACTGATTTCCAGAGTGGTTGTACCATCTTGCAATCCCACCAACAGTGGAGGAGTGTTCCTCTTTCTCCAAATCCTCTCCAGCACCTGTTGTCTCTTGAGTTTTTAATCTTAGCCATACTGACTGGTGTGAGGTGGAATCTCAGGGTTGTTTTGATTTGCATTTCCCTGATGACTAATGATGTTGAACATCTCTTAAGGTGCTTCTCAGCCATCTGAATTTCTTCTGGTGAAAATTCCTTGTTTAGCTCTGTACCCCATTTTTTTAATTTATATTTTCTATATTCTTTGTTTACATTCCAAAGGCTTTCCCCTTTCCCAGTCCCCCCCACCATACATCCCATAAATACTCCCCCCCCAACTATTCCCCAATCATCCCCCCCCCAATGATTTCTCTGTTCTGGGTCTACAAAAGTGGATCCAATCTTTTCAGGCCCAGGGTCCTCTCCTTTCTTCTTCTTGGGAATCATTTGACTTGCTAATTGTGCCTTGGGTATTTAGGGCTTCTGGGCTCATTAATATCCACTTATCAGTGATTGCATTTCATGTGTATTCTTTTGTGATTGGGTTAACTCACTTAGGATGATATTTTCCAGATCTAACCATTTACCTACCAATTGCATGAATTCATTATTTTTAATTGCTGAGTAGTATTCCATTGTATAAATATACCACATTTTCTGTATCCATTCCTCCTTTGAGGGATATTTGGGCTCCTACCAATTTCTGGCTATTGTAAACAAGGCTGCTATTAACATAGTGGAGCATGTGTCTTTATTGTATGCAGGGGAATCCTCTGGGTATATGCCCAGGAGTGGTATGCCAGGGTCCTCTGGAAGTGACATGCCCAATTTTCTGAGGAACCGCCAAACTGAGTTCCAGAGCGGTTTTACCATTTTGCAATCCCACCAACACTGGAGGAGTGTTCCTCATTCTCCACATCCTCGCCAGCACTTGTTGTCTCTTGAGTTTTTAATCTTAGCCATTCTGACTGGTGTGAGGTAGAATCTCAGGGTTGTTTTGATTTGCATTTCCCTGATGACTAATGATGTTGAACATCTCTTAAGGTGTTTCTCGGCCATCCGAATTTCTTCTGGTGAAAATTCTTTGTTTAGCTCTGTACCCCATTTTTTGATAGGGTTATTTGGTTCTTTGGGGTCTAACTTCTTAAGTTCTTTGTATGTATTGGATATTAGCCCGCTGTTGGATGTGGGGTTGGTGAAGATCTTTTCCTACTTTGTTGGTTGTCGTTTTGTCCTTCTGACAGTGACCGTTGCCTTACAGAAACTTTGTAATTTTATGAGGTCCCATTTGTCAATTCTTAATCTTAGAGCATAAGCTATTGGTGTTCTGTTCAGGAACTTTCCTCCTGTGCCCATGTCCTCCAGGGTCTTCCCAACTTTCTTTTCTAATAGTTTCAGCGTGTCTGGTTTTATGTGGAGGTCCTTGATCCACTTGTTGTTGATCTTAGTACAAGGAGATAAGAGTAGGTCGATTTGCATTCTTCTGCATGTTGACCTCCAGTTGAACCAGCACCATTTGTTGAAAAGGCTATCTTTTTTCCACTGGATGGTTGTGGCTCCTTTATTAAAGATCAAGTGACCATAAGTCTGTGGGTTCATTTCTGGGTCTTCAATTCTATTCCATTGATCTACTTGCCTGTTGCTGTACCAATACCATGCAGTTTTTAACACAATTGCTCTGTAGTACTGCTTGAGGTGAGGGATATTGATTCCCCCAGAAGTCCTTTTATTGTTGAGAATAGTTTTAGCTATCCTGGGTTTTTTGTTGCTCCAGATGAATTTGAGAATTGCTCTTTCTAGATCTATAAAGAATTGAGTTGGGATTTTGATGGGGATCGCATTGAATCTGTAGATTGCTTTTGGCAAGATGGCCATCTTTACTATATTGATCCTGCCAATCCAAGAGCAAGAAATATTTTTTCCATCTTCTGAGGTCTTCTTCGATTTCTTTCTTCAAGGACTCGAAGTTCCTTTCATACAGATCTTTCACTTGTTTGGTTAGAGTTACACCAAGGTACTTTATGTTGTTTGTGGCTATTGTGAATGGTGTTATTTCCCTAACTTCTTTCTCAGCCTGCTTGTCCTTTGAGTATAGGAAGGCTACTGATTTGCTTGAGTTGATTTTATAACCAGCCACTTTGCTGAAGTTGTTTATCAGCTGGAGGAGTTCTCTGGTGGAGTTTTTGGGTCGCTTAAGTATACTATCATATCATCTGCAAATGATGATAGTTTGACTTCTTCCTTTCCAATTTGTATCCCTTTGACTTCCTTTTGTTGTCTAATTGCTCTCGCTAGAACTTCAAGTACTATATTGAAAAGATATGGAGAGAGAGGGCAGCCTTGTCTAGTCCCTGATTTTAGTGGGATTGCTTCAAGTTTCTCTCCATTCAGTTTGATGTTGGCTACTGGTTTGCTGTATATTGCCTTTATTATGTTTAGGTATGGGCCTTGAATTCCTGTTCTTTCCAGGACTTTTAGCATGAAAGGGTGCTGAATTTTGTCAAATGCTTTTTCAGCATCTAATGAGATGACCAGGTGGTTTTTTTTTCTTTTAGTTCATTTATGTAGTGGATTGCATTGATGGATTTCCATATATTGAACCATCCCTGCATTCCTGGGATGAAGCCTACTTGATCATGGTGAATGATCGTTTTGATGTGCTTTTGGATTCGGTTGGCAAGGGTTTTATTTAGTATTTTTGCATAGATATTCATAATGGAATTTGGCCTATAGTTCTCTTTCTTTGTTGGATCATTGTGTGGTTTTGGTATCAGCGTAATTGTGGCTTCATAGAACATGTTGGGTAGTGTTCCTTCTGTTTCTATTTTATGGAATAGTTTGAAGAGTATTGGTGTTAGGTCTTCTTTGAAGGTCTGATAGAATTCTGCACTAAAACCATCTGGTCCCATACTTTTTTTGGTTGGTAGACTTTCTATAACCCCTTCTATTTCTGTAGGGATTATGGGACTGTTTAGCTGATCTAATTGATCCTGATTTAATTTTGGTATTTAGTATCTCTCTAGGAAATTGTCAATTTCTTCCAGATTCTCCAGTTGCGTTGAGTATAGGCTTTTGTAGTAGAATCTGATGATTTTTTGAATTTCCTCAGATTCTGTTATATCCCCCTTTTCATTTCTAATTTTCTTAATTTGGATACTGTCTCTGCTCCCATTGGTTAGTCTGGCTAAGGGTTTATCTATCTTGTTGATTTTCTCAAAGAACCAGCTCCTGGTTTTGTTGATTATTTGTATGGTTCGCTTTATTTCTACTTGATTGATTTCAGCCCTTAGTTTGATGATTTCTTGTCTTCTACTCCTCCTTGGTAAATTAGCTTCTTTTTGTTCCAGGGCTTTCAGGTATGCTGTTAAGCTGCTAGTGTATGCTGTCTCCAGTTTCTTTTTGGAGGCACTCAGTGCAATGAATTTTCCTCTTAGCACTGCTTTCATTTTGTCCCATAGATTTGGATAGGTTGTACCTTCATTTTCATTGAATTCTAAAAAGTCTTTGATTTCTTTCTTTATTTCTTCCTTGACCAATGTGTCATTGAGTATTGTTCAGTTTCCAGGTTTATGTGGGCTTTCTGTTGTTTTTCTTCCTATTGAAGACCACTTTTACTCCATAGTGATCTGTTAGGAGGCATTCGATCTTCTTGTATTTGTTAACATCTGTATTGTAACCAATTATATGATTGATTTTGGAGGAGGTACCATGTGGTGCTGAGAAAAAGGTATATTCTTTTGCTTTGGGATGAAATGTTATATATCTATATATCTATATATCTATATATCTCTATCTCTATCTCTATCTCTATCTCTATCTCTATCTCTATCTCTATCTCTATCTCTATCTCTATCTCTATCTCTATGTTAAATCCAATTGGTCCAAAGCTTCAATTTGTTTTACTGTGTCCCTGTTTAGTTTCTGGTTTCCTAATCAGTCCATTGAGGATAGTGGAGTGTTGAAGTCACCCATAATTATTGTGTTAGGTGTAATGTGTGCTTTAAGCTCTAGTAGAGTTTCTTTTACGAATGAGGGTGCTCTTCCATTGGGAGCATAGATGTTTAGTATTGAGAGTTCTTCTTGGTGAATTTTTCCTTTGACCAGCAAGAAGTGAACTTCTGTGTCTCTTTTGATGACTTTAAGTTGGAAGTCAGTTTTATCTGATATTAGAATGGTTACTCCGGCTTGCTTCCCTAGACCATTTGCTTGTAACATTATCTTCCAGCCTTTTACTCTAAGGTAGTGTTTGTCTTTGACACTGAGATGTGTTTCCTGTTTGCAGCAAAATGTAGGGTCCTGTTTCCGTATCCAGTCTGTTAGTCTATGTCTTTTTATTGGGGAATTGAATCCATTGATGTTAAGAGATATTAAGGAATAGTAATTATTACTTCCTGACATTTTTTATGTTATTTTGTTTTGTATATTAGTGTGGTTATCTTCTTTTGTGTTTGATGAGAGGGGGTTCCTATCTTGATTCTTCTGGGGTATGGTTTCCCTCCTTGTGTTGGTGTTTTTCCCCTATTATCCTTTGTAGGGCTGGGTTTGTGGAAAGATAATGTGCAAATTTGGTTTTGTCATGGAATACCTTGGTTTCTCCATCTACGACAATTGAGAATTTTGCTGGGTATAGTATCTTTGGCTGAAGTTTCTTTTATCTTAGAGTCTGCATAATATCTGCCCAGGATCTTCTAGCTTTCATGGTCTCAGGTGAGAAATCTGCTGTAATTCTGATAGGTCTTCCTTTATATGTTACTTGGCCTTTTTTCTTACTGCCCTTAGTATTGTTTCCTTGTTTAGTACATTTGGGGTTTTGATTATTATGTGACAGGAGGTATTTCTGTTCTGGTCCAGTCTGTTTGGAGTTCTACATGCTTCTTGTATATTCATGGGCATCTCTCTCTTTAGGTTAGGGAAGTTTTCTTCCATAATTTTGTAGAAGATATTTGCTGGCCCTTTAAGTTGTATATCTTCCCTCTTATCTATGTCTATAATCCTTAGGTTTGGTCTTCTCATTGTGTCCTGGATTTCCTGGATGTTTTGGGTTACAAGCTTTTTGCATTTTGTATTTTATTGGACTTTTGAATCAATGGTTTCTATCGTATCTTTGGCATCTGAGATTCTTTCTTCTATCTCTTGTTTTCTATTTTGATATTTTCATCTATGGTCCCTGATTTCTTCCCAAGGTTTTCTATCTCCAAAGTTGTCTCCCTTTGTGATTTCTTAGTTGTTTCTACTTCTGTTTTTAGATCCTGGATTATTTTGTTCAGATCTTCTGTTTGCTTGTTTGTATTTTCATGTATTTCTTTAAGAGTTTTTTTGTGTTTCATCTTTCATGACTTCTACTTGTTGGCCCACGGTCTCCTTTATTTCTTTAAGTGATTTTTTGTACTTCCTCCTTATTGGCTTCTAATTTTTGATCCATATTCTCCTGAATTTCTTTAAGTGATTTTTGTGTTTGCCTTGAAAGGGCTTTATATTTTTGATCCATTTTCTCCTGTATTTCTTTAGGAGATTTATCTATGTGTTCCGCTATCAGCATCCTGACTGTCTTAGTCAGGGTTTCTATTCCTGCACGAACTTCATGACCAAGAAGCAAGTTGGGGAGGAAAGGGTTTATTGAGTTTACAGTTCCACACTGCTGTTCATTACCAAAGGAAGTCAGGACTGGAACTCAAGCAGGTCAGGAAGCAGGAGCTGATGCAGAGGCCATGGAGGGATGTTACTTACTGGCTTGCTTCCCCTGACTTGCTCAGCCTGCTCTCTTATAGAACCCAAGAATACCAGCCCAGAGATGGTACCACCCACAAGGGGCTCTCCCCAACTTGATCACTAATTGAGAAAATGCCCCACAGCTGGATCTCATGGAGGCACTTCCCCAACTGAAGCTCCTTTTCCTATGATAACTCCAGCCTGTGTCAAGTTGACACACAAAACTAGCCAGTACACTGACCAATGATTTTAGATCCAAATCTTGTTTTTCTGGTGTGTTGGGGTATATGGGGACTTACTGCTGTCAGGGAACTAGGTTCAGATGCTGCCATATTGCCTTGATTTCTGTTAGTAATATTCCTACGTTTGCCTTTTGCCATCTGGTTATCTCTGGCCTTAGTTGGTCTTGTAGTCACTAGCTGGTGCTTGAACCTCCTGTGGGCTCGAAAGGCTATTTCCCCACCCCTTGATGATTGGGTTTCCCCTGGCACAGATTGCTGATGTGTTGTTCTCCTCTTGGGTACTGTTGGATCCCTGGTGTATCTTGCTCTAAGCAATGTTATATTCGGTTTTCTCTGTGGACCTGATGCTGCTTGTCTTCTCTGGTTCTGTTTGCTTAGTTCAGTAAGTGAGTTTGTGGCCTAGGGGACTGGGGAGTGCGGAGTGCAGTGACTCCCAGAGGGCTGGGAACCCACGCCCTGCTGGAACACAGGAACTGCTGCTCTGCCAAGCTCCAGTTCTTAGATGACTGGCTGTCGACATGGGTCCCCCGAGATCTCAGGTATCTGGTTCTTCCCGCTTGGTCTAAGCGCCCACCATCAAGATGATCGAGGTTGAACAGAGTGCAGGATTCCCCTCAGAGCGCAGAGCCCACGCCTGGTTGGGGCCCAGGAACTGCTGTTCTGCCCGGTTCACTGCCAGGTGGTCTTGAGCCCTCAAAGATCCCAAGTTCTGGATATCACTGGTACCTGGCTCAGCTCTCCTTAGTCCGGACCACTGCAAAGATGCCGGAGGTGGCCGCTGGATGTGGGGAGTGCGGCTTGCAGAGTCTCCTGCAGGGCAGGGAGCCCATGGAACACAGGACTGCTGCTCTGCCAAGCTCCCGTTCTTAGATGACTGGCTGGTGGCCCGGATATCCCGAAATCTTAAGCTTGGGGTATCTCGGGTATTTGGTTCTGCCCGCTTGGTCTAAGCACCCACCACCAAGATGGCCGTGGTTGAGCAGAGTCTCCCATCCAAATACTAACATGAATAGTTTCTGAGATCAGACCTGAGTAGGTTATTCAAGGTGATTTGCCTGTAGGCTTTTCATATTTGCATCCTGCTGCTCTAGGGGTAGAGAATGGTGAGGATAGATGATCTGGGCAGCAGGGATTGGCTCTCAGTAGACCACTGAGTCTGCCTTGCTCTTGCTTTTGCTCTGACCATACTAGACTGATTTCATTTTAACTGTTTTTTTCACCTCTGTAGAATTTCTGTTCTGGAAGTACCATCTGTCAGTGATGTGCCATGACTAACCCAGGTGACTTCATTATTGCTCCATCTCTAGCAGGCTGAATAAAGGGTCTTGGCATGACTTGGCCTTCTGACTGTGCTATTTGCATGCTATTCCCAACCTAACTGATACTTCCTTGTAGAGCCTTTACCTGCTACTCATAATTTACTCCTTTTGTTTCTCCTCAGATCACAGACATTTTCTACCCTGGTTCTTATTGAGCTTCATAATTATATATGTTCAATTTACTCATTAAATGCCCAGCTTCTCTTTGGTCTCAGCTCAATTAGGACAGAGACTAACATAATGCTGTTTTCTTCCCTGAGTGTAGAGCAAGCCAAAGGATTCTGTGAGCGGAGCAGTGAGAGTATCCTGGGTAAAGCATGGGTAGGGAAGGTCTATGCAGAGTGGAGGGGCGGGTGACTTCAGGGCAGAACAGACCTATAATGACTTTGCTTTTCTTGGTTGTGGGATTGAAAACTTCTGCAACATTTTGAACGTACAAACACGATCTGACTGTTTTAAAAGGTATTTCCGTTTTGTTGAGTCTTTCTACGTAAACAGTTGCAGAAAGAAAAGAAGGCTGTTATCCATCAACTCCCTAAAATATCATTGTAACTTCTCTCTCTCTCATGTTTTGCTGGTATTTTTCCATTGGTTTCATTAGTTATTCTATTTGAGAAAGTAAGAGGAAAAAAAATCTAGTGAGCTTTAAAACATGTGAGCCACATTCATACAAACCTGTATCCGTGAATCCCAAACACCTGCGCTCTCTCTGTGTTGCCCCAACTCTATTTCTGGAATAAACACTAGAATAGAATAGAATAAACACTATTATGGTGGTACATGAAATCCCAGGCACTGGGAGCCAAAGCAAGAGAACCACAAGTTCCAGGTCACCCTGGGATAGAGAGCCATACCCTGCCCCCAAAAGCCAACTAACCAACAAACAGAAGAGTGAAATAAGAAAAGGATTAAAACATACATACATACATACATACATACATACATATCCCATACATATTCCATACATACAGTCCAAGCAAGCTGTACTTGTGTGTGTGTATATTTTAATATCTGTATTTATGAATATATGTCGTGTGTATGTGTGTGGTGTGTGTGTGTGTGTGTGTGTGTGTGTGTGTGTAACAATAATTACTAAAAAAGAGATCATGAATATGAAAGAAAGCAAGGAGAGTTATATGGCAGGGTATAGGAGGGTCTGAGAGGGTTTGGAAGGAGGAAAATAATTAATTTTATCTCAAAAAATAAAATGAATATTTTTTTAAAAGAGTAAGAAGAAAAGGGTGTTGAAGACAGTGGGCACAGAGCATTTACCCCAGGGCTGGGACGGGCCTAGGAAGCTGGCCTGTCGGTGTGACTCATCCATTTCTGTAGTTTCTGTAATGGAGCTAACATGAGCGTATGTGTCTAGGGAGGCCCACCAGAGCTTTCCTTTTGGATTTGTTATTAAAACCAGAGCAGTGCATTCTTTTTTCAGTCCTGGAGATGCAAGCATGTAATCAGGAAATGCCATCAACTATCTTTCCTTCCACAAGAGAAAGTCAGTTCACAACGGGGAATATTAATAATTTGGGCATCGCAGTCTTCCTTTTTAGTCATCTCAGGAATGCTTTGTAATATAACCCACAGCAGGGGTGGAAAAAGGAAATGCATGCTTGTTTTGCATAAACCCATCTGTATATTACTGTTCGCCCTAAGGTAGCTAAGGCAGTAGAATCATTCCGTCAGCAATAAAGTTTGCTAAATAAAATTGGCCTTTAACCCAAGGCTTTTTTTGTACATTGAAAGGGAATGGACCACATCCTGGCCTGAAGATTTCCTCTATTCTTTTTTCCAACCTCTCCCCCTCTGCTCCCCCCCCCAAGTCCACAAACATCAAGACCTTTTCACAAACACAACACTCCACTGAGAGCATGAAGCACACACCTTTTAAGTCTGGCACTCAGGAGATGGAGACAATTGGATCGAGAATCTCAGGGAAGCCTGAGACAAACGCAATGAAAAACCAACAAAACAAACTTAGAGAAAAAGGACGGAAGAGACAGCAGACTATAATTTGCAACAATCAAAATGGTGAATGGATCCAGCACGCATGATTTACTCTTTGTCACACTTCTATCCAAAGTCTCTGGAGAATTTCCATGACTTTTAGGAAGAATCCATTCATCCGTAAGTCCTGTGCTGCTCTGCGTGACTCAGCATACAGCTTCCTCTGCGAGGTCATCCGGAAGCTAGTTTTGTCTTGCTCGTTCACATTCTAGGCATCTGGGTTCCTTGCTGATGCTCCAAGCATTTCAGACTCAGGGAATTTGGGTGGATAGTGAGGCTCACTAGGCTTACACAAAGCGTAAGAACAGGAGCTGAAGTGCTAAGGAATGTCTGGAGGCGACCCATAATTTATTACAATAGCAGAACACCCATTGTGGGTGGAGACTGAGCTATTAGCAAAGTAAATGTTATAGCCCCTCCCCCCAAGCTTATACAATGTGACATAAAAGCCTTTCCTTCCTTCTCTCCTTCCTTCCTTCTCACTCCCCTCTCTTTCTCCTTTCTTCCCTCCCTCCTTCCCTCCTTCCCTCTTTCCTTTCCTACTCTACTTCTGTTTTGTTTGAACAGGATCTTATCCACTTAAAGTTGACCTTGAATGTAGTAAAGGCTCAATGTTCCTGTCTCCACCTCCCACTTAGTGGTATTAGAGGCATATTCAGATATCTTCGGTTGATATGCAACTGTGGATCTAACTTAGGACCACATAAATGTTAAGGATATAGTTCAATTGGTATGATTGGTATACCAATTGGGCTATATCCTTAGCTCTATTTTCTTTTTTATTAATACCTTTTAGGTACCCACATCACTCTCTTTTCTTTCATATCTCTGCTGCTCAATTGTCTGCCTTCAACCTTTCAGGACTCCACTGTCCTCTCTACACAAATGACCTACACAAATATCTATCTAGCTCGAACTCCTCTCCAAGCTGACTGATTCAATTTGGCTTCACTCAGCTTCTGACTGAATTGCTCCACTTGGCCCCAAAGAAACTGTTCTAATCTCCTGGCTCCTTCTTTTTCTCTGGTTTGAACTGCCTCTGGTGATCTGTACTGAACTGTATGAACTCAGAAACAAACTCCACAGCCCTGCCCTGCCCTGCACTGCACTGCACTCACTATACTGATTCCCAACAGACTGCCTCAACTCCACTGCACTGAACTCAGCTAATGGATCAGAACTCATAGACTCTCTTCCCTTGTACTGATCTTAAATAGGTTTTCTTTCCTTTGTTGTTTTCATGAAAGTTGGGCATGTCCTATCTCTTCTAACTCATTCTGCCGCATCTTTCTCTGATTTGTCACTATGTCCCTCAATTGTCACTTTTAAACATGGCTGCTTCCTTCAATAAATTAACCTTATCTACGTTGTTTCAGATTAAAGGTATGTACTAAAGGTGCATCTTTATTCCATCCAGAGTAGCCATGTTGCTAGATTAAAATTCCTTTATGGGCAAATGTGACTCCAGATTTCTAGATTGAGGTGAATAATTCATAATGGTACCATCAATCTGCAGATAATAAAAGAAAGAGTTAGGTGGGAATATCTACATAGACAACTGACTGAATGGGCCTGAAGACATGATCCACAGAGTCGTGCTTACCCATTGTGGTCTGTAAACATGACCACAAATGAAAACGTCACTGTCTCTGAAAAAGCAGCTCCTTTGGCATTACCTCTTTGATGGTATCAGCAGCTTTCTCTACCCCTTGAATAGGAAGATTTACAGAGTTAACATTTCAAAGTCTAATAGGATCTTTCTGAAAAGTACAGGAAGTTTGATTGTCTGAGTTGTGTGTGTGTGTGTGTGTGTGTGTGTGTGTAAGAAGGGATAAAATACAGGATTTTGTACATAGTAACACCTTCCCCTAACCATCAAATGTGTTCCAGAATAAGAAAGGCTGTCCCTTGTGTAAACCGCTATCGCTCTCCACAAAACTCCTTCTGCATTCAGTGTTTTCATCTAGTATTTGTTTTATATTCCTAGACACTCTGCTTATGCTGTGCCTCCCATCATCCTACCTTATGTTCAGGTTTTTTAGTTTAAATCAAACACTTACATTATCATTTTATAAATACCAGAGTAGAATGATTAAGTAGCCTTTGTGATTAATCCAACTTTTCCTTTAGCTAAAATTATTTTCTTCGTTTGGTTAATATTTTAGAACTACAATTCCTTACAAATGTTCTAGCATGCCTAATAAATTACTAATATTAAAACACATGATTATTAATAACTCATACAATATTATCTTTCAAAATCTCAAAAGTGTTATATACTAATCCCTCAATCTTTCTGTCTCTCTCTGTCTCTCTGTCTCTTTCTCTCTGTTTCTCTCTCTCTCTGTCTCTCTGTCTCTCTGTCTCTCTGTCTCTCTGTCTCTCTGTCTCTCTGTCTCACACACACACACACACACACACACACACACACACACACACCCTTTGGAGTCTGCTGAGTCACTCTTTGGGTCCTTCATCCTTGTCATCAATGTGAACTTCTTCACTGTGCTCTATGAAATAGTTTAACAAGACCGCCATTTGCTTTAGTTTTATGTCATTATGTTACTATAGCAACCCCCTCAAAGGTTTCTTTAGTTTTCCTTCAGGTTTTAATACTTGTGCAATCTGAAAAAGTTGTTCCAGGCTTACACTTGACAAGCAGATAAGCTGTTGATTTCATTGAAGAAAGTGCTATTTCAGAGTCTAGATGCATAGTTTCCCCAATTCATTGTTTCAGAGAAAAGTATTTCATTTTTTAGATAACTTAGTCTTCATCTTTGCTCTGGAAACTGTTGGGCTCTCTACTTTACCTGGAAATCCTGTAGCATTGTGGTTTGTGTCTATTTTTATTTTATTTTATTTCTTTTAGGCTGAAATGTATTAACTTTTTGCTAAGTGCACGTTGTGACACTTTGTAATTTAAACAAAATATAAATTCAACAAAAGTTCCTTATATCTTTGCTGTTTTGTTTTTCTATATTGTCTCCCTATTAAAGGTTGTGCTTGGCTTTGTCCATCTTTGAAATGTTTTTGTTTCTCCCTCCTTTCTCAAGGTTTAGGTGCACATTTCTGTAACTCTCTATCTATTCATTTGAGGCCAGGTCTCTCTTTGATCCACTCCTCTTTCTTATGAAGCTGACTTTCTTGATACCTCTAGGTCTTAAGTCATACACACAACTAATTGGATCAATGAATTCAAAATGAAAGAAGCTGGCAATGTGTGGGAGAGTCTCTGAGATATGACACGCAACTTTTTAACTCTAAGAAAGTTTGAGCAATCTCCTACTGACTTACAGGAGAAGGCTTACATTTATTTACACCCCACCCATTGTCATGTCTAACCCAGATCTTGCTGACACATTTCCTGATTTGATAAAGTTTGCTTGGAAGGCAAGAAAGCCCCGGCAGGAGTAGTCAGATTCAGTCAGAGGGAGTTACTTAAGAACTCATTTTATTTATGGTCCTTTATAAACATCTTCACTCCTACCCTTTACCTTAATTGTTCACACCCCCTCCACCTCCTAAAAAAGACAGTTACAGTATAAACAAACCTACTCTTGGCTCTCCTTGGGTGGTTTGGATTGTGATCAGTGTCAACAATTACTGGTGATTCCAGGACAGGGTTTTCTTTTCCTTTCATAACATCAGGAAAAGAAATAAACCTAGCTCCTTCCAGTTTTGAAATTTAGTTATTTTCCTGGTCCCACAGTGTTTTTATTCAATCAGACTTTTTATTCTCATGTTTTATTTTTATGTGTCTTTATACCATGTTTGTGCCTGTCATCTGAGGCAGTCAGAAGAGGGTATTGGATCCTCTGGGACTGGAGTTAAACTGTTGTGAGTCACTAAATGGATGTTGGGAATTGAACCCAAATCCCCTGGAAGAAGAACAATTGCTCTTGACCATTGAACCATTTCTCCAGCCCTCACACAAACTTTTATAAACACTCCCTTATCTGATGGGATCCAAGAATTTGTATAGTTTAAGTGACTTCGATTAACTGTGTGAAGCCATCGAAACACCAAGAGGATGCCATTTGCTAACATACATATTTTCAGTTCTGCTGCTTGTATGCATATTAAACAAATAAAGGTGGAGACTGTCTTTCATGTAATACACACACACACACACACACACACACACACACTTTTATGAGACAGGGTCTCAACAGGAAGCCCAGGCTGACCTTGAATTCATGATCCTTTTACTTCAACTACCCAGTGTGGAATTACAGGCAAGTGTCACCAGATTCAATCATACATGTATTGCAATAGCAAGTTTAAGCCTCTGTAGATTAGAGTTGATACTTGCTGGTCCCTTCAATATTGCAACATAAGTTTTCACCTTTAGAAAATATGATCTTGGACTTTCTTTCTTCCTTTCTCAATTTCTTGTGAAACAGGGTCTCCTATAGACCTGGAATTCACTATATACAACAGGCTGGCCTTGAGTTTACAAAGATTTGATTGCCTCTGCCTCTAGGGTGTTAGGGTTAAAGGCCTAATGGTTGGTTGGACTTCTTAATGGATTCAGAAGATCAGGGCATTTGAGTTGTATTAAACTGATGTCTAAGAAAATAATACCTAGTAGATCAGACAGAGTTCTAGTCTACCTCAGAGCTGTGTAAATAATATTGTGGACATATAGGCACATATGGCTGGGTCCCCTTGTTCTCTTAACACCACATTATAACCAACTGGACTAACTGGCCAGGTATGCACTACCACTTTTAAGGCAAAATGGTATATATTCTTTTAGCTAACATAATCTCATTGGTAATTTAGAAATATCAATTAAGCTGTAGCTTTCTTTTATATTTCCTCATATTTTATGAGATTTCTAGGCCTTTCATTTCTTACCCCTTAACTGATTTCTTCAAGTTTAGATTTTATAGCAGTGTTCTATAGATGTGTAGGTGTATATTTCATTTTTGCATTTTAGCATAAATTATCACTGTATGTATTTTATGGTAATAGTACATAAATGCATTACACTCAACTAGCTTTTTCAACATTTCCTCAGCTGTTCATAAATTGTTATCAATATTGTCTCAATTTGAAAGGGAACAAAATACTCACAGGAGCAATTATGGAGACAACTTATGGAGCAGAGACTGAAGAAAAGGCCACCCAGAGACTGCCCTACCTGGGGACTCATCTTATAATCAGTCACCAAACCCCAACACTATTATGGATGACAAGAAGTGAATACTGAAAGGAGCATGCCATGGTTGTTTCCAGAGGGGCCCTGTCAGAGCCTTACACATACAGAAGCAGATGCTAGCAGTCAACCATTGGACTGAGCTTGGGGTCCCCAATGGAGGATTTGGAGGGTGCTCTGGAGGAGCTGAAGGGGTTTACAGCCCCATGGGAAGAACAACAATGTTAGCCACCCAGACACCCCAGGACTCCCAGTGCTTAAACCATTAACCAAGGGGTACACTTAGTTCCAGCCAAAATTATGGCAGAAGAATGCTTTGTCGGGCATCAGTGGGAGGAGAGGTCCTTGGTCCTGTGAAGGTTCAATAGATGCCCCAACAAAGGGAAATGGGTGGGGGGAGGTGGGAGTGGGTCAGGTGGAGGGCATATACTTGGAGGGAGGGGGTGGGAGCTGAGCTACTGTATTGTAGAGTGCTCTGTGCTTCTATTTCCATTTCCAAGTCAACAACATGACAACTTGTTTTGTATTTCCTGGTTGTGAAGGCACAGCATAGTTGGAGGAGCAGACCTGAAATTTTAGCACTTGGAAGGTCAGTCAGGAATTATCAGGAATTCCCTGTCATTCTACACAGTGAGTTTGAGGCAAACCTCTGTCCCTGCTGCTGCTGATTCTGTTTCAGTGCTGGAGAATCCACTGTGCCTTTGGTGTACAACAACAAAATAATGCACACACACACACACACACACACACACACACAGAGAGAGAGAGAGAGAGAGAGAGAGGGAGAGAGAGAGAGCAAAGAAAGAATATCATCTTCATCATCATCGAAAAGTGCCGTGAAATAAATATATTATCACAGATAACATACATAACTGTTGACTTGGAATGTTTTACCTACCGAAATATCCAGATTCCTGGAAAGTTGCTGATATTTCATGGTACTGTGTCAAAGTACATACATTCCATTCAAGTTTGTAAGGAAACTTTTGTATGCATCCATAGTTAGCATTTTCTTCAATCTTCAGCTGAACTAGGAGTCAATAGCAGTATATAGCTCTGGCCAGACACAATTTGTGGTAGTCCTGCATCAGTGTCCTGAATGCTGAGCTTACAAGAATATACCACCATGATCCTGTCAATGGTGACACATGCCTTCAATCCCAGCACTTGGGAGACAGAAGCAGATGGATCTCTGTGAGTTCAAGGCCAGCCTGGTCTTCAGAGCAAGTTCCAGAACAGGCAGGGTTGCACACAGAAACGCTGTCTCAAAAAAGTAAAAGAATATATTGCCATGCCTACTACCTTTTATGATCTTCAAATTTTTCATAGTTTTAACTAGAGAACACTTCATATAATTTATGTATTTACATTTATGGCTCTATTTACAGTATTGTGAAAATTATATTGTTTTATGAAACTAGACATCATTAAATCAGCAATGTCTTATCCTATAAGAAAACAATAACTAAAAAGTCATCAGGCATGGTGGCATATGTCTTTAATCCTAGCACTCAGGAGTCAAAAGCAGGTAATCTTTGTAAGTTTGAGGGTATTTTGATCCATAGAGTGAGTTCCAGGACAGTTGAGGTTATCAGATAGTAGGACTTTATCTCAAACCAAGCCAAAGCAAAACTAATGGCAGTAATAGTCCCCATTTATAATCTCAACATTTGGGAGGCTGAAACAGAAAGATTTCCAGTTCCAAGTCATCATGGGCTGCACCATTATGTGTGTGTGTGTGTGTGTGTGTGTGTGTGTGTGAGAGAGAGAGAGAGAGAGAGAGAGAGAGAGAGAGAGAGAGAGAGAGAGAGGAGTGGGAGGGAGAGAGGAAGGGAGGGAGGGAGGGATGGATGGAGAGAGAGGTTTTATTTAGCTCAAGTTATATAGTGACAATAGAGTCTACAGAATCACTTCTGGCTTACTCCTGGACTTAGAAAGCTAGGCAACTCAGGGGCAGGGTGTGTGTGTGGGGGGGGAACCCTCTAGAATGAATGCACTGGAGACCTGGGAGGTGAGAGGCTCTCAGGACTCAAAGGGAGGGACCTTGGCTGAAGTGCTCTACAATGGGGAGGTGGGACTTGTAGAATCATCTCCAGGGGAGGGACAGGACATCAAGGGGAGGGATGGGATGGCCATCCCGCAATCCAAAGCTCTGTCCCAGAATTAATTCGCAGGGACAAAAATGGAGACGAGCATGAGAGAAAGGAGGTCCAGTGACAGGCCCAAACTGGGATCCAGCTCAAGGGGAGGGGGGCCCCAGGGACTGACACTGTCACTGATGCTGTGGTGTGCTTGCAGACAAGAGCCTCGCAAGGCTGCTGCCCTCTGAGAGGCTCCACAAGCAGCCGAAAGAGTCAGATGCAGATACTTAGACCCAACCAATGGACAGAAGCTGGGGACCCCTGTGGTTGAACTGGGGAAAAGCTGGAAGAAGCTGAGGAGGAGGGCAACCCCTCTTCCCCCAGAGGAAGACCAGCAGTCTCAGCTAACCTCCTGAGATCTCTCAGACACTGAGTCACCCACCAGGCAGCACACACCAGCTGATATGAGGCCCCTGGCACACATACAGCAGGGGACTGCCTAGGCTGGCCTTAGTGGGAGAAGAGGCACCTAACCCTTGAGAGAGACTTAAGGCCTCTTGGAGACTGGGGGGGGGAGGAGGGTATGGGTTGGGGAGCAGTCAGGAGCCGGACTGGTAGGGGGATGAAGACTGGACTATAAATAAATGGATTAAAGAATATTAAAAAAAAAAAAACTAAATCATCACACACACACACAAAATCTTGTTTGTTAGCGTATCATTTCACAATTCAAGCAGAGAAGATGGATGTTTGTAGCCCCGGCTTGCTCGGCATTCACAGAGCCCTGCCTGCCTCTGCTTTTCCTTGTGCTAAGATTTTAGGCATGCATCACCATGTCCAGCTGAGAAAAAAAAAAGGAATTTTAAGATGCCTATCAATGTTTCTAGAGAAGAAATCACCCCCACCCCCCACCCCCCAAAATGTTTGTTAACATCATTCATTTCATCTCATCCATACATTTTCTGTAAAAGTAAACTTTTTTTTTTTTTTTCAGGCTATCGAACAATTTAAGGCACCGGCGTCTTAGGCTAGCCCTGACGTTAGAACACTCCCGCAGCCCTTCAGCTTTTCTTCACAAACGCCAAGGAATCCCCGTGACTCACATGACTGTATTTAGAACACTGTGTGATGACAGTACCTTGAAAGGCATTTAAAATGACGCCACCTCCTTCCCTGCGCCGTCTTCCCTAAGCTATGCGTCTTTCCTAAGGTACAAGGACACTAAGAAAGAGTGAAGGGCCCCGAAGCTAGAAAGCCCAGCCTTGCTGTGTGCCGTGTACCAAGGGATTCTCCTGCAGAGAAAGCCGAGGTCCTGTCTGTTTTTGTCTCTTTCCCCAGGTTGAGCAAATCTAAGCTCTTCCCTGTGTGTTCTCATCTCCTCTCCTCTCTGGGGAAAGAGACTGAATGAGACTTTGTGAGAAGGCTTACGGTTCAGTTCAGTTACTTCCTACACGCTCCATCCATTAGAATATACACAGGAGTTTTCGAAGGACATAAGCATCCGGTCTATGTAACTACAACACTCTGAACTTTATAAAATGAAAACAAAATAAGACAGAACAATATGCCCCACAGATCACATGCCTGTGATATTAGTACTTAGAGAGCAGAGGCTGGAGAGGCCAAGATTCCATAGCATGTCTCAACACAAACAAAACCCAAAACAAAACAAAAAAAAACAAAATAAAACAAATAAACAAACAAAACATCAAAGCAATATAGCGGCAAAGAAGAGGGAAAAAAAACCCACCCTACCACCAACACCAGCAGCAGCTATCACCAGAACAGAGCTAGGGATAGTTCTGAATTCTTGTTCCTCTCTCATATTTTTTACTAAAACCTTTCAGGTGACTTGAAAATGTGAGTTTAAAGTAAAATTCATATTTTAGTGGCTTCTCAGTTGAAACCTTTTTCTATGTCTACATCATTCTTGATCTCTGGACATACATACTTCTCCTTCCCCTGTTACCGCCGATTGCCTTTCAGTGCTGGTGAATCCCCTGTCTCGGCTTCCTAAAGCAGACCGTGTTCAAAGGTCTCAGAATGAGGTTCCTTGAGGATATTTGAGTTGTTTGTCCGGATGTGTACCTTTTAGCTGAGTCTCACAGCCTGCAACAGTAAAAGTTTTGTGGCGTGCTGTGGCTCGTTCCTATAATACAAACTAATAGCAGCAAAGGAAAGCGGGGGAGGGGGACTCCCCACAAAGTCAAGGTGAGCCAAAGCCTGTGGGCTGGCTTACTAGATCATAAAGGTACCTGCTGGCAAGCCTGAGGACCAGAGTTTGATTCCTCCTCCCTACCCCCCCTCACCCCTGTCCCCAAAGCACAAGATGAACTGCAAGTTGTCCTCTGACCTCCACCACACAACGTCATGTGCGCATACACACAATGTAGTAATATTTTTAATGTCAATTTGCCTTGAGTTATAGTTTGTAACAGAAGAATAAAATGCGGAACAGCTGCCTCTGACTGGACAAAACCCTTGGGATTACAGACCCAGCCACTGCTTGTATGCCTCTACTTTCATTTTTATTTATGTTTTTAGTGTGATCAAATATTAGCCAGCATTTAAATCACTTAAGAAATTGAGTTGAAATAAAGATTTTTTTTTAACCGTTGCTGAACTGGTGGAACAGGAATCACTTTTCCTAATCACAGGACGATCCTCCTGCCTCCACCTGGAGAATGCTTCGGCCTCTTGAATGACAGGTCTGCGCCACCACAGCGAATTTCAAGCTCTAAACTGAGGACAGAATGCAGGGCTTCCTACGCACTAAGCAGACACCACCAACCTAGCTCCATCTATGTTCCCCATTTACCTTTTAAAGATGAGGAGCGTGGGTGTTTTATTTGCTGCAAAGCTAGACATGGGAAGAGCCAGGGCAAACCAGGCTGTCTAATGACAAAGCCTGAGCACTGGGAATCTAGGGCACGGCCGTGTCTTGATAATCTGAGTGTTAGCGATAGGGAATCCGCATGATATATAGTGTCAGAATTGACCTAGTGCCCCACCATTGCTTCAGAATCACCATGTCTCTCTAGGGATTTCAAATAGAATCCTAAATTGCTAAGCATAAATACAATTTCTGCTCTAAATTAACCTATTCATGTAAATTTATTTTAAGAATATTTGTGGCATATATCACTTTGTAGGTGAATGAAAGAGAATTAAAAAAAAAAAAAGAATATCCATGCCAATTTATCCAGTTTAAAAGTCCCCCAAATTGGAGAGTTCATACAAGTATAATTAATTAATTAATTTATCTTTAAGTCAGAGTCCAGCTGGCTACAAAACAAAAACAGGAAAGCAAAAAATCCTAGCCTCCTGCCTCTGCAGGCACCACTTGCACCGGACTGGATTGTTCAAGTTCTTTCTTTCAAGCCGGGTTTCCTGCAAATTAAGGAGCCTTTCAAAACCTCAGCACCGAGAGTCTTGCTTACTAGAGATAAATCAAATCTAAATAAAATGTAGCATGATAATGTTAGGTTTTTGCATTTTAAAGGGGAGGTTTCAGGGTGTGGGCGAAAGGAACATTCTTGCCCCATGCGTCAGCACCACCCTTTTTACGGCTTAAGGAGCAAAAGTGTTTACCCATTGTCCCCGTTTCTTAGCCTCCTTTAGAATACTAAGTCAGAGCAAGACACTCCCTCGGGAGCATACCCCGCCTTGGGTTTGTGAACGTTGTCGTCATCTTGAACACTGTTTTGGTTAATAGCCAGGGAAAAGTCACGCAATGATGCTACCACATCACCTACTGGGAACAATGGGGACCAGAGAGGCAAGGGAACTCCATCTGCACAGAGGCCACGTGACGGGAGTTCCTGAGGGAGAGAGGTAGTGATGAAGGCCCCGGGGTGCAAGGGTAGCCAAACACCTGGCTGCTTTTGTGTGTGATTATCTAGGTAAGAAAACAACTGGGGTGGGAACTGTAGGTGGCTTGTTCCGTGTTCTTAATTTTGTGAAATCGCGGCTTCTTTTTTTTTTTTTCTTTTCTTGAGCACTTCCTGGACATTTGGTTTCTCTGTAATCTGAGCATTTATTTTTTGAGAGAAAATGTACATGGACCTCTCCAATGACTTGTGCATTGCTCAAACTACTGCTTGGGTATCGTAACTCACAGCTGCAATTGGGAAGGGTGAGGCAGAAGGATTGCTTTGAATTATTGAAGGCCAGCCTAGGCTACAGGGTGAGTTCCAAGAGTATGCTATCAGAAGCGTGTCTCAGACAACAAACAACAGGAGCCGATGTGCTGCTTCAGAGGATGCGGTGGTCTTAGCGAAAATGGCCCCCTAGGCCCATAAGGAGTGGCACTGTTAGGAAATGCCGTCTTGGAGGATGTGTGTCGCTGCGGGTACAAATGTTCAGCCCAGGTCAATATCTCTGTCTTCTTGCTGCCAGTACACCTAGATGTAGAGCTCTCAGCTTCTGCAGTTCCATGTCTGCCGTTACCCCAGCCATGCCTCCTGCCATGATGATCCTGGACTAAACTTCTGATTGTAAGCCAGCCCCAATTAAATGTCTCCTTATAAAAGTTGTCGTGGTGGTCATGGTGTCTTTCCGTAGCAATAAAACCTAACCATGACACACTGGTAAGAGCACAAGCCTGACAACTTGAGTCTAATTTCCAGAACCCACATGGTAGAAAGATTTGTTTCTGTCTTCCCAACGGTCAATCTCTGTTCATGTTTCTCCTCCTCAGAAAGTCTTCCTCTAACAACCTGAACTAAAACAACTTCCCGGACAGCACTTCGAAGGCCATTAGATGTTCTTCATATTGCTCATTGCAATCTTATCTGACACTATTATGTTTAGTGTGCTTCCTGTGTTCCCATTTTGGATATCCATGCCTGTGGGGGATGGAAATAACCTTGTCTGAGTTATTTATAGCTTTTAAAATGCTAAATACATTTAAAAAGTGATTAAAAACACATGAAAGATGTGTGAGGAGAGACTTTATAAAAGAAACGAGGTGGAGTGATTCGTGAAGAAATAGTAACATCCTAGCCAGCTGAGATATCCTCTCTGGAAAGGTCGGCCATTTTCTTCTATAATAACAACATCAAAACGCATTAACATAATAAGTTTCTGACTCAGGGGTGAAAGTGATAAAATCTGAGTAAGCTCGGTGGGTTGTGCCAACATCGTTTTCTTAGGTTTAACGCACTGTAGTTATGAAGATGTCAGCATTTAGGGAGGTGTGAGCTGCAGTTCCGCTTGCCTCCCTACTTCGTAACATCATGTGAAGGAATAGGTTTTTTTTTCAAAATGTAAGTGGATTGTTTGTTCAAGACAGGATCTTTTGGTCTAGCTCTTGCTTGTCTGGCATTCATTATATAGCCCAGGCTAGCTTTAGAGTCACAGAAATCCTCCTGCCTCACCCTCTCCCTCCTGAGTGCAGGGATTATCAATATGTCCACTTTTATTTGGGTGTGTGTGTGTTTATTTATTTATGTTACGATTACGTGTGTGTGTGTGTGTGTGTGTGTGTGTATGTGTGTGTGTATGTGTGTGTGGTGAGTGAGTGAGTGAATGTCACAAAGGTAAAGGTGGCCATGAAGGACAGAACAAGGTACCAGATCCCTTGGACTTGGAGTTATAAGCCACCCAACAAGGATGCTAAGACACAAACCTGGCTTCTCTACAAAAGCAGAGAGTACCCTTAACCACTGAGCCACCTTTCTAGCTCCATTTAGTTTTATTTGATTGTGCGTGCATTTGTGTGTGTGTGTGTGTGTGTGTGTGTGTGTGTGTGCTTTGCTCACATGTATGTCTTTGTACCATGTGCATGCCTGATGCCCACAGAGAATAGAAGAGCATATTGGAAAGCCTACCAAAACCTACCCCCAGTGACACACATCCTCCAAGATGACATTTCCTAATAGTACCACTCCTTATGGGCCTAGGGGCCATTTTCATTCAGACCACCACATCCTCTGAGCCAGCACATCAACTCTTGTGGTTTGTTGTGAAAGTCTTCAGAAAAAAAAAAAAGGAAGTGTGTCATCATCTTGAGAATTATTGCTAATAAACAAAATACAAAAAAGGTAATGTGACAGGTATAGGAAACACAGGTGTGCCCGTGGTTTAGATGTGGCTTGTTAGCAAGACTCACATCGAAATATAATTGGCCATTAACATTATTGCAAAGTAGCTAGGCGCTTCCGAGGCTTCTGGATCACTGGGGCTTTACTATTAAGAAGGGATAAACATACTTCCCTACTCTACCATGACTTAGCAAAACAGCCATGTCCCTCCTCTTCCCACAGCCAGTTTGCCCATTTCCCCTGCGTCCATTGATGCATATGGGGCAGAAGCACTCCAAAGAAGCACCGCAGTTTTGGACCACCTATCTTCCAGAGTCATGAGTAAACTACCCGGTTTTAAGCACTCTGTCCAAACAACAGAAAATGAAATATGGCAAGTACAGGTACAACAGTAGATTAGCTCAGTGAGGTAGGTAGGAGGTGGATGGTTGAGGTCCGTATCTTTGGCCTATCCTAGCACTGGATAAGAAGCTTATAGGCATTGCAGAATAAGAAGCCACTAGATTTCAGACACAGGAGAGCCATGATTAGATTGTTTTGGACAGAAGGAAGGACAGAAAGATTGCCTACTGAGAGTCTATTTCTCTGACTAGGTTGATACTGGTGGGGTTGGGGAGGAAATTGACAGAATTCTGATTTGTCTATGCAATGCTGTCAACAGGATATCTGCTAGGGAAGGTATGGGAGAGAAGATTAAGCTTTTTCTTAAAGCTAGAAGATGCTGATTATCTAATTAACATGAGATAATAACTGTTTGGCCTAGATGGTGCACATACTGTTTAGACAGAGATGGAAAATGAAAGATGGCATTTGTAAATTTGAGAGGAGAGTTGCTAATTGCTGATTAGAAGTTAATCCTGAAAATATAAACTTGGGAGTGATTATTGTCTGAACTTAAGAGTCTGAGAGAAAATAGCATGAAAGATATTCTGGTATGTTAATAATGTATAGATGCAGCAGAGGAAGGGGGGGTACTCTGTGCAGATGAGAAATACCAGGAGTGCAGCAAACTATGTGCCATGGATGTGTGTGTGTGTGTGTGTGTGTGTGTGTGTGTGTGTGTAGGCCCTTAAGCTGAATGCTACTGAAGAACCAAATAAGGAACAAGATAAACCAGGCACTGGAGCACTATCTGCAGTACCAGCACTTGGGAAGCTGAGGTGGGATTGTCACAACTTGATAGTCAGCCAGGCTTACAATATGAGACTCCCAACTTGAAAAAGAACAAGGCAGCTGTGCCACAGAGCTCGGAGCTGATCCTGTGCCACAGCACTCCATACCCAAATACCGCAGGGAGAGAACTGGTCTCCCAGGAGTGTGGACATGCCTGTGACTACAGGTAAGGCCACCATTTCTGCTCAGAGGGTTCCTCCCAGAGCCCTCAGGACACAGGAACCAAACAGCAGCCTGGGACAGGATCCTTCCAGTTACCTTCTGCAGCAAGAGCTGATCCTGTACCACAGTGCTCCATACCCAAATACCTAGCCAGGAGAGAGCTGGTCTTCCAGGAGTGCCAACACACCTGTGTGCACAGGTAAGACCACCATTTCTGCTCAAATTCCTGGCCCAAGAGGGACATTCCCAGAAACATCAGGAGACAGGAACCAAGGAACAGCCTGGGACAAGATCCTTCCTGTTTCTCTCTGCACCCAGGGGAGCTGACCCTGCGTTACAGCTCTTCATATACAAATTCCTTCCAGAGAGAATTGGTCTCCCAGGAGTACTGACACACAGGTTTGTAGGAGAGACAAGCCACAGTCAGAGACAGCAAGGCCAGTTAACACCAGAGATAACCAGATGGCAAGAGGCAACAGCAAGGACATAAGCAACAGAAACCAAGGCTACTTGGCATCATCAGAACCCAGTTCTCCCACCACAGTGAACCCTGGATACCTCAACACACCAGAAAAGTAAGATTCTGAGGATTTAAAAACACATGCTGTGATTATAGAGGACTTTAAGAAGGACATAAATAAATCCCTTAAAGAAATACAGGAGAACACAGTTAACAGGTAGAAGACCTTAAAGAGGAAAGACAAAAATCCCTTCAAGAATTACAGGAAAACACAAACAAACAGATGAAGGAATTGAACAAAGCCATCCAGGATCTCAAAATGGAAATAGAAACAATTAAGAAACCACAAAGGGAGACAACTCTGGAGATAGAAAACCTAGGAAAGAGATCCAGAGTCAGAGATGCAAGCATCACCAACAGAATACAAGAGACAGAAGAGAGAAATAGAAAACATTGATACAACAGTCAAAAAATGCAAATGCAAAAAGCTCCTAACCCCAAACATCCAGGAAATCTAGGACACAATGAGAAGTCCAAACCTAAGGATAATAGGTATAGAAGAACCTGAAGATTCCCAACTTAAAGAGCCAATAAATATCTTCAACAAAACTGTAGGAAGAAAACTTAGCCTAACAAAAGAGATGCCCATAAACATACAAGACAACTACAGAACTCCAAATAGACTGGACCAGAAAAGAAATTCCTCCCATCACATAATGCACAAAACAAAGAAAGAATATTAAAAGCAGTAAGGGAAAAAAAGAAAAGTAACATATACAGCCAGACTTGTCAGAATTATGCCAGACTTCTCACCAGAGACTATGAAAGGTAGAGGATCCTGGGCAGATGTTATACAGACCCTAAAGAACACAAATGCCAGCCCAGGCTACTATACCCAGCAAAACTCTCAATTCTCATAGATGGAGAAGCCAAGATATTCCATGACAAAAACAAGTTCACACAATATCTCTCCACAAATCCAGCCCTACAAAGGATAATAGGTGGAAAATACCAACACAAGGAGGGAAACTACACCCTAGAAAAAGCAAAGTGTTCTTTCAATGAACCCAAAAGAAGATAGTCACACAAACATAAAAATAACATCAAAAAATAACAGGAAGCAATAATCACTATTCCTTAATATCTCTTAAAATCAATGGATGCAATGCCCCAATAAAAACACATAGACTAACAGACTGGATATGTAAAAAGGATCCAACATTTTGCTGCATACAGGAAACATACCTCAGTGTCAAAGACAGACACTATCTGAGAGTAAAGGGCTAGAAAACAATTTTCCAAGCAAATGGTCTCAAGAAACAAGCTGGAGTAGCCATTTCTAATATCAAATAAAATCAACTTTCAACCAAAAGTTATCAAAAAGGATAAGGATGGACACTTCATACTCATCAAAGGAAAAAAGTCTAACAAGAAGAACTCTCAATTCTGAATATCTATGCTTCAAATGCACGGGCACCAGCATTCATAAAACGAAACTTTACTAAAGCTCAATGCACACATTGCAACTCACACAATAATTGTGGGTGACTTCAACACCCCACTCTCATCAGTGGACAGATAATGGAAACACAAACCAAACAGAGACATATTGAAACTAACAGAAATTATGGACCAAATAGGTTTAACAGATACCTATAGAACATTTCATACTAAAACAAAAGACTATACCTTCTTCTCAGCACCTCGTGGTACTTTCTCAAAAATTTACCATATAATTGGTCACAAAACAGGCCTTAATAGATACAAGAAGACTGAAGTAATCCCATGCATCCTATCAGATCACCTTGGAATAAAGCTGGTCTTCAATAGCAACAAAAACAACAGAATGTCTACATATACATGGAAGCTGAACAATGCTCTACTCAATTATGACTTGTTCATGGAAGAAATAAAGAAAGAAATTAAAGACTTTAGAATTTAATGAACATGAAGGCACAACATACCCAATCTTATGGGACACAACGAAAGCAGTGCTAAGAGGAAGACTCATAGCTCTGAGTGCCTCCAAAGAGAAACTGGAAAGAGCATACACTAGCAGCTTGACAGCACACCTGAAAGCTCTAGAACAAAAAGAAGCAAATACACCCAAGAGGAGTAGATGGCAGGAAATAATCAAACTCAGGGCCACAATCAACCAAGTAGAAACAAAAAGAACTATACAAAGAATCAACAAAACCATGAGCTTGTTTTTTGAGAAAATCATCAAAATACATAAATCCTTATTGAGACTAACCAGAGGGCACAGAGATAGTATCCAAATTACAAAATCAGAGATGAAGAGGGAGCCATAACAACTGAAACCTAGGAAATCCAAAAAATAATCAGATCCTGTTACGAGAACCTATAGTCAACACAACTGGAAGATCTGGATGAAATGGACAATATTCTAGAGACTCCAAATACCAAAGTTAAATCAGGATCAGATAACCATCTAAACAGTCCCATAACCCCTAAAGAAATAGAAGCAGTCATTAAAATTCTCCCAACCAACCAAACAAACAATCAAACAAAAAAACAGCACTGGATGGTTTTAGTGCAGAATTCTATCAGATCTTCAAAAAGACCTAATACCAATATTCTTCAAACTATTCCACAAAATAGAAACAGAAGGAACACTGCCTAATTCATTCTATGAAGCCACACTTACGTTGTGTATTCTCCCTTGGAGTTAGAATGGTTTCTGCCTAATCAGGAACCTGTCACAATTTTCTTTCATAGGGGACTTCATAAGAGATATTTTTTCTATTTCTATCATATTTTATGTTCCAAATTGATTTTAAAAATGGCTGAGTGCATATTACTTTTAGCTTCAGAAGGTAAGTATTTTTAAGAGGCAGGAATTATTTTGATGTCATCATAATAATATTTTGTCATT